>OX326947.1:50063407-50709431 GCA_946800315.1 Misopates orontium | reverse complement strand
AATATGATGATGTATTCTACACAATATGATAAAGTACTTATGTGCTACACTCTGTAACTATATTCGAACTTCAGGAGAGTATCTGTAATGCTCTTTGAATTTCCGATGGGTGTTTTGGTAAAATCCAAAGAGTAAAAGTTCAGTAAAATCTATCTTTATAGCCAAAAAACTACAGAAACTTTAGAGGTGTAACTGTAATTATCAGGAAGTAATAAAGAGTAAAAGTTCTGTAAAATCTATCTTCATAATCCAAAAACTTCCGAGTTGTAACTCTAATTATCCCTATTATATATCCAAAACACAAATGTGTTCCCTTTTCGCTTATCAAAGAACAAACAAATGTTGTCCTTTTTCCCATTAATCTAACAATCATACGGGGTGTCGGAGGTCGAAACTCATGACCTTCACCAATAAGACCAGACTCTCCTTTAAGTCACCTTTAGGCCCGAAGGTCGAAACTCAATACCTTCAACAATAAGACCGGACTGTACATTAAAAGGCCGAATCTCCATATATCGAGCCTCGACCTCACCTTCATCCCAATCGCCGCTGTAAAAGTCTCCCAATTTTACCTCTTTCAACCCATCATCTCTGTGCGTAGCCATCCCCCAATATAGTTGCACAATGGAAGCTCCTGTTTCAGCATTGTTATCAGCTTCAAAGTTTACACGTCTGACAACCGCTATCGCGTAGTCAAGAGTAACATGTCCATATGTCAATTTGAACACCAGATAAGCTCCATAACACGTTTTTGGAGATAGCATGTGTGTCGTTATCTTGCCTCTGATATCAAGCCAATAAACCATTATAAGCTGAGCCATCTCCGACAATCTGCAAACGGGATCAAGCATGCAAATATGTAAGATGTTGATATTAATGGCAAACATGAAGAGAGAGAGAGGAAAGAGAGAAAGAACCTTGAGTCCAGATGAGATGTCCAATCCCAGTACTCTGGCCTATCGTACCAGGAAATTTTGAGATCCTTCACTCCAACCATGAAACAGTTCTTTCCAGTCTCTCTAGTAAGGGAAAAGCTCTGTTCGACGTAATTGCAGTCAGTGTTAAAATAACATAAGGATAATCCAAGTAGCGCATTAAATTTCGACATCATATGCAAGCTAGTTCAATAACTAAGTGAGAAACTTGCCACTTTTAGTGTTTGATAGAAATAAAATCAGACAACTGATGTATCAAATTAATTGAAAAACTACTCAACACTTTACCCGAAAACAATAGCACATATACGACCCACTGGTGAAACGGCAATATGTGTAATGTATTGCTCTATGGATCACCAATAAACTCTTAACGACTCATATATATGTATACATGTTTAAGTTCTTACTCTACCGACCCGCCTACTAAAATCTCGCACCAAAAGGGCAATCAAGAAAGCACCTTATAAACCTAAAGATAGCCCCCGCTATTACCTTCACGTATACTTTAGCATACCTAGCTATAACTAATACTTCATCCAATGAGCTGTTTCATAGAATCCCAATTTCCCACATTGAAAAGGAACGAACGGAGTGAGGTGTATATTGGTGGAAAGGATTCTATGACCTAAATGACTTACGTTTTGGATCAAGTTGTGGTGTCGAGCAGACTAATGTGTATCCTCATAATTATTCATGGGTCAATATCTCCCCGTTTGTTGGCTCTCCCTATCCTAACAATCGGCCATGTAATATTTTGAGGTCGGAACATAGTAAGACTTTAGACGCAACGCAATATTTAGAGGTCCGATTATAGCAAGACAAATCGAGAGTTGTTATATGCATACCAATTTCCCATCATCAAGTGGAACAGAGGAGGTGCAGAGCATCATATAGAGTTCTTTTTTGGACCCATAAACCAATGGTGAAACTGATCTTGAGACAATATCCATAGGCAAAAAGCTGTCCCAAACATTGTCTGAATCAGCTGCAGATTTTGACCCTTTTGAGACAACAGCAAATCTTGAAGCGTCGAGCGGCGAAGTACGAGATAGAATCTCGGTTACAGAATCTTCTGACAACTTTGTAAACGGGTTTTGCAGAGATTCTTGAGCAGTCTTCGTGGAGCAATCCATGGCTTACGTTGAATATTATAACCTAAGACGGCACGTGTTGTTACATGTTTCAGAAAAGTAGTAGATTGATTTATCTTGAATAATTAAACCTAGTCACTGGGCACGTGTTCGCAAGCCCTATTGGATACGTCAAATACAAATTAAAAAGAGAACTGTTTAATTCAAACAAATTTATTTTGCATTAATTACAATAAAAAAATAATTATTTTGCATTATGATAATATCATGAATGTAATGTGTTTGGTCTTCATCGTAGTTATTAATTATAATCAATACTATTTAATAAAACGAGATTCCAAACCATAAGAATATATACTTGATCTTTTTAATTCTACTTTTATAAAAACAAATCATTAACATTTACCAACAATATCTTCATCATCTTCGTTAATAGATATTAACTAATTAGATATGTATAATAGTATCTTCATCATTTTCGCTAATACCAATAATGTTATTTCTCGCCATTGAGTACCATAGGTGGTTCGTTGTCTCTCTTTTTCGGGAATTTTGTAATAATAGTCCTCTAAGTTGACACTTCTTCAATTTTAGTCCTCTATATTTTTTATCTGCAATTTTAGTCCTACAAGTTACAACATGTTTCAAAATTGGTCTTCTAACCAATTTTTTGCCCATTTTGGCCGGAAATTCCAGCAATTTCACGAAATTTGATTATTTCTTCCGGTTCTTTTTTTGCCCCCTACAAAATGTGACTTTGTGTTTGTGTTTTATGAATAAAACTAAATGAAAAAAACTTAATTTTTTGGCCAAAATTGCTGAAAATTTGGTCAGAGGACCAATTTTGAAACATGTTGTAACTTATAGGACTAAAATTATAGATAAAAAACAAAGAGGACTAAAATTGAAGAAGTGCCAACTTAGAGGATCATTATTGCAAAATTCCCCTCTTTTTCTGAGAGACTAAGTGTCATTACAATTTACAACGAAGAAGATAACTACGATATCGCGAGTTCCCATATATCACTTATTTTGTTACTATATTCAGCTCATAAACTTGAATTAAGCATCTTGTGAAAGGAACGATTTTTCGACTTTTAGAGGAGCTTTGGATTGTAAGAGTTCATTTAGTAAGTATCAAATTTCTGAATATGTTTGGGTTTACTTAGTTTGTTAGGGTATAATAAGGTAGCTTAATAAATTTTGCTGTCTTCTTTTTAAATTTAAGAAAAGATCTTGATAATCAACTAAATTTCTACAATACACTACAGTAAGAGTATTATATATTATGTATCAGGAATAAAAAATTCTAAACAGTATGATATAGTTTTTGTGGTGCTACAGTACTCTGTAACTTTACATTTGGACAATTGGATGGTTCTAGTAAATGTGATGAGAAAATAAAGGCCTTGTTTGGATCAATTTTCACCCAATGATTTCAAAGTTTCATGAAATAAAATTAGTTTGGATCTCATTTGAAAATTTCAATTTTGAAATTTATTTTAGCTCAATTATTAAAAGGGTCAAATCCTACCTACATTGATTTGATGCCTATTTACCTATTTTTCTTAATTAATAAATCTCTATTGCACTCATTAAACAAGCATATCAAATGTTATTAAACATCAACTAATGATTACAGATTATTATATTATTTCTACACACCTCTCCCTAAATTGAATTGATGTCTATATACCTATTTTGCTCCCTAAAACTCTAATACTCAAATTATATTTCATTTCTTTTATATACACTAAAGTATTTTGAAATTATATCCAAACTATATTTCAAATGTTTTACACATTTTTCAAGATAATTTTCAAAACATCTAAATAAAGATTGAGAGAACGAGACATATGAAAATACATCCAAACATGGCCAAAGTTTTTGTCCCTCAAATCTTTCTCTAGTGATAAACGTGGCTGGAAAGTGGAAATCACAATTGGACAGTTCTAGTAAACGAATTTTGCTAAATTACATAGGCATGGTTACCTTCTCAAATTACTACCTGATTACTCACTAAAAAAAGTATTCACTTAAAAAATTTCACTATAGAATAAGATGCCTAAATCACTCTAGCACTTTATTAATTCAGTTCTACTCAAATCCGATGGATTTCTGACAAATCAAGATGCACGATTTTTATAAAATGGTATAAAATGAGACAAAACTATAAGTTTTATCATATATCAATAACACTCTTATGAAGCTTTATAAAAGTATTCACAAGAAGAAGTATGATTTAACCTAGAATTCAAACATTAATTTCCAAAACTTTCTAGTATAGAGTTCTTTACCTCAATTACGAAACGTAGAAAATGAGAGTTGGTGAAGTATCTTGTGAAAGGAGCAGTAGCTAGGCTTGAGTGTTATTTTCTCTTTGCGAACGACCCATAGGTTGGGGGTTGATGCGTTTTACTCCACTTAATTTGTTTCGCGTATAAAAGGATAGTTTTCTGTTCAATTTTCAATTTAAGGAAAGAATCTTGAGAATCAATTACAATACAACAAGAATATTACTATGCATCAGGAATTTAATTCTATACAATATTGATAAAGTTATTGTGGTGCTATATTCGAACTTTAGAAGAGATTTATCTGTAATGCTCTTTGAATTTTCAAAGGGTGTTCTGATAATAATCTAACACTAGAAGTTCTGTAATTGAACCAAACTGTAGCTAGAGCGGTATATGGTCCATTTCTGGTTGTAAAAAAAAAATGTGGTCCCTTTCCCATTAACCTAAGAATCTAAATGGTGTTGAAGGTCGAAATTCATGACCTTCAACAGTAAGACTGGATTTTCGGTTACAACGCCTTTGGTGCCGAAGGTCGAAACTCAATACCTTCGACAATGATTATGAGACCAGACTTTCCGTTAAGATTTCTGATCTCCATCAATCGAGCCTCCACCACGCCTTCATCCCCATCGCTGTTATAGAAGTCTCCCAATTTTATCTCATTCCATCCGTCCTCTCTACGCATAGCCGTTCCACCACATAGGCTCACAATGAGAGCTCTTGCTTCAGCATCTTTATCAGCTTCAGAGTTTACTCGCCTGACAACCACCTTCGCGTAGTTAAAACCAAAATGTCCATTTGCCAATTTGAATATCAGATAAGCTTCATAACGAGTATTTGAAGATAGCATGTGTGTCGTTATCTTGCCTCTGATATCAATCCAACAAACATATTTAAGCTGAGCCACCTCTGAAAATCTGCAAATGGGACGACCAAGCATGCAAATATGTAAGCTATTGCTCGTAATTACAAACATTCAGAGAGAGAGAGAGAGGAATGAGAAAGAACCTCGAGTCTGTACGGGATTTCCAATCCCAGTACTCTGAGTTATCGCCCCAGGAAATGACAAGATCCTTTGCTCCAACGATAAAACAATTCTTCCCAGTACTCTCTTTAGTAAGGGAAAAGCTCTGTTAAACATGATTGCAGTCAGGGTAAGTATAGCATTCAGTAATTTCACGTGGCAAATTAGATTTCGACATAGAAACTGCAAAACGCAAACTGCCTTCATTTGTTCATATGCAAGTTCAATAACTAAGTGAGAAACTTGCCACTTTTATTATATGATAGAAATAAAATAAGACATCATATCAATTAAAAAACTACTCGACACTTCACCAAAAACAATAGCATATAAATGACCCACTGGTGAAACGGCAATGTGTAAAATGTAGTGCTCTTGGACCACCTTTAAACTCGTAAAGACTTATATGTATAAGTCGTAAGTAGCCACCACGCAATAATAGGAGTTTTTGGTCGGAGTATATTAAAAGATAAGGGCTAGCCGAATCCATGGCGTAACATAAACTGATAAGTAGTTACTGTATTTACTAAACAATGTAATCTTTCGAGGTCCGGCTATAGTAAGACTTTAACGCAACGCAATCCTTTGTTGTCGGATTACAGCAAGACCCATCAAACGCCGTAATGCTATAATCTGGCGCTATGATAATTCAAATCTAGTCGTTACCTACTTATCGGAATGCCCCCAACTACATGGCAACCTCGTCAAAACGAACCTTTTTCTGTCTTCCATGTTTTGAGTTATGAATTAGCAATCAAGGTAATCCTTCGAGGTTGGTTTAATTTATAGTAAGAATTTTAAACACAATGCAATCTTTAGATGTCGGATTATAGTAAGACTTACCAAACGTCGTAATGATGACATAATCTATAGCTATTTTAATTCAAATCTAACTGTTATCTGCTAACCGGAAGGTCCACAACTATATAGTAAAAAATTTCACGTGATTGTTTATCTAGTTTTTGCAGCTAAACAAGGAGAATTAAAAGGGATCTTCAAGCATACCAATTTCCCATCTTCAAGTAGAACATGGGAGTTGCGGAGCCTGAGATAAAGCTCTTTCTTGGACCCGTAAACCAATGTTGAAACTGATCTTGACAACATTTTCATAGCAATAAATCTCTCCCACACTTTGTCCGAATCGGCTCAAGATTTCGACCCTTTTGAGACCACAGCGAATCTCGAAGCGTCGAGTGGCGAAGTACGAGACAGAATCTCAGCAAAGCAATCTTCCGACAACTTTGCGAAAGGGTTTTGAAGAGATTCATGAGCAGCATGTTTAGGACAATCCATCGTTAGAATCGGAAATGGTGGCTTTTGGAGAAATGGGTAGACTGATTAGCACTGAATATTAAAACCTAAAACGGCACATGGTCGTTAACTTGTTATATATATATATAACAAAAAAAGTTATATTTACTAAAAGAATTAGGAAAGAGATTCTCAACACAATTGTGTGATATACAAAGTAAAATTATATTATTCAATATCAAGGAATTTTCAGACACACCACGTGAAATATGTAATTCTATATACCTATTCTAACATGACGTAACATTGATTTTTCTTAATTTATATTGAATGATTAGATGAATCGCATTTTTTAACATTACTGAGTTATAGGTTTCGCATTTTTTAACATTACTTAGGTGGTACAACTGCTTATATGCCAAAATACAAAATTGGAATCAACTAATTCGGGGAGGTATCTCAAAAGTGGAACGCGTGTATGATTTGCATTTCCTTGTAAAAATTATTGTCCTAGCTGAGTAGTTTGCAATGTTGCACCGGGCTTCGCCAAGTAGTCTGCAACCATATTTGACTTCCGGTAATAAAAGATTGTTGCATAATCCTGAAGCAGTAAACATGGTCTTATCTAATCGATAAGACCCGTCAACTTGGGAGGGTCTTGGTCCTGCTTAAGCAATGCAGAAAACAAAAAAGAGTTGGTCTGAATAATAAGATGTGTGATGTGCAAATATAAGGCTGTAAATAGTCCCTCACTAAGCGCGCAAGACTTTGCGTGGTTGTTAGTATAGTAACTTACGTCGATCACGAGTAGGCGGCGACAAATGTGGCATTTCAGTCCTGAATTAACACCCTCGATCTAGTGAGGCCCGAGTTTCCCAGTACGGAACCATCTATAGGTAGAGATCAAATTAACATTTCACTTAATTAAAAACAAATTTTAATTATGATTACTATGTTGAACATGGATCGACGGCGTGTTCAATAGAATCCAACACATAGTAAACATTTGCTAATTTGAAACTTAATGACACAAATTAGAATAAAAATATATTTATAATTTGAGACAAATCTAAAGATCAGATCCAGAGATAAACAAAAAGACAATAAAAGAAGATAAAAAGGGCATGTTACTCGTCACATCATGCAGGTTACCTTCAGCAATTAATATCCAACATTCCTCGCTCATCAAGAAGAACTTTACCTCTTCACTCCAATTTACATAATTTTCTCCATGTAGGACTGAACGTCACAGAATCTACAAGACAAATTAAACATTATTTTCTAATGATTTTTTTTTTTTTTTATGGTCTGATTTTGGAGAAGAATACATGTCCACGAGATTTTCTCAAAATCTTATTTCTAAAGGCAGTGTTCATCACAGATCTTTAGTCTATACTACTCCTTGAATAGCTAAGAGAAAAAATAGATACTTATTGAAAACTATTAGAGATATGATGTTTCAGATGAATGTACATCTCATTTGGACAGAATCTATGTTGACCGCAACATACTTGAAAAATAGCATAAGTGTTTTATGGAAGCATCCTGATTAGTCTCAATTTAAAGTATTTGGCTGTCATCCTTCATATTCTATTTTTGAGCGTTTCTTTAAAGAAAAGAAAAGAAACTAACAAAAGAAACGAAACGAGCACCAGCAGAAGATCGGTAGTAGAAGGTAACAAACTAGAGACTAAGAAAGAGATTAGAAGCATAACTCGACAAGGAGAAGGCTGCTCCCAAATGCTACACTAAAATAGACTTTACATGGGCTGCACAACTCTCTACCCGTAAGCGTGCCTATTTCCCTTTATGAAGTATCAAAGCAAAGTTTTGTTTTCCTTTCGGTTTCTGCTAATTCTCTTCTTGTTGTACGTCCAAGCTTGAAGATAGCAAATACAAGTGGACTGTTGTCTGCATTCCAAATATTAAGTATAATTCTCATAATCTAAATTAAAACAATCTTCTACATTAAAAAAAGTAAATTTATAAGATATTGTTGGACATGTCCTAGATCTTTTTTCTGCACTGTATTCGTAATTCAGATTTATTCAGATATGTAACAATAATCTTGATAACAAAATCCATAAGAGCAATATGCAGGGGAGGAGCCAAGGGAGGGGCCTTCGATAATAATTTATTTACAATTTAATACTCTCTTAAAGCATGCGACAAATTTATAAATGTTTAAGTGAATATAAATAATAAAAATACTTCTAGGGACGTATACAATATATCTATTTTATGACATGTTTTGATTTGTATATATTTGTGTAGTATAATTGTTTCTTTTACAAATTTTAGCTACAATTGTGTTATTTTAGACTCAGTGTTCATCACAGATCTTTAGTATATACTTAAGGTACTTACATTTTTAAATTTGATTTTCTATTTTTGAAAGTAATTAAAATTGATGAATAATAAGAATATTCGTATTCATATAAAAAAAAAAATCCCGTGATTTTTCCCAATTCCTTGCTCCGCCCCAGGTAATATGAAACCTATATTACACTAGAAATTTATCATTTATGTTCTACTCAAATTCCAGTAGACTTTCTGGCAAATCAAGATATACGATTTCTTATAAAATTGAGTATAATCTGAAGCAAGCTGAAAATTTTATCATAAATCAATAGCACTCGTATGAACCTGTATACAAGCATTCACGAATAAAAGTGTTTTATTACGTTTGTATTTAAATAAAACCTAGAACTGTATCATTAAATTATCAATTTTTTAAGTTTAGAGTTGTGTACTTCAAAAAATAGTTGGTGAAGAATCTTGTGAAGGTGAACGGCTAAATAAGTCCCCAAAAATAATATAGCGAAAGCCATCAATGGAAGTTAATTCTACAAATAATAAATTAAAACATTTAAACAAATGTCAAACTACGAAACTTCCAAAATAAATCGCTCTTACTCTCCTACCAAACAAACCCAAACACCCGTATCAAAATCCACAATAATCAATCGATCTCTTATCTAATCACCCTCAATCACGTCCCTCCAATAATATGGCCATATATGTAATTTGTTTTAGCAAAAGTAAATATATAGATGAATATATAATGATGCTACATTTAAATGACACACAAACTGGCAATAGTTTATTTGTCATTTTAAAATATAAAAAAGATACACTTAATTATTTTAACACAAATTTGTTTAATTACTTGAACAAATGCAGAGATAAGTACAGTACAAACTGAATAAATAATTTTGTTGTTTTTATTTTTTAGATTGAGTACATGTAATCCATATTTGCTTGTATAGTTTCCACTCTTCAAACATACATTCAAGAAGAACGGGATAAATGCAAAAGAATTTCATAATTGTGAATTACAGTTAGATTCAAAATAACTATTATTAAGTGCAATTTAGTATAATTGTAAAAAGTTGAAAGTTTTTAATATGTTAAAATAAGTAATATATGTTGTCATTGATGAATACATTAACATGCCACATTCGATACGTATCTAACGTGCACTAAATGAGTAATCGTATTAGAAAAATGTAGTCATAACTCATAACGTCGTGTGATTTTTAAAAGCGTCCATCGCGACAAATCACAAGTGAAACGCTAAATCAACAAACTACATCTTGACATGCTTAATCAAAAAAATTCCGAGGTGGTTCAGCTTAAGTTTTGTTGTGGGTATGATATAAGAGGCAACATTAAGACACACATGCTATCTCTAAAAACTCATTATGGAGTTTATCTGATATTCAAATTAGCATACGAATACAATTGGTTTGCCTTCGCTAATGTCTTTGCGAGGCGTGTACCTTTTGAAGATGATGAACGTCCTTACTCGACAGCTACGATTGTGCACCTATATGACTGGATGGCTATGTGTATATATAGATGACGTATTGATGGAGATAAAACTGGGAGACTTTTATAACGATGATTGGGATGATCGTGAGGTGGAGACTCGATTTATGGAGATTAAACATCTTAGCGGAACGTCCGGGATTACTATACAAGGTATTGATCGTAGCTCTCCTTTGTTTTGTACTTGTTAAGCCTCATTGTCTTTCTTGCTGTTATTTGTTCTTATGATCGGATTTTAGTTGAGTTGGCTGCCTAAACAATGTTGCGGAGCTAACTAGTCGCTTCTTGTTGTTGTATCCTTTGGAGTATTCCTTGTACTCCACTGCTTTGAATAAATAAAACATTTGCTGATAAAAAAAATTAAATTATACAAGGTATTGAGTTTCGACCTTCGACACCCAAGGCGTCTTAAGGAAAAGTCCAGTCTTATTATTGGAGGATATAAGTTTCGACCTTCGACAACATTTGATTCTTAGTTTAATGGGAAAGAAGCAACTTTCTTTTTTTCTTTGATAAGCGAACAGGGAACACAATTGTAATGCACGATATGAATACAAAGAATAGAGTTACAACACGTTACTAAAATAATTCTAAAACTTAAAAATATAAAAAAAGAAGATATATGAATATATATTTATATCAGTAGTACTAGGAAAATTGCACGTTGCACGTGCAGATTCAATCACAAATGATCTAAACCGGACATCATGTATCCTTCTTGGAACAAGAAAATTGTTTATTTGATATAATTTTGTAGTAGAAAATCATTGATGTAATAAAAACAAAACCTGACCAAAAGAAGTTATCATGTCAAATCATTTTAAACTATTCATCAGTAGCATCATATATTATCTGTTTCAACATATTAGGAACTTTCCACTTTTTACAATAATATTAAATTGTTACTCTATAGTAATTATTTTGAATTTAATTGTAATTAACAATTATGAAATTCTTTGGCGTTTATCCAAATCTTCTTGAAAATGTGTTTTTTTTTTTTTTTTTTTGTTAAATCTTGAAAATGTGTTTGAGGAATGAAAAAATACAAGCAAATACGCGTTACATGTACTCAATCTAAAATAAGACTTTTCGACTTTTAGAGTATTTTCTCTGGATTGTAAGAACTTATTTAGAAAATAACAAATTTAGGAATAGATTTGGGTTTTGCTTATATTGTTTAGGGTATAAAAAAGGTAGTTTTCAATAAATTTTGCTGTTTCATTTTTCAATTTAAAAAGGGATCTTGATAATCAATTAATTATTTTATAATACAATTAGAATATTAATAATACAATCAGGAATTAAATTCTAAACAATATGATAAAACTATGTACTAAATTTAGGAGAGTCTATCTGTGATGCTCTTTTATTTCTTGAAGGGCATGATAAACCAAACAGTAGAAGTTTCGTAATTAGACCAAAGTGCAATCGGGGCATAATATAGGGGGTTTAACGTTTTTATCCCAAAAAAATATGTGATCCTTTTCCGATTAATCAAAGATGCAAATGGTGTCGAAGGTCACAACTCATGACCTTCAACAGTAAGACCATTAAGTCGCATTGGGTGTCGAAGGTCGGAACTCAATACCTTCAATAAGAAGGCCGGACTTTCCACTTAGATGGTTAATCTCCATAAATTGAGCCTCCACCTCACCGTCGTCCCAATCGGCGTTATAAAAGTCTCCCAGTTTGATCTCCGTCCATCTGCCATCTATACGCGTAGCCATCCCATCATATAGGTGCACAATGGTACCTCTCGAGCGACCATGTTGATAAGCCTTGAGATGTACACTTCTGAAAACAACTTTCGCTACGGCCAAACCACTGTATCCATCCGCTAATTTGAATATCAAATAAGCTTCATAACGAGTTTTTCGAGATAGCAAGTGTGTGCTTATCTTGCCTTTGATATCAAGCCGACAAACAAACTTAAGCTGAACCACCTCCGAAAATCTACAAATGGGACCAAGCATGCGAATATGTAAGTTAATGCTCGTAATTGCAAACATGGAGAGAGCGAGAGAGAAAGAACCTCGAGTCTGTATGAGATGTCCAATCCCAGTGCTCTGAGTTATGGCTCGATGAAATTATAAGACCCTTTGCTCCAACCATGAAACAATACTTCCCAGTCTCTTTACTAAGGGAAAAGCTCTGTTCGACATAATTGATCAGTCCGTGTAAATCCCAAGTGAAGCATTAATTTTCGACAAAGAAACTGAAAGCTTCATTCATTTATTCATGTGAAATTTCAATAAACTATGTGTGAAACTTGCCACTTTTATCAATTATTAGAAATTAAATCAAACAAGTGATGGATCAAATTAATCTAAAACTCACTTAACTCTTCACCAAACACAATAGCATATAAACGAACCACGGGTGAAACGACAACGTATCAATAATAACCACAAGAATTATCAAAGCTACGAGAAAGACCTCAACTGTTCATTTTTCGTCGGTGACATTCAAATAATAAGAGTGTGTGGAAGAAGCATGATCTAGTATCTCATAATGTAATAAACAATAGAGATGCATTAAGCTACCACCTGATACTACATTGGCAAATATTTTAGCCTACCTATAAATAGTACTTCATCCAATGAGCAGTTTCATAGTATCCAATTGCCCCATATCAAAGTTAAAATATCAAGTGTACAATTAACCCACACTGAAAAGGAATAAAGGAAGTGAGTCGTATATTAGTCGAAATGACTCGTGCTTATATCTAATCTCGTAAGGTTTTGGGTGCTTTCAAGTCCAATAATGTGTCTGATGATCACTTTAATTCATGGGTTAATATATCACTGGTTGTTGGCTCTTACGGTTCTCACAATTCAAGATGTCCAGTGTAAAATTAACTTGAGCTAGTCAATAATTAAAAGGTCCAAACTAAAAAGTAATACCACAAATTAGCAAAAAAGAAGGAGAAGCACAATTAACTTAAATTAAAATGCAGCTGGTCACCTTAAAAAAAGTAACAGAAAACACTTCAAAAATAAAAAAATAGAAATAGAGGATCTTGGTCTTCAACAAAGAAAAAAGAAAAAGAAAAAAGAACTTACAAGTTACAAAGGAAACTCCCATACCTCACTCAATTGCAAGATCGTGACTTTCACCCAGGCAAATTTATTATTTTTCCTTTTGTTTCTGGGGTGGTTATTATATTTTCACACCCAACTTATGTTTAAGGCAAAGAACAATGCATGTGTTATTGGTTGTGTAGTATAAAATTGAGAACTTGAGCTCAAGAACTAAACAATCATAGACTTTATTTATTTTTCAATAATAGTAAACTTTAGTAGGTTTTAGATTCTCCCGAGTACAAGTAGAAAACTAAATTATGTATTATTTTTATTTGGTATGGTGCAATTATACTTTTAAAAAAATTTGATAAGAATATTGTAAAGTTGTTTGTTGGTATTCTTTTGTATATTTGATGATTATCATATCTTGTGCAACTAATATGTTCTAATTTATCTCGATGTTTTTATAATAGGTTATAAATAACTATGGAGAGTGAAGGAAACAACAAGGATAAAAGTAAAATTGTATTTTCATTCTTCAAACCAAAAGAAGATACATCAACAAATATAGAGCAACCTCTATCTAATGTGATCAATGTCATCATTTCAACAAGTGTTGATGTTGATTCAATAGTTGATAAATTTTACTCTGCGAAGAACCGCTAGAGCTTAATTCAAATAAAATTTGTGTTCGTTTTGTTCAAAAGTATTCAGTCTTTGTTATTTAACACCTTGTAGTAAATTTATCTCGTTCTACTTACATATTAGATATTTTTAGTTTTTAATATATGTATATTTTTAATTTAATTATGTTAATATTAGCTCATGATGAAAAAAATTCATAGCTCCGCCCCTGGTCGAATTATAGTAAAATTTATCAAATGTTGTAATTAATGACATAATCTTGAGATATAATAATTCAAATCTAATTGTTGTTTATCCTTATTTTGCAGCTAAACAAGGAGAACTAATTAAAAAGGCAAAAAAGAGATCTTTACGCACATACCAATTTCCCATCATCAAGGAGAATATGGGAGTTGATGAGCCTGGAATAGAGATCCTTTTTGGATCCATAAAGCAGTAATGGCGAAGCTGATCTCGACAGCATTTCTTTAGGTAGAAATCTGTCCCACACGTAGTCCGATTCGGCTGCAGCTTTGGACACTTTTGAGACCACAGCGAATCTCGCGGCGTCGCGAGCGGAGGTACGAGACAGAATCTCGGTTAAGGAATCTTCCGACAACTCAGTAAAAGGGATAATTTGGAGAGATTCCTCATGAGTAGTGCTCTTGGGACAATCCATTGCTATATTCGGAAATGATGGTTTTTGAGAGTGATGGCTATTTTTGCTGAATACTAAAACCTAAGACGGCGCATGTTATTACATGTTATATATATATATATATATATATATATATATATATATATATAGAACAACATATGAAACATGTGGCCATACTTCCACGCAATCCAACTCTCTCTCTCTCACACACACACACACACATTTATATATATATATATATATATATATATATATATATATATATACTAAAACAGTTAGAAAGAAAAAATATATATTTATGTATATATACTAAAATAAATAGGAAAATTATTTTCATTTTATATAATATCAAGAATCGTTTAGACACCACAGATAATCTATGTAATTATACTTAATTAAAATATTTTTATTTTATATAATATCAAGGATTTTTAGACGCCAGAGATGAACGGTGTACAATTATACCTAATCGCACAAGATGTCGGAGTGATTTTTCTTTATTTTTATTGAATGATTAGATGAATCGTGTATGGACACTACAGGGTTTTATATTTCGCGTTTAAAACTTAATTTGAACATCTAGACATAATTCACGTTGATAAAACTATCCACTTGTAATCTATATATCTTGCATGCACACTTTAAAGTATCACGTCTCAGTGTCTTAATTAAATTTGTCGAATACGAGTACTCATTTAATGCTCTGTAGATACATATGGAAAAAATCTTAATTTTTTGCCGGATACGAGTACTCATTTAATGCTCATTAGATACGTACGGAAAAAATCTTAAATTTGTCGGATACGAGTACTAGCTCATTTAATGCTCATTAGATACGTACGGAAAAAACCACGTGATGCATCCCATAGCTAATTAAAATGTATTTCATTTATGATTACCATGTTGGACACGAATCAAGTACATGCCCGACATACTACGGCACACGGAAAACATCTATCACTTCGAAACTTAACAATACGGAAATTAAAATAACAAAAAAAATTATAAAATGACACGAATTAAAATTCTTGTCGATATTTTCTCTTTTATGATTACTTTTACCATATAAGTTATATAATTTTTCCCCTTTTAACAATAATACTAACTTGTACTTCAAATAATATTTTTGAATTAAATTGTAATTCATAGTTATGAAATTCTTTTGCATTTATCCAATCTTCTTGAATATATTTTTGAGGTGTGAAAACTATATAAGAAAATATGCATTACAGGTACTCAATATAAAATATAAAATAAACAATTAGTTATTCAGTCTCTACTAATAACGAATTGTCAACACTTGTTCAAGTACGTACATAAGCATATTTGTGTTAAAGTTACTTAAATGTATCTTTTCTATATTTTAAAATAATAAGTAAATTATGAAATTCTTTTGCATTTATTCAGATCTTCTTGAATATATGTTTGAGGTGTGTGAACATATATTCAAGAAGATCTGAATAAATGCAAAAGAAATTCATAATTATGGATTACAATTAAATTCTTAAGTTTTATTATAAAGTACAAGGTAGACTAGTAGTATTATTGTAAAAACTGGAAAGTTTCAATATTTTGAAATAAGTAATTATAAAATGAAACGATTTAGTTAAAGTTCTTGTTAATATTTTCTCTTTTATGATTATTCTTACCCTATAAGCTTTACAGATTTCATATCTAATGTTCTTTTACATTATGTAGAGCTGGTATATGAGATTTTACGTAAATTAATGTATTGAACTTTTTGTTACTTGTCTTTTCTTATTATATATTATAATTTAGCTAACATTTTGTAACTTCACGTGATTTTTTTAATTTAATATATACTTATATTTCTTCTCTGTTATATGTTGTTATTTCAAAAAATTAGTTTCACTCCATTCGTGACGTATAATTATTCTTATACTCAAACCGCCCATACAATTGCAAGATAACGAATTCAAGTCACCCTATTTGCATGATTTAGTCTCGTGGGTTGGGGGGGGGGGTTAAATAGTATGAACCATTTCATATTTATAATTCAATTTGGTATTAACTTCTTGTACTAAAATACATATATATGTATATATATATATATACACACATATATATACAGATTTATATTATTTCATATCAAATCTAACATTTAAATTACAATTCTTTGTCGCACTTATACTATATACGTAGACTCGTGACTATACATGAAACAATTAAGACAAAGGTCTTCTTGAAGCCAATGTATTCACAAACTAGTATCTATGTTACATAGACTTTCGCGTAAACGTACGTGCTCAACCAAGCACAGGACAATTCGAGCTCGTTATGTTTCAATTATAAGCTATGATGCAAAAATACAAATATAGGAACACAACTATGACAAAATGCGACTGCACACATTTTTTAAATTACAAAATACGGCCAGAAAGAGTTATAATTATATACTTATGTATATGTGCAAAAAAAGTTGAAGTATACTATATATAATTAGAAAGGACTTAAACTAACAATTATCACCATGAACCTACTTGATAATTTTGTGAGAAAAAAACCCTATGTACGTCCATATAATGTAAAAAAATATTTGACAAAAAGTAAGTAGCAACAACTTTCTTTCTTTTTTTCGAGAAAAAGGTAGCTCATTTGAATTCAAAGTAAAAGAATATTTAGTGATGTTGGTTTTAATTATAGAGTTAACAACGATTATATATATCAGAAATTTTGTGTTCGTCTTCTTTTATAATATTTTTTGCTGTTAAAATTCTTTTTATTATTAGACTTTAAAACACGATAAATGATTACCATGTATTGGACTTTGTTGGACACGTTCTCCATCTTTTTGCTACACGATACGTTTACCTTTCTTGAGGTTTTGCCTCTCTCTATCTACCTCTCCGTCAATTTCAATTTTCTCATCCACTTCTCTTCAAAAAGTTTTATTGTTAATTCGCCTTTAATTCAAAGCGTAATTTAGTATATATGTATACTTATTGAATATTGTTTATTGAATACATATTGTATATTAGGTCTCTTTATAACAAAAAGTATTAAAAATTGTTTATGTTGAATGAGAGTCCATTTGGTTAAAATATAACTAAGTTGATTTTGATATTTATTATTTGCAAACTTGACATTTTTGTAAATTTTTAATTAAAATTAGATAATAAATATGTAGCTTATTTCTTTTATTATTATATTATATTACATTTTTTTAATATTATGATAATATTATTAAAAAAAATGTGATTCATACAAAACTTTCAGTATTTTTAGTTTAGAAAAATTATCTATTCTAACTTAAAAGATGTAATCTAAAGTTTTTAATTTGTCCATGTACATATTATATTATTTTTCTGTCAAAGGCGTTGGTAGAACACCGGCAAAATACTTAATTCTAAAAATAAATTTAAAATAATACGATCTTCTCTTGGGGTGAATTTACACTACAATAAAAAAAAAAATTATTTCTAACATAATATATTTGTAGTTATTTAATATATTTTGTAACAAAATGAGATCATATGAGGCACCTCTTTTGTTTTAGTTGGATCTTACTTGCATTGTAATAATATTTAATAAATATGAGGCCTTGTTCAATATTATTTTTATCATAAAACTTTTTTAGTTATTTAATATATTTTTTCAAAATGAGCCCATATTCAACATGATACATTTTTGTTTTGTTTTTTCAACATGAGCCCATATTCAACATGAGCCCATATTACAATGTGTGTATTGTAATAATAGTTAATAAGTACGTTGGCTAAATTACTCTTCAAATTAATAGTTGATTAACAAGTAAACTTTTTGAGGGGAGGGGCATGAAAAAATTGAAACCAAAGGAGAGATAAAACCCATGGGGAATGGATGGAATTTTTCGATTCAAGAAGTAATCATGTCTGACAAGCGTGGGATATTGTATTATAAGATCTCTAAAATTGTCCGTACAACATAGGTTATTTTGTAAAATCTCTTGCCATCATATTATCCCTTGAGGTTTCTAGTGTCAAACACGTAACCACAACGCCTACAAACATAATTCACTTACATTTAATGGTAATAAGGGAGTTATATCTCATGAGCTTAGATGTAATTCAAAAATCACATTTAATATTCAAAAAATTACATAGGTCTCCCATTAATCAACACAAATTCCTTCATATCCTATACCATAGTTTACCTTATGTATCGGATAATTGTCTTAAAATTACTTTCTCTATTTTTAAGAATATATTAAATAAAGCAATATTTACTTATTTATCTAAGCACCAAACACAAAACAACATATGAAACATGTGACTATACATATCCAAATCCAATCCAACTGCCTTTAAATTCCAATATTCAACGATAAATCAGTCAAGTCAACCCATCTCTCCACAAGCCCACAACTTCGAAAATCCGACACCATGGATTGCTCCAAGAAGACTGCTCAAGAATCTTCACAAAACCCATTTACAAAGTTGTCTGAAGATTCCTTAACTGAGATTCTATCTCGTACTTCGCCGCTCGACGCTTCAAGATTTGCGGTTGTCTCAAAAGGGTCAAAATCTGCAGCTGATTCAGACAATGTTTGGGATAGATTTTTGCCTATGGATATTGTCTCAAGATCAGTTTCACCATTTGTTTATGGGTCCAAAAAAGAACTCTATATGATGCTCTGCAACTCCCCTGTTCTGCTTGGTGATGGGAAAATGGTATGCGTAAAGATCCCTTTTTTACACCTTTAGTTAGTCTTTTTCAGCTGCAAAAATTGAAAAAAATAAATTTGTAGTTATAAATTGTAGTAGTTATCAGTTGGTGGGATTGTTTTGGGGGTGAACCTTGCTGGTATTTGCACATAATCTGAAGAAAGATTGAATAGATAGAAAAAAAGTTGTGGGTTATGAGGTTGCAATATAGTTGAGTAGAAATGTATGAGAAGTGTAATAATATGTGGTTGTGTTAATGTTTCTTGTTTTGATATTATGGGATATCAGATTATGCCCCTTTTGCACATACTCTTGAAGTGGGATGGAAATGGATTGGTTATCTTATTTGTTATGTTTCATTGACAGAAATTTAGCAGTTGAGCTCTTCCTTTTGTGTTAGATATTGTATTAATAGTACAGTTGCTCTTGCAATGCAAGTTTTTGGACGGGGGTGGAGTAAGAACTTAAATACGTAACATATGAGTCACGACGAGGTTGAATGTTTATGTGATGCAAGAGAACACTATGTTTTACATTTTCATGTCAGGTGTGGTTTCAACATTGTTCGTTTAGATGCTATTGTTTTGGGTGAAGAGCCGATTAGTTGTTTTAACTAATTTGATCCATTAGTTGTTTGATTTTTTCTCAAGCAAACAAATAAGGAGCCCAATTACTCGGATAGTGAATGAATTTGCACCCGGATATATAAAGGCAGTTCGCAGTTTCCATGTCGAAATTTAGGGATTATTTGAATGTTATATTTTCTCTGAATTTAACATATGTTGGACAGAGCTTTTCCCTTACTAGAAAGACCGGGAAGAACTGTTTCACGGTTGGAGCGAAGGATCTTATAATTGCATGGGGCGATAGCTCTGAGTACTGGGATTGGACATCTCATGTGGACTCAAGGTTTCTCTCTCTCTCTCTCTCTCTCTCTCTCTCTCTCTCTCTCTCTCTCTCTCTCTCTCTCTCTATATATATATATATATATATATATATATATATATATGTGTGTGTGTGTGTGTGTGTGTGTGTGTGCAATTAAGCACAATTTGTTACATGTTTTGCATGCTTGTTCCCATTTGCAGATTTTCGGAGGTGGCTCAGCTTAAATTTGTTTGTTGGCTCGATATTAGAGGCAAGATAAAGACACACATGCTATCTCAAAGAACTCGTTATGGAGCTTATCTGATATACAAATTAGTGAATGCATACTACGGTCTTGACTTCGTGAATGCGGTTGTCAGACGTGTAAGTTTTGAAGCTGATAAATATGCTGAAGCAAGAGCTAGTATTGTGCACCTGCATCGAGGGACGGCTATGTATAGATGTCCATCACCACGGCAAACTGGGCGACAACCTGTGAGGAGAGATGACGGGTGGATGGAGATAAAATTGGGAGAATTCTATAATGACGTGGGTGATGATGGTGAGGTGGAGGCTCGGTTTATGGAGATTAGTCGTCTTAACGTAAAGTCTGGCCTCATTGTTGAAGGTATTGAGTTTCGACCCGAGATTACTTTTGATTCTTAGATAAATGAGAAAGGGACCATAGTCGTGCTTTAGATTAATAATAGAGATAGTTACAGCCACACGCCCTGAGGTTTGTCCAGTTACAAAAACTCTCCTCTCTTTCTGGAAGACTACTGTACCCCTTAAAAAATTTAAACAACATTGCACATAGACTATCCTAGAGTTTGAATAATTACGAATGCTTTCGAATAATATTATCGATAAACCCCTTTTCTTAAGAGCTTTTAAAGCTGCATGGAAAGTCTCTGTTTTAACAAACCTTATGGTATGTATGTATATGTAACTAGACAAAATCTCATGAGGTGTAGATGTTATGGTGCCTATGTAATATTATGCCGAAGTTAAGCCATACTTCTATTCTCATATATGGCTCCACTTTGTAGTGATGTTGGAATGATTTTTGGTGTATTCACGTTATATCTTGTAACTTAACAATAATTTTGAATTCTAAATGCAGCAGTTTGTACTTGGATAACATTGAGTTGGTAACTGCTAAGTTCATTTAGCTGAATACTAGACTATATATGAAGCTTTTGGACCGATAATGGTATAAACTGGTGCTGCATTATGTGGCTTTAGTAGCTCATTGATTGTCATGCACAAGGAGGACATCATGGGAACATCGATTTCAGACATTATTGATAGTAGTTACAAACTTGCTATATAGGTTTGTTCGTTCTGCTTTTCCGACATCATCGCAACATTCATTTCTACATAATACTTAATCGCCAAAGTTTTCGAATTCTTTCACACTTATGTGAACCAAACTCCTCTCTCAAGGCTCAGAGTTCATTCTCAGTTGGAATAAGCACAGTACAACACACTTTTGCGATCACATATTCTGGTGACTATAACTGATTCCATTGTAATCTTTCACTTCTATAGCTAAAACGACTCAAATAACATAGACAACTGAAATTAAAGGAAAATCGAGAACGTTGCGGACATCATTAAACTTGCCACACAAGTGTATATATAACCATATTTAATACATAGCACACACTCAACAATTTCAATATTTGTTGCCACTCCATTGTGCTCAAGTGTCCAAGTATGAATGATAGAACATCTTACATATATATATATATATATATATATATATATATATATATATATATATATGTGTGTGTGTGTGTGTGTGTGTGTGTGTGAATATATATAATAAATAAGATGCTACTATTATGACATAAGACGAATAACATAAAAATTCATCTCTTAAAAAGAATACCGTATGGAATCGTCGCTTTACCCGAGTTTAATAATCACGTGTGGATTTCAGGTGTGATTAGGTAAATTCCGGTCACCGAATGACCAAAATTGAAATTTCCTCAACAATAAAGGACTTGAATGATACTTGTCACTTTAGATGATCAAAATTAAATATGAGCCAATTTAAGAACCACAATTGCAAATTTTCCTTTCAACAAGACAAACAATGCAAGTCGCTCTTTTCTTTTTCTTATATATATACATTAATTATCATCAATGTGAAAAGCGACAGGCCAGCAACCGACTTTGAATTCTTGTAATATGTAAGATTAAGTCAACTAGCCACGAAAACCAACATCTTGTAATGTGTTCTAATAATACTTTAAGCCACAACTAGGCCTAAACAAATAATTGAAAACCTTAAATATACATGGATGAATAAAATCTTGCTAACAAGTCTGCATAGCAACAATATTCTGAGAAAGATGGCCACAGCCTATGCAGCTCTTGTTTCTCTTACACATCTCATTGAGCAGAGCATTGTCCATAATGCTTGCCAACCAGTTTTCTCCCACAAACAACGGAGACAGATCAAATTTCTCCAAAAAAAGGTTAGTTTCTTGCAAGATTTTCTTGAAGTTCATTCACATGGAGGTTTTAGTAATGAATCCGAAAGTTTGGAGAGTCGAATTGCTGACGCAACTCATGCTGTCGAAGATATCATTGAATCTAATATAGTGGATAGTATTCTTTCACAAGCTCAAGAAAATGGATCCAAAAAGACAAAGAATGAAAATATAAGATTCACAAATGATCATGGGGAAAAGCACTTTTCACAAGGTATGCAGAAGGTAATAGAAAACGTTGTTTGTATCGCGAAGGAGGTAATGCAGATCAAAGAATCGAGAAGAGTTCATAATCGGCAGCCGCACAATCTAGTGCCTGTTGTTTTATCTAGACCGCCTCCGGCTGGGAAGGATACTATGGTGAGATACTATGACGACGAGTTGATTCAAATAATGGATAAGCTTACGGGACAATCATCTAATCTCCAAATTATTGCGATTGTTGGCATGGGTGGTATTGGTAAGACTACACTTGCTAAAAATGTTTATGACAATTCACTTATTCTGGAAAAGTTTTACATTCGCGCTTGGGTCACAATATCTCAAGAATGTAGTCTAGAAGAAATGTTGTTAACCCTTTTAGATGAAATTAGAGTCCCTAGTAATAAGCGAGAACATGAAAGCTTAGGAGAAAAATTACACAAGCATTTGTCGGGTAGGAAGTACTTGATTGTAATGGACGATCTATGGAGTATCGAGGCATGGGAAAAGTTAAAGTTATTCCTTCCGGATAACGGTAATGGAAGTCGAGTCATAGTAACTACCAGATTGTCGAGTGTTGCCGAGAGTTTTGGTTCATCACATCTTTATAAGATGAATCTTCTAAATGAAGATAAAAGTTGGAATCTACTTTGTAATAAGGTTTTTGATAATGTTAGTTGTCCTTTGGAATTAGAGGAAATCGGGAAGGACATTGCAAAAAATTGCAAAGGACTTCCTTTATCTATTGTGGTGATTGGAGGGCTCCTTGCTAAGTCTGAGATGACACGAAAATATTGGGAGTATGTTGCCGAAGATATAAGTCACATCGTAAATTCAGTGGACGATATGCATTGGTTGAAAATATTTTCTTTGAGTTATAGCCACTTGCCTATTCATTTAAAACCATGCTTTCTCTATATGGGGGTTTATCCAGAAGACTGTAAAATCCGTGTCTCGAAACTTATCAAACTCTGGGTTGCTGAGGGATTTCTAAAACTTAATAAAGCTAAAAGCGTGGAAGAGGTTGGAGAGGACTACCTAAAGGATCTTATTGATAGAAATCTTATTTCAGTTTGTGAATGGGGGTCCACTGGAAGAATAAAGACATGCTGCATCCATGATCTTCTAAGGGATCTATGCTTGAAGGAAGCTCGGAAAGAGATGTTTCTAAGTGTCATCAAGGTGCAGAACCATGAACAACATGTAAATTCCGGGCGTCGCGCTATTTTTCATGAAGACTGGTCTAACGAGATAGATTCCCGTGAATTTGAGCGTGCCTTGCAATCAACACAATTTACTCGTTCTTTGACATGTTATTCTCAATATTGGAGTTCGTCATGGGTGTTAGTTCCTGATCTCCGACTGCTCAGGGTATTAAATAAGGCTAGCACTAATAGCTTCAAAAGTATTCTCCAGCTAGTTAACTTGCGATACCTTAGATGTGATCTTCATCTAGGTGCTTCTGCAGATCTTTCTCCAATGTGCCGACTATGGTGTTTGCAGACATTGATTCTTACAGGATTTTGGATGGAGATTATTGCACCAATTGAAATTTGGGAGATGCCACAACTTAGGCATATAATTTCACAGTATGGTATTTGTCTCCCTAATCCTTTGCGTGGCCGAATAGACGGGCAAGATGACCATGCATCGAAAAATATACTGACACTCTCATGCATCAAGAACTTTACATGTACCGAGGACGTCCTCGAGAGAATTCCCAATATCAAGAAGTTATCAATACGAAATGAAGAGATGGGAAACTCGAATGACTACTGTCTTCACAATCTCGGCCGTATACATAAACTCCAATCACTAGATTGCACCTTTTTCGGAGACACGGACTTCTTCCAAAAACTTGCTTTCTCTCAATCGCTCAAGAAGCTTAGTTTATGTTGCTGTCATTTTGATTGGGATGATTTTACAACTAAGGTTGGATCGTTGCCTCATCTTGAAAAGCTCAAGCTGGCGGGTTGCTTTACAGGAGCTGAGTGGAACACTGTTGAGGGAAAATTCTTCAGTCTGAAGTTCTTGCAAATTAGCAATATCCGCAACCTGGTATACTGGACGGCAGAGAGTTCCCATTTCCCACTTCTTGACCGCCTTGTTCTCAGAGGAATGAGGAAACTGAAAGAGATCCCCTCTGGTATTGGAGAAACGCTTCAATCAATCGAGTTGGTGGCTTGTGGAAAATCCATAATGGCCTCTGCAAAAGAAATATTGGAGGAACAACAGAGCCAGGGGAATGAGGTTCTTCGTCTAATCGTGCATGATTATCATGGTACGGAAACAGTAACTAAAGTAACAAAAAAGGATAACATACATCCATCTCTTTGTTCATGGTCTTGGGCCCCATGTCTTTTTATAATTTCTTGATTTCCGACTTTTAGGATTTGCACAATGAAGAAGTTGAATAGACATATGATTGAACAAAATCAGAACAAAGATGTTCACGAAGTTCTATACATATGAACGTCTAGTTGGCGCAGCGAAATTGAAAGAAAACTCGCAGCCGTTTGAAGAAATTTCAAGATGGAGGTGTTAAAAGAAGACTTTTTGTTTAATCCGAAGAGAACTCACAGCTATTCAGCTCCTCTGCTTTTCACTCATTCATCTCATAGATTGGCATGATCGACATCCATGCCCCTCTTGCGCAGCGGGGTGGGTGGGTGTGGTCTTCGGAGCAAATTCCTGCCAGCTCATCCACTCCAACTCATCAACGGCCATAACCATTCCAATTAGATTAGTTAGTTAGCTGAATTAGCTAGATTCGATTGGAAGATACTTTTGTATTTTATTAGCATATACACTGGGTCTCATTAGTGCATAATTCATGGATAAAAATATGTTTTCGTTCAGGCAAATGAAGGATCCTCACACTTTGCTTTACGAGCTTTTACAGATGTTTACGAATTAAATAAGGGATGATTTCAGATTATGAATTGGGTGTCAATTTATAAGCAAATGAGGGATGAGAGTCGTTCAATTCAAGGATGGGAAGGCATTGATCTATAGGACTAATATCACTACCTGCGCCAAACAAGTTAGCAAAAATCCATTCATTTTCCATTTGGAGTACAAGAATAAGAGTTTGATAATTGTGTTATAGTTTCTTTCTCAAACTTAAAGGGCTTCTTTAAAAAAAGAGAAGAAAATAGAGATGATAGATTTGGGCAGCCGACTCTGATTTCAAACAATTCAAATTTACATGTAATCTTTTGAACTCTCAAACACATGATATGAGACATTGCAAGTTTTGGCCCTGAATCTTGAACTAACACATCAAGCTAGTTTTCCCAGTCCAAGAAGAATGAATGGAAACTCTAAGTGCTGGACCCCAAGTATTCTCTTGTGTTTCTTTTATTCGCATTGCAGAATCTACAACTGAAGGGCTGCAGTCAACCAATTCAATCATTTCTAGTTCTTCCGCTTCTCCAAGTTCTGAAGGAATCTCATGCAATTTGTAGCAATGATGGATGGCAAGGTGCTCGAGTTCCGGGAAGCTGTCGTCGTCCACCCTCCAGTCCTCTATATCCAAGTCTTCTAGCAGCAGAAATCTTAGACTTCCAAACTGATCCTCATACACTTCCCACTCAGGGCCTTGGAAGGCATTCAATCGCAATTTCAGTACTTGAAGCTTGGGTAGCTGAGCAATCTCTTTCATGTCTTCCCAAGAAAATCCACATCCGGACAGAGTTAACTTCTTAAGTCTTGACGGGAAAACTGAACATGAATCAGGCAGAACAGGAGCAAGAATTGGATTCATTACAACATATTTGAATCTTCTGAGTCGATGGAGATGGGCAAGGTGATCAAAAATGTGCAAGGGTGGGGTTACTGCTGCATCCCAAGGTAATTCAATACGAATTCCTAGTTTCTTTAGGTTTGGAATTCTTTCAAGAATCTCCTTTGTATAACTGAGAGTACTTACATCAGAAAGCGTCAAAAGGTTTGGAAGGAGAGCATTCTCATCAAAAGGTGGAGCTGGTAAATCACTTCCCATGACTTGGAGATGCCTCAATTCCTTCATATTCCAAATTTCCATAGGTAAAAAGCATGGAGACCCAGATGACTTGATGCTCGAATGAAGTCGCACAATCAAGAACTGAAGCTGTGCGAGATTGGACAGCGAGGATGGGAGTTCTCCTCTGCCTAAGGTCAAAGCAAGGAACCTTAACAGAACTAGTTTTAGTATTTCAACAGGAAACTTGTAGAAGCGGATGCTAACCGCATCTAAAACTTTAAGCAGCCTGAAACTCGTGAAGTTCACCCGCAGTAATGGATATGGGTGGTATGGACCGGTAAAAAGAAAAGACCGCGTGTTTGAAACAGACGCAATCGAGTCATAAACATCTTTAATGGCGAAAAGAATGCTCTTATGGATGGAGAATCGCCGGTGGCTTGGACCAACACTGTCCTTACAACTTTCAATGGACTGAAGAATCTTATACTCTGCTGCTACATGGTCAAAAAAGGGCCAAATGGCAGAGTGGATGCTGCATATCTTAATACGACATGTGGAGCTCAGTCCATGAACCAAGATGAGACTTCTGTCAACAAGATATTGCAAACACTCTTCCGCCACCTTTTCTAAGGTGTGGTATTCTTTAGGTGTAAGAAAATCCTCGGCAATCCACAATTTGAAGAGTTTAGAGATGGAAATATGTTGGTATTGTGGAAATGCTACCATATAGAGAAAGCATGCTTTAATATGTTGAGGCAGCTCCTCATGATACAAGTCTTGTGTTACCTCCAACATCTCACGATTCTGCATCTTGCGATCGTCTGCCAGTGTACTCCAGCTTTCTGTATCCAGAGACATGCATGAGAGTAGGCTGCCCAAGACGATGATTTTCAAAGGAAGTCCTTGGCAATCTTGGGATATAGTCTTGCCAATCTTCACGAGTTGAGGAGGGCACGACTCTTCTTCACCAATTGCTGCGTAGCGAAAAAGATCCCAGCTTTCATCTTCATTTAAGAAGCGAATCTCATGAATATATCCAAACGATACAGCATCCCGAGCCAATTCCATTTGCCTAGTCGTCATAATGATTCTGCTTTGATTATTTTCGTTGGGGAAATGTTTTCTTAGAACCTTCCAAATGACAATATCACGCATGTCATCCAATAAGATGAGATATCTTCTTCCACTCAACATCTTTTCAAGACAAATCGCTAACTCTTCAATATTTAGCTCTCGATGAGGATTCGGTTTTACAAGGCTTATCAGGATGTCTCTCAAACGAGTTCTTGGACCTACTGAGACCCAAGCCTGATAATCGAAAGTATTTCCAACCGATGGATCATTATAAACTTCATTGACAATAGCTGTCTTGCCGATGCCTATCATCCCTACCACTGCCACGACTTCTAGTCGGGATGAGGAACCAATAAGCCGATCCATTATATTCCTCAACTCATCCTCGCGTCCCACCAACTTCTTGTTTCCCTCGACAAATCTCGATAGTACAAAAGGCTGTGAGGCCGGTCTTGTTCGTCGCTTTTCGTCTCTGCCACCATCAATATTCTCATGACTAGCAATTTTCAGCGCCGTCTCTTTAATGGATTCAAGCTTTTGCACCACTTTCTGCAGCTTCTCCGCGAGGACCTCCTTTGCTGATGCAGAGCTGTTCTCGTAGTCAGACGAGCGCAGCAGATGAGACGACATGTGGGATCCGATGAGGTCTTCGGTTTCGTATATTGCAACTATTATTTGTTTCTCCAAGTCATGTACTGAATCTGTACCAATGTTTGATTCAAGATTCTTCTTTTTGAGGAAAGACAATAAGAAAAAGATGTTGTCACAAATAGAACTGATTTCTGAATTTGGAAAAGGAATTGAGAGTTGATTAGAGAACAGTTCTAACTTTTGTAGAACATTCAGAAGCGAAACTGTACCAGCGTGAGCCATTCTAGTTTGGATTTTCAATTAACAATTTGGGAACAAGAAGAAGATGGTGAATGAAATCAGTTGACTAAATTTAAATGAGGATCTTTTGCATTTTAAGACATGCAACTAGCTTTTTTTTTAATGAAAATGATACAGACTGGCTTCCTAGTACTGACTAAATTTAATGAACGATCTTTTGCATTTTTTTAAGACATGCAACTAGTTTTTTTTTTTTTTTTTTTTTTTAATGAAATGATACAGACTGGTTTCCTAGTATGCCGCATGTTATAATCTAAAATTTCAAAAAAAAAATTGAAATTAATATATAGATGCTCCTAAGTTTTATGTAAAATTAATAAATTATCATGGTATTACAACTCAATGGAGAGCATATTTCCACGTTTTGCGACAAAGTCTTTCAAATTGTAATTTTTTAACTGATTAATTAGTAATAATCATTAATAAAAAAAAAAATTAGTAATAATCAACACCCATAGGTCCAGGGACGGATCGAAGAATCTAATCTGCGCTGGCTAACTTAACAGATAAATAATTTTTAAAAAATAAGTTAAAAGTCTAATATAAGAAGAAAAAACGCGAAAAAATACTTCATGCTCAATAAAAGTCAAATATGTTACTCTTTATTAATTCAGATATATTCTATTTTAAGTTCTTTCTGTTAATTTGTTATAAATCCTAAAACTTTTAGAGTTATTTTTAATTTGATTTTCTCTTTATTATATAAATTTCTAGATTATAATATTTTATGCTTTTTTTTCTTTTCTTTTCCTTTTTCCAGAATTATGATTCTTTTTAAATTTTGCATTATTATTATTATTATTTATTTTGACTTTCTCTCTAATATTTAGATGCGCTCTTTTTTTTTTTTTTTTTTTTTATGTTTTCAGTTTTATTAGAAACGTTTTTTATTAATTTATTATTGTTTTATAATGAGTTTCTTTTAGGACTTAGATCTATAATATTTTCGATTGGCTTTATGTTTTATATCATAGGGTTTTTTTGTTTTAAAAGAATTGTTGTAATATATTATTCCCAACGTTTTGTTTTCTTCTGCTCCTGTTTTTGTTCTTTATTTCTAGATTCATTGTATTTGTATATCCTTTTAACTTCTATGTTCTTTTTATTGTTTAGTTTTCAGATATATTGTGTATTGAGTTCTAGGTTTTTAGAATTATTACACCTTTTTTCTGATTTATTGTTTTAATGGTTCGTTCTAGTTGTGTCATTTGGTACTTTTCAGTTTTATAAATAAATTTATTTCAAATTAGTTATTTCCAGTTTCTTTTCTTTTATCTTTGAGATTATTTTGATTATTTTTGCGTCCGTTTTCTGTTTTCATTATTGTTAATTTAAAGTAGTAAGTATTCGTCTTTCCAGCTAAAAAAAAAAAGTGTTATTACCTTGTCATCCACCATTGCTACAAGTTCTTAGATTGAGGGCTAAAACTTGCAATGCTCATATCATGTGTTTGAGGATCCTCATTTGCCTATTTGAAAATTTATCTTTCATATTCTTTTCATTTTTATCCACTAAAAGTTATACTATTCCAACAACAGATGCTCTAATAACGAAGGCCTTATTTCAAGCTCGCACAAAATCATTTCCAAAGAATTATAGCGAATTGCAAAGAACATTTTTGAAGAACAACGCGTCAAAGCACAAAATAATACTATTTGCTCCCACAAGAACAAAACACCAGAAACTTTAGTTTTTAAGACATTATACAAATGGATGCCACAAAATAATTGCATCAAAGACTTCATTAACTCTTCCAGCTACTCCATAGTCCATGCGATGCACCTTCATACAATGTCAAGAGTTCATTGTTATCTGCAATAAGTAGAGAAAATTCTTACTCATTATAAACAAACATAAATCAAAAAGAAATAACACATTTCAAGGAAATCACAAATGGCAGCAAACTAACTAAGCAATTGCCAGAAATCAGAAAACTAACAATGACTCATTAAGTATGATCGTTCCATCTACATTCTCTTGTGCATACATATATAATCTCAGCCACCCCTCTAGCAAACGAAACATTCTTCTTCTCCGTTCAAAATTTATTTATGAGGAGGAAACTAAATGAGATCAAATCAATCGAATATTTGTCGATATTTGTTACTATAAGTTTCTGAATTGTCAACTAATTAGAGAAATTGCTCTTCAAAAGACATTAGCCGTTGAGTCATGAAAACTCTGTGTATGTAAATATGGATTTCATGAGTTAGCCTGTATGTAAATACGTTTATGGAGAAATGCTAAGCTTAAAAGAAAATAGCATGAATATTTTGGATTTGCAACTAGGACAGTATATAAATCTAGATATGGAATCATCTTAAATTGACAAGTTTTCTGATTGAATGAGTTCTAGTACACAATGCAAGTATAACGACAAACAAATGTGGTAAACACTATTATATATGCATAAATGAGAACATTAACAGTATCCATTTTTCACGTGAAACTGAATAATGATGTAATCTTTTTAGATCTCTAGAAACTATTTATGAAACATTGCAAAATTTAGCCCTGAATCAAGAACTTACACGTCAAGTTTTCCGAGTCCATGAAGAATGAGTTCGAACTACAGGCCCCTCTTTTCCAGAAGCTTCTAGCTTCTCTTTTATTCGCATAGCAGAATCTACAACCCGAGGGCTGCAGTCAACCAACTCAACTGTTTGGAGTAGTACTTCTTCTCCGAGTCCTGAAGGAATCTCGTGCAACTTGTAGCAGTGGTGGATGGCAAGGTGCTCGAGCTTTGGGAAGTTGGTTTCATCTGTCTTCCACTGCTCTATATCCAAGTCTTCAAGCAGCAAATATCTTAATGCTTTGAACTTATCCTCATCCGCTTCCCACTTGGGGCCTCAAAAGGCATTCAATCGCAACTTCAGCACTTCAAGATGGGGCAGTTGAGCGATTTCCTTCGTGCTATCCCAAGAAAACCAACATCCGGTCAGAGTTAACTTCTTGAGACCCAACGAGAAAGTTGAACATGAATCAGGCTGGACAGTGGCAGGAACCGGATTCATTACAACATATTTGAATGTTCTGAGTCCAGAGAGATGGACAATGTTATCAGAATTGTCCAAGGGTGGGGTGGCTGCTCCATCCCAAGGTAATACGACACGAATTCCTAGTTTCTGTAGGTTCGGAATTCTTTCAAGAATCTCCTTTGTACAACTGAGACTACTTACATCAGAAAGTGTTAAGAGGTTTGGGAGGAGAGCATTCGCATCAGGAGGAGCTGGTAAATCACTTCCAATGACTTGGAGATGCTTCAATTCTTTCATTTTCCAAATCTCCATAGGTAGGAAAGATGGAATCCCAGATGTTTTAATGCTTGAATGAAGTCTCACAATCAAGAACTGGAGCTGATTGAGATTTGATATCGAGGTTGGGAGGTCTTCTCCGCCTAACGTCAGAGCCAGGAACCTTAAAAGAACTAGTTTTAGTACTTCGATAGGAAATTGGTAGAAGCGAATGCTAAGCGCATCTAAAACTTTAAGCAGCCGAAAACTCGTGAAAGTCACCCGCGTTAATGGATATCTGTGGTATGGACCTGTACAAAGAAGGGATCGCGTGTTTGAAACAGATGCAATTGAGTCATAAATATCTTTAATGGCAAAAAGAATATTCTTATGGATGGAGAATCGACGATGGCTTGGACATGCGATGTCCTTAAAACTTTCAATGGATTGATGAATCTTATACTCCGCTGCTGCACGGTCATAGAAAGGCCAAATGGCAGAGTGGATGCTGCAGCTCTTAGTCCCACCTATGGATCTCGATGCATGAATCATGACCAGATTTCTTCCAATAAGTTCATCCAAATATTGTTCCACCAGCACTTCTAAAGTCACGTAGACGTCTGTTGGTACATAAACAAACCCCTCGGCGATCCATAAGTTGTAGAGTTTAGAGACGGAGATCTGTTGATATTGTGGGAATGCTACCATATAGAGGAAGCATGCTTTATAAATTGGAGGCAGCTCCTCATGATATAAATCTTGTGTTACCTTCAACATCTCACGGTTCTGCATCTCACGATCATCTGCTACTTTGCCCCAGCTCTCTGGATCCAGTGTCATACGTGAAAGGAGGCTGCCCAAGGCAATAATTTTCAAAGGAAGTCCTTGGCAATCTTGGGATATAGTCTTACCGATCTTCATGAGTTGAACTGGGCAAGACTCTGCTTCACCAATTGCTGCGTAGCGAAGCAGCTCCCAACTTTCATCTTCATTTAATAAGTGAATCTGATGAAGATATTTAATTGAGTCCAAACCGGAAGCATGTTGAGCCAATTCCTTTCGCCTAGTTGTCACAATGATTCCACTTCGATTACATTTGTCGGTGAGAAAACTTTGTACATGATACCAAGTGCCAATCTCACGCATGTCGTCCAAAACAATGAGATACCTTCTTCCTCTCAACATTTTGTCTAGACAGATTTCCAACTCGGCAGTACTTAACTCTTGATCAGGATCAGGCTTTACGAGGCTTAGTAGGATTTCTCGCTTACTATCTCTCGGACGTACAGAGACCCAAACATGATACTCAAAAGTATTTCTTACTAATGGATCATTATAAACTTCATTAACAAGAGTGGTTTTGCCGATGCCTATCATCCCTACCACTGCCAAAACAATTAGTTTGGGCGAGGATTCAATAAGCTGATCCTTTATTTTCCTCATCTCATCCTCGCGCCCCACCAACTTTTTATTTCCCTCCAGAAATCTTGATAAAAACAAAAGGCTCCGAGAGTCCTGGTCGTTGCGAGTCTTCTCCGCCACGGTTAGTGATTCTCGACATCGTATCTTTTATGGATTCATAAAAACTTTGCAACAGTTCCAGCAACTTCTCAACAAAGATCTCAAACACTCCTGATGCAGAGTTGTTTTCATCATATTCAGACAATAACAGATGAGTTGACATGTGGGATTCTATGATGTCTTCTGCTTCATATATTGCACCTATAATTTGTTTCTCCAAGTCATCTAAATCCGTACTTCTGCCGTTCGGTCCAAGACTCTCCCCGTCGTGGAAAGATATCAAGAAATTGACAACTTCAAGAAAAGATTCGATCTCGGATTTTGGATAAGGAATAGAAAGTTGATCAGAGAACAGTTCTAACTTGTTCATAACATGCTGAAGCTAATGATGTAGGACAAGAACCCCTGATTTTGGATATTTTCGCAGAAGAAAAAGGCCCAAAAGAAAACCGCCATATCTTTTGATCCAGTGCTCCGTTTTAGGCCCATAAGATATCAAATTAGACGTCATCGAGCTTTCTACCAATTCAAGCGAGGTTTGAGCCCAAAATCGGAAGTTCAGGGCAGAAGATCAGCTTTACAGTTTTATGTCGTTTTTGTTTAGGAATTTTCCTGACTTTCCTATTTTGTTTAGGACTCTTTTTTTATTTATTTCCTTATTTCATATTAGGGTTTCTTAGAGACTATAAACACTTATTATTTTTCTTTTCTTTTTTTTTTTTAATGAAAAACAGAGTCCTAAACAAAATAGGAAAGTCAGGAAAATTCCTAAACAAAAACGACATAAAACTGTAAAGCTGATCTTCTGCCCTGAACTTCCGATTTTGGGCTCAAACCTCACGTGAATGGTAGAAAACTCGATGACGTCTAATTTGATATCTTATGGGCCTAAAACGGAGCACTGGATCAAAAGATATGGCGGTTTTCGTGCTGGCCTTTTTCTTCTGCGAAAATATCCAAAATCAGGGGTTCTTGTCCTACATTAGCGAATCTACAACACCGTGAGCCATTCTTGATCAAAGCTTTAGAGACTATTTGGATTCTATTGACAATATTTGGATGAACCAAATTGTCGTAAGTCAACTAGTTTTTTTTCTTTTTAAATGAAATGATACAGGCTAGGCTTCAGCAGTATCCAGTACGTTATCTGAGTATAATATATATATATATATATATATATATATATATATATATATATATATATATATATATATATATATATATATGTATAAAACTAAGGAATTAATCTTTTCATGCCATGGAGATTGGTATATTTAATTAGCTAGTCAACTAGGGAGTTACTAGTTTATAAACTTTACAATAATACAACTTGTTCATCAACTGCGTACATTATCTACGCCAAAAAAATATGTCCCATTAACTTAAACCAACTTTAATGTTTTTCGCTTTAATAGTCTCTATAACTCTGATCCTCTCAAAGACCCTCGCATCGTGTGCTCATTTTTGTCTGCCTCGTACGTGGCTGCCAAATTGTGTCATAGTTACATGGTATATATATACTTCACAACTCTACCTTAAAAGTTAAAAAGATTTAGAAGTAATATTGGCTACACAAAGAAATCTCCTCCGTTTTCTCTACATCAGCTGAGGACTGAAATTGAAATATATCTACAACTCGGGATGAAATCGAATAAGTTTAAATAAAAGGACTAAAGTTGCATCTGAGGACACGTTAAAGGACATTTTTTGTAAAAACTTCGTAGTTTGACTGCGTCCCCATACCTAGTCTCTTTTGATAAAATGGGTAAACACATTTTATGTCTTTTATTAGTTTTTGCGTGTATGTTTCTCAGAATCTTGTTTTCTACGCAGCATGCAACCCCATTAATCAAATAAAAAATGTGCAAGTTGAACTATTGTAAAAGTTAACTAATAACTTTTATTTGCTAGCTAATTATATTGGACGCCACATGGAAGAAAATAAAAAATAACATAAAATAACAAAAAAAACAAAAAACAAAATTCAAGGTGGGGAATGGGTGAGTTGGGAGTTTGACTGAGGTCAAAATCTTCAAATTTAGTCCCATGTGGAAAATTTTGGCGAGATTTTGAAATCGCCGACGCCGGGGTACCAAAATTGAAAAAAAATGCCAAATTGGGGTACCAAAATCGTGATATACTACGTCAAGGTATGAAAAAAGAAATGATGCCAAGTTAAGGTATCAAAAATGCAATTTTCTCTTTAGATTCACGAGGTTATGGACAAGATGGCGACTTGCAACCACACCCTTAATCAAAGAAAAAAATGTGCAAGTTGAGTTGATTGTAAAGTTAACTAATAACTCCCTCACTTCCTGAATTTGATTACATGATAGTTTACAGAAATCTCAATTCTAGATATATTACTTACATTCATGATATTTAGATTCACACCATCATGGACTAGAGGGAAAAATATACTAGCCTCAATTCGAGAAAACGTTTAGAAACTTTAGTCAATGACTCTATCACTAAAGACTTGTCTTCGCTGTAATCATATAAGTAACTTGGGATTTTTAAGAATATGTTCATTACTTAAATACTTTGGCAACTGCTACAGTTAAAAAAATGTGCAAGTTGAATTATTGTGAAGTTGAGGGATTATTTCAAAATTGGTGCCTCAAGTTGGCACGGTTTCAATATTGGTGCCTTATTGAGGCATTTTCATCAATTTTGGTGCCTCGTCGCCGGAAAAGTCGAAACATGGCCGGAATTGCTGACATGGACGTGATGTGGCAATAAAATTGGGGATTTTGACCATAGTCAAAGACACGTGGTCAAAATTCGCCACGTATACCGCCACGTAAGCAATTAAAATAAAAAAATTACAAGGAATAAAATATTTGTATTTATAAATTTAACGTATAAACATTTTTGTATTTTAAAATAATAAAGAAAGAAAAATAACAAAAAAAAAATATATTCCAAAAAAAAATCAAATTATTGTAATTAAGAATTTTAAAAATAAAAAATTTCACTGATTTTTTAATTTCATAAACAAGTAATTAAAAAAATAAAACAAAATAAGTAAAAAAAAAAGGGGGGATCGTCTTCCCCAGCGAACCCTTCTCAATCATCATCATCTCCAATCCTCCAACCCAAAACCCTAACAAAACAACCCTCGCTCCAATCAACAATCAACAACAAACTACTCAAAAGTCAAAACACAAATTAATCAACAATCAATCAATTACCATCAGAGTGAGCTTCGCATCCCCGATCATGCGGTATATTAGCACCACCGACGATCGGCGGATAACCCGGCTCAAGCCGATGAAGATCGAATCCATGGCCCACACGAAACGGCAGAACCTTCGGAGCAGCTCCGGATTTAGTCGACGGCGGTGCTGGCGGCGGCCATCACAACCGTCGATGAAGATGAAGAGGATCTGGCGGTGAATTTTAGAGAATATGGAATTGAGGCTGATAATTGGAGCGAGGGTTGTTTTGTTAGGGTTTTGGGTTGGAGGATTGGAGATGACGATGATGGGGAAGGGTTTGGTGGGGAAGACGTACGATTTCCCCCTTTTTTTATTTTTTATTTTTTTACTTATTTTGTTTTGTTTTTTTTAATTACATGTTTATGAAATTAAAAAATCAGTTAAAATTTTATTTTTAAAATTCTTAATTACAATAATTTGAAATTATTATATTTTTGGAATTTATTTTTATTTTTGTTATTTTTCTTTCTTTATTATTTTAAAATACAAAAATGTTTATACATTAAATTTATAAATACAATTTTTTTATTCCTTGTAATTTTTTTTATTTTAATTGCTTACGTGGCATAACACGTGGCGGTATACGTGGCGAATTTTGACCACGTGTCTTTGACTATGGTCAAAATCCCCAATTTTATTGCCACGTCACGTCCATGTCAGCAATTCCGGCCATGTTTCGACTTTTCCGGCGACGAGGCACCAAAATTGATAAAATGCCTCAATGAGGAGAGATTATTAGGTGCAGCGGCTGTACGATGAGGTGGTGCAGCAAGTCGGTTATTTATATAAATGCATGGTTGGGATGAGGTATGGAGAAGTTACTTTCCTATAATTTAGGAATAGTATTTAATCTCCACCACATGCTGTACCACGTCATCGTACAGCCGCTGCACCTAATAATTTTTCCTCAATGAGGCACCAATTTTGATGGCTGCCTCATTAAGGCACCAATATTGAAACCGTGCCAACTTGAGGCACCAATTTTGAAATAATCCCTGAAGTTGACTAATAATTTTCAAGCTAATAAACTAAACTTTCGGCTCCCCTCGTTGTTGGTTACTAATTAATATAATCAGCAACATTATCCTAGCTATTAGAATAAGACATTGCAATTTGCAAAACTTTGTAAGAAATATTTAAAGATGCTTTCCATCGGAAAGACTCCTAAGAGTTTTATATGATCATTGATGGTTACAGACATCACAGATTTAGAAATAGTACATTACATGGCATTCCATTAAACAAAGCTAGTTGACTTCAAATTTGTTGTCCTTGCACACTCTTCATCTTCATCAACTCTTTTTTCATCAGCTTCTTCGATCATCAGTGTTCCCGTATCAAGAATGGCTCACGCTGCCACAGTTTCGCTTCTGCATGTTCTTCACAAGTTTGAACTGTTATCTAATCAACTTGCAATTCCTGTTCCAAATTCAGAAATCAGTTCTATCTGTAACAATGTCCATTTCTTATTGTTGTTCCTGAAAAAGAACAATCTTGAACCAAACATCGGTACAGATTCAGTACACGACTTGGAAAAACAAATAATAGATGCAATATATGAAACCGAAGACATCATTGAATCCCACATGTCAACTCAGCTGCTGCTTTCGTCTAACGACTATGGAAACAACTCTGCATCAGGAGAGGAGATCCTCGCTCAGAAGCTGCCGAAAGTGGTGCAAAAATTGGAATCCATTAAAGAGACGGCACCAAACGTCGTTGATCACGAAAATGTTGATCGTGACACAGACGAACAGCAAAGAACAAAACCGGCCTCACAGCCTTTTGTTTTATCGAGATTTCTAGAGGGTAGCAAAAAGTTGGTGGGACGCGAGGTTGAGTTGATGAAAATAAAGGATCAGCTTCTTGGATCCTCATCCAAACTAAAAGTTTTGGCAGTGGTAGGGATGATAGGCATCGGCAAGACCACTCTTGTCAGTGAAGTTTATAACGATCCATCAGTTGGAAATACTTTTGATCATCAGGCTTGGGTCTCAGTAGGACCAAGAAATCATAAGCGCGAAATCCTACTGAGCCTCGTAAAGCCCGATCCTGATCAAGAGTTGAGTACTGAGGAGTTAGCAGTTTGTCTACGCAACATGTTGAGTGGAAGAAGATATCTCATTGTGTTGGATGACATGCGTGATATTGACACCTGGTCTTCTGTAAAGGGAATTCTCCCCGATGAATATAATCGAAGTCGAATCATCGTAACAACTAGGCAAAGGGTACTTGCTGAGATTGCTACTCGTAGTTATTACTCGTTTAAGTATTTTCATCAGATTCACTTATTAAATGAAGATGAAAGCTGGGAGCTGCTTCGCTACGCAGCAATTAGTGAAGCAGAGCCATGTCCCTCTCAACTCATCAAGATTGGCAAGACTATATCCCAAGATTGCCAAGGACTTCCTCTGAAAATCATCGTTTTGGGCAGCCTACTCTCACGCATGTCACCGGATCCGGAAACCTGGAGTACACTAGCAGACGATCGCAAGATGCAGAACCGTGAGATGTTGAAGGTAACACAAGATTTATATCATGAGGAGTTGCCTCAACATATTAAAGCATGCTTTCTTTATATGGTAGCATTTCCACAATATCAACAGATCTCTGTATCTAAACTCTTCGCGTTGTGGATTGCCGAGGATTTTCTTACACCTCAAGAAAACCAAAGTTTAGAAGAGGTGGCGGAAGAGTGTTTGAGATATCTTGTTGACAGAAGTCTTGTCTTGGTTCATGGACCGGGCTCCATATGTTGGATTAAGATATGCAGCATCCACTCTGTCATTTGGCCTTTCTTTGACCATGCAGCTGCAGAGTATAAGGTTCTTCAATCAATTGAAAGTTTTAAGGACGTTGTTGGTCCAAGCCATCGCCGATTCTCTATCCATAAGAGCATCCTTTTTGCCGTTAAAGATGTTTATGACTCAATTGCATCTGTTTCAAGCACACGGTCCCTTCTTTTTACTGGTCCATACCATCCATATCCACTAATGCGGGTGAATTTCACGAGATTCAGGTTGCTTAAAGTATTAGATGCGCTTAGCATCCGCTTCTACAAGTTTCCTGTAGAAATACTAAAACTAGTTCTGTTAAGGTTCCTTGCTTTGACCTTAGGCAGAGGAGAGCTCCCATCTTCAGTGTCCAATCTCAGGCAGCTTAAGTTCTTGATTGTGCAACTTCATTCTGGCATTAAATCATCCAAGGCTCCTTGTTTTTTACCTATGGAGATTTGGAATATGAAAGAGTTGAGGCATCTCCAAGTCATGGGAAGTGATTTACCAGCTCCACCTTTTGATGAGAATGCTCTCCTCCCAAACCTAATCACACTTTCAGATGTAAGTACTCTCAGTTGTACAAAGGAGATTCTTGAAAGAATTCCGAACCTAAAGAAACTAGGAACTCGAGTCGAACTACCTTGGGATGCAGAAGCAGCTCCACCCTTGCACATTTTCGATCACCTTGAACATCTCCATCAACTCGAAAAATTCAAATATGTTGTAATGAATCCAGTTCACGCTTCTATCGTATCTTTTTCTATTCCAACATTCCCATCGAGTCTCAAGAAGTTAACTCTGTCTGGATGTGGATTTCCTTGGGAAAACATGGAAGAAATCTCCCAGCTGCCAAATCTTGAAGTGCTGAAATTGCAGTTGAACGCCTTCCAAGGCCCCGAGTGGGAAGTATACGAGTATGAGTTTGAGAGTTTAAGATTTTTGCTTCTAGAAGACCTGGATATAGAACACTGGAGGGCAGATGACACCAGCTTCAAGCGACTAGAGCGCCTTGCCATCCGCCACTGCTACAAATTGCATGAGATTCCTTCAGAACTTGGAGGATGGGGAAGACTCGAAAAGATTGAGATCGTTGACTGCAGCTCTTCAGTTGTAGATTCTGCAATGCGAATAAAAGAAAATGAAGAAGAATCTGCAGACCTTCGAGTTTCAACTCATTCTTCTTGGACTGGGAAGAGTAGCTTGATGTGTTAGTTCGAGATTATGGCATACATATCATAGAACACCAGAAAAACAAACTGAAGAGGAAACAAATTGCATGCAGTGACCAACTAACTTTTGCATCTCCAACACCAGCCAGCCTAATACATTTTCTTTTAATTCAATTATGGCAGTATATCTTCATCCAAAATCAAATCCGTACTAGAGTCGGAGTTTCACTTCCATCCGGTAAATGTCTGTGTAAGCTAATATGTTTTCTTTTCTCTTGAAACAGATCATGTCAAACCATGAAGTAATGCTATGCAATATGTAAAAAAAGATATCTTGATTTGATAAATTTCTTGTGTGTTATAGTGAAATGAATGATTTGATGTTACTGCATGTTTTTAATTTTTTGAAACGAGAAATATTAAAGTTTTTAACATATATATGTACATGCATATACATGTGAATTATATGCTAATTAAGTTATTAAACCACCTTGAGAAATGAGCAGAAAAAGTGAAACACCCGAATTATCACTAACTTATACAAAGACATCATTTTGATCTCAAACCAAAATTAGATGAGCCGAAAAGGAAAACAAATGAGCCAATATCAGTCTCTTCAAAATTTGTTTTATGATACTTATATCTGAAATGTAACTACTGACGTTCAATACTGCATAACATCCACAAAGGCTTCTAAAAATCAATTTCAGAAAATGTTTGAAGGCCATGTATTTGAATACAAATCAAATATTCGACTGATGACAACTCAACATTTACAAAAGCTTATAAAAAAAAGGGATTAATTATTACATATACACCCCTAGAGTTTGGTCTAACAACAAAAACACATGAATCATGCACTAATGAGGTCCAATATAAATGCTAATGAAATACAAAATATCTTCAGGTCGTATCTAACTATGTACACAAGCTCATGAGATCGGGACTTGCAACCGTACCCCCATTAATCAAATAACAAATGTGCAAGTTCAATTGCTTGTAAAGTTAACTAATAACTCCTTAGCAGCTGGCTAGCTAATTCCTTAATTTAATACATTATATTATACAAAAATCTCGATTCGAGATATATTATATTCAGATAACGTGCTGATACTACATGCATCATTTCATTAAAAAAAAGAACTTGTTGACTTAAAATGCCATATCTCTAATCAACTCTAGCTATTTTAATCATCTTCTTCTTCTTGTTCCCAAATTGTTAATAGAGTTCCAAAAGGCCCTAAATCTTTGATCATCAGCGTGCGTTCTTGATCAAGAAGATGGCTTACTCGGTTGCAGTTTCGTTTATGCATGTTCTAGAGAAGTTTCAACTGTGCTATGATCAACTTTCAATTCCCTATCCAAAACGCGAAATCAAATCTCTTCTTGGCACTGTCAAGTTCTTGATATCTTCCATCAACGATGTGAGTCGTGGACAAAACGTTTTAGATAACATTGAAAAACAAATAATAGATGCAATATATGAAGCAGAGGACAGCATTGAATCCCACATGTCAACTCATCTGCTTTCGTCTGGATATGAAAACGAATCTGCATCAGGAGAGGATATCTTCGCTGACAAGCTGAGGCAACTGTTGCATAAGTTAGCTGATTCCACGAAAGTGAAAAAGTCGAATATCAGTGACCGTGGCAGAGAAGATCCGCAAAGAACAAGACCCTCAGAGCCTTTTGTTTTGTCGAGATTTCTGGAGGCGAATAAAAAGTTTGTGGGACGCGAGGATGAGATGATGAAAATAAAGGATCAGCTTATTGGATCCTCACCCGAACTAAAAGTTGTGGCAGTATCGGGGATGATAGGCATTGGCAAGACCACTCTTGTCAATGAAGTTTATAAGGATACATTAGTTGGAAATAATTTCGAATATCAGGCTTGGGTCTCAGTAGGTCCAACAACTAGTATGCAACAAGTCCTACGAAGCCTTGTAAAGCCCGATCCCGGTCAAGAGTTGAGCACTCAAGAGTTAGAAAATTGTCTACACAAGATGTTGACAGGAAGAAGATATCTCGTCGTGTTGGACGACATGCGAGATAATGGCACCTGGAATTATATAAAATGGTTTTTCCCCGACGAAAATAATCAAAGTAGAATCATTCTTACAACTAGGCAAAGGGATTTCGCCCTGCGTGCTGCTGAGCCCTTCGATGAATATGTTCATCAGATTGGTTTCTTAGATGAAGATAAAAGCTGGGATCTACTTCGCTACGCAGCAATTGGTGAACAACAGTTGTGCCCTCCTCAACTCGTGAAGATTGGCAAGAATATAGCCGAAAACTGCCAGGGACTTCCTCTGAAAATCGTCGTTTTGGGCAGCCTACTCTCACGCATATCACTAGATCCAGAGACCTGGAGCAAACTAGCAGATGATCGCGAAATGCAGAACCGTGAGATGTTGAAGGTAACACAAGATTTGTTCCATGAGGAGCTGCCTCGACATGCTAAAGCGTGCTTTCTATATATGGTAGCATTCCCACAATATCAAAAGATCTCTGTCTCTAAACTCTTCAAGTTGTGGGTTGCCGAGGGGCTCCTTGAGCCTAATGACTACCACACTTCAGAACAGGTGGCAAAAGAGTGTTTAGACGATATTTTTTTCAAAAATCTCGTCATGTTTCATTCGCCAAGCTCCACAGGTCGGATTAAGACATGCAGCATCCACTCTGCCATTTGGCCCTTTTATGACCGTGCAGCAACGGACTACAAGATTTCTCAATCCATTCAAAGTTGGAAGGACAACGCTTCTCCAAGCCATCGCCGGTTTTCCGTCCATAAGAACATTCTGCTTGCCATTAAAGATGTTTACGACTCAATTGCTTCTGTTTCTAACACACGATCCCTTCTTTGTACCGGTCCATACCACCCATATCCATTAACCCGGGTGAATTTCAGTTTCAGGCTGCTTAAAGTATTAGATGCGGGCAGTATCCGCTTCTACAAATTTCCTGTTGAAATACTAAAACTAGTTCTGTTAAGGTTTGTTGCTTTGACCTTAGGTAGAGGAGAGCTCCCTCCCTCGGTTTCTAATCTAACTCTGCTTCAGTTCTTGATTGTGCGAGTTCATTCAAGCATCAAATCATCCGGAACTCCGTGTCTTTTACCTATGGAGATTTGGAATATGAAAGAATTGAGACATCTCCAGGTCATGGGAAGTGATTTACCAGCTCCTCCTTTTGATGCGAATGCTTGCCTCCCAAACCTTTTAACACTTTCGGATGTTAGTACTCTGAGTTGTACGAAGGAGGTTCTGGAAAGAACTCCAAACCTTATAAAACTTGGAGTTCGAGTCGAATTACCATGGCATATAGAAGCAGCCCCACCCTTGCACATCTTTGATCACCTTGCTCATCTCCATCATCTCAAAACATTCAAATACATGCTGATGAATCCAGTTCTCGCACCTGTTCTCCCTAATTCTCGTCCAGTTTTCCCCTCAGGACTCAAGAAGTTAACTCTGTCAGGATGTGGCTTTTCTTGGGAAAGCCTGAAAGAGATCGCTCGCCTGCACAATCTTGAAGTGCTGAAGTTGCAACTGAATGCCTTCCGAGGCCCCGGGTGGGAAGCGAATGAGGATAAGTTTGCCAAATTAAGATTTTTGCTGCTACAAGACTTGGACATAGAGCAGTGGAGGGCAGATGACACCAGCTTCCCGAAACTCGAGCACCTCGCGATCCATCACTGCTACAGATTGCGTGATATTCCTTCAGGACTTGGAGAGAAGGACATACTCAAAAAGATAGAGTTGGTTGACTGCAGTTCTTCTGTTGTGGATTCTGCAATGCGAATAAAAGAGAAGCAAGAGGGATTGGGAAATAAGGGGACTCAAGTTACCAGCCATTCTTCTTGGACTATTAAAACTTGATTTGTAAGTTCGAAATTCAGGCCTGAAATTACAATGTTTCATATCATGTGTGGTAACTTGGTATTAGTTTCTTGAGAGTTCAAAAGATTACATCTTGATTTAGTTGTACATGTAAAATGGTTAGTGTTAATTATTCATCTCAGTCTAGCTGCTTAGACAGGAAAACAGGTACTTGATTTGGAGCAAACGCATGAGGAAGGCTAAAGAACCTTGGTGAAGGTCATATCCAACAATATGGTTCCTACAGGACAAAATGAAGCCGTTTTACTCAACCAGCACGAGTGAAGACATAGAATGTTTTCAACTCAACGTGATTCTTATGTGATTCATATAGATATCCTACGTAGTTAGGATGAATGGTTTGATTCATATTACTCGCAAAACATTGGGTCCCTGAGATCTCCCTTTCCATTTAAATCAGATGTCCACACTGGCTAAAGTGCCTGAGTTTAAACTCACCTTCATTCGGTATATACTTCACCTCCTGGTGAATTTAGTTTGTAATCCTAGATTATGTTATATAAATATTAATTGCAGTATAATATTCTCGATGTCGGTATAATACTCTTTCTTATTCAATTAGTAAACATGTTTCTCTATTGATCTTAATAGTGAGTGAAACTCACTGTCGTAACAAATTGCACTTTGGCCGTACCACATTTGAGTGCGATGGGCCGATGGCAACCCCCTGTACACAAAATCAGAACTATAATTCCAATCTATTCAAGACTTAAATTAAAGTGGACTAGAAAGGTTAGGGAGCATTCACACATTTCGTTCATTTTGAAAGGTTGCAGGCAACATTACAACAGACCCCATATGTTGGGGGATTTCCTGCAGTTAACTCTATTTAAATTCATAAGATTATGAACTAGAGGGAAGGTCTTTTTCTTAAAGTTACAATCAGTTCATTAATTTAGGATTTTATGAAAATGTTCATGAACTACTTAAATGGCAACCACAATTTGAATATATTCCCCAACAGTCTGCGTGCGTGTCTATGTTGCACGAGTACAGATACAGGACACGCTATTGACACGATACAGATACAGGGAAACGAATTATAAAAAAAAAAACAAAAAATCTCAGGATACGATACGACACGGATACTATATATTAATATAATTATAAGTTATAAAACTAAGAAATTTAAGTGTATCATACATATATATACAAGCAATTGATGAGCTATAAAGATTGGGACTTGAGAGGGTGGGGGTGCGACCACCACCACATCATGCACCCCATTAAGCAAATTAAAAATGTGCAAGTTGAATTATTCTAAAATGTGCAAGTTGAATTATTCTAAAGCTAACTCCTCAGCTGGCAAACTAATTAATTACACCAGAAGCTAGTTGACTTATGATGCCAAAGATAATCTCATCTATTTTAGTCTGCAAAATACAAAAGTTACATTAAAGAAAGGATAGAACACTTATTGCATCTTCTTGTTAACTGAATCCAAGTAGTCTCCAAAGCTTCGATCGAGTATGGCTCAAGGAGTTGTAACTTCGCTTCAGCTTGTTCTACACAAGTTAGCTACGTTCCCTGATAAACTTTCAGTTCCTTATCCAAAATCTGAAATCGAATCGCTTCGTGATGGGGTCTCTTTCTTGATGAATTTCCTAAAAAAGGAGGAGAATGTTGAATCAATACCTGACTTGGAAAAACAAATAATAGATGCAGCATATGAAGCTGAAGACATCATTGAACCCCACATGTCAACTAATTTGCTGCTTCCATCTGACTCTGCATTAGGAGAGGAGAACTTTGTTGATAATAAGTTGCAGAAAGTGTTGCAGAAATTTGAATCCATTAGAGCGAGGGCCTCAAAAGTCGACAACTTTCATCGTGGGAGAGAAGACCCTGCGCAAGAAAGACCCTCACAGCCTTTTGTTTTATCGAGATTTCTGGAGGCAAATAAAAAGGTGGTCGGACGCGAGGATGAGTTGATGAAAATAAAGGATCAGGTTATCGAATCCTCTTCCAAACTAAAAGTTGTGGCAGTGGTAGGAATGATAGGCATCGGCAAGACCACTCTTGTCAATGAAGTCTATAATGATCCATTAGTTGCAAATACTTTTGATTATCAGGCTTGGGTCACAGTAGGTCCAAAAAAGCATGTGCGAGAAATCCTACTGAGCCTTGTAAAGCTCGATCCTGATTCAGAGTTGAGTAATGAGGAGTTAGAGATTTGTCTAGATCGAATATTGCATGGAAGACGATATTTCATCGTGTTGGACGACGTTCGTAATTTCAGTGACTGGAACAATCTAAGATATCGTTTCCCCGTGGGAAACAAACGTGGTTGTATCATTCTGACAACTAGGCTAAGGCAATTTATGCTTGCTGCTAGTTCAACTGAGACTTTTCATGAGATTCGCTTCTTAAATGAAGATGAAAGTTGGGATCTACTTCGCTACGCAGCAATTGGTGAAGAGGAATCGTGCCATCATCAACTCGTGAAGATTGGCAAGACTATAGCCCTAAACTGTCAAGGACTTCCTCTGAAAATCATCACATTGGGTAGCCTACTCTCACGGATGTCACCGGATCCAGAAACCTGCTAGCTAACGATCGCAAGATGCAGAACCGTGAGATGATGAAGGTAACACAAGATTTATATCATGAGGAGTTGCCTCAACATATCAAAGCATGCTTTCTTTATATGGTAGCATTTCCACAATATCAACAGATCGCCACCTCAAAACTCTTCAAGTTGTGGATTGCCGAGGGGTTTCTTAAACCTGATATTTCCCGTTCCCTTGAAGAAATAGCAAAACTGTGTTTGGACAATCTGGCTGGAAGAAATCTTGTCATGGTTCACAGAACGAATTCTGTAGGTTGTATTAAGACGTGCAGCATTCACTCTGCCATTTGGCCTTTTTATGACCATGTTGCAACGGACAACAAGATATTCCAATCCATTGAAAATTGTAATGACGGTGCTGGTCAAAGCCATCGTCGGTTCTCCATCTGTAAGAATGTTCTTTTTGGCATCAAAGATGTGTACGACTCAATTGCGTCTATTTCAAACACGCGATCTCTTCTTTTTACCGGTCCATACCACCCATATCCATTCATGCAAGCAAATCTCATGAGTTTCAGGCTGCTTAAAGTATTAGATGCGATTAGCGTCCGCTTCTACAAATTTCCTGTCGATATACTAAAACTAGTATTGTTAAGGTTTCTCGGTTTAACCTTAGGCAGAGGAGAGATCCCAACCTCGGTCTCCAATCTCGCTCAGCTTCAGTTCTTGATTGTGCAACTTCACTCGAGCATTAAATCGCACGGGGCTCACTGTTTCTTACCAATGGAGATATGGAGTATGAAAGAATTGAGGCATCTCCAAGTCATGGGAAGTGATTTACCAGCTCCTCCTTGAGATGCGAAATATCGCCTCCCAAAACTTTTAACACTTTCGGATGTAAGTACTCTCAGTTGTACGAAGGAAGTTCTGAAAAGACTTCCGTCCCTAAAAAAACTAGGAGTTCGAGTTGAAATACCATGGCATCTAGCAGTGTCCCCACCCTTGCACATTTTTGATCACCTTTCTCAAATCCATCGGCTCATAACAATCAAATATGTTGTGACTAATCCAGTTCTTGCGCCTGTTCACCCTGATTCTTGTCCAGTTTTGCCTTCAAGACTCAACAAGTTAACTCTGTCTGGATGTGGCTTTTCTTGGGAAAACATGAAGGATATCGCTCGCCTGCCTTATCTTGAAGTGCTGAAATTGCAATTGAATGCCTTCCGAGGCTCCAAGTGGGAAATGAATGAGGATAAGTTCGCCAAATTAAGATATTTGCTGCTACAAGACTTGGACATAGAGCAGTGGGGGGCAGATGACACCAACTTCCCGAATCTCGAGCACCTTGCCATCCACCACTGCTACAGATTGCGTGAGATTCCTGCAGGACTTGGAGAAGAGGAAATACTCAAAAAGATTGAGTTGGTAGACTGCAGTTCTTCTGTTGTGGATTCCGCAATGCGAATAAAAGAGAACCAACAAGAATTCGGAAATGAGGAGCTTCAAGTTACCAGTCATTCTTCTTGGACTGTGAAAACTTGATGTGTAAGTTCTAAAATCAGGCCTGGAATTTACAATGTTTCATATCATGTATGCTAATTTGCTTGTAGCTTCTTAAGAGTTCTAAAGATTACATCTTGATTTAGTTGCACATGTACAATGATTACTTGTAATGATTCAAATCAGTGTAGCTGTTTAAGCAGGAAAACATGTTCTTGATTTGGAGGAAGGCTAAAGAACTTGAACAAAGGTCATCATATCCAGTAATATGGTTCCTAGAGGACAAAATGAAGCCGTTTTACTCAACCAACACGAGTGAAGACATAGAATTTTGTTTTCAACTCAACGTGATTCATATAGATATCCTACATATTTGTTTTGATTGAAAAGGGTCCCCTTATGATTTCTTGAGAACCCATGTGGTGAAAAGTTTAGAGATTTTCGAATTTAATTTAGTATTGATCATGTTCGACTTGAAGCGCCAAAGAAACAAATAGATTGGGGCAGAAAACCAAAATACCAAGAGATTGGGGGAGGAAAAAGGAAAACCAGGAGACTGTAAGCCCCGTTCTGTTAATACAACACAATTGTTGTACCAAGTGAATAACTGTGACAATCGGCCAAATTGCTCCGGCACGGCGGCGTCAAGGCTCCACACTCGTCTCAGCCGTAAGCCGCCGTGTGACTCGGAGGTGACTCGTTTCCGAGCCTGCATCTCTGCAGTTTGTGGCCCGGGGACTTTCCTTTGTCGGACCTAAGTCATGACCCATTCACTTCACCTCCCGGAGGGTTAAGTTGTAATCTTCGATTAGGTTATATAAACACAATTAGAATTTTAATTTTTCCGATGTGGGATGAAATTTTACATATAATTGTGTCCAACTTACTTAGGGAGGTAGTAAAGACTCCAGGAAAGGCCCCGTTTTAGCTTCAGCTGATTGTTTTTGTATTTTAAGTTGAATTAAAGGACTATATAGTCTTTTTTATATTGCTCTTCCTTTTTAAGAATATATACGTTTTGTGTCTTAATTTTTGTTTTAGAACATAAGACTCGCAAGTCTTTTAGACCGGGTCATTCAGTTCGGATCCAGATCCAAACTATTGATTCTCAATTCAATCTAGACTTGTACTAACTTCGAGTATGACTAAATAAAGAAATTATTTAATGTTATAATGGTAGAATAACGTTGTGCAATTAAGAATTGTGATTTCTAATAGATTTTAAAATTTTAGGCACTTATTTTTCAGATAATCTTATATAACCCATGAATTAATATTAATAACCAAAATTCATAAACCACGTCATCCTATAGGATCTCTGGCACAACATCTTCGTGTATTATAGTAAATTTTCAATTTACCCCCTTAAAAAATAAAGCATCTTTTACACCTTTTTGTTTTACCTAAGTGACAATTTACCTCCATTTAAAAAAGAATAAACAAATTCCTTCAACGTGTTCAAATACCCCCTCGTATACGAGAAATTATTTCGTGCAACCGTTGCACAGTGAGGTGACACAACAAGTCAATTATTTGTGTAGATGCACGGTTGGGATGGAATTATGGGGAAGTTATTTCCTATAATTTAGGAAAATATTTTAATCACAATCGCGGTTGCACCACGTCAGCAATATAACGGTTGCATTAAATATTTTTTCCTCGTATACATTAATTAGAAAATTTCAAGAAAAACATCAGAAAGTTTTCGCATAGAGAAACTCCAAAAAAAACATAGAATCTGAAAGTGTCTAAGCTTTATTTACAAGGGGCAACATCAGTCTTTTAAAGAGTCATTTTGTAATACTCAAGTTTCAAAGATCACCATGAAAATAAACTGAAAGAGAAAATCCAGTAAAGTCCAACAAAAGTAAACAAAATGCATGACCAACTCATTTTTTCATCTCCAACACAAACCTGATATACCAGTTTTTCTTATTCAGCTTTTGCAGTGTGACATCCCTGAGATGATATGTACGTTTCAGCTGCGTCCCAAATCAAATCCATACCAGATTCGTCGTCTCACTTCCTATCCACTATATGTTCCATTAGTAAATATGTATTTTTTCTTTTGTAACAGATCGCGTCAAACTATAAAGTTGTACTATGTATTAGTGCCTACTCTTTGCTCTTCGATTTACCAGCAGAGATACGCCTAGTCACTGACCTCATGGTCACAAATTCTTCCGCTGAAGAAGGGTGAATACCTACCTGGAAAAATATCATGTACACAATGTATCAGCCAAAGTTACATGGTCAAGATTTTTAAACAAAGTCGAGATTTGAACTCGATGGTAAACAGGGTAAACGAATTTCTCTATTGACAACAGATATTTGCTCCAAGTAGTGATTGAAACTCACCGTGCTGTCAAATTGCGCCTTGGTTGCACCACATTTGAGCGCGATGGCGATGCCCTGCACAAGATGTCAGACCGTTGAGTACTTGCATAACTAAACTTTACAAAGAGTCGATACCAGAAAATATTTGAACACTATGTATTAGAATACTTTTTTTAAACATATTTGACTAAAGCCAAGTCAACATCCACAAAGACTTATTAAAAAGGGATAAAAGCGTCAAACCCCTTATACTATACCCCTTGTTGCACTTTGCCCCCGAACTTCTTTTTTTTTGGCAACAAGCCCCCTGTACTATGGATAAATAAGCACTTTGCCCCCTGAGTCCAAATCCAAAGGCAAAAAGTGTTGACACGTATTCAAATCCAATGGTGAAAATGCGACTCAGGGGGCAAAGTGCTTATTTATCCATAGTACAGGGGGCTTGTTGCCAAAAAAAAAAGTTCAGGGGGCAAATTGCTACACCCCCTATAGTATAGGGGGTTTGACGCTTTTATCCCTATTAAAAATGGGATAAAAAAATGTACACCCCTAAGGTTTGCTCTAATCTTGAACATAGTAATTACAGTTAAGCTTCAGATGTCATATTTTGAACAAAGAACTAAAAGGAAGAAAGTGAAAGAATACCTGCATGATCTCAGGTGCATCTGGACCACACATGGACGCTCCAAGAACTTTATCAGTTTCGCCGTCAACAACAAGTTTCATAACAGTTTTCTCTTGCCGTCTATACCAGAAAGAAACAGATAAATTACAGCTATTATCACAATCAGAAGAAATTAGCAAGAAAACATTTGCTTCAGTAGAATACTCGAGTTTCTAGATATTTTGCCAATAATTTAAACCAAGTCCATAAATTACTATTTCAACTTTCAAGCGTACAAAATAAATTTCAAAACCATACCCAGAAATGCTGTTCTTCATTGGATTGAAGGTCGATGTAAAAACCAAAATGTCGCTAGTAGCCTTCTCTAAGGCTTGTTCCTCACTGAGACCAACTACAGATAGTGGCGGTATGCTGCGGAAGTAACATAATGAAAATCGTCACAGGATTATAGAGTGAAATAAATGAATGATTAATGTGCCATGTACCTCAGTGTTTTAAAATTCATGTACAAGTGCAACTATTAGTAAGATAATGGGGAATTATGAAGACGACTAAATTATGCCATTGCCATAGTCAATCATTGAAATCGTATCTTTTCGACAAAAAAGACTATCACAGAGTAGATAAAAAGTGATAAAATGTAACCAACAAATATTACACCAGAAAAACGATAAAACGGTGGTAAAAGGTAAAAAAGCTAAGAATTACTAAAAGTCCGTGCCAAGGAAGCCAAGGAGCATTGAGAATGGGAAAAATTTATGCGGTATTGCACAGCAGTAAAGCTACATATTTTACAACTCATACATCACGGACAGTAAAATTGCAAATGGCTAACTTAAAACATAACATATGAAGGGAACTCCGCAATCTACACGATATGTCACAATTGGGAAACATAAAAACTTCAATTTGCAAAATTTGCCAAGAAAAAAGATGGCTGTACCAGAACACTGCACAAGGAATATGATCGTAATCTGGTTTAGTACGTTGTCCACCAAACACAGTTTTCTGCAGAAATATTAGAAGAAAAAAATAATAAGAAAGTGCGGCAATTATTGGAAGAAGAGTAGAAGTCAATAAGAAAGTATGACTGAACATACAGCAAAACAGCTTCCTTCCAGTAAGGCAACGGGAGTAAGATTGACTCGGTTTGTAACATCACCAATGGCAAATATGCTAGGTATATTGGTCTGACCATAGTCATCAACCTGGCGGTAGGAAATATAATTATAAAAGCGAAGCATATCATATCTACTATTTCAACCTAAAACATCATTACGAAGCTATATAAAGTTCCATCAACAGGATAAAAAATGAAGCAAAAAGCCAAAATGGGTTAGAAAAATAATAACTGCCGTTACTTCAGTTGTTATATGCACACTTTGAATAAGCCCCAAGGCGTAACCTCCCTCTCTCTCTAGGTGCAAACTTTCTCTCTCCCTCCCTCTCTCTCTCTCTCTCAAGATGGTGTTGATGTGTGTGTGTGGGGGGGGGGGGGGGGTTTAAAGCATTGCATCCGTGCACATAATATATTAAATGTTTATATCTAGTTCAATAGTTTTCACCAGATCACCCTCACCATTTGAGAAGTTTTTAACAAAACAATTGTAACAAAAGAAAAAGAGAATTAAATTCAAGAGATTCCAACTCACCTTCACTGCTCCACTACTTTTAACCAGCTCAACACCTACAGATTCCAGATTCAACCGTTTTGTATTTGGGGCCCTACCTGCAACCAATGAGAAGCCAAACATCAGTAACCTCCCCACTAGAGATGAAGTTAAAAGCAAAAAAATATAAAAAGATGTTGTTTGGAATACCTATAAATTTTCAAACACATGCTCAACACAAAGTAAAAATGTAGTACAATATTATCTAATTATTCATGATCGTAAAAAGAACTCATATTTCACCAATGAATTTCATAAAAGTGAGAATTAACAGGTATTTCTCATAGTTTTGTGAAACATGTTTCGAAAACCACAGAAGACCTTAAGTAGAGAGTTTCTGCAGTAAATTCTTTTTAAGCCACTCAAGCAATATATTAGAATAACCATTACATCTACTGTACAATAATAGACAAGGGCTGGAAATTACCAGTGGCGAAGAGTACAACATCTGCAATAATTGCTTTACCACGATCTGTTCGAACTTTTATTCCATCTTCAGTTTTCACTAGCTACATAACCAACTCAATGTCACAAGGTATTGAAATACATGGATGTGCCATCATCATAAAAATGACAGAGGGAATGAGAAAATTCATCATACTGCTAGGTAATAACATATCTTATCCGGGTTCATCAATTTGCTATGATATCTCTACTTTTGCATGCATGTGAATTCTAAAGGGAGGGTCAGCGAGGTGATAAACAAAAGACAAAAAAAAGAAAAAGAAAAAAGACAGCACCTCAGTTAAGGTTGTCTCAGGATGTAAATTAATACCCCTGCCTTCCAGGTTTTTTGCAACCACTGATCGCATTTCATCATCAAAACCTCTGCAAATGAAATTTTAAAGGTGAATGACATGAGACACTGCATCAATTACAAAACTTAGCTTCTAAAGAAGCATGTTCCTTTATCTGAATGGAGGACATTCTCCACCAAAACCCGCCTAAGGTTTAAACAACATAGTCTCGTCACTTTTTTTTACGAGTTTTTAGTTGCGTATTCTGGTCTTGGAATTCTTTTACTACACATCTCCATCCATTTAATCACCTCTGGTCAAAAGATACCTTTAGTGTTTACACGTAGAAGTTCAACTATAATTAGGATGCCTTGCTATGAGTTTTCTAATATTCTAGGAGACATTAACAAGGAGAATTCTATAATGTATGTAAATGCCCATAAAACCAAAGCTTCATCCAAAAACAGGAAGCCAAAAATCATGACAAACAGACAAAATGGGTGGAAATAACTAGAGGCTAATGACCTTAAAGGAAGTTCTTTTCTAAAGAACAGATCCACTGTGGCACCCATGCCTCTCCATATTGAAGCAAACTCAACAGCAATATACCTGCATTAGTAGAAAGCAGCACATAAATTACCAACTTTCTTAAACAGAGGCATATAAGAAGAATGATGTGGTAGCATACCCTCCACCAAGTATAACAGCTCGCTTAGGCAACTCTTCCAAACTCAAGGCCTCATCTGACGTTATAGCTAGTTCCTATACGTGGAACAAAATTATTTTACATCTCTAGTTAAAAGAAGTGGTGAACTATAAAAATCAAGATGGGTGAATATGGTAAAGTCAACAAAACCGACAATGTACAAAGCTAATAAAAAGGGAAGGTGGAGACAGGTATGTAAAACCTAAAAAGCTTGTGACATGATATATCACATTATTAGTCTGCATTGAGAGCCAAATTCAAGTAAGCGGCGAACGAGAGGAGTAAGTAAGAGTTCAAGTACTATAAAACTTAGTATCAACTATATGCACGTGAACCAGAGTAAAAGGAATTGAAAACAGGCAACTATACAGCACAAAAATGACACGCACCTGGCCTGCGATAGCTGGACGCTGAGCCCGACCCCCAGTTGCAATCAGAATGTGTTTTGCTGTATAGCTTATTTTGGTCCCATCCAACTGAATCAATGCAACTTCATTAGGACCAACAACTCTTCCCTCTCCCTCCAATAACTTAACTCCAGCATTTGCAAGTAACCTCTTATAGATTCCATTTAATCTGACAATTTCTTCTGTCTGCGAGTAAGAAAAATTAAATATTACTACAACTTCATGTATTAAATAAAGCAGTGTTCAAAATCTGAGGATACTGTTTCACGATGATAACTCTTATAAAAAGTACTTCTGATAATTCAGTACGCCTTGTAAAAATCAATATGAGCAAACACATAAAATTCTGCCATGGGCCAGTTAAACGTATCATATACGAATTGATAAATGAGAACACCAAATCTGAATTGTCTACTTGTATTAAAGTGAAATTTCAAGTAACGATAATTATCTTGGGAAATTAAAATGCCAGCAGTACTCCTCATAAGACTCTCTAATACATATAATATCCACCCTTTCTTATTAAACTAAGGCTGGCATTGGTAATTCAATAAAAGTAGTTACAAGGACTTAATAACTACATTTGTAAGCATTATAACTTATTTATAGTACTTGCATAAGCTCTGGATAGTCTCAAAGACTGATAAAAACACATGAAACTGTCTTATTATTATAAGAGGTACAAGCGTCTTATAAAAGTAAACCTTGTCGTACCTCCTTTTATACTTAATTTGATAAAGTCATTACAACTTTTAATCACTTACAAAACACAACCTAAAACTCTATATAGCACATCCATACTATTCAACCTGCATTAGGTATCACCAGATGTACAAAGAACAATACATAACACAGTCCCTGACCTTTTTCTGTAGAAGTTTCTTCCAGTTGAAGTCATTTGTGCCATTCAGTTCCCACCCGAAATTCCTTGCATCCTGCAGAACCAAAATTTTAGTCAGTCCAATTATTATTTATCAGCAGAATTAAAGTAGTAATAATTTTAGACACCACTGACCAGTACCTGAGAAAAGAGAGGGAAAAAAACATAAATGATTTACACAAGATGTTTGTATATCTAGTTGGAAAAAAAAAACTCAATATCTAACAAATCATAAAACTCTGTAATGTAAGATATCTTAGCAACCCAAACATTTTAAATAACATAAATCAGTACAAATAAGAAATGCTTTCAACATGTACCTGACATCTTTTTGATTAATATCATGCAGTCACAGGGAAAAGGCTGCAAAAGTTTCGTAGTCAAACGTATTTGAGAAACCTTGATTTCTTCAATAGGTAGAATAACGTTACAGAGTTTAGAACGGAAGCAAGGCAGACAAAGTATTTCTTTTCAAGAAGAGTACTATATTCTAAATTATTTAAAGAAAAAAGAGATAGCTGGTATTAGCTAAGGAAACATAATATAATAGAACCTAAACGTTTAGAAAGGATCATCGGAGACATTAACAAAACCAGAATCTCACCTCCAGTTCAGGCCCATAAGATGCACCATACACCAAGATCTTTTTAGGAACACAACCACGAATAACACATCTGAAACACATAGTAAATAAGTTACTCTTTCCATTTGATATTATTATAAGCTTGTTGCTCAATTCGCACGAGCAATGGGACAGAGTTGCTATATGTATTGCTTTAACCGAATATTAAACTTTCCCATAAAGAGAACCTCGATATTACTGATACCTGAGTACCAAATTAACAAAGAACTCCAACAACTGTATAATAACATTGGGTCATGCAAAAAGAGTATCTCTTTAGGCAGTCATTGCCATTTCTGAACAATATCCAATTACCAATTATCCTTGATATAGAGGTAAGTCAAGGAACTGTTCTGACATCAAGTTCTTCAACACTAGTAAAAGAGTAGAGGCTAGTCTTCAGAACAATACCCATAGCAAATAACTTAGACCAAACGAGATTTAATAGAAGCTAAACTTAATCTTAACTTTGATCACAACATAGAAAAAAGTCTAATTATGTAACCATGTTTGCTTCACCTTTCTCCATTTACACTATATTTCATATGATGTTAAACTCCACTTGAAAAAATATCAGAATCCCAAAAAGAAAACCCAGCTTGTAGAAATACAATCAGTTATTGCTCGAGATGAAATGAACACGTGATATCAACTGAACTCAAGCAATATAAACTTCTCAGTTAAGGCTCTTTCTAGACAGAAAAACAACTCTAGGAAAAGATTTGCATTCATACGCAGAACAGCATATATTAATTCTATAGTATATGTGCAGAAAACAATGCCTTGTAAGAGGAGCACTTCCATCATATTCATTTATTAGACACGAGGCTCAATTAATTCTAAAAGCTTACGTTCCACCAACTCCTCCAATAACTTCAGAGCTGATAGGATGAAAGGGAAGCTCACATATTGCAACCTAGTAACAAATAGAAAATATATAGTAACATATCAATTACAAGAAAATGGCAAAACTAAAACTACAAATGGAAAAGGCGAAGTTGATTAACTACATATAGTTATAAACTCAAGTATAAACAAGCAAAATGGACGATGATTTTGATAAAAAAAGACTCATGGCTTCATTTCCATAAACAGGTAACTCCAGATACTTAAGTGCTAAGGTGTACAGGGTTGTACGTGTAGATACAAAAACTTAGAACATATATTTTTTCCGTTACTCGTACCTTAGCTCCACTCTGAGCTGAGAATCGTGAGGCGCGAACTCCACCACTTCCTGCCCCAATTACGAACAAATCAAAATCATAATGCTTCTCTTCATTGGATTTATTCAGCTCATCATTTAGCATCTTCCTTGCCATGACAACAATTCTACACATAAAATAAAAAGAGAAATTCGAATGCAGCACAGCGTAGTGTAAGCATGTGAAAAGAAGGTTTTACAGAGCTAAGAAAATGAAGAGAAACGAAAACTAACTCAGATGATCATAAGAAATAACATCAGCTTAAAGCTCCGTTTCTTTAACAAAAAGCTGATAACTTTTGACTTCTGGGAGAGAACCAAGCACATAATTTCACAAAAATCCAACAAAGTTACTACATTTTGAAGAAGTTGAAAAGAATGTAATAATAAGATTGCTTCAACTAACCTAAAAAATTCAACCAAAATTGAGAAAAAACATCTACTTTAGCTAAATGTCACAAAATCCAACAAAACCAAAATCAACTAACTATGCATCATGATTGCTTCTTTTACTCATTGGGACAAAACCCATTTGCTCAAATGTCAAAAAAGTGGAAAAAGATGATAACTTTAGGCAAAGTTCAACGTAGAAAAAGATGAGATCACATTATCAGCATCAATTCTTCCTTACAAATTGTAGAGAATAAAATAGTGAATTGGGAACAATAGAAATATACCTGTACGAGGAATTAAAGAAGTATTAGGAACTTGTTTATTTTTGTGTAGGAGTGATGATGACAGAGATTGGAACGTGTCTTATGTTTTTAACTCGAGTGTTAAGGTGATTTTTTTTCCGTACGTACTTGGCCGCATTCTCTGTCCCGATACACAAACACACATTGGGCTACAAACCCAATGATTTATTTTGTTCTAACTTGTAATAAAAGTAGACCAGCACGTTAAGTGTTAATCAAAACGGTCAATTGAGATGGAGTGTGCACTTTGTCCCTTGATTGCAAATCTAATAAAAGAAAAGATTGACACATGTCAAAACTGAACGGTTGATCAAAAATTTAGGAAGCAAGTCGCAAAGTTTTACAAACGTTAGGGGCAAATCGTTCTTTTTCAAACGTTAGGAGTAATATTGCAAAATGGATTAAACGTTAAGCAGTGATCGCAATTGATCCTAATCAAATTCAGGAGGTTGGATGCATGACTTTAACTTCCTTTTAATTATTTTACATTTTTTGTATAAATAACAATTTTGACACGACACCTCTATATTTTGGTGAATTTGCAGTTTACCCCGTTTAGAAATAAGTTGTCCCTATCGATTTTGTATGTCACAAAAAATAGCCGGAAGTGTAACACACGAACCCAAATCAAGGCAAGAGGGCAACTTTTAACCGAGCAAAAATAAAATGTCTTCTTTTTTTTTTCCATTTTAAATTACCAAATGGATAAAATATTATTCGATTAAGGGTATTTCGGTCTCCTGGGTAATATTTTGGAATGTCTTTGGATGGTCCAGAGTCCAGTAGACATATTTTACAACCTTAACTAATTTGAGCCGAACTCAACTTTGTGAAAGGAGTTATCACTTATCACTTACCACCTACTTATAGAGGCTAGCCAATGTTCATGTGGGGAATGCTACACAAGGAAACAATAAAAATATGTACAATCGAAGCTTTAAATTTGTTCCTAAGTTGCAATTATTTTGGATCATTTTTGAAATATAGCGAGAGCACCACAAAAATTGTAGCTTTTAAATATCTTTACTGTCGTTTTTAGGGAAAAAGGTATACATGAGACTGCAAGATAGCACAAACACACCATTACAAGAAAATGGCTACATACAATAAGTTGTTGTGTAGCATTGCCAAGGGAAAGTCCTTACAACAAATTCTCTAAAATACGATTAACCACCTACCTTCTGAAATTCGTCACCACGTTCATAATCAGAATATGCCACAAACTGCCAGATCTACGTCTTCATATATCGTTAAATAATTTCTCTATTCTTCGGAATATTACCTGTATCATCCACTCACCATTGCATAGCTCATCGACAAACTCACCACGATAACAAGGTATTCTGACCAAGCCAGTCTAAAATTCACCATCCTCCTGCTCTAACTCATTGTCCGCATAAGCAACTGAGTTGTACATCGTGTTTCCATTAATATGAAGAAGAAATTACGCAAAGAGGAATCTGAAAATGCCCCACATCAATATTCTACTGAATGGTTATTCAAGAATATGGTCACATTCTTAAACGACTCTCCCAAAAACACTCGCATCATTTTCGAATCCAGCAATCACAGAAGACTCAGTAATATCAGAAACGGGCAACACTCAGCACTTTCCTGTAACAAATTTCTACAAAAATATACTAAAGAATAATTACATTCACACCCCCGGGATGTCTGGCCTAGTTATAGAAACAACTCCCGTTGTTTGAGTAGTCACAGAAACACCCCATGAAACTTAAAGAACGTGTATTTAGGTTCCCTAAGGTTTCAACAACAGACGCGCTTGTAGGTTTGAAAAGTGTTTCATCAAACAGATATCCTATTCGGTAATGTTCATAAAGCTTTAGGCAGTGTTTCTGTAATTATTCAAACCTCAGGAGTTTCATAAAGTAGACAAAACCTTGTGGTGTCCATTTCACTATTCTAATATACGTATGTCAGCCCTATAAACTTCATAGTACAATCAAATTTCCCAATACCCGCAGATGCGTTTCCAGCACAATAGGAGAGATTTAAACAGTTGAGAAAGGAAAATGAATATATCAACTGAGAACTCGCCAAAAGATGCTAGCTCGAGGCCTCATAGTCAAGATGAGGGGAAATAAGGCTTTCACTAAAAGTCGTAGCCTCGACATCAGTGTATTCACTCAATCGAAATATCTCATGACACCGAGAGGGCCATGGCTTATGCACAACGATATCTGAACCGAGGTTCAGTAAAATCCCTCCATTCTCCGAAACAAACAAAGGCTTGGGTGTCAAAGAACGATCAAGCCTCACACCAGAATACGGAACGCAAACTAATTTTGTCCAAGATTCCGCAACACCATACTCGTTCAACACCCAAACATCCATATAAGTCCCATAATCGTAAAACGCACAGAGACGAGCCCCAGAAGTTCCCAACCGTATTCTCGCACCATCACATCCACCTGCCGGAAGTTTCACGCTTTCACAACTCTCACTCGTCACATTCTGCGCGATTACACCCCAATTCCTATCATCACCGTTGTAATACACTTTCCAATGCAAAGCTCCATTGACAAACACACCCGAATCTCCAAAGGCTCCACGATCAGCCCAGTCCACGACCCTCCACGAACCGGACCTCGAACTATACACCTTAACTTGGGATTGACACACATCCGAATCATCAACAGTCCAACTAAATTCCACCACTTTATAATCATCATTACACACATCATAGCCAAATCCATAGTGCATATCAAATATATTAGTACCCGAAACGGGCAATTTCTTCGATTTTCTCGTAGATGGATTCCACAAAACAACATACCAAGGGTCCGAAGCTACACAAACTAAACCATTACAAGAACCCACAATTCGTACCATATCACCAGGTTCGTTCAAACGATAGTCAAACGGCACCGTATCAGTGGTCGAATTTTCGTCAGGGTTTAGCCACCAAGTGGTAAACGAGCTAGATAGAGAACGGGGGCCAAAAATGAGCTTGTTGTGGTGATATATGTTGGTGTTAGTTGAAATCATGAGATGGGTTTTTATGAATTTTGGGTTTGAGATCGAAAAAAGCCATGATTTTGAAACGCACCTGAATCTCAAAAGGGACTTTACGGGCAATCTCAACATGATCAGTGTGATGATCTCTTCAGGGAGATGAGGAAGAAGGGTGGTTGACTTTTGGGTCTTCATTTGGTTTGTGTTGTGAGTCTTTGTCACAAATGAGAATAGAAAGTTGAATTTGGTTTCTTGTTTTGATGGGAATTTTGATGGGAAATGAGAAGTCTAAAATGTCAATTCAATTAAAATATCTGAAAATTTCCATCTTGTTGGTGGTGTCTTGTTTTGATGTCCTCTAAGTTGGCACATTAGCGATTTTGATCCTACAACTTCTTTATCTACAATTTTAGTCCTTCAAGTTACTACGTGTTTCAATTTTGGTCCTCCGGCTAATTTTGGTCGGAATCTCCAATTTTTTTCTTTTTTTTTTCGTTTAATGAATTAAAATACGAATTAATTTTAAAAGTAAAAAAACCATGGCTGAATTGAAAAAACTAAAAACTTAAAGGATCTATTCTAAATTAACCATCTCATCAAAATCAAACCTCTCTTCTCTCTCCCCTTAAACTCTCTTGACTTCTCCTTCTTCTCTTTCTCAATTCCACAAACCCTAACCCTAAAGCTATCTACAGTGAATGGTTAGAACAGGCTCTAAAAATCAAATGAGAAATCCTTTATTTCTTCTATGTTTCCTGAACTTTCATCGTGATGAATAATAAACAGCCTCTGTTTAGGGTTAGGGTTTGTCGAATTGGGGAAAGAGAAGAAGGAGAAGTCAAAAGAGTTTAGGGGGAGAGAGAAGAGAGGGTTTGATTTTGATGAGAAGGTTAATTTAGAATAAATCCTTTAAGTATTTAGTTTTTTCAATTCAACCCTGTTTTTGTACTTTTAAAAATTAATTTGTATTTTAATTCATTAAACGAAAAAAAAAAAAAAAAAGAGTAAAATTGGAGATTCGAGCCAGAATTGACGGACTTTTGGTCGGAGGACCAAAACTGAAACACGTAGTAACTTATAGGACTAAAATTGCAAATAAAAAAGTTATAGGACCAAAATTGTCGATGTGCCAACTTAGAGGACATTTTTTTGCAAAATTCCCTGTTTTGATCTGTACACGGTTAAAGTGTTAATTCGCTCCCTCCCGATTATGTCTATTTTGGTCTATAAATCAAAGTATCATTTCTATTGTATGTTTGGATGCGCTAGATATAAGAACTTTTTCGCAATGTTTAGAGATCTCTTGGATATGTCTCGAAAAATTTGTAAAAATTGATGTGACAATAGATGTAGAAAATACTTGTATGTTTCGTTTTTATAGAGTAAAAATTGAAAATGTTTCAGTATTTTTCGAAGAAAATAAAACAAATTTTGATCCATTGTTTGGATTATTTTACCCGCTGTTTTCTAATATAATTGACGAAAAAAACCCTGAATTTTCTATAAAATTGGCAATAATTCCCCTAAAAATCTTATAAGACAGGCAATAACCCCCATGTGTTGTTATAAAATTGACAATAACCCATTTCTATTTTCTTTCCTTTAATACGATATATTAATTTCGTGAGTTTCGGTGAAATAAGTTTAAAAGGCATAATGGTCAATTTGTCTTCATCAGCTCCTAAACTAAAATGTGCTAATTATCGGATAGCACATGGCAACTTTGCCAAGTAAAATAATACAGGGTCTATTTCTGACAATTAAACACAACAAAGTAGTAATTTTTGCTAATAGCTCGATAATTAACCCATTTGTTGCTACTTGCGACCATTGTAATGCTATGTACAAAATTAATAGCAGAGAGGTGGGCTTTTAAAATTAGTCAATACATGTGATCAGGGATTAAAGTTTCGTTTCGACAGTTTGTTTCGGTACTTTGAATAGTATAAACTTTTCGCAATGTTTCGAGATCTTTTCGATATGTTTCGAAAATTTCGTAAAAATTGTACGCACAATAGATGTAGAAAATATTGTATGTTTCTTTTCCACAAAGTAAAAAATGGAAACGTTTCGGTAATTTTCGAGGAAAATAAAAGAAACTTGATCCATGCATGTGATTACACCGAGAATTTCCCAAAATTGGTCATTTAACTTGTTCATTTCGTAAGTATAGTCCTTTAATTAAAAACATTACAATTTTAGTCACGTAAACGTTGTCGATCCAATTTAAGTCCTGGTAATTGCATTTCACTCCTCAATTTTGCGAATCTTTTATTTTTACTCCGAATCTTTTTTTTTAAAATTTGCACATCCCTAAAATTTTGAAATAATAACATTTATACTTTAGAGAGATTTTTATACTTCAAAATTATTACTTTTTCATACACAACGGCAGAAAAGACTAGTATGGATATTTAATGGATTAAAAATAGTATGTTATATTGTGATTTTTTGGGACTATTTTTTGAAATAGTACTGCGACAACACTGTAAAATTTGTCACTTTAAAAAATTATCTTTCTTATCATTTTTATCATGCACATGAAAAGCTCCCGAGCAAGGATCCTGAGAAATTCAGAGATTCATCGCAGCTTTTCCATCTAAATAACTAATACTTGTCCATCAAGACTCAGAGAGTTAGACTTCATCACAATTGATACTTGGAATTAAAGCCATGTTTCTTCATCAAATTATTATCTAAAATGTGCACCACAACTTTAGCACATTTAAACATCTGGTAATTACTACACTATATGACTTTAACAATTTAAAGTAATCAAGCACATCAATTTGTCCTTTTAAAATGCATCCTGTTTTAAGAAAAAAAAATTATGCAACTATTATGTTGATAACATGACACAGCCAATTAAGGGTGAGAATTGACGGGTGTCTGTTATTAATTAGTAACCGTCATGACAAGTAGTGGAATGTCATTTCTCGACCACGAAATAGTTGGCCATGCGAGTGGATACCCAATTGGGTAGTATAATCATGGGGTAGGTATTAGTACCTGTTCTCATGTTTTCCATCTTTCAAACATGAAAATATGGATGTTTTTCGACTTGAAAGGGTGGGAAATAAGGTTGTCAATTTTTAGCTTCCAAGATAAATATGACTGTTTTTCAATCTACGAAAGTGACAATGAACTGCAACTGTTTCAAAATTCAAATTTTTGAAAACGTGATTTGGATTCAAATGCAACACTACCAAATCATATGATAAAAATTTCATAGAAAATAAAAATTTATCAACTAAATCATATGATAACTACACTAGCTAAAATTGATACATGTTATATAAATAGGAGGCGGATACCCAATTGAGTTCATAAATTGCGAGAGTAATACCCATTCCCATTCCCAAATTAAGCCGCCCCTTTAAGTCTGGGTTCCCCACTTCTACAGTTCTTGTAATCCCGATTGGGCGGGTTAAGGTGACCGTACTCGTCTACTGGCCCACCCTTACGACCAACGAATAAGATTATTATAATATTTGCTAAAACTATAATCAATAATCTCCTCCAGAATTTTATTTCAACCATGTATCTCACCGTTTTTTTTTTTGAGAACAAACCATTTACCTCACCTTATTATAACATTTCATTGTTGTATTAAATAATTTTTCCTCATTTTGTGGTCGAGTTATAAGTTTTCAACATCTATTAAGTGATTAAAGAAAACTTGCTAAAATTTCTCACACACTGACTTGTACAAGACTCAGAAAACACACGATGAAGACCCAAGAGTCAACCACCCTTCTTCCTCGTCTGCCCGAAGAAATTATCACACTGATCATGTTGAGATTGCCCGTAAAGTCCCTTTTGAGATTCAGGTGCGTTTCAAAATCATGGCTTTTATCGATCTCAAACCCAAAATTCATAAAAACCCATCTCAAGATTTCAACTAACACCAACATATATCACCACAACAAGCTCATTTTTGGGCCCCGTTCATTATCTAGCTCGTTCACCACTTGGTGGCTAAACCCTGACGAAAATTCGTCCACTGATACGGTGCCGTTTGATTGTCATTTGAACGAACCTGGTGATATGATAAGGATCGTGGGTTCTTGTAATGGTTTAGTTTGTGTAGCTTCGGACCCTTGGTATGTTATCTTGTGGAATCCATCTACGAGAAAATCGAAGAAATTGCCCGTTTCGGGTACTAATATATTTGATATGCACTATGGATTTGGCTATGATGTGTGTAATGATGATTATAAAGTGGTGGAATTTAGTTGGACTGTTGATGATTCGGATGTGTGTCAATCCCAAGTTAAGGTGTATAGTTCGAGGTCCGGTTCGTGGAGGGTCGTGGACTGGGCTGATCGTGGAGCCTTTGGAGATTCGGGTGTGTTTGTCAATGGAGCTTTGCATTGGAAAGTGTATTACGACGATAATCGGAGGAATTGGGCTGTGATGGCGCTAAATGTGACGAGTGAGAGTTGCGAAAGAGTGACACTTCCGGATCATAAATATGATAACACGAGAGTTTTGTTGGGAGCTTGTGGGAGTCATCTCTGCGCGTTTTATGATTACGGGAGTTACATGGATGTTTTGGTGTTGAGAGAGTATGGTGTTACGGAATCGTGGACTAAATTAGTTCGCGTACCGTATTCTGGTGGGAGGCTTGATCGTTTTGCGACGCCCAAGCCGTTATTTGTTTCGGAGAATGGAGGGATTTTGCTGAACCTTGGTTCAGATATATTTGTACGTAAGCCGTGGCCATCTTGGTGGCATAAGATATTTCGATTGAGTGAGTATACTGATGTCGAGGCTGCAACGTTTAGTGAAAGCCTTATTTCCCCTGATCTTGACTATGAGGCCTCGAGCTAACAATTTTTTGTCGAGTTCTCAGGTGATAGATTCACTTCTGTAGTTAATGGTTTTCCTACTGCCTTCTCAATTGTTTGCTTTCTCTCCAATGGAGATGGAATTGCATATGCGGATATTGGGGAACTTGATTGTCTTTCGAAGTTTATAGGGCTGAATACATTTATTGGATTCTTGAAATGGACCCCATGAGATTTTGTCTAGTTTCTGAAACTTCTCCCGAGGTTTGAATAGTTATAGAAACACTGACTGAGGCTTTATGAACATGGAAGAATAAGACGATTGTCTTCAAACCTACGAACGCATCTCTTTTGTTGTACAAACCTTAAGGTTTCATGGGGTGTTTCTTTGATTACTAAACAACTGGAGTAGTTTCTATAATTAGACCAGATATCAGAGGGTGTAAATTTAATTATTCTTGTTGAACCCTGGTACGAGAAAGTGGCGACTGTTGCCCATTTCTGATATTACAGATTCTTTAGTGACTGTTGGATTCGAAAATGATGCGTTCAATAATGCAGTATGGTGTTTTTGGGAGAGTCGTTGAAGAATGCGTTTGTGAATGAATGCTTGAATAACCATTCACTAGAATACCAGCATGGGGCATTTTTGGATTCTCTAATTCTTCTACATATCAATAGAAACAGGATCTACGGGGCAATTGCTTAGGGGCACAGTCAGCGCAACAGTACGATGAGTTTTAGACGGGATTGGTTACAATCACCTCGTTATGGTCGTGAGTTTGTCTGCAAGCTATCCATTAGTGAGTGGATGGTATCGGTAAATCTTCATAGAATTGGGAAATATGTCACTATATATAATGTTAACATTGATTTGTTGATTGTATAGCATCCTAATTATGAATATGATGATGAATTTTGGAAAATATATGTATGGCTATCTTGCAGTAACACTACTCAGTTGGATAATTGGATTTTAGAGAACTTGTTCTAAGACATTTCCCTTGGTATTGCTACAAAACAATTTTTTCTATTGCATCTTTTGGTAATGCTGTTTTTGTGCTATCTTCAAGTGTCATGTGTACTGATTTCCATGTCCGAATTGAAGTTATGCTTTGATTAGATTTAAGTCATAACAGAAGAGGCTGAATATGGTGGTTATAACCCAAGATTAACAAACTATTTTTGTGAAATAGTCGCGCTTCGGTGCATATTTTAGATAGTTTTGGCGCATACATTACTGAATAGATTTTGTTTACCGAAGAAACTTTCAAGTATCATTCACAAGAATCAAAGTTTCTAAACATTTTCTTGAAAGTATCGAAAAGTTTTCATTTTTAATTCTATAGAAAATGGAACATGAAAGTATTTTTAAAGTCCAATGTAAATTTTCATGGTTTTCTCCGAAATGTATCGAAAAGATGTTAAAAACATTGTGAAAACTGAAAAGTTTTTAATACTCGGATAGAGATATACACTATAAACAAAACTTTGATCCATGATCATTTGCTGGGGAATCAATCTAAAATTTGTGGTTTAAAAAACATGGACGTTATCCCCTGTAGTTTGTTAATTGTCCGAACCCTTTGTGGTTTCACAAATGCTACACAAAATCCTCTTATCATGAAACCAATAGGGGATTTTGTGTAAAGTTTTATGAAATCACGAAGGGATTTTGTGCACACTAGTGGTTTTTATGTAGAAACTATGAAATCATAACGGGGTTCTATACAATTATCAAACCACAAAAGAGTTTCTGTTGGTTATGAAACCATAACGTTTTATACATTTTCCGCTCGTTTATAATGATGTCTATAATATTGACGAGGACAAGCATTAATTTATTTAGATGGGAAAGTAGGATGAGTCTTTTATCTTGGAGGAATCCCCGCTTGTGGAATTTGTAAAGGATTTTGCTTTGAAATTTCAAACAGTTACATGCACATCCCTAAAATTTTAGACTAATTACGTTTACAATCTTGAAATTTTCTTATATTCAAAATTAGTTTTAAAAATATTAAACTATAAACTAATTTTAACATACAATTATTTTGCCTATTGATTATTAATTATTAAATATAAAAGATATTTTATATAATGTTAATTAAATTTTCAAAAAAAGTAAAATATCATTGTATAAATTATATTTCTTTTAGTTTTATTAAGCTAATAAAGATTATAATTGATGTAAAAAAATACAAATAATTAAAAAAGACAACGTTTTAGAGGCTTGGATGACCAAAATATGTGATTGACATTCTAGAGGACCAAAATTTTAATGCATTATAGTAATAATAATATTCAAGTAAACAGTACCATATTCATCATTTTTAGAAAAAAATCGCCGTTACTTGTATCATATGTATCTGTGCAATAAAGTTCATGTTACGTAAAGATTAAAAAGGTTCTATAATAAAGATTATACGGGTTCTCAGCCTATGCTTTACTTGACTTTTTTCCTATTTAGACGTGTGATATTTTATTCCATTTACCCTTCATGTATATCTTAAATAATTAATACTGTATGTGAGCAAGATCAATTATCATGCAAGGCCAAAGGAAATTACCAAGAGATGTAAACATAAATTAATTTAAAAGAAAAACATGGTGAGATTTAATCTTCTAGACTTTTTGGGAAAAAATAAATCTATAAGCATATTTCAGCCTTTACTCCTTTACATTTTACATATAAGATACCAATCAGAATTTTGGTAAAATTTTGAAATATGGACTTGCTGGAAAATATAAGTGGAACCTCAACAAAACCTCAAGCTATCAAAACTCATATTGTCTTCAATCCATAATAATCAGACTCAATAACAAAACTCTTTCTCTTCAAAAATAAATATTCAGTAAATAATGGAAAAGAAGAATATAAAACTTGGAGTATTTTAGAGCTGTAATATTAATAAAGAAGAAAGAACTTTTGAGTAATTTAGACTTTAGAGTTCTAATAGTAATATAGTTAGACTTTAATAACTGAATTTTCTTCTTTATTCTTTGCTATGTTCGACCACTTAAATTACTAGAAGCTTAAATGATAATGAAGACCTGATCACACAAATCATCAATTCAGGTATTCTCTCTTTCTTCATAACGTTTTTCATTTCATCTCACTCTATTTTGAAAATTTGAGCTAATAAATTTTCATCGTTGAATTATAATACGGTGAATTCGAACAATTCACTGGACTGTTGAATGAATCACATCTAAAGCATCATTAGAAGGAGATTTCATTTCATTCGGTTTTCAACTTTGAGCTGGTTAATTTCCATCGCTGAATTGTAATACGGTGAATTCGCACAATTCACTGGACTATTGAATGAATCGCAGGTAAAGCATCGTTAGAAGGAGTTGTTGATGCTGATTTTCGACCTGGTAATATTTTTCTTTTTTTAAAAAGGGCTAATTACTCATCCACCGCCTTATCGACGGTTAATATGGCTGCTCGAGGAAAAAACTCAAGTTGAGGCGCCAACCGATAACGATCAGATCCAGGAAGATTTGTACAATCATCAGTTTGCTCTTTACGGTCACGAGACTATGCAGCGATTGTTCTATACTAATGTTCTTATATCCGGAATGAAAGGCCTCGGAGCTGAGATAGGTATCTTATGCGCATATATTTGTGCTTTGTTACTTTGCACTGTTTTATGTCTGTTTAATAGATGTATTTTTATATTAAATCATGAATCGTTACGTTTATTTTACATAATGCAGCTACATGTGTCATATTGTACTATTTTTTGAGACTTGTATCTAGCAATTTGAATTTTATATTGTTTAGTATGGTGTATTGTTTGAATACAGATGCATGTTCACGGTATCATTAGGAGCAGAAAAGATTCAATTTGCCATGGCGACAATTATACTAAGAGCAGAAACCTTCGGCATCCCCATTCCAGACCGGGCAAAGTCCTCTGAGAAGTTTGATGAGGTTGTTTGGTGATTGTGCCTGAGTTCCAGTCAGTGAAAGATGTGACTAATGAGGAAGACATTGTTGTGATCAATGAGTTGGTCCAGAAGTTAAAAACGTGCCAAAAAAAGTTGCCCGTTGGTTAGATGAATCTTGTTCATCAGTTTGTGAATAAGAAGGTCTATCTCATTCACATATGTGTTACACACTATCTCTTCTACACTATACGCATTGCATGGTATCCTCCCCATTAAATTCAATAGAGTAGCTGGTGAATGACATTTGATGGTAACCGAAACCTACTATCAGGATTCCAAAGACTAACTACTTGTACATTCAAGAGTAGTAGTTTTTATGTTTTTTATTAAGGGTTTGATGGCAATATATTATCATAACTATAATTTGAGAAAGTAGAAATATGAAGTCACCTTTTGTCTTGATTTGATAAAAAGATATAGAGCTTAGATTAAGCATATGCCTTTTCTCAGATGTAAAGTCTCACAACCGTTGAGGATAAAGCATAGGGATTGCTTTGAGTTTAGAGCTATTCTATATTATGATATCAGTTAGTTTCAAGTTTTCCTACCATTACGAAGAAATCTCTGTACAATATTGGTTTTCTAGATTCCAAAGATAAAATGTCAACATATAAGAAGATAACAAAACTTTGTCACAAGATTTCCACAACTCTTCATCTTTGTTGCCACAAAAGATTCTTGTGTTATTCTACAATTCCTTCAAAATGTATACTTTAACATTCATGATTTTTTAATAAATACAAGGTCAACCTAATGGTTGGTCTTGCCAATATGAAGGCAAAAAACTATAGTATTCCCAAAGTTGAGAAACTCAAGGGTGAATACAAAGTGTGTGAAGCAATCTCTTGTACGTGAAATGTCGATTCGAAAGCGTTTAGGCTGGATCTTGAAACAACACTTGACTTGACTTGATATTTGCGATGAACAATTTACTCTTATCCTTTAATTCTTGAATTTGTTAAATCTCCCTCTTTACAGAAATCTCGATCTTCAGAAACAATTTTTTGATGGTCTTGCAGCTTGATGTCAAATTGGAGAATTTTTTCTATCTTCATTCGAAGAACTTTTTTACTCCAAGAATACTTGATCTTTAATTATGATTTTTCTTCTTGATGAATACCTCTATTTATAATTGTAGGAAAGATTTCACAAAATCTTCTGATGGGTTGTCCCTATTGCCATATTGCTCATGATATGTAAACTATATTTTGTTAATTTGGTTTAATGTAAATGTCAAAAAAAAAAAAAAAAAAAAAAAAAAACTTTAGATAATTTCAACTTCAATTCTATTTTTATGATAACTTTTTTATTTGAAAATTGAAATTAAAAGTAAAAACAAAATTTCAAAATCTTTACATACTAGCTAGAAATTTCTGTCATTAAAGTACAGTTTTGGCTTCTTTTTTAAATATAGTTTTTGTGTTTCAAATGTTTTAAATATGGTTTTGACAACCGTTTATTTTGGAGTTTAACACAATTGACCTACACGTGCTAAAACTCTCCTCACAAAACTTAGCAAGTATGACCTACTAGCATCCCGTGTCTAGCAAGTCAGTTCGATTCTCACAAATTCAAAGGTTGGTTGCAAGTAAAAGAAGACAAGAACGTTGTAGGCAAAGTTTGTTATATTGTTGAGGAGGCAATGGTTGTTTTACAATGACTCCAAAGTCCCCTCTTTATAGTAGGCCACCTTCTCAATGGACGTTGGTTATAGATTTGATCTAACGGCTGAGAGTAAACCTCTACATTTCTTGATAGAGATCGGGGACTTGTGAGAAGAGAGATTAGACAATTAGAGAGAAGAGATTAGACTTTAGAGGGAATCGAAGAAGAATTAGAAAAACAAGAATAAGAATTGAAGATTAGAAGAGAATTTATGAGAAAAGAAGACAGAAATTAGCAATCAATAATCAATAATTATCAAAACTTGTCTTCAGCAATAAGACTTAGCCTCTATTTATAGGTTGTATAAAAGAAATCTACCATACTAAAACTCTTAAATAAAGTAACAAGATAACTATGAAATAAATAACTAGAAAATAAATAAGACTCATAATCTAAATAAACTCTTGATTTTCATATTCTCCCGGTTTGAAAAAACTCATATCCAGAGAGTTTGCATGAAGGTACTGGACAAGAGGTGGAAATCATCGGTGTATGCACAATCGAATTTCTAAGTTATCCAAATCTGGATGGCCTTTCCATCGAACGAAATACATAAAACATTCATCTCCAACTTTGTTTTTTGAGCATAGACTTCTTTCAGGATGAACAGTTGATGTAACATAGACACCAAAGTTGAAGAAGTAGCAAAACCACCTGTAGCAGTAGCACAAAATTTGGGAGGCTCAATATGCCTCGAGAGTGAGTCAAGTCCTTACTATTGAGAATATGACTAATCGTTAAATTAGGAGGCAAGTCTCGCAAACATGCATTAGAGCCAAACTCTTTTAAAACACAAAAACGTCCTAGGGTGGTAGGAAAAAGCTTTTCAAAAGCATAGTTTAAAGAATTTTCAGAATAAATTTTGATCATCAAATAATCACATTTATTCAACTCTAATTTATCACAGTGCATATCAATAGCCAATTTATAATCTTCATTACTTTGTGCAAATCTTGGTTGAAAATCGGCATGCAAATCATGTTCAGATGGTGACATGCAAGACTTAACTTCCTCTTCACAATTAGTCTCTGAATGCACTTCTTCACTAAAAGTCTCATAAGTAGAAAGTTCCTGGTTATCCTCATTAGACTCCAGATGCAGATAGCTAGGGGACAGATAATCAATTTCGTGATATATATCACGCACAACTTCTTCGCCATTGCCTTGAGATGAATTCAAAGAATTAGTAGACTCTTCAAGTTGGACAATCTTCTGTTGCATAGACTCCCCGACTTGAAAAGTCGAACTACCCGAATAAGTTGACTTTGGTCTTTTTCATAATTTAAAGCTCTTCTATATGCGTGAAACAGAGTCTCAGATTTTCAAAAATCAACTATTTTCTTCAGATCATCTCTGAAGCCATTAATAAATCTCATGGTGGTGACCCATTCTTCTCCGCTAATGTTGCATCTTTTCTTCAAACCATTAAATTTACTAAAGTAATCACTGACACTTGAAGACAATTGTTTCAAATCTAACCACTCACTAGGTAATTGAGTTCTGTAGAAAGAATATGAAATCTTTGTCTCTCAGCATGTACTTCATCTCTTTCCACAAAGTTATTGGTGGTTTATATTCTTGCTCTCGCTCCACCCTAATACTTTGTCAATATTCTCTAACATACCCTTTTAATTTCGTTTCAGCAAAACGAATTTTATCTATGTTTGTCATGCCATAATATTCAAAGCAGTCTTCTAAATACTTCATCCAATCATCAAAATAAATATAACCATTTATCCCATCAAATTCAGGAATGTCATTAAAAGACGAGTACATCGGACACCCAAAATCCTGCTTACTGGGGTAATGATGATACTCTTTATACCGATCGTGATTGTAGATGTGAAACGTACGAGTTACGACTATTGTATTCCATGGATGAACTCATATTATTCTTACATGATTTATTTGTCGATATCGAATTCAAATTCACAAGTAAATCAATTATAGACTAGCTTGAAACTTGCCAACTAATAATAAATACATTCCACAAATCAATAGAAAGAAGAGATTTAACCGATCGGATGGCGAATGATCTTATGAGTTATGACGGCTCAAAGTTTGCAAATTAGAGCTTCATGTTGATGCCGGTGCAAATCTGGCAAAATTGTTGCCGGAGCTTTTTTCTATTGGGCTGATTTTTATTTTTTTTTGGGGAGCAAATTTTTTTCCTGGGATTTTTCTAACAAAGAACTCAAATTTGCATAACTAAATTCAAGTTGAACTTGAAACGAAATTGCAGCGGAAATTTAGAAAATGATACATATGGCTCTAGTGCCAAATTGATAGAGATCGGGGACTTGTGAGAAGAGAGATTAGAAAATTAAAGAGAAGGTATTAGACTTTAGAGGGAGTCAAAGAAGAATAAGAACAAGAATAGAAGACTATAAGAGAATTTAGGAGAAAAGAAGACAGAAATTAGGGAGAAAATTTCAAATAGCAATCAATAATCAAAAATTATCAAAACTCATCTTCAACGATAAGACTTAGCATCTACCTATAGGCTGTACAAAAATATGTATTTACAAAAAAGCCCCTAAAAAGATAGAAAATCACAAAACTGGCTCATGCAACCCATGATTACACAGTCTTTCATGGCCTGAATAACCTGAAATTTGAAAAACATCATGAAGATACTCATGATTTTAAAACTTCCATACATCTTGTAATTACTCAAACTTTGAAAAAGTCTTCCATAATTAGACCAAACCTCATTGTATCAAAATGTAATTATCCCTAATTCCTACCAATATTCTCACTTTCAATTCTACATGGGATGGGACTCGGAGCTGGCTACAACAAGAAAATCCAAATGGGACTCGGAGCTGGCTACGACAAGAACAAAACTCACAGCGTAATACAATGAAGTTCTGCATTGCAGAGGTCAGTCCAGATAAACTGGATTGGTAGTTTTCCAAGCAAACAGATGCAAAAAAAACAAGACATGCCAAAGTGATTCTCGAAATTTCAAGAGTACAAGCTACATTTCTATTCGGTGCATAAATCAACAAAAATATATAAAGATAGCTGAACAGTTAGAACACAAACTAATGTCTTCCTCCGCGTTAAATAGGTCTAAAGATTCTTGCAGACTATAACGGCCTACAGTGATAATTCATTACAAAAAAGAAGCATCAAAAAGCTCTTTGGTTCACCTTCTATCGATCTCACCGAGAAATAACTACAAAAAGCTGTTATCCTCGATCATGTGTTCTTCGTGATGCAGACGTGTTTTTCCCAGAAACAGCAGAATTTCTAGTTTTACCGTCAGCATGCTTATCTGCTTCTTGTTCCCGCACTGATTTTTGCTTCCGATAGATGTCCTCGGCATGTTGGCGCCAGAAGGACTCTCTTTCTTTTCTTGGCATTTTGTTATACCTTGGATCATTCTTTAAGAGTTTTTTTGCTGTTGACCAAGAGTTGATAACTGTTTTGCCATCTTCTGTTTCTCGGGCTGCAGCTTCTGCAGTTATGACCTCAGCCAATAGAGCTCGAAATTCCACCACACATCTCTGGAAACATCACAACATTGGCAATAACTTTTATTAATGAGTGGAAGTACTACACGTTAAAATTCTAAAACACCCTCCCTCCCTCCCTCCCCCCCCCCCCTCCCTCTCTCTCTCTCACACTGTAAACTTGTTGAGCTACAACTGTGTAGAGAGCGAAATTGCCTGATTCTGTTTTTCAAAGGTGATTTTCTTGTTATGTATCTCTCTTCATGACCTCAAATGGGAGATTTAGATGCTGAGCAATTCCAGACACATCGCCTCCAATTCATTTCTATTCATGTGTTGTTTATATCTTTCCGAGTTAATAAATTTTAAATCTAACCAACAGACCTGCGCCTCACTCAGAAGAGAGAAAGAGCAGTGGGAAAAAGATAGGGAAACGGAGTTGACTACCTTTCAGATGTTTATATAAAATGAGTAATGACAAATGACCAATCAGATGGAAAATGTGACAGAATGATTGTAGGGACAATCTACCATGATACATCATTACGAGCTTATTGCCGACAAAAACTGAACCGGGTTGGGCATGGAAGATCATATAATGCAACAGAAGTTAAGTATGCAGTAAAGGTATGGATGAGTTTTTGTGTTCCGATGATGCTGTCTATATGTATCGGGACGATACAGAGACGATAAACTGAATTAACATGAAGATATCATAGCAAAGCCAACTAACCTCATGCAAAGATTTAACATGCTCCCGGAAAAGCTTCTCTAAGTCGGATTTATCTAAATGAGGATTGCCTACACGCCCTTGAGGGTCCTTCTCTAACTTGGGCTTTGACTCCGTCCAAGATGCCTAGAAACACAGAAAAAGTGACATGAGCACTAATTACAATAAAAAAAGGAACAGATGTTACATGTATACAAATAGCAAATAATGGTAGTTATTGTGACGGGCATCGCATACAATGGTCGTTATGATGGAGAAGCTAGAACAGAACATGCTAGGGATGGGAAAAAGATAAGGCAGAAATAATATGGACCGGTTATGATGTGCAACAATGATCAGCAAAGTTCAAAAATTCAGAAACATATTATAGCTTTTCCGATTTTGGTTGGTCAAATACAAGCTCCTAATGATCTTCTCACTCAGCAATATCAAGAAAACATTAATACAAAAATCTGGGAGATCACTAATATGTTTGCTTATGGAAGGATAATACTTATAAACAATGAAAGCCTAGAAAACCCAGACCACGCAACAACGCATGCCAGTTTGTCTGAAATGTAACATGAACATGAGATATTAAACATATCAGTGATTCTTTGCACCATAAAAAAAAAAAAAAACTTTCTTTCGACTACTTGGCCATCCATCAACTAAAAGCAAAACTAAACTCTTTCGGTAGATTCAAACTTAATTAAACCAGAGAATGATATAAGAGAAAAAACGCAAAGCACATGAATCTTTAAATCCCGTAGAGTTAAATGAGTTCCTAAGCAGATGAATTTCTACTGAATCCCTATCTTGGCACAAATCTTCTTTACAGATTTAATCCAAAAAGCATGCTTATTATTAAAAGCCCAAAACCTTAAATGTCTTTAAAGATGGAGAAGCTTAAAACCAAATGCAACTCTAAACAGTTCTTTTATCACAAGATGTAGACCCAACTATCCACCAAAAGACCTATATATAGCACCGACGCCGTATCTAAATTTACAACATTTCATACCTGAGGATCTTTTATAGATTCTACTAATAAAGCTTGATACGATTCAACTGCCTCCTTTCTACGAGCTTTCACTCTCACCCTCTCAACTTCTTGCTCCTCTCTTTCTTTTCTCTTTCGCAATGCTCTTTCCCTTTCCTTCAGTTTCTCCTATAAGTAGCAGATTTACATCCACACAAACACATAAGTAACTCATCAAAATAAGCAGATCATACATAAAACGCCGAAACCTTCAATAACTCAAAAGAGGAGAAGTTAAAGCAAAAGAACATAGGTTGAGGGAAAACAGAAGCAGAACTCTCGAAGATTGATGAAGCAGTTTACTTACCTCCTCATCCCGTTTTGCTTTTGCCCGTTGCTCTACCTCTTCCTCCGCAGCCTTTAATTCAGCTACATATTCATTAAATAACTTCTCCCTATCCTCATGCTTAACAGATTTGTACCTTGGATCACTTTTTAGACTATCCTTCACCTGCAAAGAAAAGATTCAACCGTTCATATCAAGAAATAAGTCGCAAAATCAAGATTCTCAGCATTCAACTAAGAGAATAGTTTACAACTTCTGGAAAAAAGTTTGTTTATGCCTGTTGACTGAATTAATCTGAAAATTCAAAATCTCATGAAAGGCTATCAGACTCTATAACAACACAACAATCAAGCTTACAAGCTCATTTTTCCGTTTGAACATGTTTCGACATATTTTAGGTGTTTATAATATTGGAATCAAAAGTTGAGCTACCCAGACATCTTGAATATGAGCTTATACACCCAGGTTCTAGACCCCATTTAAAAGTCGTAATAATGGTTCCATTTTTTCCGAACTTCGATTACAACCCCACCATCCAAATAACCAAGTTTTAATCAAAACTTGCATATGATATAAGGAACAATAACATCTTCCATACAAGTTCCATAACTGAGGGCTTATAAACATTCTTTTACCAGATATAGAAACTCATGTATTTAAAACAATCAACTAATCAAAACAGGTCATGTTATTTTCAATAACCACAATAGATGCTTAGACGGGTTAAAAGGTCAATACAAACTTGAGGATGCTAACAAGCTTATCAATGGCCTCCAAGAAAAACTGAGTGAGCTTTTGGAAATTTAAAGGGATAATGCACGATAAGGACCATAAATCATGACGAGTGCATTTCTGAAAGAATTTGAAAGAAGAAACTAAAGGCTATTCCTCAATAACAACAGAAATTATAGATAAAAGAACTACCGCAAAGAAAAGTGGCTATTCATTTTGATTCATAAGACACAGTTGATACTATATCATACTCGGAATGTTACTTCAGATATTAATTCTGACAGTGAAATAAAAAGACCACAATGGATGGTAAGGAAGTGTAATTTAGAGGACGAGGGAGGGAGAAGTGTAAATTAGTCACGTGAAGTCAAACCCACTTGATAAATCACTACATGCTTCAAGAGAGAGGGTAACTTTGACGAAATAAGCCATAAGTCAATTATGTTTATAACAATGATTTCAAAATCTTCAGCTCCAATAATTCATCAGTTCCTTTTCACTTGTTTGTTGCACAGATATCAGATATATCAATGCAACCTACTTCTGACTCATGGCCATAGGCTGAGAACCACCACGTATATATTACTAGATCATGATATTCAACCGACCGTCCATTAAACCCAAGCAGTTTGCTTCTGATTGAAACCCCAATAGTGGATCACGGCCACTTTCACACTAAGTTCCGCAAGACCGGGAGTACATAATAGAATAAAATTACTACTTTGCCCACCAGTAATGTTTAGTGTCAACCAGAAGTTCAGATAAATTAGCTGAAAATTCAAATTAAATTTGCTCAAAATAGAAATATTTGCAGTGGAAATTGATTAAAAGCTTCTTGATAACTCAGGATAACCCTGCTCCAAGTTCCAGTAGATTCACTTATCAATAATATTCCGCATATTGAACATTGGATAACTTTCATGTAAAAACTAACCCATCCTATAGGATATATTACTAGTTAATCCATGGTTATGCAAACTTTTACCTACTTTCTTATGCAAAAGGAAAGCCAAAAAAGAACTTCATTCATCATCCCATTTGCCAAGGAGCGAAACTCTACATCTGCTCTTAAAATTATTATTCAAAAACCAATAGCATAACAATGTAAATGCTAAAGAGAACCACCTAGGCAAATATATACCATGTTTCATTGCATGTGTAGTAATGGGGTGTTAGGAATAAATGGACTTTACCCATTCGACCATTATGATTGTCATTTAGATCATATAGCCTACTTCCATTGATTGGATTAAAGGCTTGGTTGTTGGTAGTGGTGGTGTATGCAACTATGCAGTTGTGAACTTACCTTAGACCAGCGCGAATTAAAAGTAATATCTCCTTTGTCTTGAAGCATCGACTTAAAATTCGACACAGAAGCAGCACGCTCTGCCTGAGCTCTTTCTTGAGCTGCCCTTTTCAGGGGAAGAACCCTGGAGGAAAACCAAATCTAGGTTATGACCTCCAGTATTCACAACTTGATAATTCATGCTATTAAACACACACAACGAAGAATATAAGAACATATAACCAATTAAGTGTGTCTATGAGTAGCGATCTTCTATGTGTCCATTAAGCATTTAAATATTCACCAGAAACCTAGTTCCAGTCTAGTTATATAAGAATACAACTAAAATAAACAGACCACCATGCAGAGTTGAGATATAGGCCTGCACTACAGAAAGCATTATAGTTTTTTTATGATTCAGATCAACATTAAAACTTTCGTGATACTATGCTCACATATTGAAATGAAATCAAATTAAACACCCAGCACAATATTTGAACAATAATACATAATGACTTACGTGTATTTTAGACATAATAAAGGAAAAACTCATTTAACTGTCCAAATCAACAGTAAAGAGTGTAATCTGTAAATTCTTAGCAGGTAGACATACAAGACAAGAGCAACACTGAACGTCAAATCTTTAAATTTAGGAAACATGGTTTCTCTCTATATCAGTGCAAGTACCCAGTAGCAAATAGATCATACCTTTCATTCAATAAAAGTTCCCTTTCTTTTCGGTCCAAGGCCTGAAACCGGGGATCCTCTCCCCATTTCCTCCTAAATGCTTGATAATCAGTATTGTGATCAATATCCTGAAAAAGAACCTATCTTAGTCCCTTGAATTCTATACCTTCACATAGTAGTTACTGAAACTACAAAAAGAAATAGAGGATACTTTAATAGGAGACAATTGCATCAAACCTCCTTTGCTTCTTCCAGCAATAGCTTGAAACCCTCCAAAGCAGCCTTTTGAGCAGCTCGCTTTTCCTTCCTCTCCTCTTCAGCACGTGTTCTCACGTAATGCTCAAACAGAGCTCTTCGGTCACTGTGGCTTGGGATAGCCTGCAACAAACAGTCTCTAGCTAAGCTGAAAACGAGAGCATATGGGAAGCAGCTGCAAAACAAGGACATGCCCCATTCTAGGAAACTGTAATTAGTGGGCGCAGATATCAACATACCTTGAAGCGTGGATCAAAAACAATTTTAGGAAGTTCTTTCTCCCATTTTGAGAATGGTGCCACTCCTCGTTCCTTGAGCATCTCCTACAATTTCCAAAAATACCAAGGAATAACTAAATGCAACTGGATATTCAATATGAGCATTGATTCGACTCAAATGTGGAAACTGTTGCTAAGAGTATAGTCCATAACATAGCGCAGAGAGTAGAGTAACCAGAGTAGATCATAAAGAAGGGGCACAAAGAAAACTGAAAAGAATATACTCAATTTGGAAAAATAATACAGGAGCACCACAGGTTCAACTCAAATTTGTCTAGAAATTCCAATGGAGATCACTTCCTAGCAAATTGAGATAGCACAATATGTTTAATATTTATACAACTTCTACGCCTAGCATCCTTGTCAAGAGGAACCCATCTACTTGGATACAAATTATATCATGATTAGCATGTTCATAATGCATAAAGGCAGATAACAATTTCTTCTTACAATGACACGGAATCACTTCTAAAGAGAAGCAGATAACAATCATTTTTCAAATAAAAGTGACCAAAATTCGACCTTGTCTCCATGTATTTCTAAAATTCAATTTTTCATTGCTCTTCTATAATGACCATGAAAGAGTCTTAGGGTACCAATTATGGAAAATGTGTTCTTAAGCAAACACTAGACATTCTAAACAACAAAGCAAAAATGACATTTTCTAACATAATCATGCACAAGGGTCTGAGGGCCTTACTCCCACTCGCTACCACCTTCATTTTTCGATCATTATCCACAAACAAAGTGTCATTACATTATCAGGCTAATTGTTAGCCAAAGTAAGAACAGCATATCAATGTTAGGCAAATACTTACTCTCTCAAGTATCTACACAAGTCTACGACTACATCTTGTTAAGTCAACTTCCATATAACTTTAGCTTAGCAACCAAAAATCGGTAAACTATTCAACATGTTAATCTCAGGTTAAGGTTTTACTCCCCGATATCACACACCTATATATCATGCAAATTTAGGTTCAATGGTTGATGGAAATACGTAAAACTTTATATAAGACCTATCAGCTAATACCTTCTGATCCTGTCCGTCAGACAAATGAATCTCTTCAACGGCAGCATTATCAATATATCAAGTAACATTTAGAAGAAAATAAACAGTTCAACCACTAAAGATTCAGAATGTGAACAGAGGTGGCACACATTCTTTGGTCTTCAAGTAATCTAATTACTTTGAGAAGGAAGTGCAGTGAGTTATTTTGATCAGTGGTGATCACCTCAGTTAGTTGCTATTGGGCAATCAACATCGTGAAACAAAAGTATATGATTTTGAAAAGTAAAGAGACCAAACTAGCATTCCAGAAAGATAAAAATTTACAGGAAAAACATAGAAGTACCTTAAATTGGAGTATACATTCCTCCTTGCTGGGACCTCTGTCTTCATCTTCTGAATCAGAGGAGGAGTCTGACATGTCACCGTCACCATTGTCATCCTTGCGCTTATCTTTACCACTTTCATTTTGGGGATCCTTGATGGTAGCCTCAATTGGTTTTGAGCCATTTAATTCTACAGTCACAGCTCCGGGCAAAGTTGGACCTTGGGAAGTAGAAGCAGGGCTTCCAGAATCCTGCAATTTCTTTTTGATGAGATCCAATGCAGATGAAGAATCTGAAGAAATTGAGGGTCTTAGAGCTGTGGCATCACGACCACCAGTATTCGCAGCAGGCGTGCTTAAAATAACAGGAGTGGATCCTTTTTCATGTGATATGTTGGTATTTGTCACTGATACTGATGGAGTTTTTGAACCATCAGAATCCTGCTTCTTTCTCAACTCTGTCACTTCACTAGGTATCTGCCAGCTACTTAACTAATTAAAAAACAAACAAAGATGTTAAGCTTGTGGGAGTAATTGATGCACAAAAATCGTGTTCATGTTAATCAAGTTTCTGTTACACATGTACAGACCACACGAGTAAAATGGACCAAGAAAAGAATTGCACAAGAAAAAGAAAAAATGCATAGGCTAAGCAGCGAAAGATGATTTGCAGAATTCATAATATTACTACTCAAGAATAGACAAAAAGGGTTTACATGAGAAAAAAGCTAAATCCGACCATTGCAATACAACCTTGTCCACACTTATTAGTGGTCAGCTATATTAATCCTTTTCTTTCACCCCACTTAGACATAGCTACCCAAACCACTCAGTCATAGCAGACTCAAAACCACAAAGCCCATATCCTTTTAACAATTGAATGCTATTGCAAATTTTCAGTTTAGTATCTCTTTAACATTGCTAGCTTCCTAGCCAGGGAAACAAATGCAATAAATCTGTAACATGAGACTGGATCCTTATAGATTTAGACAAGAAGACAATTTCATCATCTTAGACATTGTTGTGCACAACACACCCTCAGAGTGAGCGTGTGTGTGTGTGTATGAGAGAGAGAGAGAGAGAGAGAGAGAGAGAGTAGGTCGTCTGGGACAGATAAATACTCAATAAGGCAGGAAAGGAAAAGAAACATGTTTAAATTAACAGCCTCTACAACTTACATTTTTTTTAAATACAGAACGAGTGGGGGCAGGAAGCTTCAGACTTCTGACTATACCTGAGATATCGTGACACACAACACACCCTCAGAGAGAGAGAGAGGGGTTGTAGGCCGTCTGGGACAGAAAGAAACTCAACAAGGCAGGATATTGTCACATAGAGACAGACATACAACACGCACAGAGAGAATTTGCAGGTCCTCAGCAATAGAAAAAAACTCAGCAAGGCAGGAAAAGAAAAGAAACCTGTTTAAATTAACAGCCTCTACAAATTACATATTTAATGAAAGACGGAATGAGTGGGGGCAGGAAGTTTCAGACTCCTGACTATACCTGAGTGGTGAAGTTGTAGTAATATTTCTTGCCATCATTAGTGGTGACCAGCGACCAATCAGTACCAGCCAATTTCTCCCTGGGACATCGCAGTATGATAGTATATTAGTCCTAGGCAGTGATATTCAGATACAAGTACATCCTTTTTCCAGATACTTCTCATCCAAGTAAAAAAAACTTTTATACAATATAATATTTCCAAAAAATCCAGCAGAAGTAAGAGCAACATCTTTGAATAACAAGCAACACAGTTCTCCAAAACCAACAGGTACAGCTTTCTCCAAATACATAATTTTCAATCAGGGGATTCTGCTATATACTTGCCTTTTCAAAACCATATGTTACTTTCTTTTTCCAACAATTGACCACATACATGGACATAGAAGAAAACTTGCAAGTGAGACCAGACCGCATGCGAAGTTACTGTGAAATAAACCTCCTCCGAAATTATGAGAGATGATAAGAGGAAAATAGAAATCATTTCTCTCTCCAAGAAAATACCCTAGTTTGGGTTGCACTCTTCTCTGAATGGCCTGGATTGTGCTACTTATATTGGTCACTTCGGGGTCAATCCTTCTAACATTTGCCTCTCTTGATGCTATATTGAATGATCAAATTCATCTGGAAATTTAAGCTATAAAGGCATCAAATGTTGCATCACGCTTTTAGGTGATTATACTACTCTTCTACTCCATGTATACAAGAACTCTATATGAGCGAAGAGAAAATTAAAGGTTGACATCCTGGTGTGGCTTCACCCAAAGCTACAACTTACTCCCGACGACTTTTGAGAACTGAGGACAATTACCCCTGAAGGCTTCCCAACTTAACTGATGTAATTACACATAGGTTTCAGAAATCTCATTGCAAACTTAATATGCCCATCATACACCACCAAGTCTCATAATTCAGTTGATTAGAAAAATCACAGATATTTCACAGGCAAAGCCACAGGCCAACTTCTTAGCATACATATAAAGTTTATCTCTCTGAAATTTTACATCCTCTCCCGAATACCCGTCTGACATGAGATGCTACTTTTATGATCTCTGGATTTGAGCGACATGTTTTAGATACATGCGGCCTATAATTTTACATTCAAAAGTTATAGTAAAGGAACCAAAGTAAGCCGACAGAGTGTTTTTCTGGCATCAGAAAGCATAACTCTTACTTGAATATTAAAGTAAATCTGAACAAACACAATATTAACAACTTAAGCTTACATCTTACAAAAGAAGGAAAAATATATACATCTATAAATATCCAAGCTCGAGGTATTGTTAATTACTGACAACCAAAACCTAAAGGAAAAAAAAAGAATTGTATTTCTTCGATCAAAGACATTGACAGCTGAAGAAAATTGAAGTGAGGTGATACCAAAAGATATGATTACTAGAGGCTAGCTCACAAAATGAGGAGGGAATTCAAGCCCTCAACCCGACATAATTCTCATTTTACTTTGTACAGATGACGACAATTAATTGCGTTGAAGGCTTATTTTTGTAGAATCAAAGAATTTCAAGTGATTTCTAAAGCTCAAGTTACTAAATTAACCATTCATTGATCTAGAGATTATAACAACCAAATAAAGAATGTTACAAAATCATGCATGAGTTAGATAAAGTGCCTCCAAGAGGGACGAACTATAATTGAAAAGAAAGGTATTTTATTTTGTGCTACAGCCTGAGAATGTCGTATATGTAAATTTTCGGTCAACCACATTAGCCAGGCCTTCTGTCCCTACCCTATGTAAGGCAGGGCCTTACTTGGTTTCCCCTTTTCTTTTCTTTATATTATCTCATTGGGGAGGAGAGAAGCTATCCTTGGCCCCCTTTCCAGTTTTATAATATATTCAATAAATAACTAGTAGAGCCACATGATATTTCAGACGCTAAAATCTAAGGTCACCAGGCTTCTCACAAACAATAGAATCAATAAATAGTTTCCATGGTAAGTATCAGACTTACCAGTTCAGTTCTTTAGACTCTCTTGTCTCATTTATACAATTTTAGATAATTTTAGGGGGTCTAAGATAAACCTGCATTCGAAACTTTGTTCCTGAAATAAAACCAACCACCTCTCAAGCTAAACCCCCAACAAATCATCAGCCATAAATTCACAATACACCGATATATTTTTGTTATTTCAACAACTAAATAGAGTCGAGAGAACATTCAAATAAAAAGATTGAAAGTGTCTTAATAGCCCAAGTTAGATTACTGATTATATTTACTGAAGCCAATCATGTCCCACATTACTTTTCAGAGAACTTACCATGAAACTGGACTTGGCTGAGCAGTTGCTTTATCAGACTGCATCCAGAAATACAAGATATATCAATAAGTTACCAAAATCCGTTGGAAAGAACAATAGAGACACGATCTCTGTATTAGCAAATACTGTGCGAATAAAAGGAAATGTACTAAGCGGTCATCTATAGATTACAATGATCATTCAACAGTATTCGGAGTAAGTATTCTTCTTCTATAACACAGTGATCTTAATGACTCATGGGCCTTACCAAGGGTATATTTACCAGAAATTTGGCTGGGAATGTTCTACTCATAGTCTCAGAAGGTATTAGTAAAAGAATTTGATAAGAATGTGCTATCCACAGTCCTACATGCTGCTAATTTCGGAACTCTTTTTTGCCTGCAATCCATCTTTCAGTAACTTGAGCTGAGAATATCTATGTTTGGTTTAAATATAATTAATTGACTTTGGAAGACTAATGCAAGATTCTATTTATTAGCTTTCTCCTCGAAGTTCCCTTCTTTTTTTAACATCAGCTCTTTCATTCCGGGCTGAAAGCTAACTTCATAATCCCTATACAGCTTTTTCATTCCCTTAAAACCATCCACAGTCAGAATACCTCTTAGAAAACTCATCCCAAATACTACATCCCTAATTGTACGGGATATCAAACTGAGTAGTTTCCATACTTCCTAGACTTTCACTTTGAAAGTGTTTCAGACAGACCTTAATCCATTCACATTTTCCAGACATTTTAATAGAAAATTCACAAATTCAAGGTCATCAAACTCCTGCTGCAATTAGCTAAAGAGAAGTCCAAAAATACAAGTTTGGATATATAAGGCTTCATAAACATCTGATGTTCATATATCCAACTGAAAAACGATGGCATCAATAATTCAGACATGTCTTCAAGAGTATTGAACGCAGTTCTCAAATACTTTTGGTATATTAGGGGTAATCTAGACATATTACACAGCTGCAGAAAAAATTCCTATTCAATTTTCTTAATCATTTACTTTTTCCCTCTGTTTGTCTTGTGATCTGTTTTTTTGGGGTTCTGTAAGATTATTTGAGTAAAAAATCTAGGCAAGTTTGCTTGTCATGGAACACAGTATCTGTTTCTCTTACAGATGCTGCAGTAATCAACATTCATGAATACTTTCAGCATATACCCAAGACTTGGGTTGCCCGAATAAATCAGATTTGAGGTGCAACACATAACAATTTTTGGAGTAATTCATATAGTTCTTTCTTGTTCTGTATCTCCTAACCCCTAATTTTCTTGCTTAGTTACTCTTTCTGAAGAACTAATTCACCAGCCTTATTCTAGCACAATCTTAATTTGAATGAGTTAGCTACATCACAAAGAAAAATTTCAATTGCTGGAGAGTTCTAAACTAATAAAGTAATTTTAAGAATGAAAAAAGAGCACATAAATACATGTGTGCTACCTTACAGAACTCAATGGCATCAGTTGATGTTCAGAGATAATAATAACGCTTGATGTACCTCTCCTTTAAAACCAGAAGGTTTCTCATATGTAGACTCCCCTGTCACAGCATTATAATAGTAAACAGTCCCAGTTTCTGTCCTGTGAGCTGTCCAGGCATCCAATTTCTCATCTTTGGGATCAACATTACCAGCATGTTTGAAATTATCTGCAAAAGATACACAATTTCAGCAGATCCCACAAGACAAAATACGTGCGTAATAATGCACTTAGATTAGTTCCGTTTATACCGACACCAGGTGGCAAGTCTGCCTGCCCTGAACTCATGGACAGCTGGTCACCAGAAGTGAAGGAAGATGTGGGGGCTCCAACTGAAGATATAGCAGGTGCAACTCCTGGAGGTTGGATATCAGGCATTGAAGCCGCTAGTGGTGGAACTCCACGAATAGGCATGGAGTAAGGACCGGGCGCAAAAGCAGCATATGGTGAAAATGGTGGTCTACCAAAGCCGTTGATCGGCTGAGGCTGCAACCATGGTCCAGGAGCAACCTGAGGAGACGGAGCAGGGTATGGTGCAACTGCTTGCTGCTGAATGGTGGGGTTAGCAAGAGATGAAATGTTCGATGTTGAGGTTCTGGGATCCAAAGAAGAAGATTGGAAAGTCATATTTGAAGGTGAAGGTGCGGAGGAAGCTAGTCCGGGCGGACCAGGCGCTGATGGTGTTCTAGACATCCCTAAGGGATGTGTTTGGAATGGTGGCCCAGGAGGAATCCACATAGTTGTATTATTAAAAGTGTTTGATGCATAATGAGCTGGTGAGGGACTTGGATTTATATGAGCAGGCTGAGAGACAGACTGTCCAAAAGCCAGGGAAGAAGCTATTGCTCCCGTTTCCTTAATACCATCAGCTCTGACATTCTACAACCCAAAACAAATAGAAAAATCAGAATTTCTGACATGGTCTGTATGAATAAATATGAATACCCTACCAAGATCTCAAATAGAAGGACGGAAATAATTAAAAGAAACCAGAAATAAATTCATGCATAAATTATTGAATTTTTAATATTCAATCAACTAAAGGTATACCATAGAGTAGCTCACTGTACTTTTTAAGATATCCCAGTAAAACTGCTTATGGTTGGAAAACATGGTTTGCAGAAACAATGTTGAAAGAGACACGCCATATTAAGCATTTATCCAATAGGATCTTACAACTGTTATATGTCAATTGTGCAGCAAGGGCATAATAGCATAATTATCAACGACGTAAAATGCTGGTATGAAAATTTTTGACTACATAAACTTTAAGAAATGAATACAGCCAATGCACTGAAAAGCAATTTTGAATGACACACAAATTATATGAACTGAAGTTGCATAGCAGGCATAACGCCTAGCCCTGGTCCAGCTAGGCACTGTACCCAGAAGAAAAGGGGGTGACGATAGAACATACATTTCTAAGGGATTGATCAGCCGGCTTCGGTTGCAGATTCCCGTTAAAGGGGTAATATCCAGCATGGGCTGTGTTTCCTTCCGAAACAACAGGCAGAAGGCCACGAGGGGCCATTACCTGTACCGCTGTTCCAGATACAAATGCACCACTATTTGATGCGAGTTTAGGAGGGGGAGGTAGCATAGCAGGTATGGAAGATGAAGCACTCTGTCATGAGCAAACAAAAATATCTAGTTTTTACTCAACTATATTAACAGTTAAAATAATCATTATCAACCACTATACAACTAAAAAACCAACTCGCTGAACAAAAAGAGAAAACAATGAACAAAAGGCATGCAGGAAAAGAGTTTATGACAGCAAACAAAACCTACTTTCTTGACGTGTTCATTGGCAGAAAACATTAAGCGATGCCAGGGCCTAGTTCTGAGATATCAGTGACCTCTTCTCACCTTCAGCTAGCCTATTGAGTCTCCCTATTTGGTAAAGGTGGATTTCAAAGCATGTTAAAGCTGTAGGAGCAATTATCATACGATCTGGCAAATCTAACAAACCACTAATACAATCTAAGAATTCGTCGTCAGCTTGAGATCAAGATGCCAGGAAAATTTACCACGATGCTTGACGTTATGGATATGCCATGTTCACTCTTAGCAATGTTAAAGATTAGCACAATTAAATAATAAGTGTGCAGCCAAATAGCGATCCTGTAACTAGGCTCCAAAGTGATCTAGAACCCACCACCCATAACATGTGAATGGTACTAACTCTTATCAAATATATATTAAGCATAAAAGGCCAATAAACAGAATACACTGAAATCAAAAATTAATGTCTACCGTGCCCGCAGAGAATCCAGCATTAGAATGCACGACATTATATGAAAAGGACGGAGCCTGACTTTTTGATAGGGGAGAAGCCATTGGTTGGAGGGATCCCAAGGAACGGGGTGACTCCGACTGCATCGCCTGCAATAAAGACATTTCACTTCTGATCAGCAGAACGCACCATTTCCCAATAACTCAACTAGAGGTACAATATACCCCAATTATCACTAACAGGTGCAGAAGGCGACAACGGCTGGGAGCTTCCGGGCATGTTATTCAAGTAAGAGAACGAGGGTCTCACGAAACCATATCCAGGAGCATTATTTTGAACCGGTTCACTCGTATCTTGAGAAGGTGCATTCGCAGTCGAAACCGGCACAGAACTCTGCTCCACCATTTCTTCTCCACAAACCCCTTAACCGTTAAACCCCTAAAAAACATCAAAAAAAAAAAAAAACAATTGTGAAAAAAAATCTTAAAATTAACACAACACTCAGAAGAAGAAAAAACCGTGAAAACATCCACAAAACGAAGCCTTAAATGTGAAAACAACAACAAAATCAAAAAAAAAAAAAAAAAAAAAAAAAAACGAAACAACAAACAATAACACAAAATGAGAACTAACATGCTAAAATACCTACAAAGAAGGACCGCAAACAACAATTTTACAGTTGCAATTGACACAAAAGAACAACCGTTTTTTTGCGAATAGTTCTCCAAATTTAGTCACTGTAAATGCAAAACGAAGCAATATCAATTATCAAGGGTTTATACAGAAGAATCAGTTCACCTTCAGCTACGAGAGAATCTGAACTTGTGATGGAGAAATTGAATTGAGAAGCTGTGAAGAGAAAAATAGGGCTTAGTAAAGAGTTTTGGTGTTTATGAAGAGCTAAATTGAGTTGAGCATGTAATATCGTTCGATTTGGTTCGTGATGAAGATTATTAAAAACAATTGAGACGTTTAGTGTATTTATATGATAATTATGGGGGCGAAATGCTAATACTAGTATATGTTAATATTTTTGGGGTCAATTATGAAATATAGAAAGTTGAGGTGCATGCGTAGTTGTTATTTTTGTAAATGTGTATATATAATTTTGTTGTAATTCTTTAGATAGCAATTTAAGCCATTTTTGAAATTTTTAGTGTTTTACTTTTTTTATTTAAGTGTTTTTAATTTTATGAATTGAGGTTATTGATAGATCGAGATGAAAGAGTGTTACTAGACGGGTAACTTCCCTCACAAAAATGCACTAAAACAAGGCGCGATGTTGGATAATATGTTGTTATACTCTCTATATTGTTAGATCTGAATCTCTATTTGACCGACAAGACCAATATTTACAAATCTTTGAATTGGTTGATCTAGAACTCCAGTTGATATGTTGTGCTTGTGAGAGTTAACCCGATTAATCACTTCGAACAAATTTGATTCAAAAACTACCCTTTGTCTACTCGTGAGGATGAGGAGGTACTTCCAAAATAGCTTTAGCTTCTGCCATTTTGCACCGAGGCATTAGAAGTTTTACATATTTGCAAAAGCAATAGATTCGTTAGGATTGCGACAATCATAACCTAGGGATGAGTCCTTAGGTTTCAAAATGAATTTGAATTTAATCATGTCCATCATATTTTGGATCTTCTCTACAAGTGTAACTAATGCAATATTGACTTTGTTCAAATAATTTGTAGTTGCGATCAAAACGCTTGTGTCATTCTTTTTAAGTGACTTCAATAAGCTTCAACGGATCACCAAGTTGTATAATGACACCTCTACATCTAGCTATTATTGTAATCACAAAGATCGTGAGCTCGATGCTATCTTTTTGTAATGATCTCCTTAAACAAGCATTTAATGAGACAAAAAATCAAGTTAGTTACGAAAAGGTTTTGGAACTAACAGGGACAAAACGCTCACTTGGACGAAAACAAGTTATCTATAAGACATGTTATAGGAGAAACAAATTATCGACAAAGCAAAAAATGCATGATGATGCAGACCTATTGATACGAGAATGAAATTTAGATTCGAAGATCCAATCCCGACCTCGAGTGTCAATTGCAAAACATATATCGGGGTCAGACCAGCCCAGGACAAAGCCGACTGGTTGGGTTGTTTTGATTAGGTGGCCCATGCCATGTATTTCTCCGGCTTGTATAATTGGTGTTGTTCATAGCCACGCGCTCTTTCATCATTGTTTCCTTGAACACTTCTAAATTTTTTCTTTATTGAGCAGAAAATATTTTACACTTCATATTTGATCATACACAAAGGGATCGTACTTTAATTTTTTATTTTTTTTATCGTCCAATTAAAACAAACTGCCAAAGAACAAAGGAATATTATATCTAAACCTTAATTAAACTTGTTTTTGTCTATTTATTATTTTATAAAAACATAGTTCCGAATAGAGATCCCCCAACATTACACTCATTCGATCTCTGATTATGCCTATAAACCATATATAGATTATAAATTTGAAAAATAGTTATGAAAAACTCAATCATATAACTCACTCTTAGATCTTAAGGGAAAACACACCACAGAGAATGAACTTGTACAATTATAATGTAACTGTAATTCAAGCACAAAGATCAACAGAAATAATCCACGAAGTGAATTCAAACCACATCAAAAAGTCAATGGTTAATGCCATAAGTTGTTGCTGTTAAACTGTGGTTTACAGAATCCTTACAGAAGCAACAAGAGTGAAATGGTGGAGAAGGACATATGTTGAGAACTCAATTTGTCTGGATTCTAGCTACACGTGAAGCCACGGCAAATAGAGAGCCAGATTATGATCGCCAAACACACGATAATCAGTAAAACAATCAGCTTAACCTTCATATTCTGAATCCACATTTTTCGCCGCATTTTGGTCCCTTGTGTCCTAAAATCCTGTGCCTGAAATCCACATAAAACAGAGACAACGCAACGCAAGAGCTTAGTATATAACATAAAATAAGAGTCAAATTGATCATCATTCATCACATAAAAATAAGAGTCAAATTGATCGTCATTCATCGGCAAGCATTCACAAAATTTGGTTTTCTTTCAAGTTTTATGCGTTCAAGGGACTGAAAGTGTTAAAGTTGTATCTTTTCTACATGGGAATCCTCAAAATTTCTCAGGGCTTTTGCAGCCAAGCCAGCGTACTCGTGATATTGTAAAATGGCAATTATTCCACGGTGAAAGAAAATGTGGAAATTTATGCTCCTATGTAATTTCATAAGCTGGAAAATATCCCTTCTCTACACAAGTTCACAACACTTGCAGCTAGTTGACACTGAGATTATTTTTTTGTGGGAAGAAAGACAATTATCCTTTATTTTCTTAAGAAAAAAGTAGCAAACCACATATGTTGTCTTAATTAGGCACATTAATCACTTGTGATTCAATAAAAACAAAACCGTTTCATCTATATGAGAATTTCTGTTTCTACATGTCATAATACATAAAAGATTCAAGAGAAAGGGAGTATGTTACTTGATTAAATTTTTAATAGGGGAGAGTCTGCCTAATAGATATATCACATGGAGTGATCCACTATTAGCTCAAGTTTTTCATAAGGATTTGGAGAGTTGCTATGTGAAGAAATTGGTGATATATTCAAAATATTTCAAACTAACCTGTGCTCTTAGATTATCCGTTTTGTCAACAAGCAGTTCAATTTTCTCGCCACGGTCAAGAACCTGATTACCAGAGAAATCACATTTCGATAACATGAGAAATGCAACAGATCTATATAATAACAAAGCTTTTAAGACTTTTGCACCTTTTCAATGTTTTCCATCATCACACCCTTCACTTCAGAAACCTGAGCCTGAACTTTAGCAAGTTTGTTAATTTCTTCTGGATGCTCGACGCAGTACTGCATTTGCTCTTTAAGCTTGGGCCTAAAATACTCGAAGAAATCGGCAGTGTCCAAAGCACAGAAAGAAAAAAAGAAGGCATTCACTAAAATGAAAAAACTAGACTTACCCAAATTCCTTTTTCAGACTACTGGGACCTGCAGTTGCGGCTTTGCCTCCTCCATATCTCTTGTTAAAATCATCCTTAATACGCTCTAGAAAGGCAATTGGGATTTGTCTACCAGCAGATTCAATAGCAACAACACAATAGGCTACAAGAGCAACAGAAAGTAAATGAACTAATCATAGTGCACACTGCTATAAAAAAGCTAAATCTTCTTTTTCTAATTTTCTATGCTAGATTTTGTTAGACTCCATGAAACATTGTTATGACTGGCTAGACATAAAGATGGAAAGACCAAATTCATATAAACCTCACACAGATACCCCCATCGATCATATTTTGCAATTAGGATCATAACAACCCCCGGGTAAGCTTTGTTCTAGCTTAACCAACCCTCAAGAAAACGCTACAGTGTTGACATCACCACCCAATCGCACAATAGAAACTGGGAGGTAGCGAATGAATAGCTCTGGTACCAATGTTATGGCATTAGGAGAACTCAACTCCAAAATCTTTTAACCAAAAAAAAAAAAAAACTCCAAAATCTAGTTGTTAAGGCGGAAGAGGTCAAAGTCATATAAATCTCATACCAATACCATCGATGTGGTCTCATGTTTTGCAATTAGCATCGTAAAAGAGGTAACATGAGAAAACCTCAATATGATCCTGTAAGAACATTTCGACAAGGTTTTACGTTGTCAACCCTCATGCACCGGAAAATCACCGAGAATGAACCAATCTCACTAACATCATACAAAGAGGGACCTTTCTCCAATTTCATTCCTAAAAACATTTACTCTTTTCGGTAGTCTTAATCAACTAAATTCGCAGAACACACATTAAAACACGTAAACCTTTAAATCCTCGAGAAAGCCTAACACAACATCGAATCACAGAGTCAAAACAGAGGAACTACATGGAAAAGACACAATCTTTAACTAGTAAATATTTTTCCAACCACGAAAAAAGATCATCATGACCCTATTCTCAATCCCAAAACGCCAAAAACACGAAAAAGAAACCGCCCCACGTAACAAAAAAATGATCATAACAAATTTTGATCACAACAAAGCATATTCATTTGCAAAGACACAAACTTTAATAAATCCCACCTAACAAATTCACACAAATCACACAATAAACCAACAATCCACCAAAAAACAGATCAAACCCACAAATTAAAAAGAATCAAAATTTATATATATATAAAGATGATCATACTGAATCCATTTTCGACGAGATAATTGAAGGTGTGGCCATCACAATTGTAGGTGAATTTGTTATTCGAAGCGGGCAGTTTTTGCAGACATTGTGAAGCTATGGACGTGAAGTTGCCCGTGAATTCGGTGTACTCCGCCAATATCACCGTGCCCCTCGCCACAAAGCTGTAGATTAACGTTTGTTGACCCATTAATTAAATTAATTAATTAATCTTTCTTTTTTTTGTTTATAAAAGAATTAAAAAATTTATTGATTGTTCATATATTTGTTTTGTTTTGTTCGAGAGGAAAAACCCAGAACCCAAAATGCATGAATCGAAGAGAAGAAGAAGAGAAAGAGGAGAAAATTGATGAATGAGAGGAAAATGGGGAAGAAAAGTGGAAACGTATGGAGTTTGTGATTTTTATTTTGTAGTTTTTTAACGTAATAATAATAATGATATTAAAGGCTCCATGCAGTTATTTTATTCATGTACACAAAGTTTTTTTTATTTCTTTTTTATTTATTAATAGGGGTAATTACACATGTACCCTTAAATTATGGTGTAATTACAGAAACATCGTGTAGTGTTCTGAATTAATTACGGAGCTATCTAATGTTTTTCAAAACCTTAAAGGGTATGTATGTAAGTATTCAGATTTGGAAGTAATCTATTTCGTGGATCAATGTTTCGTTTCGAGTGTGTGTTTTCGTCGATGTGTTTTGCAGAATGTGTGAAAGTAGTTGTTGTTGCAATAGACATGAAAAATACTTCATATTTTGTTTCCACATAGCCAGAGATGGAAAAATTACGGTACTTTTTGATAAAAAGTTTAAATACTTTGATTCATGGTGTTTTCCCAAAGTTCCGTGAATATTCATGTAATTAGTCAAACAGTAAAAGATGTTTTAGGAATTAGGCCTACCTCAAGGAGTATCAATGTAATTACCCCTTGTTGATGTATTTGGAACATGTTTGGGTTTTAAAAAACAAGAGAAAATCTTATAGATTTTAATCATAATATCTTTTTTGAATAAATAATCGAACTATTGTTTGGCAAATGTGATTCAACACACTAAGTTTTTACATACTGTAAATTATATTTTGTACATAATATTAAATATTAGTTACCACTGAAATGATATCAGTATCTACACTTCAAAATCAAATATAGAGAATATGAAAATTGTAGGTGGTATAAACATATTAGTTTATGAGAGAGTAATACTAATAAGTAATAACATTTGTTTGCATAATGTATCGGGTTTATCATAATTAAATCATAGAATCGCGCTGTTATTTGGAGTCTAGTTTAATCAATATTTAATTGATGACATTTATTTATAGAATGTCTAATAAAATTAAATGTGTGAGTATACAAATAATATAATTATATTTAGATAATTAATATAAACCAGATATACTAACACAATCAGAAATACAATCAGAAATATTATAATGTGTAACATGTATGAAGGATAATTACATCCGCTGACTTAATACTTTTATTTTGCCTGCGTTGATTATAATTTCATAGATATTCTATATAATTCTATCCTACAAATTGAAATGGTAAATAAGATTGAAATTGAATAGATATAAAATTCATATTACACACGTACTGCTATTATGGATCAAAGTTTATAATTTTTTTTTTATGAAAAGTATTCAGAGTTTCTAATTTTCTTTTTTATGAAAAGTATTCAACTAAGACGCTTCTATTTTTGACTTTATAAAAAAGAACACACAATATTTTACATGTATATTGCAAAATAATTTTTATTAACTTTTCGAAACATATAGAAAAAAATTCGAAACATTGCAATTTTTTAATATATTCCATTTCAAAACAACCGTGAAAACGAGACTTTAATCCATGTTCGCTATTGCAAGTCGGTTTCAAAAATTTAGATTTTTTTTTGGTTTTGATAATCAACCTTCGACAAGTATATGTAGATACATTTGCTATAAAGTTACCATTTCAATTATTTTTTATAACTATTAAACATAGGAACTTTTTAAAACAAAATTCCCGGAATGATCTGACAGCCATTCAGCCATCTTTGATTATTCATACATCAAATTTTGCATCACAACTTAGTCCAAGCCTCACTTCACCACTAATCTTATTCTATAGTATCTATTACAAAGTACAAACACACCTGGTTCAAACAAAAGGGCAAATGTGTACAGCAACGAACCCAAGTGGAAAAAGATCAACAAGCTGATTGATCTCTACAATACGACTTCCTTCAGAAACGTTGCGGAAAGGATCAACAGGCCAGTTGATCTCTGAACGACATGATTTCTTCAAAAATAGGGAGTCTTCTTGATCTAATAGGAGTCCAGTGGTCCATCAACTGGTCAAGGCCACCAATAAACGCGTCTTCTAAACTTGGATCCAAAGAAGGCGCAGAAATTGTTGCGGGTTTAAATGATTCTAACTCCTTTAGAAGCTCTTCAACACGGCTCCTTGACTTGGGATCGTCTGAACCGGGAAGTTTGCCTTGCAATACCTCGTCAAGAATGGATCTTGCGTCGTCGTATCTTTCTTGTTTTATAAGACAAACACACAAATTGCACGCTTTGTTGGAATCGGGGTCTATCTCTTGTGCTTTTTGATAAACAGCCTCAGCTGCAACGTAGTTCGTTTGCTGCATATATGTCCATCCCAAGTTGCCCTGCAAAGTCGTAATATGCGAGTGTCATTACCGAATTTATAACTTTAACATATCCTTAAATTTTGAAGCATAACATAAACTAGAGTCGGGTTGAGATCATGGTGTATACCAATACTCTGGATGTTTCCTGCTTAACTGTAACTTGGAACTTCTTTCCATGTGATCGAGCCGTTTTTGTAGGTTTCCCATTAAATGCTTCTCCTTGACAAATCATCCTTAACTTCTGCTTCAACAATTCAATCTGTTCATCTAGCTTACCGCATTTCTGTAAAAAATCCATTCAAACATTTTAGAGCAGCAACAATACAACATGCATCAATAAATAAAAAACGGAGGCCATCTTCTAATTTTTTTTTTGACAATAACAACTACAGACAAACATTAAGATGGAAATTTGTTAATTGCTTGTGCAATCTAACGAAATAAAGTTAGATTGATGGATGTTGTTAGTTGCAACATACCTTGTATAAATCAATAAGGAGATTATCAAGGGATTCTTGGGCTTGTTTTGAGCATCGATCCCTGAAAGATTTTATAGCCTCAATTGCTTCTTCAGGCCTATCTTGTTGTTTCATTACCACCACCATGTCTTTAAGTGCGCTATCTACTCTATCTCCAGCGTTTAATGCCTTCCAGAATAGGACTATTGCCGCTTCAGGATCCTTCTCAACCAGCTGTTAGTGATATCGTAACAGAATTAGAAACTCAATATCTACAAATACAAGATCAGCTCGAATAGCAATTAAACATGCATATCAAAGAAGTAGAGATGATTACACATAGATGAGTCATCAAATTCAGAGACATTGAGATCTCAAGTTGGTGCAAACTCATCATATCAAAGTGGTCGCCACATGGGAAATACTCACCTAGACCGGCAATATAGACCTTGTGGTCACGATTTCATCACATCATTCAAAAATTAATAATGTAGCCACAAATTTTAATACATGAGTAGTTTGGCCACAAGTTCTACATGTATCTCGGCGAGGTAAGTGTTTTACATTTTACTCATTATCATGAAGCAAGATGTTTACACGGTACATTAATACATTACTCAAGGCACTCTTAAGTATCGTGTAACTTACTGGAGATTTCCACCTCATGTCAACTAATAAGGAAACTCAAATGGCATTTTAAGGGAAATCTCAAGCCAGAGTTAGCTCAATCCTTGTCCAAAAAAAAAAAAATCGAAATAAGGAAAACAAGATGATTCATTTCCAGGTCAATTTGACACATCCTTCAGATAATTTGACTCAATAAGCCAAGTTACAATTAATTTTCGAACCAACATTCTAGATGAAGCCAAAGATCTCATCATTCAAATTGTTCAACCAAAATCAACATTCTTTTTGTAGCTGCATATAGATACCTAGTTATATGATTGACAGAGTACTATGTGACCCTTCACTCTCCCCCAAAGGCTACAATTAACTAATAGCAAGGGCTCTAAGACCATAGCAATTATTTAATTATTAAAACCAACAAAATATATTGCATAAGACAGCATACTAAACACTAACAATATGCATTTTGTTCCAAAAAAAAAAAAAAAAAAATCAATCAAGCATTTACTATTTAGAGAAGTGAGGCCTAAAAATTAATTGGCAGCATCTACAAATACAGACAAGTTAGGCAAGTTGAGATTTATGTCATTAAAATAAACAAGAAACACAGATGAGAAACTAAATAGGACAAAATTCAAAAATCCCAGGATGTTTTTTCAACTAAAATGATGAAAAAACACACTTAAATCATAATACAAGAACTATATGAATTATGATCATCTCTTTATCACTTTATTTAACCTCCAAACTACTTTTTGCTACAATCTTGATGCAAAAAGAAAATACAGTACACACACAAACAAAAGCTAAAACAAATAAACTTATGAATAAATAAAAAAGTTACATACTTGACAATATTTAGCTCTGACATAAGGAGTGTCACCAGTTGGGAGTTTATGAAGAACATTAAAAGTTTCATCTTTTTCTGATATTCTTCGACTACTACTATAGTTCTTCATTTTCTAATGTGACAAAAACAAAAAAGATTGAATCTTTGATAAGAATTGAACGTACAAATTGGTTTTGGTTTGATTTGAGAGATTGAAAAATGGGAGCTTGGGTTTTGAGTTTTCGATGGGAGAGAGAGAGAATAAAGAAGAATTAGTCAGAGGTGTTGGATATAATGGGGATCATTTGATGGGAATGAACCTGGACGTGGGTTCATCCAGGTTCTTAATTTGATGGGATTTTGTGTCATATGTGAAATGTCCACTTGCCACGTCTTTGAATTGTCGCGTATTTTATTATATTTTCTTTGGGTCCGGCATTTACTGCTTTGTTGGGATTTGGCATTTACTAGTTGAGCTGTAAATGAGTACTATTTGCAAGTACTCGAATTAATAATAAAAACAAGGGTAAAAAAACGTTAAATTGTTATTGGACATTAAAAAAAAAAAATTAAGTAACTCCTAAACGTTTCGAATTGTATCCATTGTCAATTTTTCGAATTTTTCGCTGAAAAGTTTTCTATGAAGTTTGAAATGCATATATGTGGTTCATGTCGATTTACCCATAATTTAATTTACTGAAAAAACTCTTTTGTTTTCCTTTTAATTCATTCCAATTCTCAAAATTAATATTTTAAAATTAGGAAACACGTAACAAGTAAATGAAGGGGAACATAGTAATTTTATTTAGTTGGAGTTAAATCAAGATGATACCCAGCGTTCGCGCTTCAAACCCTCACCAAATGAACTTTTGGCCAGATGATTTTCCCGAAAAGTTGATTAGGGACACCCCTTTACAACAATTAGGAAATGTTAGAGGTTAGTTGTAAAAGAATAGAGATGATATATAGCATGTTGTAAAGACTAAATAGTATGGCTTGGGGAATTTGATGCAGTTTTACCTTAGAATTTATTAAAAAAAGGACTTGAATGTGAACATCTCATATATGCATGCACGAACTGATAATAATGTATTAATCACGGAGCTTAGTAATTTGTTGTTAATTTTTCTTAATTTACATTTGAAAGCGGAAAAATCTTAAGCTTGAGTATTCGACTTATGGAGACATTGGATAAAAAATTAAAACCAGATCTATGAAAGAGGTGTACTTAGTCGAACATATTCAGTTGGAATATGGCAAGAGCTTAAGGAAGCAATTAACAACTTTGATGTGATGTAGGTGTCCATTTCTTAATATTTGAATTTTTATTATTATCTTTTGAGTTTTAATAACTTCTAAACATTTTGAAACATCAGAAAAGAAATAGTAGTTGCAACTTTTATCTTAAAAGTTCATGTTCTATTGATAAAAAAGTAAACAAAATGTTCCACATTTTCTATAAAAACTTTATTCAAAAGTCATTAAGACTCATAACCATCATCCTCGTTCCCAAAAGAAAAGAGAAGAGAAGAGAATCACATCTACACATACTTAAACATCTTCTAAAGATTTAGAAACATGAACAATAAAGAGTCTATTTCTAATATCTTGTTTCAAACTTTAAAGAATGCTCTCTTAATTATTTGCAATAACTTTCAAACTCTATTGTAACTACTCAAAATCTGAAAGAAAAAAATTGTAATCAGAAGAAACCTCAATAAATGTAAATGTTTCCTTAAAATAAACACACGTTCTGCAATCTGTTATATGATTTTATCATTACTACTACGCCAATATTAAATTAAACAGTATAGACAACACAGAAAGTATATCAAATTGCAATAAGGCAAATAAGTAAAATGATAACAAAAGGGAAAAAAGAGAATATACATCAATCCCTCAATCTGTCAGTAAAGAATATAACACTAACAATATCTGATCCCTTCAGTGAGGCAACTAATAAGGCCAATGACAATTACAGATTTTGGCTACCAAATTTTAGAAAAACTGTCACAGTGTTGACATGAATCATAATTTTGAAACTTTATATAAACCCCCCACAATGATATACCACATTTTAACTACCATACCTCCCACAATGATTTTCTAAAATACACGTCGTATTCTGAATACTACTTGTTACCTTTTGCTTTTTTCGACTTGTTCTTTTCCTGCATTTTCTTTTTCTTCGCTTCTGCAGTGATCCATGTATACTCGGAAGGAATCGCAAACGGGTCCTGAATATTATCGATCCTGTTGCTTGAGCCAGCAGAAGAACTGGCACGTTGATAGGGAGATTTTATCCACTGGAACCAGGAAGAATTCGAGTGGTTGATCACTGCAGGGCTCTCTCTGCCGGCAGCAGTAGGACTTGACGGGGGTGTTGAAAACTCATCTAACGGCTGTAGTTCCTCGAATTTTGTGAATGTGACCATTACCCTGATGGTAGGGACCACTGGAATCGCGACCTGAAATTAGAAGAAATATTATGACAAGGAGATCAAAATGAAACTAAGAAGGTTGAAGGGTGAATTTTGTTAAGAATCCTGGTAGTTTCTTAAAAATACCAGACTCCTCACCTCATGTTTCAAAACTACACAAACCCCCGTCTGAAAACTATGTATAATAGACTTTTAGAGCAAATATCAACATGTAAGAGGAAGAATACAGATTTCCTAGTTTGAATAGTATTCCTACAATGTTCACATCGTCACTCACACTGATCAAAAATAAGAAAACAAAAATTAAGAGATTCTCATCGAAGGAATCATAATACTGAATAATCTGTCCTATATTCAGGTATATTTCATGTTACCTACTTTTGTGAGAACGGGTAGTGGTTAGTAGTCTAAAGATCATGATCAGTTAATCAATGAGATAGCAGCTGATCACACCATCAATCAGTAAGATATTTTTTCAACAGGATTAGGAGACAGATTCCCCTCTTTGTTGATAAACATGGAGGCACAAAAGTGTCCAAATAGTCGTACATGCCATTAGTGAACTAGATCTAGTAGATTAATGCATTCGGAGTATAACACAAGTACTACTTATCATACTCCAAGACGAAGTATAGACCAGGAAAACAGCTGGGAACATCGAAAAACTCCAGTGCAATGTAGCTACATCTGCCGATTTATAACAATGGTAAGCAAAAGAGAAAAAATTGAAAACACTTACTGAAAGGACGAAGTTCTCTATAAGCAAATTGCAAGAGTCTAAATTTACAATTAGATTTTGTACTTTCGTGTAGACTAAAAATTTCCGAGTAGAATTTTAAACTATCATGATATGACTAATATGACACCATACATAAGTTTGTTGCCAGTCTTATTACACCATGCGCAAATGTTTCAATTTAATTTCTGCAGCCTCAAGGACAACTCTCCTCACGTACAAGTATCACTCATTCTCTCTTCAGCTGCTTTCTTCACACTTTTAAATAACTAAATGATTCCTAAACTGTAATAAACTATAGCTATTTCAACTGGGTAGTGGTTTAAGAAATACATAGTTACTCGACACTTGCTAAGCCTTCGTCCAGCATGCATCACAAGTTTAGGCGTGTTTCTTATAAATATGAAGGACCTTTCGTGAAGTTCTATGCCTATGAGGTTGATCCTTCTGGAATGACCAAAAATATCAGAAACTAATCTGCATTTATATAAGCAATTCATTTTTTTTCACTGTGAGATAAAAACTGGAAAGTGCCACCATTTAACCAAGTAACAATGATAAGTCTAGATTTCACGTGTTTGTTACATAGATGCAAAAACCAGACAGAAAAACCCAGCTTGTCTGGTGTTCTGACCCTTGTTGCTTTATCCCACAGCAATCATATTGGCAACCAACTGGGTTCACTACCTTCTATAGTTGCAATAGTTATAGTCACCAAGAAAAACTTATCAGAAGTTCACCAAACGTCGGGAAGAATAAAGCACAGGACAGAACATTATAACATAATATGCCTTCCAGGAGCATCTAAAGAAATGCTCAAATCGATTCAACATTCTTCCAAAATGTTATGGTTTAACGGATTTAATGTACTTTAATAACAAAACTAACAATCTTCAGAATCTGCATCACAGCTAGTTACCCAGAACCTGTTATAACAACATTTTTTGTCGAGCTCGTGTAACCCTTTGGTGGGTGAGATAACTTCAGATGTATAGAACAATTGTACACTACTAATCAAGGCTGTGTGATACCAACCTAACCCTAGCTTATATTAAGTATATCCTAATCATGGCAATGCAAACTGAAGAATTATCACTTAAGTCACAGACAAGGAGTCAAGACTTCGATAATGTTTATATGACATATTCTGACAATCAATAAGGCATTTGTATCAATTCAGTAAAGAGCCAGTTTCAACATAAGAAGCTTACCTTGACAGGGAAGGTTCCCTTGGGAAGTTTAGTCGTGAGCAACTCTCTCAATCTTCTAACTGCCTTAACTTTGTTTGCTAAAATATCGAGCAACGGTAGGAGCTCTTCTGTTCTTAGTGGGAATTCTGGCGAAAGCCACAGAATAGGCCTCAAACCTTTCTTATACTCATTCTCACGACTTCCATCCTTCCGACGACTCACACTTTCAACGTTTGTTGATGTAGAAACTTTTGGGTCTCTTGCTCTCCGATGTTCGTCCCGCTTCACAACCACCTCCATAGAGTGCCTACCAGGTCCACTTTGACTTCTAGAAGGAAAGTCGTCTAACTGATTACTATATTTTTCTTCTAGACACAATGAACTTCTTGGTGGAGAAATTTTTTTCTCAGCTTCTTGTTTATTTTCCCGTTTCCTCCAGCCATTGAACCATCCTTTCTTTTCCTGCTTAGTTTCTCCATTACTACAACCACTTATATCATCAATTGGGATATCCCTCGGATCATAACAGCTATGACGGTGTGCAATAATGCCATCAGGATTCTCATTGCTTGCTTCTAATGAATCTATCTTAAGTGCAACCTCAAGCTGCTTTCTCTCTTCTTCCGTCAAAATCTCATCAAGTTCGCTCTCTGTTTCATTCTCATTTTGAGAGCTAAATAGTTCGTCATCAGTCATCGCCCCGGGGACCCTCCTTGATTTGATGCTCACAACCACATTATGCATATCATACACTTTAGCTTTCCAAGGACCCACCATTTCTGATTTCTCCTGTCTCCTCCATGTTGTTTGAGGTAAAAGAACTGCTTCAGTCACATCAATACCAGGCCTGAATATATTGGTCTGAGACATTGCAGTCACTTCCTCCTGCACTTCTGCCTCAGTTGCCGGGGCACCGGCGCCATCCAAAGCATTCATAACCTCCTTATCTTTGTGAAAAACCATACACAGAGATCCCGGAGGAACCTTTCCATCCTCGGAACCGTCTCCCAAGAACAGAATACTCTGATCCGAACGCTGTATTCTGAAACCATCAAAACCAGCCAAAGTCATATCCGCCCTCAGATTCGCACCCCTCTTCCAAATCTTATAAGTATCCGAAGGAGCAATTCTAGAAATGAAAGGGATGACCGAGCTCTCAAAATGGAACGTGATCTCCATATAAAAATCCCTCATCCTTTTCATCGTCCCAATCAACCGAGGCAGCCTTCTGCACCATTTCGCCCAAGCCAGCGGCTGATAATGCCTAACAATAATCTTCGCAATCCCTTCCTCCCTACTACATATCGCCTCCTGCAACGCACTCCAACCATGTTCGTTCTGCAAGCTCCAATCAGCACCCGCAAGCATAAGCATCTCGGTAGCAGTTTCATCACCGAACTTAACAGCCAAATGAAGCGCGGTGTCCCTGTTGGGCACATCGCGCCGATCAATCGCAGCGGCTATAGCATCAGCCTTAGCCTCTTCCTCAACCGAAACCGATTCAGTATGAATCTCGGATGGATCACGGAACCGAGGAAGGCCCGCGATAACCTTCCTTAGAGCAGAGTAGTCCTTCGAGATCACAGCCTTGTGGACAGGGCTATGTGCATACTTTGACACATCAACAGCAGCCATGCCTCAAAACTTACAATATCCCACACCAAATTCAATTACATTAACCAATTACAAATCATACAAAATATCCCCAAATCAACAACACACAAATTGCAAAAAAAACAGGGGTTTGATTTAGGTCACAATATGCAATAAAATTTTCAAACAGAAACTCAATTAAGCAGTTTACATCTAAAAAACAAACAAACAAAAAAATGTTGAAACGATTTGAAAAGAGTCAACGAATCTGACCTTATATGCTCCGAGAAATGAGATTGGTGCCCTAAAACTAAAAGGACCCTTCTGTGCTATTAACCGACAACTACTTTCTCTCTCTAACACACACACACACTCTCTCTCTCTCTCTAGATTATATATAAAAATGGTAACAAAAGAGAGGGAAACAAATCAAGATCCTTGTGATCCAATCCAGATCAGAGAAAATTTGCATGTGGGTTTTGTGTAAAATAATGCCAATTAGTTAACAAATGATTAAAGATTAAATCTTTGCTAAGTTGTAAAATGGGTTTTTGTTTAATTTGTTTTGTGACTGTGTTTAAAATTAAACAAAGTGAAAAAAGACAGAATGAATCAAAGCAAAGCAAAGAATTTGTGTTTACTAAAAGACAAAGAAAGATGTCAAGTATATACAATAAAGTGATAAACCCTATTGGTCAAGCAAAGGGGTAACAAACTTTTTGAGATTATGTAATATAAAATATTATAAAATGACACTTTATGTAAATTTTTTTTTTTTTTTTTTGGATGGAGACTTATTGAGATTTATGATTATACTCAGTTGAAATTTATTGCTCACCTAAAAAAATGGACCTACGTGTGTAATGTTTGTGCATATCTTGCTAAGTTGTATTTATGATTGTTGATGTTTTAAAAATATAATGCAATGTACTTTTGAATTTTGAAGATTTAAGGAATGATGTTGATGTATTTTGAATTTTGAAAAAACTTAATGCATTGGGTGTTGAGATATATTTGTATGCATGTTCAATTATTGTGTGCCAATATTATATTTACAACACGTGTATGTAATTTATGATAGAATTTTAATGTGCATAGTGATTGTGTGCAAAGAAATAAAAATCAAATATTTACCTATTATTCATCACAATTCACAAGTGACATAAATCCACGCATAGATGTGTCAGACACACCTTTTTAGCCCATAAGACTTTCCATGATATATCTATGTTTTATTGCGGTAAGAATGATGTGTCTCACTTTTGTGTTCTACTTTTAGTCCAGCTATTTGGACTAATGACACGTGATAATGACACATGCGATTGATCTTAATAAACGAGAGGCGAGTGAATGACACATGATCCGATCTTAAAACATTAAATCTTTTGCCGTATATATATTATACATGGACCTCATAGATGCTAAACATAATTTTGTAACTCCATAATTTATTACATAGCAAATTTGATGATTACAGATTAGGGAAAAAATTATTCTATTCTACTTTTATCATTTAAGAACTCAGAGAGCATTGGTTCCATGAGAAATACCTTTTTTGAAAGTCTCATTGTAATGGCAAAATCTTAGGCAGAGACATTTTCTATTATTGTTTTTAGTCTCGAACACCACTTTTTTCCTAAAAAGTAAACGGTGCGTCGTTATAAAATTGCTGAAATCAAGCAAATAAAGTTATAAAGAGGTCCTTAACCCCCCTAAATTTGATTAAATTGCATTAACTTGTCAAAGTCCTTAAAAGCTAGACAAATTTATACAAAAACTATCGTATTAATTGGATTTATAGAATCCTTCGTTTCATGTGAATGTATGAAATTCTTTAACTCAGAATTCTAATTTATGACAAATGACTTAATTTTTTCTGATACTGTAAATAATAAATTATCTAATTATATAATTTCCACTGTAAATAATTTGCATATAGGCTACTAAGTATGTAATTAAAAACAATATAATGACAAATTCTCACGCGCTAATGTGGATAAGATATGAATTAATGAAGCCTTAAAATGTGGTGACGGTGCCGACATGTAGACTTGGAAAGTGGGGGCTGCCTTCTCCAATCGGACCAATCTCTATTTTTGTATGAAATATTTTGCAGCTTTATTTAGCAAAATATAAAAATGTTTTGCATATCTCTTATAAAATAAAAAATACTGTATCTTATTCATGAGAGGCAGTGAAAAAAAAAAAGAGAAAAAAAAAAACTAAGCGCGAAGAGATAATAAATGTGAATCTAAACAAATGCCCCTAAAACCAAAGAACATCTAAGTCATATTTCCACTATTGTATATCCAACAATATTGCATCTCCAATAACTAATTACGAGAAGAAAACTAATACAATTTCTACAATAACAATATTTACAATATGTAATTTCAATTGATTAGGCAGATTATATGAACTAAATGAGAATCCCGTTAGTTTCTTATATGTCATTGTTTGACGTTGCGTTTTGTTTTCCTGATTTGTAGGCTTGTCCGAACCTTCTCATGTTTGTAATCGTTTAAATGGTTTGCTTAAATAAAGAAAGTCATATATTGAACTTTGAGTGGACCAAAAAATAATATTAAACTTTAAAATAAGATTTTTAAAATATGGTTTCTAATTTATAAAGTAAATTGTAAGAAATTAAAAAACCAAATCCACTGCATCACGCTCTGTTGATTCTCATGCAATAATCACGTTATAAAAATAATTCTTAATTTACTTTGGATTGCCAGAGTTACAAAAAAGTCGTATTTCACCAGTGCTATACTACTATATACATCTGTTATGGGCATGTTGTTCTAAGGAAATTATGCACTCAAAAAGTGATTATCGTAAAGTTTCTTGTATGCAAATTAAAGTAGGTTCTATTAACTGAACTTCGTATCAAGTAATAATGACAAAAGCAAGAAATTCGTTATAAGTACAAAAAAACTGCGAATTTCGTACAGTACAAAACTGTCATCGCGTCTTCTTTTTTCTTTATACGATTTTTATTTTTATCTCAGAGGTCTAATAGTGTAACAATAATATTGATTTTTTTTATAAACATCATTCAATCAATATATAACACGTAGTAAATAAAATGTTGAAAATCACTACTTAAAACAACATAAAATATCATGTTAATGTTAAAAACAAGTATAGGTAGAGTCGAAACTTCAACTAGGAATAAAAAAATATTATGCAATTAGACTTTCTCTCGTAATGACAGAATTTCGGTTTTTAGATATACAATTGGACTTTCTCTCTTAAGGGTAGAATTTCGATTTTTTGGAATCGTCGTAAACGAAATCTTTCTACCATTGAGGCCATTGATCAAGTTGTGCATCGTAGGCTTTTGATCCTCCCCAAGTTTTGGAATGGCTTAGTGTACGAGTCGTACTTTTACGATCTTATCTAACTATTCTACAAGTTTCCAAACTTTTTCGACCAATTAAAGAAATTTTACATATTTGTTAATTTTATCAATCATTAACTCCATATACCATTATTAGTAAAAAAATTTATACATAGAAAAATTATGATTTCACTTTTCAGTCTCTCCACAAAACTTAAAAAAAAGGAAAAATAAAATTAGAGACGTACCTAATCTGCAGATGTATTCAAATTAAAATCCAATTAGCTAATTTGACCCGACTCGAATTCGGGTCGAATTGGATCCCTACCCGAGATCTAAACCCAAATCACCACTTATAATAAAATTATATATTCAAAGTGATTTTTAAAATTTTTTGTTTTACTCTTTTTTGTTATCAGTAATCTCAGACCGTTGAGGTTGAATTGAATCCGAAAAGAAATAAATAAATATTGAAAGGTATCATCAATTTTGACTCCATTTCTGTGTACATTTTCGATCAATATATGAATTGCTCTAATTCTTTGTATATGAATTTTTGGAGTTTAATTTGTTCGTTTTATTGTAGTACAAAATGTTTCAGTTTATTCACATTTTATTTGTGTACGCAAGTTCTTGATGCTAAGAAATAATGTGTTTGTTTACTCATTTGATTTAAAAAATAATGTGTTTGGTTATTGGCATTGAATATTAGAGTGTGCATTGTGTTTTTGTGTTTATAATACTTCAAAGGATTGATATGTGTTCTTCTTTTGGTGTTTTTGATTTTTAAGTTGTTGTTATTGGCATTGAATATTAGATTATTGTTTGTTTCTTGGTTTTTTGTTCTGCTAATATAGATGTCAAGATGGTAGTGTTTCGTCTTTTCTTGATTTTTATGAGTTTTACGGTGTTTGTAGTTTAAGGTTTTTGTATGCAAGTACGTAGTTAAGGCTTAATCTAGTTCCCTTTGTTAGGAAGTAGGGCAGGAAACGGATCAAGCGGCAACTTTTGTTAGTTGTATATTTGTAGCTTACTTCATCTTGGGGCTTGTTCTGTGAAAATCGACTGTAAATGGAAAGCCTTGAAGGTGTTGTTCTGAATGTAATACTACTTTTGATGATGTTGTCCTGTTACATTGGTTAAGTATGACTTTGGTTGGTCATGCAGAATCTGGATCTGATGGACATTGATCATGTAGTGGATGTTCCCGACACTCCTGATAGGTTAACCACAGAGATGTCCAGTCAGAGGAGTGATGTCAAAGAGAAGAATCGTGGTTCATCTGAGCCCTGTAGTTCAGGGCAGCACAAGTTCGTTGGTGAGGGGACTAAAAATCATCCGTTGCTTATTGAAATTGGAAGCAAAAGTCGCTCCCTGCGTCTTCCGAAACGTACAGGCAGTTTCAGCAAGTCTGTACACCCCAAAAACACCAAAGGAGTCATTGAAGAAAACTCCAGCTACCAAATCCGTAATTCTGCTCATATTGAACATAAACAGATTGAAAGTCCTTTGTATAATTCCACATATTCTTCTTCTCATGGTGTACCTATAGATCTGACAGAGATGAATTTGCATAGACATACATATGGAAATAATTTCCCAGGTGGGGTGCGTGGAAGAAGTCAAGCTGAGTTTAGAAAAAAGTCATCGTTAGCTAATGGGGCTTCTTGTTCACATGGCCCAAAGAATTTCTCGACCATGTTAGGAAATGCCGGTGAAGGAACCGATAATTTGAGTAGAGTTGGTTCGACCATCAGTTACGGTAAGGGGGTTGAATTTGTTGATAGTGCTCAAAACAAACTTGGGAATCGTAATTTTCTACCTATTAATCCCATTGCCTCCCCTAGATTAAATAAGCACAAGAAGTTGGTGCAAAATGGTTGTATATCTCCTAATAGTATAGCTAAGGCCAAACAGCTATCTGGGAAGGACATAAATACTGATGCTGCTGTGAATAATAGTCGTTCTTCTATATCGTGTAGTCCTCCACCTGTTTTGGTTGATATTGCTGAAGACTACAAATCTCACAGAAGAAAGGGAAAAGAGGTTCTAAATCATTCTTGTTCAGCTGAAGAGTCTGATTTCAGAGACAAGCATTTGAGTAGCAGGTATTTGTTTCGTGTACGCTAAATTATGATTTTCACATCCAGCTTTGCTTTTAATTAGCAATGCATCTCTTATACATTCAGTTTGTTTTGGTAGAAATATGTAATATCCACTTTTCTGATTGTTGTGCCATTAGTTCTTACTGGATCGACTAAGTTGAAAAGAAAACCTTTATGTGTCAAAACTGGACAGAACTTTCATAGAATGACATGCTTCGTCAATGGATAACCTAAAATATGTATGGAATTATGATAAATAGCATTTTCGGAAGAAGCCATACGTATAAAGTAACACTTGTAAAATAAAACCCAATATTCCAAGGTAATAATAATGAAGCAATGTGATTTATAAGTGCAGAAAATTCTTACGTAAGAAAGCTCCTTGAGGTCGTTTTATTTCTTTAGTTTTCTTCAGAAGTGTAAAAATTTCGCAGAAATACATAAGCAAAAAGGAAACGTAATGTTAGCTGCATTGAGCTCCAATTCAGTTTAAAAGAGAGAGACAATATGCTGAGAATACACTTGAGGAAGACGGAAATTTGGAACTTCAGAAGCCCGTGACCAAATTTATGATAGAAGGAGATGGTAGTAGTAGTCTGCTTTAGTTGATACTATGTATGCATATGTTATAAATATTTGAATATTTATGCCACATCTCTCCTCCTATATATACACTAAACCTTAAGTTAGAAGACAAGATATACTATAAATTTAGATGTTAAGCATATTGTGTGCAGTTTCAATTAACATAAGTTTGAAAACTCTTCGAGTTTACTAGTAACCTTATTTGTTTTGGGTGGGTTAGCGTTTTCAACGTCCTTCTTTGAATATTAAAACTAAACAAAATAACTGGAAATTTATGTACTTGCAGGGGATTTACAAGTTCCAATATTAATGCCAAAGAACCCAATGCCACTAGGGATGTGAGTAAAAGGATAGAAGAATCTGGTGGATGGATAAGCACGCGTAATCAGCCTGGAAAAATGAATTTATCATCATCTGAGGTGGAAGAGTTTGTTGTTAGGGAAATGAAAGGCCCAAGGTATGCTGGTCAACACAATGAGAATAGGATCGGGAAGCGGGAAAAACAAAGTAGTGTTTCGACTGCTGATGATTGTCAGAAGAACCTGAATTTAGTCTCTTCTGCTTCTCGACCTTTAAGACAATCAGAATCCAATTCTAGGTTTCGATTTGGACGACCGAATGGTCATCGTTCTGGAACAAACACATTTGTCAAAAGGAAAAAGCAGGGGTCCACCTTAAGTAACCTTGGTGAATGTTCAACATCAGTCTCTGATGATTCAGAAGTTGTGGCTCTGGATTCATCTGGAGATCCATTAGTTTCTAGATCACATTCTTGTAGTGTAAAAAGTTTACAGTCAGTTATCGGCGATGAAGAACTTTTTCCTGAAATTAGGCATACTGATCATGATGAAGATGCGAGAGTGAGACAGGTTGAAGCAGATGAACTTCTGGCGCGTGAACTTCAAGAGCAACTTTACAGTGAAGGGCCTGTCCTCGGAGCTGGAGAGGTTCATCTTTCCTTTAATTTTTAATCATTTCAACATTCTCATTAATGTTTCACCTAGTATTAGATGCTTACTTTGGTTTCCTATTCTTGTCTGATTTTTCAAATTGATCACAGTTTGATGCGTACATTGCTCTGGCGTTGCAGCGCCAGGACGATTCAGGTCATACATTTTCCGGGCCAACTCACCCTGTATTTGATGCAGTAAGTTTCCCTGGCTGTGATTGAGAATGAAAGGATAAAGCTCTTTTTGTCTTATAATCTTCCAAGTACTACTTTTTTAATACCCTGCTTATGATCGGCATGTTCGTGTTAAATAGAAAAGCAGAATATGAAAATACATTGCATACCCTGTTTGTTTGAAGCTCTTGAAAGTTGGATTTACTAACTGAAATAAACTTGTTCAACATTTTCACTTGTGATAAGTCTGTGGTACACTGTTATGTGATCAATTGCAAACAGGAAAAGAACAGAAATTCTCCTCCTGACATCTTATCTTTGTAATGAATTTTACTTATTTTACCTGTGTTCTATAAAAAATTATTTTGAAGCAAAATCTTGTTTCATTTCTGTAGAGTTTGTAATAATGTGATCTAATATGAAGAGACAGTATTTAGATTCTTCAAAGAGAAGCATTTTTATACTCAAAAAGTGAATTGAGGGTATATTTTTCAACTGTGGGTTTTTGTCTCTTAAATTTTTGTGTGGGTTGCACTTTATTTGTGTACCAGAACGTCAAAAGTCCAGATGATCATGGCTCTGTACTATCAGATTTGGTTGTGTTTTTTTAAATAGTTAGAATTTTTAAATCTTTTTGTCAGCTATCAGACTTTACTTCTCTTGAAATTCATACAGCATAGGAAATCTTGGAAGAGATAACTGCGAAGAATCTTAATTGCTAAAATTCAAATATTTAGTTTGCCATCGTCTTTAGTGGCAAAGGATTCCTAGGTATTATTTGTCCTTTCCCCGTCCATTAGGTGGAGTTTATCAAGAAACCTTTTGGAGGTCATATAAACCCGTGTACTAAGTGACAGTAGATCTTTGCTTATTTTCTCAAAATTTTGGACCATTATAACTATTTGAAATGCTACTAATGAACAGTGGTAATAAATAATATGGATGCACCTCTCACTTTCTGAAACTTATCATGAGGTGTTTTCTATGCTATTGTGCAGAGAGGCTCAATGATATCTAACTTGCATAGGAGATCCCAGTCTCGGTCTTCTTTAAACCCTCCTCGCGGAGGAGCTCAAACTCGTCCTTCGACATTGGGAAGAATGACAAGGGTGGGGAGTCGTTTTCTTGGGCACGCCCCTACTTTCTTGTCATCCAGAGGAAGAACTTCCCTGTTCCCTGCTAATATGGATATAGATACGGTAATACTTTTTATTCTTATACTTTTAGTCATATTCGATTGTGACGAGAGTTTGTTGAATTTCGAAGTTCAGTATGACGTGTTTGGATGCATTTATATTCACTTATGAGTTTCATTTTGGTTGCTAATTTCTTGTAGGGCTATTGTATTTCTGCCATCCAATTCACTCGTTTGCTGTATTTCTTAATGCTCATGGAGATTTTTCAGTCAAGACATCTAACATGCATTTTTTTTTCTACTCCTAAAGCACTGTAATTAACTTCAATTACTATGTCTAGTTGGATGCTACTCTTTTAACTATGAATAGGAAACTACAACCATGACACACCTTCATGGGCATTAAAGTAATGAATCTTTGCCCTAGCAGTATGTGCTTCTGGTTGATGGATGATCTTAAGCCATTTCTATCGAGTTTACGCTTGAAAAAAGACGGTTTTGATCCCTGTTATTTTCCCCCACTCTCTTCTAATACATAAAAGTGTAGTCTATCTAAATTAATCAATTTGTTTTGTGGTAGGAATAGATCCGTGGCACGTAATGTGGACTTCCTATAATGATATTTTTCCCTCATCTACAGAGAATGCATATACTGGGAGAATTGGAGGCCTTCAGTGATTTGGAAGTGGGCCCTGGCATCCTTCAAAACCTGCATGATTTTAACGAGTAAGAATCAATGTTAACAGTTCTGACTTATAAACAGCATGATGAATTTCTGTTTAGGAACTCTTCTGAAAGTGTAACTTTTCAGCTTGTTTATCACATGATCTTTATCTTTGGTTCGATGATCGGGTCAGATTTACAGTGATAACATTTTTATGCCTGGCATAGTAGGATTATTTCTTTTAATGATAGTGATATGTGATGAAAAGTTCTGTTTTTCTAACTTTTCTTGCCAATACTTCGTCAGGAATGACTATGAAATGCTACTTGCCCTTGATGAGAATAATGATCAGCATTGTGGTGCATCTGTTCACCAGATTAATAGCCTTCCGCAATCAACAGTTCAGGTAATGAAAGTTAAAAACTACTACAGCTGATGAACATTATGCCTCTGCAAATAATCATCTCAGTTAAATCATGAATATTGTAGAAATACTTTTCCTAATTCTCTTGACCTTTTTTCAGAGCGATACTTTTGAAGAAGCCTGTGTAATTTGTCTTGAAACTCCAACCACTGGGGATACTATCCGCCATCTCCCATGTTTACACAAGTTTCACAAAGATGTATGTAAACCTATATAGCTACTTTCTCGTTTATTTTTCCTTCCTGTGCCGTATGTGACCTGGTATGTATATATAGGTGTATGCACACATTTCAATACTCTGTCTATCTCTCACACACACGCACCCCCCCCACCCCAATGTTAGCATACATATTCTGTAATGTGTGTACTTGTGTGAATGTGTATATTATCTTCTATTGATGTGCATAGGATTTGTCTCTATACATTTGTAAAGAATGAATGTCCTATTCTGACATCTTTGTACTACAGTGCATCGATACATGGCTGAGAAGGCGGAGATCTTGCCCTGTTTGCAAGTCGTCAATAACTTGATTTTTTCCTTTGGTTCGTTGTGTATTGTGTTGTTGAAAGTAGAACAAAGTTTCCAGGCAATAGTGTACTAGCTTCGCACATAATGCATCTTTTGAAATCACATACTTTGACTTTTGTGGACTGCATTTCTTCAACATTTTGAGGACTACATGATGTTTTAATCGGTTTGATTGATATTATTGTAATGAATTTGCTTCAAGCGATGTAAATCCGGGAGCATGCTTATGATTTTTTCTTGGATAGTTACCTCTAGCTACATCTACATCCTCTGACTAGTCTAATGATTTAAACTTGGAAAACCATTAGCTTACAGACATAGTTTGAACGGCTAAGATTTCTTTTAAAATGGGCTACCTATTCAACCTAGTTTCTTTCATTCTTTCTTTAGTTATGGTAGGCCTATAAATCTTATTAATAACATTTTAACCCAACTTTGAGATATTGGGTAGTTGTAGCAAATTCTTTTCTATATAAAGCTAATTATTTTGGACATTTTCCTTCTTTTTAACAGCTAAATAATAAATACTTTTTCTTTTTGTTCTTCTTTGTTTAGAAATGGTCATTTATAATTTCAACAAAAAAGTAAATTTTCAAGAATAAGGTGAGCAATTAGTGCATAATTTAATTTGTTAATGTAACAATTTAACATTTATTATTCTCTTATAGCTAAAGTAATTCATCATTCATCAAAATTTACAAGAAAAAAGAAAAACTAAAAAGTTCCAAAATGAAAAAATGTTTACATACATTAATATTAGGAATCTCTAATATAATTACAATTCTCAAGATGTAAGGTTTGATTTATTATCATGTTTATTGAAAGAAGCACAATGTTGCCAAAGCTTTTTTTCTTCTTCGGTAAGACGGCATCAATTACTTAAGAAAGATTGCTTCAATTATTTTGAGGGTTAGGTTGATATAGATTCCCCGTATATCACGTTTCCTTCTTAAGTGTTGGAGCTTTTTAACAGTTTTAAATAATAATGGGACAGCTTAAGTGGAACTTAAATTATGAAGGGACTTAATTGTAATAAAATATAAATTGTTATAAGGTGTCTGTATCACAGACATAAACTCCGTCTGTTAGACTAGCAATGCTGTTTAAACTTCTGCTTATGTCTGAATAATTAACACTACTCAAATTCGTATTATAACATAGTTATATTATACATGCTTATCCTATTAATATAACATATTCTATGAACTACAATTTGTCAATTAATGAAGTAAATCAAGAAAATAATGCAAGGAAAAAAAAAAACTAAATTGCAAGAAAGAAACAAAAGGTACGTATATATTTCAAATTGACACTATTATAGATGGGAATGATTTTTGATAAAAATCTCAAACACTATTTAATATATAGCATCATAGAACTTCACATATATATAAGAAATTATATAAAATTCGTTTGATACACTAAGAATAAAAGTAAATAGGAAAATAGTAGGAAATGCCGCACATAAATGAAACATTTATGTTTGTTTGTTCTATTACCTGATATTGATTCAAATATAGAAATAAATAGTGATGGTTTGAGAATTAATTTTTTGAGTAGTGTTATTTAATGATTGACTCGTCAGATGAGCGTGTAAAGATTATCGCATTTTTTCGATGAGCATATATTTTAAGAATTTTCCTCAATATCCATATGATTGAGTCCGTGACCTTCTCCATTTCATCCACTGAAGCACAACCAACGTTCATTGGCCCTAAATTCAATCCTATGGATATTGAGGAAAATTCTTCAAAAATATAGGTGATTCAATCTCAATCCGCTAAAATGACAGCAGAATCATCATCGTCGAGAATATATAACGCCAAAAGTTTATAGAGTTTAGCGTATTCAATGGTCTTTACTTTGTAATCAAAAGAGGCGAAGCTCGTGGTTTTGTCGATATTTTCATTGACGGCAGCTGCGGCGGCTGCAATGAGTAATGAGTTTAGACGACGCGTGGGGGTTAGGTTGGGTTGGTTGAAGAAGACATGCAATTTTGTTAATTGAATTTAGTTAATATTAAATTTTTTACTATATTTATAAAAAATTATAGATTGTATATATATATATATATATATATATATATATATATATATATATATATATATATATATATATATATATATATAATTTGGTGTTATTGTGATAATTACTTGATGAGAGACAAGGTTAGAATCGTAATTGTATGTGGACTAATGATATTTTGGAAATTACTTTTCTGAAGAGTGTTAGTTTGAAAATTACCTTTTCTAAAAGTGTTACTTTGGAAATTCACACGATAAATTTAGTAGAAAAATCAAGATATTGAGGATTTTAAAAGTTTTAGATAAATATTTAGAATTTCTTTTTCTATCTTTTTCCATTTTTTTCCTATCTTTGTCCAAAAATTCCTTGATACTAATCATTGGAGGAGTAAAACTTCTTCCATAATTCTTTTTTCCTTTTCATCTGAACCTATCGGAGCCCTAAAGACAACTATAAGAACCTCGAAAATCCGCTTTAGCACCATTCTATGTTGCATGTTAGGGTTTCAAAATGTTCCATCAAACATTTTGGTGGCTTCATTTCGTTAAAAACTTCTTGGCCACCATGTATTGATGTTAGGCTTTCTGAAGTTTTCTAGGTCAATTCACGCATTGAGAATCTTATTCTCGTACTTCATGCAAGGCAACAAAATCAGAAACCACAAAATATAATTAATACGTTTTTGTTTTTGCTGCTTACATGAAGTACTGATGTGTATTGGCTGAGATCCAATTCAGTTAAAGTCAAGAACATTTCTCTGTGTTTCGGGTTGCCCAAGAGTTTTTGATGAAATGTAGCTGTCAAAATGAATTAGTAATAATCGGACATGTTATTGACTTGTCTCTGACCTTGATTGGAGAATCACTAGCTCGCAGTGATCAAGTACAACACTATAATTTTTTTTATTTATATATTTGGGTTTTGTGATATTTGGTTGACGTTATTGGATCGCGACTAATTTGATCTTAGTCGTATTGTCCTGAAGTATGTTCTATTAGCTTCTCATTATTATTGAATAGTATCGATAATTTGCAAAATGCAGATAATCCTTTAGCGACCTAACTGTTCTAGTGTGTTTTATTTATATTGTTTTGTCATACTTTAGTTTGTTGCTTCAAGGTTTTGGACCTCCTATATTATCTTTGGGACCATATATGGCTAGTTTGCATTTGTTTTATAAATTACACCTTCTATATTAGTGGGGTTTTTTGGTTTTAACTTTTAACGAATGTGATCGGTAACTTGAAATTCTCTGGGTAAGATGATGCATCTCCAAAGTTAGAAAAAAGGATATCCTCGTCGTTGATAATTTTTTGTTCGTTCCGATAATATGCAGAGGAAGTGTTGCAGGTGGCTCTCTGACCCTTTGAATTTTTCATGCAGTCGAGGTTGTCCCGTCCCCTAAACTTATTTGCGTTGAAGAAAATGGTTGAAAACGAAGGGCAGAACTTATGAACTTCACCATTCTACCCAAGCTAGTGATATGATTATGGTTGGTGGAGAAATCTTTCGAACACTTAAGTTTGAACCTGAAAGACTAATGCTTCCAATAAAAGTCCAATTAAAATTCTCATTCAAAGAAGCTTCTCAATGGCTCTGGAGAGCGAAATTTGTCGACCAAATTGAAATGTAATAGATCCGTCACCTGTATCCAATGATCCAGGGAATTTTATTTTTTCTAGGTTTTGCAATGTTCCATGAAAATTAATGATAGATAATAACTGCTTGAGAAGAGAGATTTTCAAATGTATGAACGATGATTTGGTCTTGCCCTTATCAACTTATCTTAAGCAAATGATATTGAAAAAATAATGGATGAGAATGGATAAGTAAAAAATGTGTAATTTTCTTTTGAAACTAGTAGGGCGGGAACGTAGTCTTGACATTTTCTTTGTAGTTTATATAATTAATAACTTTATTCGATTGCAAAAATAATAATTGAGCAGTGATATATAAACAGAGAAGTATGAACCAATTTTAAAATGTTTAAAACAAAATATTCATAACTTAAGTGTTGTAATTGAAAAATGCTTTCAAAAAAAAAAAGATGAAAATTTTAAAATAAATCACTTTATTAGTAAATCATAAGAAATAGATTAAAATTACCAAAAAAAATGATTTGAATTGCGGAGTAGATAAAGATAAATAATTAATTTTGCAAATAATAAAAATTAAATACTATTAGCAAGAACTATAAAATTAGGACTAAAACTGCAATTTCGTCGACATATTAATAACGGTTTCTTTTCAACTCAGACAACGTAGAGAGGCCCACAAAAAAAGGAGATATTATTTTGTGCAACCATTGCACGATTGGGTGACACAATAAATCAGTTATTAATATAAATACACGGTTGATATGAGATTGTTGCGTGGTTGGTGCTTATATTTTTAAGAAATTCTTTGGCATGTATCTCCCTTCCATCTATTGACGATTTTACCCTTAGTCAACTATCAAAAGTGAAGGTAATATGTAATTTTTTTAGACTTTAAAATATTAAAACTTATTTATGGTTATTAATTTACTAATTAACACAAACATAATCCATTTAAGAACATAATCCATTTATTCTTATGGTCTAAATATTCAAATTAAGCATATTTTATTTTTAATCATATTTGTACATTAATATGCATAATCTTCTCTAGCAAAAAATAATAAAATTTAGAAACATATTGTTTTAATTCTATATTTTATTTACATATGTAATATATGATATTTTAATAAAATATCATCTAATCAATATAATCATCAACAATAGCGCATATGAATAAAATATTCAGAATTTCTAGTAAAATTGCTCCAAAATTTTCTATAAATATTAAAAATAAGCAAATGACCATAAGGTATAATTTTCCTAATCATGTCAAATTTTAACTACTTAAAAAACTTCTAAAAAAATTAAATTTTCAAATCCAAAATTGCTATTCCATATATATAGAAATGACCATAATGACAATAGAAAATAGAAATCTATATAATTGGACTATTCCAGCTCAGAAGACCAGAAATCTAAATAGAAGTGGCTTGTAATCAATCATAAAACCAGAAACCATTCAATTACAAAAACGATTAACCTGAGTCCTAGATAATCGTAACACACGAGATCTTTGTAAAACTGGGTTGTATTCAACCGGAAGTTCAATATCCACAACACGAAAACTCTAGGCCATACGACAACAAAAGTCACAAAAATGCAACAAAGTTTCAGGATCAATCAAACATAGTACACTCCACAGGAAGTTAGAGTGAAAGGCTAAATCTATTCATTAGCACCTGCAGGACCAACAAGAACTCCCTGTGCGTTTCCTTCTTTTTTGCCACTCTCATCCTTCATTTCATCACCCTTTCTAATTCTAATTTTGTACTTTGCCTCAAACTCGACCATCTCCTTTTTCTTCTTCTCCAATGTTTCGTTTAGTCGAGAAATCACCTCTTCAAGCCCCTCCCTGTTTCGCTGCACGGCTGGCAACACTTCTTTGATAGTTCTCTCCACGAGAACCCCTCCAATCATACGGTAGCATCGCCTTGATGGATCGAGTGGTTGTATGGCATTGATGACGAGTGAATGCTCGCTGACCTCCATTTCTAGTTCATTGATTTTGGAGTAAATCTGGTTGATATCCGTCCTCATGCCGCCATATATGTTGGCAACGGCTTGTTCGTTGATTGGTTCCCTGCTGTCACCTTCAGCTCTTGCCATGATATTGATCTGGCGATAAATAGCAAAAAATTAGTACGCCAGCCACAATCCAGGGTGCATGCTGCGGTATCTTAAGAACATTAATATACAAAAGGAAACCAGAGATTAGAGCTAAAAACAGACACAACAATGGAAGTTGATGCTGTCATAAACATCAACCGGATCAATGTTAAAGATTGAAAGTTCAGTGAATCGGGGGAAAAACTGGGGGCAGGGTGTACTTATTGGAAGCAATATCTCATATCAAAATTTGTTTTTAATACATTGCTTTACTGGACACTTGTATGGATGGTCTTACCACATTGTAATTCATTAGCTTACAGAAGTTATTTTTGTCTCTTCAGTGGGTTTGGGTTCTATGGACCCTCTACCAATGCTTGTTGTAGAGCAGGAAAAAGAGAGGAAAAAACTGTAAATCTTATAAAGTGCACTTAAATTCTGGATGATGTAGATGGCTTCTAATTTTCTCTCACCAGTTTGAAATGAGGTTAGGACATAGCGTCAAACCGAATGCCTTTCTACCAACATCCCAAAAGCTTTACAGCATTTTATGAGCTAAATACTCTTTCACTTCGGTTTATGTCGAAAATGTTATTCTATCTTCAGTGAGTATTGACTAAACATAATTATCTCTGCAGATTTCTCCATCAATCTTTCGCCAGGAATAACCCAAGGGTACTTGGCAGAGATGGCATATATACAGACAGGAATGAGGAACACCACCACGTACACACTGACAAATCGGTCCCTTCCAAAAGGCGAATAACAAAAAGAAGACCATAATCAGGGTGAAGGTCAGTTTGTATCTAGTTCTAAACATATATACGACGTCCAAATCACCAAAACTTGGTCAACTCAAAGAAAGACAAAAAATCCCGTCCTTTCCAAATTGAATCAATACTCGAGCAACAAAAGTCTGAAGATACACATCAAGATAAGCGCATAGGGGTAGTACAGGTATGTATAACGCATCTTCAGAACCAAACCGAAGCATATGAAGAGGGAAACAAACAAGCTAATTAAATAATACTCGAACATTATTTTCCCAACCCTCTCCAACAACTTACCCAATATCTCCTTTCTAATACCCCACCCCCACCCACCCCACCCCACCCCCGGGCACAATTAGGGTTTAACAATACTCCTCCACAACAACAAAGATCCAATTTCATCAGACACTAACACATTTATCGCAGCATTTAAACATTAGGGCATCACTGTAACAAATTATTCACCATCTAATCATTGCTCAGACCTAAGATCTCTCTTTTGCTCAATCGAACAATAAAAATATCCACAAATTAACCAAAAACTATTTTGCAATAGAATTAAAATTCGTTAACAACAATTAACAGCTTCACATACCTTGAGATTGAAAATTCGACTTCTTCTTTTTTTCTGTTGCGAGTTTTTGAGCTCTGCTTTGTATACAGAGGAGAGGGTGCTGGTGAATGAGGTTATGATTTATAATTCTCTCTCCATAAAACTATTTTGTAAATAATAATAATAATGTGTATTAATTAGATAGTAGTTAGTATTTAAAATATATGATTAAGAAGCTATATTCATAAACAAAGAAAGAAGAAAATATGATTAAGAAGCAGTATTTAGAAAATAGATGGGAACAGAATAACAGATTAGTCTTATGTTAAACAAATATATTACTCTACAATTATCAAAAAAAAAAAGAGAAACAAAAATACATTACTCTACTGTAACAAAAGAAATAAGCATAGTATCCCTTAGAAATAATATTTTTTTCTTTTTACATCGGGCCTATTTATTTGTTTTCTTTTAGGATTTGTTTGACGCTCGTCAGTCGTCATCAAATTATTTGATTTTCGAAAGAATTATTTTATAACTCATTTGTAAGTTAAAATTCTTAAGAGTTAAATGAAAACTAAAACTAAAATTCGTTTTCATAACTCTTGCAATTAATTAAATTATTGATTAACAGGAGGATAAATTCATGTTGAAAAAAATTAAGTCAATTTCTTTTATGTAATTTCATTATTCATCACTCTTCGTAAAATTTGTTCTCATTCTTGTTTATATTACCAAAAGGATTCTGCGAGCCCTAACACCTCCTTTTTCATTCATAAATAAATATCATTAATAACTACAATTATCTCTTTATTTTCTAGATAGTGTTTGCCATAAACAAAACAAAATGAAGGTCTCGAAAGTGGTGTTTCACTTCTCCTTCAAATGTAGGCGACATACTAAAGATAATGATAGATGTATCTTCATCTGCTACTTGAATACTTTACACGAAAATGGTCTAATTGTTAGATAATCGAGTCTTTAGTTTGATGCAAACTGACTTACACTCAAACAAGACGCTTAAAATTTATTAGTTGATCTTTAACAAGGGCCATAGGTGCTTAAGTCAGTGAGATTCAGACATTAATGTCTATAAAGAGAAGCTATGGTATACAGAGAAAATCGAAAAAATTAACATTTTAAAAGTGGATAAATGGATAGCTAATTCTCCAACTAGTGGGCTTGGCCCAGCGTTGTCAGGCCCACAATAAGCCTAAGAAGGCGGAAACACCGAGTCCCTATCACCCGAGAGATCTATGCCTTAGAAGGCAACAAGCTCGATCCTTATCACCTTAGATTGTGCCTAAGAAATTTGTTCATGTCATACGAGAACCCTACCGCGTGATTTTAGGATTTTGGTCTTAAGGATAACATACACAGATAGACAGGTCGCCAAGTATTGTATAACTATACAATTTTAAATACAGTATCCTTTAAATGGCCTCACTTCACAATGTGGTGTGTGAAAGAGAATATAAATATTTGTCTCTATTAATTATGTATTTCTTATCCACTTGCTGAATGGACGTAATGTGTTTTTTTTTTTCTTCAGAAAATAAAAAAGGCATCATTTTATTCTATTTGAAATAGTTGCATCTTAATCTTCATAGCTGCATGAATTGAATACCACTAGGGGTGGGAGCGGATAGGGTACCTGCCCTATTCGATAATATTTGCGGATACTCACATGTTTGGGAAAAGAAAAAAAAAATCTCGTTCTTGAACCCGATATCGCCTTAAACCTTTGGGTAATAAGAATTCAAGTACTCGTACCTGAATACTCCTGACCCGAACGAAAAATTTCTTATAGGATCGTGATCGGAAATGGATAACACCCGTTGCCCACCCCTAATTATACCACCATCCAACTTGAAATCAAATAGCGTCGTATCATTGTTCAGCTTCCTTGTACAATAATTTGATATAAGAAATGTAATTCCAGAATATTAATTCTTGAAAAACTCGAAATTAAAAAATCACAATTGTTTCTAAAATTTAAATAAAAAAATATGTAGTACATGTAAGAAACAAATAAAAATATCTAGAGCTCATTGACACCAGCAAATTCTATCCATATTAAAACGGTCACTATATTGATGTCGTAATTTCTCAAACTTTGGGGGTTAGGTTTTTGTAATTATATCTAACCTCAGGGGCCGGGTCTGTAACTATCCACTAACAAATATTCACAACTCACGCCTATAAATACACTCGAAATTTCCAGTACCAAAAAAACACAGAATAAGAGCATCACTCATTAGGGTTTAGTTGCAATTAGGGTTTATCAAAACACTAATCGCCGACACACAAATCAGCTCAAATTCGTTTCAGTTCACACATAATTTCTACTTCTCTATCAAAATTTATGCGACGATTGGCACAAATTTGGGGCGAACTTTATCAATTCGTGTTCGTATAACCCAACAAGTGTGTGATTTATTAAAAATTCGTCGCTAAAAAAAGCTCTGTTTGTCATATCTTTGTTGAGGTCTTTGTTATGAGATCTCCGAAGGTGTGTTTGTGGAGCATTGTCATATCCTATCGCCTTGGGTAGCAAGTTATCGCCATGATCTCTTGGGATTGGCCATGAGAATTACATTTTATTATTTCTTGTTTAATGGCCTGTGAGGATATATACTTTAAAAAGAACACCATCTTTCGGGACTGAATGGCCCCCCCAAAAGGGGCCTTGCTGTCAATTCTGCAATTCTGAGGCCTTTTGAATTATCTTTTTTGGGTTTTTTTGTGTAAGACAAGATTTTTGATTTGTTTTTTTTTTTTAGCTATAATGTGATGTGTTATTGACTTATTGTAACTTTTAAGTAACACAAAAAGTTGTTGTCATTAATCACTAATTGTTTTTTTCTAAAAGCTTGATAAGAACTATCTAGACTTTGAAAATTATGTTGAGTAAGTATTATCTCACAGTTTACGAATGAGTAGTTACATATTGTAAAGTTTTGATTCTTGTTCAAATTGATATATATTCGATTTACGTTTGACAAAAATAATAGCTAAGAAATGAAGAAATTTGTACTCTATTTTAGTTCTTGTTTATATTATTTGTTGCTTAAATCTTTTAAATTAGATATATCTGTTTTTAAGGAAAACCTAGAATAAATTATTAATATGCTCGATATAAACATCAAAACAATATAATACCAGTAAGTTTTAGAGACATATTACATATATAGATTTCATAGCCAAGGTGTTTAAGAAGATAATTAACATATCAATAGTGCTATAATTGTTAAATTAATTGAATAAATCAAGTTAATGATATGTTAAAATAGTAAAAAACACTGTTCGATGAAATAATAGGGTATTTCAAACGTGAAATCATGACAATAGCAATAGGATATCCTAACTCTCTCATGTACCCAGTTTTTTCTTTGGTAATTAGAATATGCATTAATCAGAAATAAAAGTTCTTACACCAGTCAAAAATGGGATATCCCCCATCAACAAAACAAGGGGGGATATTGGACTCAAAAAAGTGGGAGGACCACTTAGACAAAAATGCCCAATGAGCTAGATTATGGGCAACCCTGTTACAATTACGGTTAACAAACTTAAATTTTGTTACCAAAGATGCCAAAAATTTACGAATTCGGATCACTAGAGGATTGATAGTCCAAGGAATTTCAAAATCTTCATTGGTAATGGCTTCAATAAGCGGCAGACAATTCAAGGATTGCAAAATTTATGCGAGCTTCATGGAGGCTTTGACAACAAGGATTGCAAAATTTATGCGAGCTTCATGGAGGCTTTGACAAACACGAAGGAGCCTCAAAGTTTCAGCCACCGTGGCATCCATGCAAAGATGTGATTTAGAAGAGGCGAATAAGATTGAGCCCTTTGTGTTTCGAATGATGAACGCTGAAGCAGCCTTTCCATCTTTGAAACTAGCATCTCATGTACCTAGTTTCTAAGTATGTAAGAAATTTTGTTAATAAAAGAATCAATTGAGTGAAATCAAACATGTTGTCAGAAATCGAAGTGAAGCACTGATAGGTTGGTGTTTTGACCTTTGATCGACCTGTTTAAGGCTTGACCGAATTGAAGTTCTCTAATTTTCGTAATTGATCTAAAATTGACCTCTTACATTGTGTTGAGGTAAAATGCGTCTTGGTGGTTTGATCTTAAGCTCTTTTAGAGTATTTGGTGAAATTTAGAGACAAGTATGCGGGCTTGTTATTTTTCATTGGGCTTTTGAAGTTTTTGGCTCCATAATTTTCAATTTTGGTAGAACTTGGTTTCTCACTATATACTGGTAATTTTCATCCACCATGAGGTTTCATACTTTGGCATAGAGCCTCTTGAGGTTTCATATTTTGGCATATACCCCCTTGAAGTTTCATTCATGGCATAGACTCCCTTGAGGTTTCGATTCTTTTGCATATACCCCCTACTTCCTTGCCATCCATTGACCTTTAGTCAACTATCAAAAGTGAGGATAAACATGTAATTTTTTTATACTTTTTAAATATGAAAACTTATTGATGGTTATTAATTTGTTAATTAACTTAAACATAATCTATAATACATAATCTATTTATTGTTATAGTCTAAATATCCAAATTAAGTATGATTTGTTTTTAATCATATTAGTCCATTAATATGCATATTCTTCTCTACCAAACAATAAAATAGTTTAGAGACATATCTTTTTATTCTATAATTTATTTTACGTATGAAATATATTAATAAGATCGATATTTTAATAAAATGTCATTTAATCAATATAATCATCAACAATGGCTAGGAATAAAATATTTAGAATTTCTAGTAAAATTGCAGCAAAATTTTCTATAAATATTAAAAATAAGCAAATGACCATAAGTTATAATTTTCCTAATCGTGTTAATTTTTAACTACTTAAAAACTTGTAAAAAAAATTAAATTTGTAAATAAAAAATTGCTAATGAACTAATATAATTAAAAATAAATCATGCTTAATTTAGAAATTTAAATTATAAGAATAAATAGATTATATTTAAGCTAACTAACATACTAATAACCATAAATGAGTTTTCATGTTTTAAAGTATAAAAAAATTACCTGTTTACCCTCACTTTTGATAGTTGACTAAGGGTCAACGGGGGAAGGGATGTATATGCAAAAGAATTGAAACCTTAGGGGAATATGCCAACGAATGAAATTTTGGGGGGTATATGCCAAAATATGAAACTTTAGGGAGCTATATGCCAAAGTACGAAACCTGAGGGAGGTGGATAAAAATTACCCCATTATATACCCTACACTTTCTTTCACCAGACTGATTTCATTAAGGAAATTAGTTGTAAAATACTACATATCCTAAAACTAAAATAGAATAAAATACTCGCATATTGTCTACAAAATAGCATAAAGGCTTCCTTTTATTGAAAATACATATTTAACACGGGAAGACAATGATATCCCTCTAGTCAATATTAATATATACTTTCAAAAAGATTTGATATATAATCCCAAAAAAAAAACCCAACTATACTCGTTCTTCTATCCACCCACCCAGCTGATTCAGTATTTAACTCGTAATCACTTCAAAAAACAAACCCCAGCCTCAGCACCAATTCAGCTATTGTAAGCTTTGATATTTATCAGTTACCAAGTAATAAGTGTCTCATTGTCGGACAATGTATTTAACATTATACAAGATACAGAAGTTCGAATCGTATTATTTTATCTCTTTCTTAAAAAATAACAAACAAACCAAAATATAACAAGTCAATGATTAACAGAAAATGTATATAACGATGTACACGATACAGAAGTTTGACTTGTGTTATTTTATCTGACTGTTCAAAAACAACAACAAAACCAACATACGAACAGTAAAAACATGAACTCTGCTATGCTTAGCTTTTAGTGCGTATGAATCAAATGAGAATCACGTCAACCAAATTTTTACCCTGAAGTGTCACCCAAATATTTACGGCTCGAAAGTCATGTTTTCAGCCTCTTGTCTGACTGAATCAAAGAGCACGGTAGAAAGATACCGCTCCCCAAAGCTTGGGAAAATAGCCTACAATAAAATTTTGTGAATATGAGATTGATCCCAAGTTATGTAACCCCAGAAGCAATTTAACATTACATATACATTAGTCAATTACACATATTTACTAAATATAACCATACAACTATCGACAACTCTCCCAACACAAATGACCGTCTTTGACACGATATATTGGCTAATCAGCAAGCATTTCATGAACTATATGCATGTAAACAAAGGAAGAGACCAACACATTTGACTACGATTGGAACGCTCTAGTTGATCTTTGTAAAATACTCAGCTCAATGTGGATTTAAGAGGATCTTAACAAGACTTTACGAGGCTAATATCAGAAATGCTTGAAATCGTGAAAAACATCAATACCAAAACACAGATTCTTGCCCTTATTAAGAACATTAAGATCGTGAATCATACGTCCTATTCTATAAATGTTACTAATGTTGTCATGTAGAAGGTCTATTTAATTAGTGAGAAGTTTCCATTTTGTATCATACACATTCAGAAACTACCAAACTGCATTTTATAATCATAGAGCTTTAGATCGTTCCAATAATGCAGTTTTGCAGATTAATTGTGTACCAAGTGAATATCATAAGGTAGAAAACTTACAACAATGAGTTTCCCAGCATTTTCTGGTCGTTTCGCAATCCTAATTGCAGCAGCGGCTGCCGCACCAGATGATATTCCCACCTGCACCATATATTACAGTGTTAGAACGTCTCAGAGACAAGACATGTGCCTGGAAATGAAGTAATATTTGGAAACAACTAAAAATAGTGAAAACCATAAAAAAAAATTCAAAAGTGCCAGCAATGAGACTAAAGCACTATAACTTACCAATAAACCTTCCTTCAGAGCAAGAGTCTTTGCTGTCTCTATGGCCTCATCACTTGAAACCTTGAAAGTGTGAGAATAAGCACGTTGTGATACGTGTATCACGTCAAGAGCTTTATCACGTATTTACAGAATTCAAAGGTAACGTTTTATTGAGTACATTCATTCACATTAGAAAGGGCATAAAGAAGAAAACTGCGACTCTTACTTGAATTACTTCATCCATGAGATCCACGTCCAAAACACCAGGGACAAAACCGGTCCCAATTCCTTGGATCTTATGTGGACCTTGAGCAGTATACATGATCGTTCGTCAAATTAATAAACTTACAAGCCAATCAATACAGGAAAACAGAATATGTCCATGGTAACAAAAAGCTGTGTAGACATGAAAAGCAATACATATGGTACGCCAAATTTTTCTCATATACATAATATTTTCAATAGTTCTTTTCCACGATAAAATAAATTTTCTCAAATACGACAGGGAAAACCTTGGAAGGGATAAACTTGAGGAAGAAAAAAATTATTGCATAATGCCTATACAAATACATGGTCAAGTTGAGGCAGGAAAAGACCCAATAGACTGTCAGCCAAAACAGGTAAATCCAAAAGAATATATAAAGATAATCAACCAACATATACCTTCAATTACAGTAGACCTATCCACTTTGTACAGATAACATCTAGCGTTGATTAAGGACACAGAAATCATTCTACCAGAAATAGTATCACCGATTATGTTCAACCGTCATAATGAAGAATTCACTTGATTTTGGAAGATATATTACCTAGGATGGTTTTATGCTATCAGACTTATATGAAAGCTAACTTCGTTAAATGAATTAATAAAAAGATGGGCAAGAGGAACATTCCATTATTGAACATAACGGTGCATTAATAACATATCCTTATACACATAATCGGTGTAGCTTATGCATACAAAAATGAGTATTGGAAAAAGAAAGGCACATTATTGTTTAAAGATCATTTACTCGATCAGGAGATACAGTAGAAGTCACTGGAAAAAAGATCCATATCCCAGAATAGGAGGGTGGTTTCCAGACTACAGAGAGAGAAATTAACTCTAGCACCAGAAAAGTATGTGAATTATAACTTGTATATGAATCAATTCAAGTCCAACGGTGTACAGTGGGTAGAATAAACTATATCGGGACGCAGCACTACAGCGTTATGACAACAAACTGATTGGCATCGCGAGAAGCTTCTTCAGAGAAATATGATAGCTTTTAGAAAAATGATGCTAGAAGCAAACACATAAGTGTATCAAAAGAACTCACCTGGCTTTCCTCCAGAAAGAATAGCACTTTCAACTGGTTCCACACCATATAGCTAAAAGAAAAACGCAGGGGGAAGAAAAATTGCAGAAACATTATCAGAATAGAATCGAAATAACCCTCAAACTGGAGTTATTTATGAATCAGTATCATAATGAGAATATTGACAAATTGGCAGCTTAATACAATAAAGTGTGGAAAACCTTGATAGCTGAGTTCTGTTCTTTAAGGAATCTTCCTGTGCCAGTAAGTGTGCCTCCGGTACCGATCCCAGAGACAAATCCATCAATTTTTCCATTAGTTCCTCTCCAGATTTCAGGTCCGGTCGTCTCGTAGTGTATCTACAAGAACTTTGATATTATTGACCTAGCCACAAGTTGCAATACTTACAGATATGATTATAAGCCCTCGTAAGATCTTTTCTTGATTACAAAACGCTAATCCAGTGTTCTAGATGAAAAATAACAGCACTTAAAAAAATGGTCACAGAGCTTAACAATGACTGACCTTTGGGTTGGCAGGATTATCAAATTGCCGAAGCATGTAGGAATTTGGGGTCTTTTCCAGTAGCTGTTCAGCTTTCTCAATAACACCTTTAACTCCCTTAGCAGGATCTGTGAGCACTACTTCGGCACCAAAAGCGAGTAGAACCATTCTGCGCTCGAGACTCATAGTAGAAGGCATCGTGACAATAAGCTTGTAGCCTTTGGAAGCTGCAATGAATGCCAAACCTATGCCGGTGTTACCACTTGTTGGTTCGATGAGGATGGTCTTCAACAAAAACATACCAATACAAACTCAAATTTTACAATCTCAAAGCAAAAAAATAAAAATAAAAATTGAAAAGGTAGATTCAATCACATTATAATCAAACTATAGCCTAAGTTCAGCAGAAATTTGGGCATCTACCTCTCCAGGTGTGATTAGGCCACGTTCCTCAGCATCTGCAATCATACTATAAGCAATCCTGCATAACGAAAAACATAGTTCAACAATGTACTATTGTAGTTCACTTGAAAGAGCGACATGATATGATATAATATCAACCGCAAAAAATCAATCTTTAAAGAAAACGATCTTCACGCAAAATCCACACAAAAAAAAAAAGGATGAAATACCTATCCTTGACACTAGAACATGGCTCCATGGATTCAAGCTTGGCCGCGACACGCGCAACACAACCATCAACAACATTGTTCAAGTACACCAATGGGGTATTACCTATCAACTACAACAACAAGCTTATAAATAACTAAAACATAAAACATTACAAACAGGGACACACATATATAAAAAAAAAAGAAAAAGCCTAAGAACAAAGAAAGCAATAAAAAGACCAAAACTTACTTCAGTAACATCTTTAGCTATTCCAATCTTTGCCATAGCTTTGTGCTAATCCTGCAACTATAAAAAAAGTCAAAATCTTTAACCATCAAACTTTAAGAACGCAACATATGTAAATCATTATAAAGTAAATAAACAGCTAACAAAGATCCATATGCAATAATAACTAAATAAGAAAAAATCCCACTTCAAGAACACAATCATTTATCTATATCTCACCTTTTTCAGCAAATTTAAGGAAAAAAAAAAACTGTACCTTTTTTGTGGGTTTATGTTTATCTGTGATAGTGTCTCGTTCTTGTTCTTGTTCGAATCGAAAAGAAATGAAATGAGCAGTCAAAATTTGTATTTGAACGTTAAGTTTAAAGAGAAAACTTATGGGCAAATTGCATTCGTGGTCCTTTAAAGTTAGGGTAGTTGTAAAGAAAACTCGTTTCTTTTTATAATTTGCAAAAGCAGTCCTTTATCTTAAGATTTTTATAATTATGGTCTTTCTTTTTTTGCAATTTTAATCCTGTAAATTATGACTTGTGAATGTAATCCTTTATCTTTAATTGTTAGAAGTTAATGTCTTTTGTTCTTAATTTTAGTTCTTAATTGATTTTTATGATCTGATTTCAATCTTCAAGCAAGTAAATGTTAAAGAGAAAAAAGATACATAATTTTGTGAAAAAGAATCAATCCACAACTTGCGAAATATAGTGGTTTGAGGACTAAAAACTTTTAACAAGAATACATTATGGACTAGAGTTAAAAAAAAAAGTGACGTAAATTGCTATGAATTAAAGATAACAGACCATGTTTGAGAGTAATTAAAGAAAAAAGATTAAGGTTGTTGAAATTAACTAAATTTGCAGACTATTTGCGCATAAATGGCCAATTTTGCAAGTTATAGAAATAAGGACTATTTTTCTTTTTGCCCCAAAAACAATTATTACCGCTGACGCGTTAATTACGCGATTAATCTAATTTAATAAACTGTCCAGCTTTCGTCGTGTAATTTGAATATAGTGACCAATCCAATTGGTATTGTTTAATTTTGGCCGAAGTGGTCAAAAAGTTATAATGTACACCATTTTTAGCAAAATTGCATGTTATCTATAATGCAACAATTACTATTTATGTAAATTATATTAAAAAAATTACGTGATAAGTTTTTGAAGTATCTATATTTTTGGTAGAAATGGCCCCCAAGAAAGTAGATTCTTCAATCTTGGCCTGCACAAGTTCTTCTCACATCTATTATTAAGGAGTTACAAAGATAATGATTGAAATATAATATAATTAAAAGTGAATATTAAAATCGAAAATTATGCGGTTGTTGAAAAGTAAGCTGAATCCAATTGCTGGAAAATTTGAAGTTTTCTTTTTATTAAGAGGTCAATTATATTATACTTTTAGATCGAGATATTATAGATAATGTATGCCCTTTCATGGTCTCAAAGGGTGCCATTGTCCCAAATACCAAATTGGTCTCTTGGCTATTAAGTACGTAAGGGCTGTTGTGAGCACAATTTGCCACTTGATATAAAAAAAAATAAAGAATTTCAACTAATGCCCAAAATTTTCTTGTCGTTGCAAAGTGCCCCATCCAACTTTCACGCAAAATCTTTTCGTAGAAAAAGCTCATTTTCGCCTACATTTGCAACGTAAACAGGGGTTCATCTCTATTTAACAATAGATAGGTTTGTAGTATTTTTAAATTATTTTGCCATTTAAACTACAAAACAAATGATACATGGATAAACATAGTAATTAGTATAAATGTCTCAGGTGTTTCCCAAAGAAAAAAAGGAGTGCACATACTACATATATGCTGAATGATCTACTGCTGAAATAACTCTTTACATATTTCAACTGTATTTTCATACTTGCCAAAGTATGGGATGTTTACAAAGTGTCTCACATATGGATATATGATCGAATGAGGTATTCGACGATATGCTTCATGGATACAAAGCTAGTTATACAAAGCTTCACATATTCAATCCGACTGTTCGCATACAACAACAATAACTAAGTAGCCATTAGTCTCGGTTACTTTGAAAGAAGCCAAATCTATCCTTCTCTAGAACACCACGTTGCATGCTCCGATCACTTAGAAATGTTGCAAATGATGTCAAAATAACGCCAGAAAATCTATTCAGGGCTCAAAATTCATGTTCTCAACCTCTTGTCTGACTGAGTCAAACAGCTCAGTAGAGAGATATCGCTCCCCAAAGCTGGGGAAAACAACCTGCATCCAAGTTTGTGAACATGCAACCAATGACGATCTATATTATTTTTCAAAGTACTTGAACCATTATCCATATAACACATTCACTACAACGGATATATTTCTACCATACAATCATAATAACGGCTTAATTGTGCCAATTATTCGAATAATACGTAGTTCCAGGAGAATGCATTTAGAAAGGAGCTAGTGAAATTACTAAGCAAACGCCAATACAAACCTCCGTAACATGCTCACCGGAAACACCAATTGTATACATAGTTCACTTTGCAGCTAAGGGAAAAGTATGTATACTTAAAAGTGTCACTACTTTCCACTCGAAAATAGCACTTAATTTGACCTACCCTCCCCCCACACCCCCTCCCTATACACAGACAACATGAAAACATCAATACCAGCATATTGATCCTTATTATGCAAATTTAAGAAGCTACCTACAGATAGCTCGTTTCAATAGTCAAGCCTTCTTTAAAGTCAGCTACGGAATTTTGTATCACCACATCATACCCTCTGAGAAAACGCCCTATGCTACATAATTTTAATATTCGAGCATCAAGCTGTCGCAAGAAAAATTGTCCTAGTAATGCAGTTTCACAAATTGATAGTATGCCAAGAAGGGAAAAAAGAAACTTACAACGATGAGTTTCCCACTGTTCTCTGGCCGCTTTGCAATTCTAATTGCAGCAGCAGCTGCTGCACCAGATGATATTCCCATCTGTAGCACATATTAAAGATTAAGAACGATTAGGGACGGTATATGTGCATGGAAAGAAAGTAGGTTTGGACATGACAAGTAGTGAAAACCATCCAATGCAATTCAAAAATGTCAACAAAGGGACTAAAGTAGTATAACCTACCAATAACCCCTCTTTCAAAGCAAGATTCTTTGCTGTCTCTATGGCCTCATCACTTGAAACCTTGGAGAGAGAGAGAACAAGCACATCAGGCTTATGAGATAATAACATTAACACCATATAAAGTATGGTGTAATTACTGGAACATCCCTATTGTTTGAATAATTACATGGACACCCCTTTAAAGTTTGACAAACACTATAGGTAGACTCTTTCTGGAGTTTGAATAATTACACAGACATCCACTGAAGTTTGACAAACATGGCATATAGACCCCACTGTTTGCATGTTTGTGAAGTTTCATAGTTAGGCCAGACTTTTGGAGTGTAGATGTAATTATCCTATAATAATTGTAAAGGGTATAAAGAAGAACATCATGAGGCTTACTTGAAGTACTTTATCCATGAGATTCACATCCAAAACACCAGGGATAAAACCGCCACCAATTCCTTGGATCTTATGAGGACCTTGAGCAGTATTCAAGGTTATTTGTCAAACTGATAAACTTACAATATGATCAAATTAAAGATCTACTGGAAAATGTAACGCGTCAATCACAACAAAAACCTGGATAGTTGTCATGAAAAGAATTATGCAGGGTATGTCACGATTTTCATATATCGACTTTATTTTTTCTCCACAGGACAACTTCAGTTGAATCAATCTTTGTTTAAGAAGACAAGATGACTCTGTTTGATAAAAAGAGAGTGGAAAGCACAGGCCAATACTCGGTCAAGCAAAGAATCAGAAGACAAGATTATAACCAATATAGAGAAGGCTGTCAGCTAAAAGGGGCAAATCCAAAAGAAAATATATAAATCGTGGATCAAACAAACTTACACTTATGCTACTAGGGTTGATTAAGGATACACAAACTATTGCACCAGAATCACTTCACCTTTTCCTATCAACTACCATCACGGACGATTCATTAAATCTTTTAATTACTTATATCATTCCCTTTGTTCATCAACTGAACTCACCTGGCTTTCCTCCAGAAAGAACAGCACTTTCAACTGGTTCCACACCATACAGCTAAAAGGCAAAACGGCAGAAGAAATAAAATTATCAGAAAGAATATAAAGAGACCATAAATGAGAATGCAGAGCAGACAACTTCACTAGATAATATTATACTACATCACTGTCATAATTTGGATTGGTACAAAGTGGAAGATCAAATTTGCATCAAGATAACCTTGATGTCTGGGTTCTGTTCTTTAAGGAATCTTCCTGCACCAGTAATCGTGCCTCCGGTACCAATCCCAGAAACAAATGCATCAATTTTTCCGCTAGTTCCTTTCCAGAGTTCAGGTCCAGTCGTCTCATAGTGTATCTACAAAAAACTTACACGTAGTGAACTAATGTTCCAAATTGATGCTCTTGTCTAGTATTTCCCAGAATAGTTCATAAGCAATGTTTCACAAACCTCAACAAAAACTAACAACAGAAGTACTTAATATAATGGCGACGGAAGTGAACAACTACCCTTGGGTTGGAGGGGTTATCGAATTGCCGAAGAATGTAGGAATTGGGGGTCTTATTCTGTATCTCTTCAGCCTTGTCAAGAACACCTTGCACTCCCTTAGCAGGATCAGTGAGCACTACCTCAGCACCAAAAGCGAGGAGAACAATTCTGCGCTCGACACTATAAGTAGAAGGCATTGCAACTATAAGCTTGTAGCCTTTGGCAGCTGCCATGAATGCCAGACCTATGCCGGTGTTGCCACTTGTCATTTCAATAAGGACGCTCTTCAACAGAAGTACAAGTGACATACTCAAAATTTAAAAACTCACGAAGCTAATTAAAGAGGACACTATATCCTTCGTTTTCATAAAAAGAAAAAGAAACAGTAAAAAATATGGGTGTCTACCACTCCTGGTGTGATTAGGCCTCGTGCCTCAGCATCTGCAATCATACTATAACCAATCCTGCATAAGGGTAAACATACTTAAAACAATGTATTGCTATAGTTTACTTAAAAGACCAACACAAATAACATCAACTACAGCAGTCAATTTTCTAAAATGTTTCTTATCAATAAAGAAAAACATTGATCTTAATAAGCCACTGCAAAAACGCAGAAATACCTATCCTTGACACTAGAGCATGGTTCCATTGATTCAAGCTTGGCCGCGATACGCGCAACACAACCATCAACAACATTGTTCAAATACACCAACGGGGTGTTACCAATCAACTACAACACAAATGATATGTAATAACTATAAAGCCAAAACAATGTAAAGAGGCACAAAAAAAGGCTTAAACCAAAGAAATAAATAAATGTCATCAATAATTTATGAGCAAAAAGACTCACTTCAGTAACATCCTTAGCAATCCCAATCTTTTCTACTGCCATAATTTGTACTAATCCTGCAACCAAGTCATCAATAACTTTAGCAAAAAATCAAGTCTTGACAATTAATCTGTCTCTTACAATGTTAAAAATGTTGAACTACCAACTTAAACACACAGCATAACAAAATCAAAAGACATAATTATAAATACAATAACTCCACCAAAAAAAAATCCCACTTCAAGAACGCTATAATTTATCTGTACCTCTCCAAATTCAGATTTACACTATGTGAACAGTATGATCAATCACTCAAGTTCCTTTTTTTTTTCAGCAGAACTGTGCCAAAAAAAATAAAAAATCTAATCTTTTTGTGGGTTTATCTATTCTATGTTGTCTGAGTTAAAAAAAAGATTTGATCTTTAAACTAGTCAAAGCTCAAGCGTTGACTTGTACGGTGCAATTTAAAGATTGTGAATGGTCCAACTAAATTAAATTAGACCGTTATTAATATGTCGAGGAAATTGCAATTTTAATCCTAATTTTAGAGTCCTTGCTAAATAGCATTTATCTTTTATTATTTGCAAAATTAATCATTTATCTTTAGCAAATCTTTTTTTCGTAATTTTAACCTATTTTCTTTTATGATTTACTAATATAGCCATCTTAAAATTTTCATCTATTAAAACACTTGAGCTATGTATATTTTATTTTTATAGGACACTATAACATAAAAATCTATATTGGAAGTAGTGGTCTATCAAGTACAAAGTTATTGTTCGAGAGATTACTCCACCAACCATGCAATGGTGAAGTTCACATCGCTTCCAGTAATTAGTTGTGCCCATATTCTTCGTCTGCATATTGTTGGAACGAGCAAACTTTTAGCAATACTAGGGCCGGAGCGAGGAATATGACTAAGGGGGCCGAAACCACGTCGGATTGCGAATAATTTAGAAAAGTTGCTTAAAGATTAATTACGTGTACATATTTAATGGCAAGTTACTTTTTCCTTTTAAAAACTTTCTATTTTTTTTTTTTTTTGCGCAAGCAGTTTAAGAAATATGCTCATCGTAAATGGTTTTTGCTTTGTTCTAACTTTTTTAAGATAAGTAAAAAAGAAAGAGTGAGTGATAAAAACAATTAAAAGTGTTTATGTGCGTTCAGAACTAATTAGCATTAATTTTCATAATTATTTGCAAACATCATGTTATTGGATAATGACTCATGGCTATTAAATCTCTATCTAGATGAACTATTGGTGCAGAAAACGACCAAAAATAATTGTTTTAGCTCAACTACTAAAATTTATTTTCTGTGTATTTCTGTCCGAGTTTCTAATTTAGAATTGTACACCATTTACTTTACGAATTAGGATTTAGTACACAATTGTAGTTTAACTAACCTTACTTGTATATACAATTGGTTATTATCTATGATGCACGGACACGGACACGGCGACACGGACACGATACGGACACGGTGACACGGATTTTTGAAAATTACAAAAACACGACACGGCCGGGACACCGCCGCACTTTTTTGTATTAATATATATATATATATATATATATATATATATATATATATACACATACATATATACGATCAAAACCTGCATAAATAACATTCTAAGTCCAAATAAAGGATGAAGCAAAAGCATATTTGATCTCAAAAACAATTAATCACTACTAGTAGTTCAAATAACTCATGAATCCCAAGCATTAAACATATAGTCACAAATACAATCTCAACCACAGAACAAACAATAAAAAGTGTGTGTTTTATGTTTTTTTTTTTTATTATTAAGGTATTCAACAATAAAAGTGTTTCAAATTGACCCCTCAATAAATATCAAATATTACAAACGCATCCCAAATGTGTCGGACACGGCCTCAAGAAGTGTCGGACACGCCCTCAAGAAGTGTCGGACACGGTGTCGAATTTCTTTTTTCTTTTCTTTTATTCAGACACGCCACGTGGCGTGTCCGACACGTGTCGGAGGAGTGTCGGGGTGTCGGACACGGCATAATTTTTTTTTTTGAGGTGTCGGTGCATCATAGGTTATTATGGATCGGATGAAAAGCTAATATTTATTTATTAAAAATACTAATTTTATATATTCTTAAAATTTCTAAATCACTTAAAGAGTCAAAATAAAAGAAGATTGTGTATCCATTCCATGGTAAAGAATATTGACTCCACTTACGAATTAAGAATGACTGACTACTTGATGGAAAATAGTACTACTGTATGAAAGGAAAGTCAAATTGTTGACGGAGAAGAGTTATAAATAAACTTACCAAACCTGCTCCTGAATCCTTCCTAACATAGAATTCTTTAAGAAGGAAACCTATTGATTTGAGACGAAGTTCGTTCTATAAATCAAAATATAAAAGAATATATATATATATATATATATATATATATATATATATATATATATATATATATAACTTCAAAAGCTACGGGAAAACGCGCTCGCTCTCCTAATATTCATGTTAATTCTCGTTTAATTTTTTTTTGATAAAGTTGCTAACTATGAAACTAGGACTCTTCACACGAAGCTCTATATATAAATGAAACCAACCACAAAACAAAACTATAAACCAAATTATATATCATCCTCCGATCCATCCAAAAGCTAGCTAGCTAGCTATGGTAGTAAGCAAAAAAGCTGCGTCTACAACTCTTCTTCCCTTTGATATCGTGCATAGCATCCTCCAAATCATGGAATGCCTTAATCTCAGATCACGACTTTGTCGAAAATCATCTTCAGCGATCAAAGAATTCCATAAATCAGAGTATCCTTGTGAGAAACAACTATCTATGGCGACATGGAGAGCTTCGTTTGGCTAAATTTGAAAACAGTAAACATCAAGTTGACGGAAATACAGAAACATGCATGGTAATATAAGTTACGCGGGCGAGCTCTTGTGCTCTTCTGATGATGGCATACTTCTCGTAAGGAACCACTCAACGCCGTCCTACATGATGTTATGGAATCCGTCTAGTAAACAGCAAGAAAGAATTCCACGCCCTGACGAGTTCAAATTTGAATTGTATCTGACAACCTTTGGATTTTGTCGTGGTCCAACCTTTGACGATTACAAGATCATAGCTATATGTGAGAAGCATTACGCTGTTTTTTCTTGTAAAGATAAAGTCTGGTCAGTGAGAAAAGAGTTCCCCTATGGTAGTAGGAATATATTGGTTAAAAGAGGGGTATTCGTTGATGGCTTTTCCTTTTTTGTTATGTTTGAGGAAATTCGCGGACACATCCCGGAGATAGTTTATTTTGATCCTAGAGGCGAAACGTTCAACGAGTTGCAGAAGCCAACAGAAGTATTAGAGGATTCTCAGCATTTCTTCTTGACTAGTTTGAGGGGTTGTTTGGGTTTATGTAACTTCACGAGTCGTAAAGGTCGACTTGAGATTTGGATAATGAGAGATCACAATATTAGTACCGTTGATTCTAATTCTTGGACAAAGTATATGATCCTCGAGAATTATTCCATTGCACCTTGGATTTTTTCGCTAGCGACGCTTTCCGACTGTGGGCTGAAAAATGAACTTGGCATCTATAACTCGCAGGAGAAAAAGTATGAGAAACTTGATATTCCAGAACATATGGCATTCAGCCGAAAGACTATTCCATATGTGGATAGTTTGTTCTTCCCAATATCAGATGAGTCTTTGCAGGCGCAAGAACAAGATAAAGGGCCGAGTGCAATTAGCTTATAAGAATAATGTATTCATTTCTTATTAGAATCGTCAGCTAAACTTTCATGCATTTTGTTTGACTTTAGTGATTAAATGGTTTTTAAATTATGAACTAAATGTCTCACATGCAAGTCGTTACAGCTAATTGTGTTTTTATTATTTTTGTTTTATTATAGACTTGGTTGTTTACAGCTTGCTTGTTAAAAATCATCGTTCATATTATCTATCATTAATTTTCATATGGAACATTGCAAAACCTAGAAAAAATAAAATTCCCTGGATCATTGGATACAGGTGACGGATCTATTACATTTCAATTTGGTCGACAAATTTCGCTCTCCAGAGCCATTGAGAAGCTTCTTTGAATGAGAATTTTAATTGGACTTTTATTGGAAGCATTGGTCTTTCAGGTTCAAACTTAAGTGTTCGAAAGATTTCTCCACCAACCATAATCATATCACTAGCTTGGGGTAGAATGGTGAAGTTCATAAGTTCTGCCCATCGTTTTCGACCATTTTCTTCAACGCAAATAAGTTTAGGGGACGGGACAACCTCGACTGCATGAAAAATTCAAAGGGTCAGAGAGCCACCTGCAACACTTCCTCTGCGTATTATCGGAACGAACAAAAAATTATCAACGACGAGGATATCCTTTTTTCTAACTTTGGAGATGCATCATCTTACCCAGAGAATTTCAGGATTTTCACATCAAAGAGCCTCATGTACACATTCTCCATATCATGTTGAACCATGAAAATGTCAAGTTACCGATCACATTCATTAAAAGTTAAAACCAAAAAACCCCACTAATATAGAAGGTGTTATTTATAAAACAAATGCAAACTGTCCATATATGGTCTAAGAGATAATATAGGAGGTCCAAAACCTTGAAGCAACAAACTAAAGTATCACAAAACAATATAAATAGAACACACTAGAACAGTTAGGTCGCTAAAGGATTATCTGCATTTTGCAAATTATCGATACTATTCAATAATAATGAGAGGCTAATAGAACATACTTCAGGACAATACGACTAAGATCAATTTAGTCGTGATCCAATAACGTCAACCAAATATCACAAAACCCAAATATATAAATAAAAAAAAAAATTATAGTGTTGTACTTGATCACTGCGAGTGATTCTCCAATCAAGGTCAGAGACAAGTCAATAACATGTCCGATTATTACTAATTCATTTTGACAGCTACATTTCATCAAAAACTCTTGGGCAACCCGAAACACAGAGAAATGTTTTTGACTTTAACTGAATTGGATCTCAGCCAATACACATCAGTACTTCATGTAAGCAGCAAAAACAAAAACGTATTAATTATATTTTGTGGTTTCTGATTTTGTTGCCTTGCATGAAGTACGAGAATAAGATTCTCAATGCGTGAATTGACCTAGAAAACTTCAGAAAGCCTAACATCAATACTTGGTGGCCAAGAAGTTTTTAACGAAATGAAGCCACCAAAATGTTTGATGGAACATTTTGAAACCCTAACATGCAACATAGAATGGTGCTAAAGCGAATTTTCAAGGTTCTTATAGTTGTCTTTAGGGCTCCGATAGGTTCGGATGAAAAGGAAAAAGAATTATGGGAGAAGATTTACTCCTCCAATGATTAGTATCAAGGAATTTTTGGACAAAGATAGGAAAAAATGGAAAAAGATAGAAAAAGAAATTCTAAATATTTATCTAAAACTTTTACAATCCTCAATATCTTGATTTTTCTACTAAATTTATCATCTGAATTTCCAAAATAACACTTTTAGAAAAAGTAATTTTCAAACTACCACTCTTCACAAAAGTAATTTCCAAAATATCACTAGTCAACATACAATTACGATTCTAACCTTGTCTCTCATCAAGTAATTGTCACAATAACACCAAATTATAATATATATATATATATATATATATATATATATATATATATATATATATATATATATACACACACACACATTTTATAATTTTATAAATATAGTAAAAAATTTAATATTAACTAAATTCAATTAACAAAAATGCATGTCTTCTTCAACCAACCCAACCTAACCCCCACCCATCGTCTAAACTCATTACTCGTTGTAGTCGACGTCGCTGCAGCTGCCGTCAATGAAAATATCGACAAAACCACGAGCTTCGCCTCTTTTGATTACAAAATAAAGACCACTGAATTCGCTAAAACTCTATAAATTTTTGGCGTTATATATTCTCAACGATGATGATTTTGCTGTCATTTTAGCGGAGGATTGAGATTGAATCACCTATACTTTTGAAGAATTTTCCTCAATCTCCTTAGGATTGAATTTATGGCCAATGATACGTTGGTTGTGCTTTAGTGGATGAAATGGAGAAGGTCACAGACTCAATCATATGGATATTGAGGAGAATTCTTAAAATATATGCTCATCGAAAAACGCGATAATCTTTACACGCTCATCTGACGAGTCAATCGTTAAATAACAATTCACTATTTTATTTCTATATTTGAATCAATATCAGGTAAAAGAACAAACAAACATAAATATTTCCTTTATGTGCAGCATTTCCTACTATTTTCCTATTTACTTTTATTCTTAGTGTATCAAACGAATTTTAAATAATTTCTTTTATATATATGAAGTACTATGGTGCTATATATTAAATAGTGTTTGAGATTTTTATCAGAAATCGTTCCATGTAAAATATTGTCAATTTGAAATATATACGTACCTTTTGTTTATTTCTTGCAAATTATTTATTTATTTATTTATTTATTTTTTGCATTATTTTCTTGATTTACTGCATTAATTGACACATTGTAGTTCATAGAATATGTTATATTAATAGGATAAACATGTATAATATAATTATGTTATTTTTATATGTAAAGATGTAATAAACACGACCGAAATTCGCTAGAACTTTAAGAATTTTGGACGTTACATATTCTCGACAATGATGTTTCTGTAGTCATTTTAGCGGATTGAGATTGGATCACCTGTATTTTTGAGAATTTTTCGCAATATCCATATGATTGAATTTATGGTCCAATGATGTGTTGGTTGTGCTTCAGTGGATGAAATGGAGAATATATATTGATGAAAATTCTTAAAATATATGCTCATCGAAATGCGTGATAATCTTTATACGTTCATCTCACGAGTCATTTGTCAAAATAATACTACTCCAAAAATTAATTCTCAGACCATCGCTCTTTAGAAACTAATTCTAGTTCTATCTCTTTTTTTGCCACATTGCTTGCCACATTGATATCATCATTTTATTTCCATATTGAAATGTTGAATATCATGTAAAATAATGAACAAACATAAATATTTTTTATGTGCGGTATTTCCTACTCTTTTCCTATTTACTTTTAATCTTAGTGTATCAAACGAATTTTATATAACTTCTTATAAATACATTAAGTACTGTGATGTTATGTATTAAATAGTGTTTGAGTTTCATATCTAAAATCCTTCCATGTACAATAGTGTCAATTTGAAATATATATACGTACCTTTTGTTTCTTTGTTCAAACTAGTTTTTTTTTTTTTTTTTGGCATTATTATCTTGATTTACTGCATTAATTGACACATTGTAGTTCATTGGTATATGTTATATTAATAGGATAAAACTTATATATATATATATATATATATATATATATATATATATATATATATATATATAACTATGTTATTTTTAAATGTAAAGATGTAATCTATTACATCTATAAATATAGAATAAATAATAAATATCATTGTGAAACATGAATTCATTCTCTCAAGAAATGAGAAAATTAATAAAATATTGATTTTTATGAAGCATACCCCTTAAATGCATAAGCTATACCAGAAATATTTATTTCTCTATTATAAATTTACAAGCCAATATTAGTTTTTAAGGTAAATAATGTCAAGTAAGTCTGGGCTAAGCATTTACCGTTGATTCTAATTCTTGGACAAAGTATATGAGCCTCGAGAATTATTCCATTGCACCTTGGATTTTTTTCGCTAGCGACGCTTTCCGACTGTGGGCTGAAAAATGAACTTGGCATCTATAACTCGCAGGAAAAAAAGTATGAGAAACTTGATATTCCAGAACATATGGCATTCAGCCGAAAGACTATTCCATATGTGGATAGTTTGTTCTTCCCAATATCAGATGAGTCTTTGCAGGCGCAAGAACAAGATAAAGGGCCGAGTGCAATTAGCTTATAAAAATAATGTATTCATTTTTCTTATTAGAATCATCAGCTAAACTTTCATGCATTTTGTTTGACTTTAGTGATTAAATGGTACGTTTTTACATTATGAACTAAATGTCTCACAAGTCTGTTACAGAAAATTTTGTTTTTATTATTTTTGTTTTGCTATAGACTTGTTTGTTTACAGCTTGCTTGTTAAAAATTTAACAATAAAATAGGAGTGCACATACTACATATATGATGAATTATCTACTGCTGAAATAACTCTTTATAAATTTCAACTGTATTTTCATATTTGCCAAAGTACAGGGGTGCTTACACAGTGTCACATATGAATATTAAGATCAAATGAGGTCTACGACGAGATGCTTCATATATACAGAGCTGGTTGTACAAGGCTTCGCATATCTTATCCGACTGTTTGCATACAACAACAATAACAAGTAGCCATTAATCTCGATTACAAATTGAAAGAAGCAATTTTTTTATCCTTCTCTAAAACTCCGTATTGCATGCTCCAATCACTTGGAACTTGGAAGTGTCGGAAATGATATCGAAAGAGGCCAGAAAAATCTGTTCATGGCTCAAAAGTCATGTTCTCAACCTCTTGTCTAACCGAGTCAAACAGCTCGGTGGAGAGATATCGCTCCCCAAGCTGGGGAAAACAACCTGCATCCAAGTTTGTGAACATGCAATCAATGACGAGCTATCTAAGTTTTCAAAGTACTTAACCATTATAGAGTATATTGTAAGCTAAAAGGAGTAAATCTAACAGAAGAAAATATAATGTGATAATCAACTAACCATACTTTTCTAATAATAAGGTCTAGCAATTTTAAGTGTATACTAGTCGAGGTTGATCACGGAAAAAGCGAATTATTCCCAGAATCACTTCACCTATTACTTTCAACTACCATTGCAAACAATTCACTTATTTTAAAGTACTGATGTAGTATTCAAAAAACCATATCACTTTCGATGGTTTTATGATCTCGGAATCTGTTTTCTCTTATGATTAACCAATAAAGTGATTTATTTTAAATTCTTCATCTATTACAACACTTCAGTTATGAATATTTTGTTTTAATAGGACATTTTTAAAATTGGTTCATACTTGCCTGTTTATTTATCACTGCTCAATTATTATTTTTGCAATCGAATAAAGTTATTAATTGTATATATGACAAAGAAAATGTCAAGATCTTATGTTCCCGCACTACTACTACTAGTTTCAAAAGAAAATTACACATTTTTTTTTCTTATTCATTCTCTTAGTGCATCCATTATTTTTTCAATATCATTTACTTAAGATAAATCTAAAGAGCAAAAATCTCGTAATCCACAGACATTAAGAAAGAGCTAGGCACATCAATATATATGGACATAATTATGGTTGATAAGTGCAAGCCCAAATCATCGTTCATATATCTTCTCACTTTTGGAACATTGCAAAACCTACAAAAAACAAAAATTCCTTGGATCATTGGAAATAGGTGACGGATCTATTACATTTCAGAGCCATTGAGAAGCTTCTTTGAATGAGAATTTTCATTGGACTTTTATTATTGGTCTTTCAAGTTCAAACTTAAGTGTTCGCAAGATTTCTCCACCAACCATATATCACTAGCATGGGGTAGAACGGTGAAGTTCACGTACGTCGCTTCCAGTAAGTTCTGCCCATCGTTTTCGACCATCTAGTTCAACACAAATAAGCTTAGGGGACGGGATAACCTCGACTGCATGAAAAATTCAAAGGGTCATAGAGCCCGCCCCCCTGCAACACTTCCTCTGCATATTATCAGAACGAACAAAAATTTATCAACGCTAAATAGAAAGAGACACTCTCGTCGACGAGGATATCCTTTTTTTCTAACTTTGGAGATGCATCATCTTACCCAGAGAATTTCAGGATTTTCATCAACGATCCTCATGTGCACATTCTCCATATATATCATGTTGAACCATGAAAGTGTCAAGTTACCGATCACATTCGTTAAAAGTTAAAACCAAAAAACCCCACCACAGTTACAACCTTAAACAATAATATAGAAGGTGCTATTTATAAAACAAATGCAAACTATCCATATATGGTCCCAAAAGATAATATAGGAGGTCCAAAACCTTGAAGCAACAAATTAACTAAAGTATCGCAAAATAATATAAATAAAACACACTAGAACAGTTAGGGCGCTAAAGGATTATCTGCCTTTTGCAAATTATCGATACTATTCAATAATAATGAGAAGCTGATAGAACATACTTCATGACAATACGACTAAGATCAAATTAGTCGTGATCCAATAACATCAACCAAATATCACAAGACCAAATATATATTTTTTTATATATATACATCGGATATGTTATTGACTTGTCTCTGACCTTGATTGGAGAATCACTCGCAGTGATCAATATATATATACTTGATCACTGCGAGTGATTCTCCAATGAAGGTCAGAGACAAGTCAATAACATATCCGATTATTACTAATTCATTTTGGCTGCTTCATTTCATCAAACACTCTTGGCCAACCTGAAACACACAGAATTGAAATGTTCTTGACTTTAATTGAATTGGATGTAGGCAGCAAAAACAAAAATGTATTAATTATATTTTGTGGGTTTCTGATTTTGTTGCCTTGCATGAAGTACGAAAAATAAGATTTTCAATGAGTGACTTGACCTAGAAAACTTCAGAAAGCCTAACATCAATACATGGTGGCCAAGAAGTGTTTAACGAAATGAAGCCACCAAAATGTTTGATGGAACATTTTGAAACCCTAACATGCAACATAGAATGGTGCTAAAGCGAATTTTCGAGGTTCTTATAGTTGTCTTTAAGGCTCCTATAGGGTTGGATGAAAAGGAAAAAGAATTATGGGAGAAGTTTTAGTACTCTTCCAATGATTAGTATCAAGGAATTTTTGGACAAAGATAGGAAAAAATGGAAAAATACAGAAAAAGAAATTCTAAATATTTATATAAAAGTTTTATAATCCTCAATATCTTGATTTTTCTACTAAATATATAGTGTGAATTTCCAAAATAATACTTTTAGAAAAAGTAATTTCCAAACTAACACTCTTCACAAAACTAATTTACAAAATATCACTAGTCAACATACAATTACGGTTCTAACCTTGTCTCTCATCAAGTAATTATCACAACAACACCAAATTATATATAATATATATATATATATATATATATATATATATATATATATATATATATATATATATGTAATCATGTATATATATATATATATATATACATGATTACATATATATATATATATATATATATATATATATATATATATATATATATATATATATATATATATATATATATATATATATACACATTCTATAATTTTTTATACATATAGTAAAAGAATTAATATTAACTAAATTCAATTAACGAAATTGCATGTCTTCTACCAACCCAACCTAACCCCCACCCGTCGTCTAAACTCATTACTCGTTGTCGCCGCCGCAACTGCCGCCAATGAGAATATCGACAAAACCACGAGCTTCGCCTCTTTTGATTACAAAATAAAGACCACTGAATTCGCTAAAAGTCTATAAATTTTTGGCGTTATATATTCTCTACGATGATGATTCTGCTGTTATTTTAGCCGATTGAGATTGAATCACCTATATTTTTGAAGAATTTTCCTCAATATCCATAGGATTGAATTTATGGCCAATGATTTGGTTGTGTGCTTCAATGGATGAAATGGAGAAGGTCACGGACTCAATCATATGGATATTGAGGAAAATTCTTAAAATATATGCTCATCGAAAAACGCGATAATCTTTACACGCCCATCTGACGAGTCAATCGTTAAATAACACTAACTCGAAAAATTAATTCTCAAACCATCACTATTTATTTCTATATTTGAATCAATATCATGTAAAAGAACAAACAAATATAAATATTTCCTTTATGTGCGGCATTTCCTACTATCCTATTTACTTTTATTCTTAGTGTATCAAACGAACTTTATATAATTTCTTATATATATATGAAGTACTATGATGCTATATATTAAACAGTGTTTGAATTTTTATCAAAAACCATTCCATGTAATAATAGAGTCAATTTGAATTATATATGTACCTTTTGTTTCTTTCTTGCAATTTAGTAAAATTTTTTTTTTTGCATTATTTTCTTGATTTACTGCATTAATTGACACATTGTAGTTCATATAATATGTTATATTAATAGGACAAACATGTATAATATAATTATGTTATTTTTAAATGTAAAGACGTAATAAACACCACCGAAATTCGCTAGAACATTAAGAATTTTGGACGTTATATATTCTCGACAATGATGATTTTGCTCTCATTTTAGCGGATTGAGATTGGATCACCTGTATTTTTGAGAATTTTCTGCAATATCCATATGATTGAATTTATGGTCCAATGATGGGTTGGTTGTGCTTCAGCGGATGAAATGGAGAAGGTCATAGACTCAATTATTGTAAGCTAAAAGGAGTAAATCTAACAGAAGAAAATATAATGTGAATCAACTAACCATACTTTTCTAATGATAAGGTCTAGCAATTTTAAGTGTATACTAGTCGAGGTTGATCACGGAAAAAGCCAATTATTCCCAGAATCACTTCACCTATTATTTTCAACTACCATAACAAACAATTCACTTATTTTTAAGTACTGATGTGGTTTTCACAAAACCATATCATTTCGATGGTTTTATGGTATCGAGTCGTTTAAACTAAGTCGATAATAGTATACGAAAAATCGATTGGCCAAACAAACATTATTTTTGGACGTAATGTAATCAACCAAACTAACATGGGTGTAGACACATGTGTGTGGGTCTCAGATTGTGTGGAGCCCACACACATATGAGGAAAAATGTTTCTACCATTATGGGTAGCCAAGACATTCCCGTAGTTTCTAAGCATGTACAAGTATTGCTAATAATAACAACCAATTGGCTGACAATAAACATGGTGTAGACATGGAACTGAAACATTGATAAGTCGGTGCCTTGACTGTTGATCGATCTATTTGAGCTTTGATCGGACCAAGATTTTTCATGATTCTTATTTGTCACTTATACAGCTATGTTTTCGCAAAAGCTCACATTCGGATAGGGGTGAGCGCAGGTAGGGTACCCGCCCTGTTCAGGAAATAATGGCTGGTACCTTCGGGAATGCAAAAAAGAAACTCGTTCCCGAACCCAATTTTGTCGGGTACCCGATGTGGACGGGTATCCGATGTTGCGGGTTTAGGGTACCCGATTTCTTTTTATTTTATTTTTTAGAGGTTTTTCTGGACTTTAAACGTATTTTTTCCTGAATTAATTTTTGAATGCAAATTCTCATCCATTTTCAAAAAGTGAGTGTGAGAGATTGAGTTCTAGCTTGATCTTCTGTTTTTAAATTGGAAAAGTGGGTCTATATTTTTTTTTGCAAAATCATTGCTAAAATTTTCATTTATCATATCAATTGGCATCCCTCCTAAATCATTATAATAAGTTATATACTTGCATCTCTACGAATAAATCCTCACTAAAAATATCATCCTATATAAATTATAAATCAAACATAAAAGCAATTATGATTAAATGTGTGTATGGTGAATTATTTAAACTAAGATTGGAAAGAAAAAAATTTCATGATATAAGGTCGATACCCTATGGGATTCGGGAAATGAGAAGTAACTACCCGAACCCGATCCCGCCCTAAAACCTTCGGGTAATGAAAGCTTGGGACCCGTGCCCGAATTTTCCCGACCCGATCGGGAAATACCCTATAGGGTCGGGATCGGGAATGGGTACCCGCACCCGTTGCCCACCCCTACATTCAGAGTCGAAGTTTTCTATTTTTGGTGATTTATAAAACTTGACGACATAAGGCTTATTGTCTAACTAATGGATATAATTGATCTAAAATCGACTTATATTGTTTCGATGTAAAATGGGTCTTGGTGGTTTGACCTAAACTCTATTGAGAGTATTTGGTGAAGTTTTAGAGATAACTATGCCGGCTTGCTATTTTTCTCGAGTTTTTGAAGTTTCTGCTCCATAATTGTGGTTGTGAATTACGATATAGAGCTTGGTTTCTCAATATATACCCTATACTTTCTTTAATTATACTATTTTTTATTTTGGAAATGTAAATGTAATTATCCTAAAATTAAAATAGAATTAAATGCTTTTTTATTCTTTACAAAACAACATAAAGACTTCCTTTTATTCAACAAAAAGACATATTCAGTTAATACATTTTTTCAAAGAAGACTCTAAGAAAGAATTATAAAATAATAGAAGCCCAACTATACTCATCCTTGTATCCATCCATCCAACTAACTGACTCCGTATTATAACCAGGGGCGGAGCCAAGGGGGGCCATTAGGGGCCCTCGCCCCCCAGCCTCACCCACCCCTTTATATATGTTGTATATAAATAATAAAGATATATAATATGTATAGTGATATATATATATATATATATATATATATATATATATATATATATATATATATATAGACATATTTGATATAATATTTTGTAAAGTTTTATATAGTTAAATATAAGTTCACATAATCTAGAATTCTTGTTTAATTTTATACTCAAAATCTTGATTTTATTTATTTTAAACTTCCACTGATTAATTTTATATTACAATTTATTTGTTTTGTTTTACTACTTTTTGAGTTTTATCTAAACTTTCTCCTACTCTTTCCATGTAGTTAATAAAATAAAGGACGATCAATAACATAATATTTGAGTGTATATTATATTTTTTTGGGATGATTTTCTTTATATGCTACATGTTTTTGTATTAGAAAATTCAGGGAGGAAAAACCAATAATAAAGCTAGAGATACTTTTTTAAATTGTACTGGTTATACATATTAAGAAAGCAATTACTCAATACTTTGATATTGATTTAGTTATAAATTAATATCATTTTACAACATACGACAAATATCTAAGTAAACATAAATATTCCAGGAGCGTATACAATATCTCTATCTCGTGACGTATTTTTTGTATCTTTTTATCCAGTTTGTTTTAAAATTTTAAAACTATTAACTTTATTGTGTTACTTTAGAGTTACTTTTTATGTTATAGTATTAAATATCTTTTTAAAATACGTGTGTTTTAATGGTGGTTGATTATTTTTAAAACCTAAAAAACTAACAAAAAAATGTATTTATAAAAAAATACTTCACATGGTTTTGCCCCCTAAATCATATTTCTAGCTCCGCCCCTGATTATAACTATTGGTATGGATCTAATAATATTTCAATACAATACACTTTTTTGTATGAAATTTCGTTTTATGATTTGTTCGATGATACGGTGTAAAACTTGTTGGGCTCGTTATATTGTGACACGCGAACACAAATTTCTAAGTGCACGTCTTCGTTAAATTCCGCACACGAGTATGCATGCTGGCACGCACAATGTGCAGGCCAACCCGCAAGCAAGGCTCTTTGACAGTATACTTCTTCACTTCTTTCAGTTAGGAGTGTCTCATAGATGAATCATCAAAAGAAAAAGAGTGTCTCATAAATGATCACACAATGTATTTAACAATATAAAATACACAAAAGTTCGACTCTTGTTATTTTTCTATTGTTCAACAAACAACAACAACAACAACAACAACAAATATAAGTATAAGAAGCTTGACTCCAACTATTCAAAAACAACAATTACAGTACAAATCTAAATCCTTTCCAATACTTGAAGTGTCGTCCGAAACTTTTGTTCACTGTTCAAATGTCATGTTTTCAGCTTCTTGTCTGACTGAATCAAAGAGTACGGTAGAAAGATACCGCTCCCCGAAGCTTGGGAAAATAGCCTACATTAAATTTTGTGAATATGAAATTGATCCCTAGTTACGTAATCCAGAAGCAATTTAAAATTACTTTTCCGTTAGCCAATACTAAATATAACCATACAATTTATGGTGTCCGAACCCAACGTCAATCTACATGACATTCCAAGTTCAATTACGGACAACTTTGCCAACAAAAATGACCGCCTTTTATGCCGGATATTGGCAAATCAGCAAGCAGCCATGAACTAACTATATGCTCGAGAAGTTTTCAATTTTAGTCCTTTAACGTTTACCTTGTACAACATTAGTCACTTAATGCGGACTTTAGATTTTTTGGTCCTTTAATGTGCGATAATTACTACACTAGTCTTTTTTTGCCGGAAAACACTGTTCACCGCCTGAAAATGCACGTAACCGACACATGTCTGAAAAAAATTTGCACAAACTACCCCGAACGGTTAGTAAATTATACAAACCGCCCCTCATGTTTGGAAAAGTATACAAACTACTCCTATTTTATGTTTGGTAGTGCACTTACCCCCTTATAATGTTAAAATTAACAGAAAAATATGAATCAACAAAATAATTACTTGGATCTATTTACTTGGATCCAACATTATTATGTGAAGATAATTCCGCATGTGTAACTCAGATGAAAGAAGGTTACGTCAATAGTGATAGAACAAAGCTCATACCTAGAAAGTTCTGCTCATTTACTCAAGAACTCGAAAAGAGCAAAGATGTCGATATTTAATATGTTGGATCATGTACAACATGTCTGATCTTTTTACAAAGGTCTTTCCTACAACAACTTTTAGGAAGCATGTTCATAACAAACATGCCTATTTGAGGGGAGCACACATGTTGTACTCTTGTTTCCTTATTATGATTTTGGGTTTTTCCTAACAAGGTTTGTTATGAGAAAATATGAAACACTTGCACAAGATGATGTACTCTTTTTCCTTAACTATAGTTTTAATCCTTAGATTTTACGTAGTAAGGTTTTAACGATGCATCGTGAATAGTTTGGACAGCTAAATGGAGAGTGTTTAAAATATATTATTAGTTATCCAACTTTGATGAGAAAAGTCATTAGGCATTCAACATATAGTTTGTAAAAGTCTTGGAAAACAACTCAATTAAAGAAATTGTAGTAATGTAGTTAATTTTTTTTTTTCTATAAATAAATAGTCTTACCACTTGTAAATAGCTTATTCAGCTTGTTCTAACATGTAGTTTTTAAGATTGATTTTAAAGACAAAAAATGAAGTTACAAACTTACAACAATGAGTTTCCCAGCATATTCTGGCCGCTTTGCAATCCTAATTGCAGCAGCTGCTGCCGCACCAGATGATATTCCCACCTTCACCATATGTCACAATATTTTAGAATGTTTTGAGCAAGATTTGTGCCTCGAAATCACTTATAGTAGAAAAGTTGAAATCCTGAAAATCACCAAAGTATTCAAAGGGACTAAAGTGGCATAACCTACCAATAAACCTTCTCTCAAAGCGAGTTCCTTCGCTGTCTCTATGGCCTCATCACTTGAAACCTTGGAGAGAGAGAGAGAGAGAGAGAGAGGTTTTATTGAGGACATCCATTCACATTAGAAAGTATTAACTTATACATATTTACAAAACTTTATGTTTATAGAAAGATATTTAAAATTCTGTTACAGCGGTTCACAACCGTTTTCCTGTTTTAGTAAGTCGAGTTAGTTAGATTAGTTTAGTATAAATAGTGAGCTCCTAATTCAGTTTTACTCACTTGATTCATTAACAACATTTTGTAAACACAATTCTCTTTGTAATCTCTCTCAAATGATCAATACAATCGTCAGTTTTTGTTCCTTTATTTTGATGCGATTGTGTTGCTAATATGGTATCAGTTGATTGGTTCTGATCCGATCATCTCCTCCGATCCGTTATTCCGCATTTAGATCTCTGATTCTTCTGCGAATTTCAATCTTGAAATTCGATTTGGTATTGTATTTTGATTCTGTTGAATTTGTTAATCGAATTGAGATTCAATTTTGAGTGTTCTATCGTTTATATCTGTTGTTGTTCATAATTAGATCTGTTGATTCTGTGTATTTGTTAGATTGTTGATTTTGTTTGTGATAATGACTTCAAACAACAATTTACCGAACAATTTGCCGAACAATATGCCAAATAATATGTCTCACTCTTTTAGAAATCCAAGTGATGATTCATCTTCGGTTTATTTTCTGGATGGTCGTGATGTATCGAGTGTTTCTATTGTTGGAGATGTTTTTACGGGTGACAATTATGTTTCTTGGACAAAAGGTATTGAAGTTGCTCTTAGCATCAAGAACAAACTGTGTTTTATAGATGGTACATTGCCTATTCCAGATGAAACTGATCCTATTCATAGAACTTGTTGGATTAGAGCTGACAAGTTGGTGTTATCTTGGCTTTTGAATTCTGTGGCAAAAGAAATTAGACACAGCTTGTTGTATATTACTACTGCTTTGGAGATTTGGCAAGAACTCAAAACTAGACATGATAGATCTGATGGATCAAGAGTTTTTCACCTAAGAAAGACAATCTCAACAATGTCTCAAGGTTCTTTGTCTGTAACAGCATTTTATAATGCTTTTAGAGTTGTTTGGGATGAGTTTGTGAGTCAAAGACCAGCTACAGCTTGCTCTTGTGGTAGATGCATATGTAATGTTAACAAGAACAGGATTGATGAACAACAGAGTGACTGTGTGATGAGTTTTTTGGTAGGATTGAATGATTCATATTCAGCTATTAGGAGTCAGATTCTTCTGATGTCTCCTCTGCCCTCTTTGTCAAAAGTGTATTCCTTACTATTGCAAGAGGAAAACCAACGTTCTCTGCATCCAGTCAATACCAATTCTGAGTCACTTGCTATGTTCACAAGATCAAATTCTGGTCAAGATGCATATGTCAAACCACAGACTACTAATTCTCAGTTTAAGTTTCAGAAGAATTTTCAGAATAAAGATAAGAAGAAGCTGAGGTGTACCCATTGTGGGTTCAATGGACACACTGTAGACAGGTGTTATCAGTTGATTGGATACCCACCTGGATGGGATGGTCCAAAGGGAAAGAGGCAGTTTTCTAACACACACTCTGCAAATTATGTTCAAGCTGATAATGAAGATGATGACAAGCCTGAGGTTGAGCCTACTGTTGATCCAGATTTTGCTCTCTTGAAAAATTCATGGCCTTTAAAGCTCAGAGTCAAGCAAGTGTGCAAACTCAGCAAGAATCTGGTAATAGGTTTGTGGCTTCAGCTCAGGCTGGTAAGATATTTTCTAATCCTTGTGTATTGTCTTCCATTTCCAAGTCTTATTTGGTAGGAAATAGGTATTGGATACTAGACTCAGGAGCAACAGATCACATGTTGTGTGAAGAACAATGGTTTAGTAACATGTCTAAGAATATACAAGTTCCTATATCACTGCCTAATAACAATCAAACCTATGCTATTCTACAGGCAGACATTAGTTTGAACTCTAAGCTGCTGCTTAAAGACACTCTATTTGTTCCAAGTTTCAGCTATAATCTTATCTCTGTGTCTAAGTTGACAGCTTATTCAAATGTATCTCTTTTTTTCTCATCAACTGATTGTGTATTGCAGGACAACACAACCAAGAAGATGATTGGTTTTGCTAGAGTTTTCAATGGTTTATATGTTTTGAATATGTCTGATATATTGAGAACTCAATGTAGCTTCAGTAAAATTTCATGTAATTCTGCTTTTAGTTTGTGGCACAATAGGCTTGGCCATCCTTCTACTCAAAAGATTGTTCAAACCTCTCTAGTAAAGACATCAGATTGTAATGAAACACCTTGTAACACATGCCATTTAGCAAAGCAGAAAATATTATCTTTTCCTATTAGCAATTCTGTTTCTGAGAGTGCATTTCATATGATACATTGTGATGTTTGGGGCCCTTACTCTACTATATCTTATGATTGATTTAAGTACTTTTTGACTATTGCTGATGATTACACAAGGTGTACCTGGGTATACTTCTTAAAAGCTAAGTCTGAGGTTCAAAGATATATAGAAAAGTTCTGTAAAATGATTCAAACTCAGTTTGGAATCAAAGTTAGAATAATAAGGACAGATAATGGGGCTGAATTTTTCATGCATGAGTTCTTCAGTAAAACTGGTATAATACATCAGAAAAGCTGTGTACAAACTCCACAACAAAATGGAGTTGTTGAAAGGAAGCATCAACACATTTTACAAGTAGCAAGAGCATTGAAATTTCAGTCAAATATACCTATACAATATTGGACAAATTGTATTGCTACAACTGTTTTTCTCATAAATAGATTACATTCTCCTGTTTTGAAAAACAAAACACCTTTTGAAATGCTTTTTAATAAAGTTCATGATTATGATATACTCAAGTGTTTTGGATGTCTATGTTATGCAGCAACCTTGAAAGATCACAGGTTGAAATTTGAACCTCGAGCTCAAAGGTGCATCTTTATAGGATACCCTCTGGGAACAAAAGGGTATTTGTTATTAAACATTGAGACAAACAATGTTTGTTTTTATATCAAGAAATGTCAAGTTCTTTGAAAATATATATCCCATGATAAATGAAACATCTAAAAATGTATCTAACAGTGCTCCAAGTGTGCAACAAGATTATTTTGTTCAGGTTCAACCAAATACAAACAGAGGAAATGAAGAAAGAACAGTGCAGAACACTGATATAGTAGTCACAGAACAAAGTAATGACATTGACACAGATAGCTCAAGCTTGCAAACACACCATATGGATGATAGAGGAGTTGAGTCAAGTCCTCAGCATCAACATGGTTCTGCTCAAAATGATGAATCACCAGTTTCTCAGAACACTGGTGAAATGAGTACAATTCCTATTCTTATCTCTACTGATATTGACACACACACTATGCATATACCTCATGATAATCAATTGAGAAAATCATCAAGAATCACTGCACCTCCTGCATATTTATGTGTGTATGATTGTCATTTACCTCCTTCATTACATAAAGCAAATTTTACCTCTGCAAAACATACTTTTCACAAAGTGAAACATCCTATTGAGTCATATATTTCTGTAGATAGATTGAGCAAGTCTCACAGGGCTTTTACTGCAGCTATTAGTCAAGTAGCTGAACCTAAAACTTTCAATCAAGCAAACAAGATTCCTGAATGGCAAGAAGCCATGAAGAAGGAATTAGCAGCTTTAGACAAAACTAAGACATGGATACTAACTGATTTACCTACTGGACACCATTGTATAGGTTGCAAATGGGTGTTTAAGGTTAAACATAGAGCTGATGGTTCCATAGAATGATACAAAGCTAGGCTAGTAGCAAAAGGCTACACACAAGAGGAGGGACTTGATTATTTTGACACCTTCTTACCAGTAGCAAAGTTAACCCCAATGAGAGTTCTCCTATCCTTAGCTGCAGCAAATAACTGGTTCCTTCATCAGTTAGATGTCAATACAGCATTCCTCCATGGTGACCTTGATGAAGAGATATACATGTCTCCACCTCCAAGATACTGCTTACCAAATGACAAAAGAGTATGCTTGTTAAAGAAAAGTCTTTATGGACTAAGGCAAGCATCAAGGCAGTGGAATATTCAGCTTACAAATTTTCTATTGTCTAAAGAATATAAACAAACTATCTCTGATAGTTCATTATTTGTGAGGAAAGTTGGAAACTCATTTACAGCTTTATGTGTTTATGTAGATGATGTAATTCTAACAGGGAATGACATGAAGGAAATTGAAAGAATCAAGCTGCAACTAGATGAAAGATTCACAATCAAAGACCTTGGACAGCTAAAGTATATCCTTGGAATAGAGGTAGCAAGGAGCAAGAAAGGGATAACAATCTGCCAAAGAAAGTATGCACTAGATATACTTTCTGATTCAGGATATATCTCAAGCAAACCAAGCACAACTCCCATGGATTCATCAACAAAGCTTCAAACAGATGATGCTCCACCATTAGATGACCCCACTGAATACAGAAGACTTGTAGGCCGGTTATTGTATCTAACAATCACAAGACCAAACTTAAACTACAGCATCCAGTGTCTCACACAGTTTATGTCTAAACCTACTACATCACACATGGCAGCTGCACACAGAGTACTCGGATACATCAAAAGCAGTCCAGGAAAGGGCCTATTCTATCCTTCTACCTCAGAATCACACATTAAAGCCTTTTGTGATAGTGATTGGGCAGCTTGCACAGAAACTAGGAAGAGTGTAACAGGATATGCTATATATATAGGAGACTCATTGATAGCTTGGAAGGCAAAGAAACAACCAACAGTGAGTAGATCATCAACAGAAGCAGAGTATAGAGCAATAGCAACAACCACATGTGAGATTATATGGCTAAACCAATTGCTTCAAGACCTGTGCATTCAACAAAAGAAGATGCCTCTTCTATACACTGACAGTAAAAGTGCATCATGTATTGCAAACAACCCAGTGCACCATGAAAAGACAAAACATATCCAAATAGACTGCTTCTTTGTGAGGGAAAAGGTTAACCAAGGCCAACTCAAAGTTTTGAATATTCCAAGTGAACAACAGGTTGCAGATGTTCTTACAAAACCATTGTCTCTTCAACCATTTACAAGGATGATTTGCAAGATGGGCATTTTGGATATCCATGCCCCTCTTGAGGGGGGATATTAACTTATACATATTTACAAAACTTTCTGTTTATAGAAAGATATTTAAAATTCTGTTACAACGGTTCACAACCGTTTTCCTGTTTTAGTAAGTCGAGTTAGTTAGATTAGTTTAGTATAAATAGTGAGCTCCTAATTCAGTTTTACTCACTTGATTCATTAACAACATTTTGTAAACACAATTCTCTTTGTAATCTCTCTCAAATGATCAATACAATCGTCAGTTTTTGTTCCTTTATTTTGATGCGATTGTGTTGCTAATAGAAAGGACACAAAGAAGAAAACATCGATCAAGTCTTACTTGAATTACTTCATCCATGAGATCCACGTCCAAAACGCCAAGGACAAGACCGGGCCCTATTCCTTGGATCTTATGTGGACCTTGAGCAGTATACGTAATCGTTTGTCGAGTTAATAAACTTACAAGACAATCGATATAGGAAAACAGAATACATCCGTGGTAACAAAAAGCTGTGTAGACATGAAAAACACTACAAATGGTATGCCGCGTTTTTCTCATATACATAATATTTTCATTCAATTTCTTTCCACAATACAACAGATAACATTCTCAATCTTGATTGAGAAGACAACATAGCTTCGGAAGGAATGAACTTGAGGAAGAAAACACACACGCTTATACAAATATTCAGTCAAGTAAGAAGCTAACATAGGACAAGACACGAAATAGATAGGACTGTCATCCCAAAAAGGTAAGTCCAATAGAAAATTAAAGTTTTAATCAACCAACATATACTTTCTGCAATGGCAAGGCCTATCCACTTTGAATAAATAACATCAAGAAATCGTTTTACCAGAAAGGGTATCATCGATTATGTTCAACTGTAGAATGAAGATTCACTTCATCTTTGGATGGTTTTGTACATTCAGAATTGTTTGAGAGTTAATTTTGTTAAAAAGAATTACAAATTACGAGTTTTTCCTAAGGCACAAGGAACATTTCTTTATGATAATGGTGCATAAATAACATGTCCTTATTGTAATCGTTATATCTAATGCATAAAAAAAAGACATATCCGTATGGATATGATCGTTATATAGAGGGTGGTACGTTTCCAGACTACAAAGGCAGAAATTAACTCTGCAAAAGAAAAGTATGTGTATTATAACTTTTTATAGGAATCGGTTCAAGGCGAATGATATAATAATAAACTAGTTTCCTCAGAGAAATACACTAGCTTTCAGAGAATAAAACAAGAAATACATAACAGCATCAACAGTACTCACCTGGCTTTCCTCCAGAAAGAATAGCACTTTCAACTGGTTCCACACCATATAGCTAAAAGAACAACGCACGGGGATGAAAATACGAGAAACACTATCAGAAAGAATCAAAACAACCGTAAATTCTGTATCATAATGAGAATTATTAACGATTTGGCAGCTTAAAATGATAACTTATGAATAACCTTGATGTCTGGGTTCTGTTCTTTAAGGAATCTTCCTGTACCGGTGATAGTGCCTCCGGTTCCAATTCCTGAAACAAATGCATCAACTTTTCCATTTGTTCCCTTCCAGATCTCAGGTCCGGTGGTCTCGTAGTGTATCTACAAGAACTAAAATATTAGCAACCTGATGCTCCAAATGAGTTATAACTGTATTTAATATAATGGTCACCGAGCTTAACAATGACCTTCGGGTTGGCAGGATTATCAAATTGCCGAAGCATGAAGGAATTGGGAGTTTTATCCTGTAGCTCTTCAGCTTTCTCAATAACACCTTTAATTCCCTTAGCAGGATCTGTGAGCACTACTTGAGCACCAAAAGCGAGTAGAACAATTCTGCGCTCAAGACTCATATTAGCAGGCATCGTGACAATAAGCTTGTACCCTTTGGAAGCTGCTATGAATGCCAAACCTATGCCGGTGCTACCGCTCGTGGGTTCAATAAGGATGGTCTTCAACAAAATTACCAATAACCAACTCAGAATGCACAATATCAGAGTATAATCTTAAATATAAAATTGAAAAGGTAGATTCAAGCACATTTTAACCGATAAACTAAAGCAAAAACTGTGGGCATTTACCTCTCCCGGTGTGATGAGACCTCGCGCCTCAGCATCAGCAATCATACTACAAGCAATCCTGCGTGAAGAAAAACATAGTTCAGTAATGTACTATTGTGGTTCACCTGAAACAGCGATACGATATAATATCAACCGCACAAACTGGATCTTTAAAGAAAATGATCTTCGTCATCCACGCAAGAAAAAGGGATGAAATACCTATCCTTGACACTAGAACATGGCTCCATTGATTCAAGCTTGGCCGCGACACGCGCGACACAACCATCAACAACATTGTTCAAATATACCAATGGAGTGTTACCTATCAACTATAACACAAAACAATATAAATAGGAAGAAAAAAATAAATAAAATGATACAAAACTTACTTCAGTAACATCCTTAGCTATTCCAATCTTTGCCATAACTTTGTTCTTATTCTGCAACTATAAAAGATGTCAAAATCTTTAACCATAAAACTAAGGAACACAAAATATGTAACAGTTATATATTAAGTAAATTGATCCATCTGCAATAACAAATAAATCCCGCTTCAAGAACAAAATAGTATATATATCTATATCTCACGAGTTCATTCCTTTTTTAGAAAATTTAATGGAAAAAAAATTTCTACCTTTTTTGTGGCTTTATCTGTGTACTGTCTAGTTCGATTTGTTTGATCATTTGAACTTAAATATAGTCGACCGTGTACGTACTTCAGTGGATTAACGTTACGTTTAAAGAGAAAACAATGCGCATGGTCCTTAAATGTTAGGGTGGTTGTACAAATAGTCATTTCTTTGTATAACTTGCAAAATTAATCCTTTATCTTTTGATTTCTACAATTTTCGTCCTTTACTTTATGACTTGTGAATATAATCCTTTATCTTTAATTCTTAGAAATTTATGTCATTTGTTCTTCATTCTAGTTCTTAATTAATTTTTATGATCTGATTTCAATCTTCAAGCAAGTAATCAAATTTTGAAAGGTAATATAATTTGGGGAAAAAGTGTCAATCAACAACTAGGAAAATATAGAGAGAACAAAGAAATAGTTTCAGGACTAAAAACATTAAAGAAGAATGAGTTATGGGCTAAAATTGAAGAAAATGATTTAAATGCTATGAATTAAAGATAAAAGACTCAATTTGCATGTTAGCTTTCTTTACGTGAAATAAAGACCGGGAATGAAGCACCGAGGAATTCTAACTAGTTGGAACCTCTAATACGCTATCTTCTATTCAAATTTATTGAAAAATAAAAATAGAAAAGAGTTCAACAAAATCGAAAGTTTTTCATGTTACAAAAAATGATCATCATCGACTAGACTACTAATAAAAGGTGGGTATGACGACCACCAATGATCTGTGCTCTGTCGTGCTCCTAAGTTAGCAAGTGCATCTGTCAGCCGATTCCCTAAATTTTGTGAGAAACCTGGAAGCTGATCGGCCGCATGAATTTCAAACAAGAAAGGCAACAATATCCAATTGCCCTAAGTAGCTTCTTAAAGTTGTTTTTAATGAGATTAACAACACAAGTAGAGTCGCCTTCCAGCCAAATTGGATTCCAACGCTTTGCAAGTCATTAAAGAAAAAAGATTAAAATAGTGAGAAATAACTAGAGTAGCAGACTATATTAAAAAAATTAGTTGATAAGTTTTGTATCTATATTTTGGTTCAAATGGCCCCCAGGAAAGCAGGTTTTCCAATCTTGTCCCGCACAAGTTGTTCTCACATCTATTATTGTCAATCTGCAAGGAATTACATACATAATAATTGAAGTATAATAATATTAAAGCTAAATATTAAAAGTGAAAAATATGCGGTTGTTGAAAAGTAAATGAATCCAATCGCTGGAAAATTTGACGTTTTCCTTTATTTAGAGCTCAATTATTTTTTATACTTTTAGATCTAGATATAGATAATGTACGCCTTTCATGGTCTCAAAGGGTGCCATTCCTCCAATAACAAATGCTCTCTTGGCTATTAAGTATATACTGGCTGTTTGTGAACACAGATCCAAATATTTGTTATATAATTAATATATATATATATATATATATATATATATATATATATATATATATATATATATTAAACCCTCAAACATATACCATGTTTTAAAACTTGTAACCTGATGTAAATTTTCTTTTAAAACTAACGCCCAATGTATACCTTTTCGTCGCAAAGTACTCTGTCCAACTTTTTAGCGGAATCTTTTGGTGAAAAGTTTGTTTTCACCGCTATTTGAAGCTCAAGCATGATTCATCTCTATTTAAAACAGCAAGTATATATATAAATTTTTAATATTTTTAAAATTTATTTTGCCACCAATTCTTTGGATCTTATGTGGTATTCGAAAAGGTTATTTAAATTTTGATTTTAATTTGTCCATATCCCCGAGTCTTTTGTTGTTTTCTTCATTGTAGAAACTTTACATTTGTTTATGTACCATTTTTTATTTTGCTTTCTCATGGTTTTGTTATGAAATCTCTCTCTCTCTCTCTCTCTCTCTCTCTCTCTCTATATATATATATATATATATATATATATATATATAAAGAAAGAAAGAGGTTTTGGCCCAACATTTTAATTGATTTCCAAATTTACCCTTATAAGAGAAGAGGTTTGGTCCAACATTTTAATTGATTCTCAAATCTACCTTTAAAATTTATTATTATTTGTAACAATATTAGAAAATTTTCACTTTAGTCCTTAAATCTTTAGAAAATCTCAATATGACTCTAAAGTATCATAAATTTTATTATTTTAGTCCAAAATTTGTCACTTTTACTCTCTTAGTTTCCAAGAAATCTCAATAATGTCCAAAATAATTATAAATTTGTGTTTTAGTTCAAAAAAGAGATGTGTTAAAACTCAATAATCTTTACACAAAAAAAAAAAAAGAAAAAAATAATTACGCGCAGACCCGCGTGTACCCGAGATCTAGTATAAAAAAGAAAGCGGGAAGAAAAAACAAGAACAAGGTCGACTCAATCCACATACTAAAAGGTAGTCGAAAAGGTTATTCAAATTTTTATTTGCCCAAATCCCCGAGCCTTTTGTTGTGTTCTTAATTGTATAAACTTTACATTTGTTTATGTACCATTTTTTATTTTGTTTTCTCATGGTTTTGTTATTAAATTTTCAAAAAAAGTTATTAACAAATAATAATTTAGCACATTCATAAATTGCGGTGATTAAATTGTGTTCATTAATTGTAGAAAACTCTTCCTATGCATATTGTCTAAACGAGCAAACCTTAATCAACGCTAAATGGAAAGAGATGCTCTCTTTGATGAGAATGTCCGTTCTTCTAACAATGGAGCTGCAACTTTCCTAGAAAATTTTCAAAACAATCATCGAAAATTCACTTATATATATTCTCCATGCCATATCATGTTGAGCCATGAAAATGTAATGTAGGGTATCAGATTTATCAATTCCGAAAACTCCACTACAGTTACGGCTTTAAACGTAGTATAGAAGGTTTGGAACCTGGAGATGCAGCAACCTTAAATTTCACAAAACAATATCAAACTGTCATTATTGCCCTAAAAGATAATGCAGGAGATCCAAGACCTAAAACAACAATTTCAAATATCACATAACATTATCAATATTACAATAAACTGGAACAGTTAGGTCAGCATTCCGTAAAACTAATTGATATTACTCACCATCAAATGAGAAGTTATACAAATGATATGACATACTTACGACTAAAAATCAATTTAGTGGTGATCCAACAAAATAAATAAGTTGCAAAATAATGTAAACAATATTTGTTTTTCCAGTACTATAAATGCTTCTCATTTCAAAAGACTTCCACTCCTAAACGATATGACAACCATCTCAAATCAAGTCTAACTCCGCACTTTCACTCAACTCTCCAATCTAACTTTCACCTCAAAGCAACTCCAGACTTTCGGCATAGTTTTCGACTTGAAATAATTCTCTTATACCTTGTATTACAAGCTTTTTCTTCCCTAATTTCTCTAAATCAAGAGCAACCAATCCATTTCCCGGAGATGCCACCAAAGCTTCACCGTTCTTCCGTAATGCCAATACTTTCCTCATCCCGCCTACAAACGAAAAGCTATAAAGTCTCGTCCACGACGTTTTAGCACCACAATCCTCCATCAACCAAACATCACAAGGCCAATCCAAATATGTCTTGTACTTGATCACTGCAAGAGATTCTCCAATCGAAGTCATATGCAAGTCAAGAACATCTCCTATTGCCAACTCATCTGGCAGCTTAATCTCATCAAACACCTCTCGGACAACCCGAAACAGCAGGATCGAAATGCTCCTATCGCTGACAGATGTGTACTTGAGCCAATACAAAACCCCATTCCACAAAACTTGGGACCAGGCAAACTCAGCAGTTTGAAGCCTAACATCAACTCGCAATCTACGCCACCCCCCCGTCCTAAGGGAAAAAACCTCAGCCTTAGGCCGAGAACTAGCACGTTCTCTATCATAAACCAACCTAACAACCTTGAAATCATGGTCGGCATAGCCCAATCCTAACACGACACAGTGGTGCCCTGGAAGATTAATGGTGGCCATTGGTAAAACAACGCGTTTTTTAATAGAAAAATTGCAAAGAAGAATAGATTGTCTATGATAAATAGAATCTGAAAAGCATACAACACCACGATAAGAACCCACGATACTGAAGAGCTTCTTGAAGGGGACTTTGAGTTTCGAGGAAGAAGTGATGGCAAAGGGTCCAGGGAGTTCGAGTTCGAGTTCCGAGGAAGAAGTGATGGCAAAGGGTCCGGTTTCGGAGACTTCGAGGAGCGAATAATGCTCGAAATTGCAGTGTACATCGTATCGCCTGAGAATTAGGGTTTGGTTTCTTGGTTTGTAGAGGTGAGAGGAGATGAAGAAGGGGCTAGTTATAACTGAACGCCAAGATCTGCAAACTGCGGTGAAGCGGACAAGGGATTTGACGGGAAGTTTAAGGAGGATTTGTACGATGAGCTCAGGCAGGAAGTAGTCCGACATTGTTTGTTTACGAGTAAGAACAATAGCATGCATGCCATGAACACAGCCGTCTTATTTTAGGGTTTACATAATGGGCCTAATTAACTATTTGGTTATCTTATTTTAGGGTTTTTGACAATTTATCCTGAAATTGACAAATTATCCCCTATGAAAAATAAATAGATAAATTACCTCCATGTGATTTCATAAATCGGCACACCACCTCCCTCTAACTTTTTAAGTGTATTTTTATATTTAATGACCAAAATACACTTGTTGTTTCTAATACTTTCTAATTCTATTAATATTATAACATTTCTTTAAAAAATTATGAATGAAACTATAAAATTTTATTATAAAACATACATATTCTGAAATTATAAAAAAAATTATTTTACTTTTTACTTTTGCATATTTATTAACAAGTTAAAGTATTTAACTAAAAATTTACATATTTTTTAAGAAAAAGAGGATATAATTTTTTATTTCTTTTAAAGCGACAAGTGATGATTCAAAATATGACTAGTTGGCATTATATTACTTTAGTTGGTCCCACCACATTTGTCTCTTCGCAATTTTATTTTATTGAACAAGACTTAGCAACTTGTCGTTACTTGTTGGGCGCTTTGGATAAAAATTAACTTCGATGAGGCTATTTTAATCGGATTAATGAATCAGGAATTGATGTCATTGCTCATGATTTCAAAGGGGGTTTGCATAGCACGATCACAACAACAAATGACTGGTAATTTAGGGACGTTAAATGTTGAAGCATTTGCAGCAATACTGGCGATACAATGCACTGGAGTGAGGTGCTTTCTTGAAGGCGATTGTTTGACAAGTATTCGTGATATTCCTAGTGATGGTTGTGAAGCGAATCATGAGAACATTATACGAGATATCCGATGCATTCTAGCGCAGAATCAACCGTTTGTCTTCCAATGGATTTGCACAGAAGCTAATGCAGATGCTCACTTAATAGACTGTGCATGGGTTCTTGCTTGTAGTATCAGATGGTCATTGGTTCTCAAAGTGCTGGCGTTCTTTTATTTTGCTTCAGTTATTTGCATAATCTTTTTCTTTGGGTCCTAGATTGTTGTATCCTTTTTTTAGGTGTTTGTTGCTTTTGGTCGTTCACCGCTGCTCTTAGCCTGATCAAATGCGAATTGTGCAACTGATTTGGTCTGACACTTTGATGTCTTCTCTGATATCGAAAAGTAGAATAGGTCTGCATCCCGTAAATTAATTGGTATAAATCAACATTAATGAGAAGTTATACAGCTGAAAGGATATACTCATGGACAATATGGCTTAAGATCAATTTAGTGGCCATTCAACAGAATACACAAGGTCCAGAATAATGTAAAAGATGTCTTTTTTCATTACTACAAATACTTCTCATTCCAAAATACTTTCAATCATAAACGATAGGACAACAATCTCAAATTAATTCTAAATCCGCACCTTCACTCAACTCAGCAATTTAACTTACACCTCTCAACAACTCCAGACTTTCGACATAGTTTTCGACATGAAATGTGAGTGTTGGTCCTTTTTTTTTTTTTGATAATCATAACAATTTTATTCAAACCAAGCGAACAGTTTTACAGCAGGGGTAGGGGGAACGAGTGGTACGGTTTACAACAGTAAAAATATCAGAAAGTACAAGGAGTCCTTTATTCCAAGGTTTTTGGTCTCTAATTTTTGTAAATCAAAAGTAACCAATCCAATTCCCTGAGATGCCACCAAAGCTTCACCGTTCTTTCGTAATACCTCCGCTTTCTCCATCCCTCCTACAAACTAAAAGCTAAAAAGCCTCATCCAAGATGTTTTAACACCACAATCCTCCATGAACCAAACATCACAAGACCTATTACCCAAATCTCTGTTGTACTTGATCACGACAAGAGATTCTCCAATCAAAGTCAAATACAAGTCAATAATATCTTTTGGTGCCGACTCATTTGGTAGCTTAATTTCATCAAACACCTCTTGGGCAACTCGAAACAACATAATCAAAATGTTCTTGACGTTAATCAAGTTGCACGTAAGCCAATATACAACCCCATTCAAGAAAACTTGAGACCACATAAACTTAACATACTTAACATTTTGAACCCTAACATTAATTAATTCAATCTTCGGAACCTCTCTCTCCTAATTAAGGGAAAAAACCTCAGTCTTAGGCGGAGAACTTAGAGTAGAATCATCAAGTTCTCTATAGTAAACCAACCTAAAAACCTTGATATCATAGATTAGAGATTTGATACGAAATTTCAGAAGGATTTTTACAATGAGCTCCGACGAGTAGTAGCCCGACATGGTTTTCGAACAGTGGCAAAATGCAACTGTTAGTGGTTTTTAAATTTGACAAAAATCAAATTTATTTGTTAAGGCAATACCCTCTGAGTAATTTTTATTATCAAAAACTCCACTTGGTATTAGTAAATAATGTTGTTCTCACTTTGACCCATTAGATTTGGTATGCCTTGATTCTAAGTGTCTGAATAAAACTTGGTTCGCTGATGGTGTTCGTAAATCTGTCGGGAATGGTACTCACACGAGTTTTTGGAAGGATTGGTGGATTGGTGATGGTCCTCTCTTCTCTAAATACAGCAGGCTCTTTAGTATCGCAACAGATAAAGATGCAACAATTTTTGAGAAAGGAGAATGGGGCAGCAACGGATGGTCGTGGCTTTGGTGCTGGCGTCGCAATCTCTATGATTGGGAACAAAGTATGCTGGACAATTTAGTCTCATTAATTGAAGAGTTTACACCACAAGATATGAAACCTGATCGCTGGAGTTGGAGTATGGAGCAGGACGGTAACTTTACAGTCCGATCGGCATATAGAATCCTATCTTCTTGTGCTATTGAACCTTTGTCCATCTTCAAAAATCTCTGGGAGATCAAAGCACCTCTAAAAATGAAGGCGTTCGTCTGGCGTGTCCTTCTCAACAGAGTTCCAACAAAATGCAACTTGATGAATAGGGGCATCAATCTGAATTCTACTTCTTGTGGATTCTGTGGGCTTGAAGATGAAGACTCCAATCATCTCTTCTTCAGATGTTCTTTCAGTTATCGAATTTGGATGCGTGTGTTCAATTGGCTTGGCTTCCAAGTTGTCCTCGCAGGGAACCCGATCAATCATCTGCAACAATTTCTCGACCTCTTACCTAAAGCTGATAAAAATCCCGATTTTAGATGCATTTGGATCTTTGTCATTTGGGTTATCTGGTTAACAAGAAATGACCTTTTTTTCAACGGAAGACATGATCTCCATAGAGATTTTCTTGATGCAATCCGTGCTAGGATTTGGAGTTGGTTTAAGTCTATTCATTCTAAGTTTTCGTATTCATTTTTTGAATGGACTCATTCCCCGCTTCTTTGTAAGTTCTGACTCCTTTGTACTTATTTTGGGTATCTCTTATACCCATTCTTTTAATAAAATCCTTGATTGCCGATAAAAAAAAAAAAAAAAAAAAAAAAAGAAAAGATATATACTCTGAAGCTTGTATGGGTATTGAAAAGAAATTATATATTTGGAACTTTAGTCAGTGCTTCATAATACATTTTATAATTTTCTGATGCTGGTGTTGCTCTAGTAAATTATTTTAGCTATGTTATACTTTGTGACATTTTGTTTCATGAGAAATTCTTTTTTCTTCTTCTAGATAAGTGCGCTAATTGTTTGGTTTCTGCTGGAGTTCGTTTGATTTTTGCAAGTTAGTGTATGAATAGTTTTGTAGTCATATATATCTCTATAGGGTCAAGTTGTTTTTTTCCATTATGCACAAATGCATTATTACGGTTGAAATCTTTTGAGAGGCTAGTGACTGTTGAGTACTGAGAATTCGAGATTTACCAAGATCTGCAGCCACGTTTATTGGATTCTCCACCTAAAGTCAAGATTTGTGAATATAATATTGTCCCTACAATATCTTGTTAATTATGATTTAGATTTTATTGTAATCCGTTGTATATACAAAAGCTAGCGATATTGCTAAAGCAAAAAATGTTGTTGTCAAAGCAAATTTTTTTAATTCTCTAATTTACCCATTATAAAAGTACATTGTCTTAATTTCCTTAATTCACTATTCTTCATTAATTATATTACTTAAATTTAGGAGTTTGATATTATTTACCTATTTGGGCTTAAGTTGATCTTTAAAACAAATAAAAATATAAGAGATAATATTAGTAAGTTCATCTTTCAAATGAACAACAGTTTATATATATATATATATATATATATATATATATATATATATATATATATATATATATATATATATATATATATATATATATATATATATATATATATATTAAATCTCATTCAAGTTATAAAATAAGGTGAAATAAGAATTACCAGTACGTCTTTAATTCAGAAATTAGCTAGATTATATACGAATCCTCAATCGAAGACGAAATTCAATGCAAGATTATGCGAGACATTGAAACAAAAGTTAAAAAAAAAAAAAAAAAACAATGGTAGATATAAATCACTAAATAAAGCGAAGGAGTAGCATAGAAATATTATTAGTATATATCTTAAATTAATATTTATATGGAAGTATATCGATAATTTCAAGCGCGATTGTATTTCAATATTTGGACATAATCTTTGAATTTATGTAGGAAAATAAACAAATATTAGTTTCATGAATTGAAAATGAATACAAAATCTAAGTACTCTTGAATAATCACCAAATGCGCACAAAATTATGGAAGAAACTAATAAAATCTAACTAATTTCTCTAAAGCCTTATACATAATTTAAGTTTGGCCATATTTTTAATTTGAAATGAGTTATATTTAAAAGTATTTTCACTCTAAGTACACTTTTATTTATTTAATCAAGAAATCTAACTTTACATTATTCCTTGTAAAAACAGACTTCAAGAATAAATTGTTTCCAAAATATAAATTTAAAGATTGTGAGTATTAATGGTAGAGAATATTCGATTCTATAATTTAGGAATGATAATAAATGAAAAATATTGTATTAAATCTAACCAATTAACTTTTATAGAGTTTGACTAAGAAGGGTAAATTATAGAAACTAAAAAATATGCTTTGGCAGCAACAATATATGCTCTGGAATTATCGCTAGCCATATATGAATATGTAAGCCTGTAAAAAGATACTGAACAGTTTAATGCAGCTACATTTAGTTTTTAGTTTTTCCAGTTTTCCATATTTATACGAGTAGCTACAAAGATAACACTCTCGGTTTACTAAAATTTTGCATGTATTATTTACTATATTTATATGGACTCCGCAACATACCTAAAAATCAAAAGAGAAAGAAAATATTACGAGCATATCTTCCGTTAGATGCAATTACGTATTTGCTAGAAATACCTGGAGCAAAATAGGCCTTTAGTGGCTCCAGATAAAATTAAGATAAATAAGCATTCAGAGTCAAAAAACTACTGCTAGAGATCTTAAACCTGGAGGTTTCGCATTTCAAATTTGACAAATAAATTTTAAAAATTAGGCCACATATATATGCTCTCTTGATTAACCACATGAGGTCCATGTACGTTCTGAAATCAAATTATCCAACAGAAAAAAGGTTTAAATATTGCTGAATTAATTCACAAGCAATCAATAGTACCTGCGCATATACGTACGGCCTTTACAGTTAATAAAACGATGTCTATAAGTTGGAGGCTGCAATCTCAAATATCACATAACAATATCACAGAATACATTCCAACAATTAGATCACAGAGTATTCTTGACATCTTCAACATTAATAAGAAGTTTTGGTAGAACAAATTTCAGGACAATTCGACTAAGATCAGTTTAGTCGTGATCCCACAAAATAGATCATCAGATGCAACAGCACGTTTTTTCTCCCTATTTATGTCAAAACGCTCTCATTCCTAAACGATACGACAACCATCGAAAGCCAAGTCCTCTCCTGCACCTTCACTCGTCTCATTTGCAATTTCACTTTCACCGTTCATCAAACACCTCCTGACTGACCCGAAACATCGTTATCGAACAATTGAAAAAATTATCTATGGCGATCCAATGCACGACCCCATTCAAGAAAACTTGAGACCTCATGAACTTGGAATCTACTCCCAGCAACCTTCGAGAAAAACCTCGACCTCAGGCGCAGGCATAATACCAGATTCGTCGCATCTTTTATAGCAAACCAACCTAACAACCTTGACCCCAAATCCATGCAGAAAAAAATGGGGCACTTTCGGATCAATGGCGTAAAACGACATGTTTCTTGATAGAGGGGTTCCATAGAACAAGTGGCACCGCGACAAGAACCCACAATTCTAAAGTACCCGATTCGCGATTTGAAGGGGAACTCGAGTTCCGAGGAAGAATCGATGGCAAAGGGTTTGTTTTCGGGGACTTCGAGGAACGAACAACGTTCTCGATCGTCATTTGTGTCGTAACGCCTGAGAAGTAAGGTTTGCTCTTTTGGTTTGTAAAGGTGAGAGGAGATGAAAGAAGGGCTAGTTATAATTGAACGCCAACATTGGCACACTGCGGTGAAGCGGATTAGCGGGAAGTTTTAGAAGAATATGCACTATGATCTCTGGCGGGAAATAGTCGGACATGATTTTTTGAAGATCGGTGGCAAGATATTGCTGAAGGAGCTTTTAAAAATACCAAAAATTAATCAGTTTGGTAAATTATATATTAAGTTTGGGACTGGACTAGACTAGACTTGATTCGAGCTCATCAACGATTCAACATAGGATCCCACATAACTGACGGATGATTGAACATTTAGCAAGAAAAAAAATCAACAAATGTCATACTTTTTGACAAAAATACCACTTTAGTTGTCCCACCACTGATTCTCTTAGCCATTGAATTGTGTTGGTGCCAATAATTGCCTACTTCCCAAAACAAAATTCTAGAGGGGTTAATTTACCTATCAACCCAAAAAAATAAAAAAAAGTTACATGAACATATTTCATCCATAAACAAGTGGAGATCAGAAAAAATTACAACATTGGTCGTCCTTTAATTTCCATCTGGTTTTTCTCGAGCGTCACTTGACATCATTAAAATGAAGATTTAAAAAAAAGTACATGATATAACCATAATTAAATATTAAAAAGGTATTAACAAAAAATTATATACCACGGTCAAAACATTCTTGATAGCATGGATCAAAGTTTCTTTTCTTTGTTGCAAAAAAACACAAAAACTTTTCTATTTTTGATTCTATGAAACGAAACATACTAGTATTTTCTACGTCAATGTAACATCAATTTTTAAGGATTTCTCGAAACATGTTGGAGATATCTCGAAACATAGCGAATAATTTCTAGTATTTAGCGTACCGAAACATACTGTAAAAATCAAACTTTATTCCATGCTTCATAGACTGTTTTATCCTACTATTTAAAGGTAATTTATTTAGATACTTTCCATATTTGTGTCTAAATGTTTCTAATTTTATATTGATTTATTGACTACCTACTTATAGTTATACTATAGAAGATTTCTTAGTTTTGATGTTCATACATGTTCAAAGGTTAAAACTAAAGCGAAAGGAGTCGAGAAGAAAATAATTATCTTTCTTGACTAAATTCCGAATACGCCACCAGTGGCCACATACACGATATAACAGATATTACCTAAATTAATGTTTGTTATTCTTATACGTTAACATTTCTGATTTCTCCAATGGCAGAACACACACAACACATTCTCGTTCTCTTTAATTTATGAATCTCTACATGCTCGAGAGATTCTTTGGGTGGAAATTAAATACTATTTTATCACCAAATAATAAACCTTTGACCAAAATATTTCACTGCTGAGGATCGACACAGGCCCTTAGCGCGCCATCTACCTCCCTAATATTAATTCAAGTACGTTCTTAATTAACATTTTGAAATTACTTTTCACAAACAACCTACTTAGTACTACAAGTTTTCAACATTCAGAAATACAGCTTGTCCCCTTGTCAAGGTCAGCAGCAGCAGCAGTAATTAAGGATTAACACACACAACATAAGCTACCATTAAGGTTAGTGATTACAGACCAACATTAAAAATGAACATTAAAAGGATTATGTCATAATATCAGTAGTAAGTCACCTTTCTCCAAGTACACCCCCAAGTCATGTTTTATCAGTAGTAAGCTTGTTGGTATGCAGGTGGCATTCCATTGCTGTATCCTCCATAAGGGCTAAAGTTCACCGGAGAGACGGGATACGATCCGATGAGGGTAGGAGGAGCGGCTTCTGGGGAGTAAGCATAGGGAGGGCTCCTGCTCCCGTACATAACAGGTGAAGCTGGGTAAGCAGGCACTGCGGTCGGGTACTGGTTGTGTGACGGAGACCTGATATATGTTGGAGGAGATGGGAAAGACGAGACATAGGCGTTTGTGGAACGGCCTGCCTTGGCTGGAGGCATGGGGCCTCCGTTGCTGGCTCGTGTTCTTTTGGTGGCGGGGGTTGCCGTTGCCGGTGCCGGTTTTTTCTTCTCAATCTTTGTTTTGTCTAGTTGTTCAAGGCGTTTCTTGAGGTTTTCAGATGGGAATTCAGTCTCAAGTTTGTACTCTTCGATGCATTTGAGGACGGCGCGAATTGCTGATTGCTCTTTCTTGGCTGCCAGATGCTGCAAAGAATTGATAGATGGGACAATGGATTAGTTGAACGAAACTAAATTCATCAACTGATGCACTCTCAAGATTTTAAATGGTATTGGAAGTGCAAGTGCGAAAAGAATCCTTCATGAATGTGTGTGTGTGTGTGTTGCTGCCAAGATAACATGTATTTTCAGGACTCAGTTACGTGTGAAAAGCGATCATTGTCTTTGCTTTACTGTCCATTTTGTAAGAGAAAAATAGACTGCAAATTTGCTCGCAGCAAAAAAAAAAAAAAAAAAAAAAAAAAGCAAACAACTACCAAGAGCAATGATACAGGAAACAGGTATCGAGGGGCAAATCCTATCAAATGCATCTCATTTCGCCAAAGAAGTTTACATAGAACGAGAAAGGGTGCTACATTCCCACCCCATAAGTAAAGAAAGGAATCAGCATCAGCAGTGTAAGAAACAAAAGCTTACCGCAGAACGGCCCGAATTGTTGGGGTCCTCCAATATTGATGTAGCTGCCTTTTTCGCATCCTTCAGAAAAGCTCTCAGCAGTGGAACAGGGGGGAATTTGTCGGCAAGACCAACTTCATAAGTGAAATGTACAGCATCAACCTGTTGTCCCCTTCCAATTAATTCTTCAATAATATCTGCACAGGAGGAGTCAAAGCACTGAGACATTACTAGAACACTCATGAATTTTATATACCCATACTTCTACTTTATAAAGGTGCAAATACTCAGACGCTTACAAGAAGAAATCTGAAAAGAAATGCAGACAAATCCAGAAAAAACTTTATAACTCTTACAACAGTAAACGTCAGGGAGACACCAGCAAACTAACAAGATAGTCTTATAGACAAAACATCCCATTAATATGGCACGAATGAGAGAAATCATTCCACCAACAGCCAAAAAAACTGGATAAAAATTCCTATTTGAAAAGGAAGAAAATCAATAAGCACTGCTAAAGTCGATGGTAGAACTAAACATACTGGACACACCAGCAAAATTAAGCACACATAGCCTACAGCAAAAAATATTATCTGCAAATGGTTTTTGACATGGTTGAAAAATCCACGGCGACCTAATAATATAGTGCAACAGACAACCCACCTGAGCTAAAATGTGATCATGGACAATTAGAAAAGCAAGAAAGTTCTGAAAGCGTTTAGTGGTGCTAAAATCCCATAGGAAGCTAACTTACCACAGTCTCGATAAGAAAACGAGATAATCAAGGAAAATCAAATGAGAACACCTTACAAGGCAAATGTGTACTCGGCTGATGTCCAAAAGGATAAAAACAAGAAGTTGCACAATGTCACTTTTTCCAAACAACTAAGCTTCAGATGTGGCCAAGAATGGCATATAATTGGTTCCTGGGGTTTAAACTAAATATTAAATCTCAACTCATTTTCGAAATACTGCCAATATCCAACTGGAACCGAATTTGAGTAATATATGACAATCCACCATAGTAAGCGTAAGGTTGCTCCCGAGGCACTTCCTAAATCTGAATCAAGTCCGAGATATCATGTCACAAACGGACTATAGGTGGTCATACTAGTAAATCAAATAGCCCACTGCAATGCAACCCACCAACTGATAACATGTTCTTACTTTGCTCAATCCACAATGCAAGTCCTAAATACAGATCAGGATAAACCACATCTTAACTAACAAAAAAGTAGCTGAAATGCATAGCTTACACCTTTCCTCCAAGATAAGTTTGGCATCTCCCTAAAAGAAGTTACTTTTGCTTTACTAAAAGATAAACAACGTAGAAGAGAACCAAAAACTTTCAAAACAAGTGGAGAGCTTCAAAAAGTTTGCAACGCCTAGACTGCACTACAAGCAAAATTAATCTAAATGAGCTACTGAACCAGATGAGCTGACTCAATGACAAAAATCAAGGGAACCACTGCAAACTCCATAAAATATTTGACATGTAACGAATTCAACATTTGAGTGAGAAATGCACCAACTAAATAACAAAATCCCAACTTGAATGGCAGTAATTCGCATGTCCTAACTCGAATACTACAGTCACCTCACTAACAACACAAAGTTTTCACACCAAAACATAAACTAAGAACAACAGAACAAGTAAACCAAGAAACTCTACCGGGCATTTTATTGGCAAGGCCAAGCGAAACCGCCAGCTTCGGCATCTGCTTCCTCCACGCGGACGCAACCACCAGCTTCCTATACAAATCCACATCCTCCTCCTTCACAATTCCAAAAGTCACCAAATGCTGCAAGAAAGTATGCACATCAGGAGTCTTAACATTCTCAATCCCGCCCCTCTCCTCCAAGCTCCTCTTCCACGTCTCCGCTATCTCCTCGGCCTTCCCCTTAACCCTAGGCGTCACCAACATCCTCTCCTTCCCCAACACAGGATCCACCATCACCGGTATCAAACTCTCCAACAGCAACACACACGCCCATCCTAAATCGTAACTATAACTACTATTACTGCTCTTATTCTCCCTCTTATCCACCGGAAAAACCTCCGATATCGCCTCGAGCACGAATCTCGGCGGATCGACGCAATGGTTCAACGCTTTCGGCAACACAGACCTAAACAACTCCAATTCCTTCTTACGCGAGGTCACAAACATCCAAAACTCACTCGAAGCCATTTTACGACAAAATCCTTTCAATTTCATCAACAAACCGTCCGAATTGTCAACCTCCGCCTCCTCGTCAACAGAATTATCCGATACAGCGAACGAGATCGACGATTTCGTCGTTTTCTCCAGCAAATCGAAGGCGAGCGAGATCGACTTCGAAATCGAAGACTCGCGAGTGTCGAGAGCTTGCAACGACTGCTGAGTGTCGGTGTTGAGCGCATCGAGCTTCGCTTTTAGTGCGTCCGACTTCTTAACGATGTCCTGCTCCAGTGAGGTGAAATGATCGGACAGTTCCTTCCACAGAAGCGTGCAGCTCGTCATCAGCGACGTTTGCCGCTGAAAATCGTCGAAACTCGGCTGAGTTAACTCGCCTGGATCGGCCATTTTTGGGGGTGGATTTTGAGCTTGAAACCCTAATCGAAGTTCTCTTCTTCTTTTTTTTAGAGAGAGAAAGTGGGAGTGATGTGGGTTATTGGTTTAGGGGAGATAAAGCTAAGGTGAATAGTTGAGATTGTAGAGATGATGACGTGGAGCAGTAAGATCTTGACACGTGTGATTATGTTTGTTAAGGGGGCGGCTGGAGCTAACGTGCGCTAGGTAGGAGTTGGTGCGCAGGGAAACAGACAGATATTATTACTGCCAGTAGAATGTCAGGATAACGAGTGATTTCATTCTCCTGAGTGGATAAGTTGTGTGCAGATTTTGTGGGAGAATTTAGTTACTATAAAAAAATGGTAATTTTTTATTCACCTGTCATGTAAGTTTATATTTGGCAAATGTCCCTCGATAATTCGAGTTTTTAGCATATATTGCCCCCATACGTGTATTATTAGTCAATTAACATCGAAATGTGAAGATAATTGTGTAAATTATATATAAAGTAATCCTCAAGAGATTTATTGATCTTTCTATTATGGGACTTGATTTTAATATCAAATGGTGAATATGGAATGAACTATGTACATTAAATGTTGAGAAAATTAGAAATGAATTTTGTGTCCATCTTCTAGATTATAAAAAACTTTCTTAACTATTGAAAAATATGAGTAGTTAATCTAACTAGTTACTTTTTGTGTTTAGTATAATTTAGTGAATAATATTAGTTAAAAAATAAACATCTAAGTATGCAATTTCCAACATTGTACTCTTTTAGTTATAAACTAACACGTAGTACTTAAAAATCTAGAAAACATAGTGGCTTGTCCCCGTAAAGTATGTATATTAGGTTGTGAAACATGAAGTACATATACTCTCTTCACCAATTATGCTCCAACTCAAAATTATAATTAGGGTTGTGTCCCTAATCACAATAGACAATTTTTACGCAATTATAATTCAACTCTTCGAAAATAGTAAAAGCTCAAAATTAACGGCACCACAAGAGTCCATCCAATAAAAAAGTTTATATGTTTTTTTATTATCTTTTATCAGTTTTCATGTGTACATTCTTTTATTGTCCTATTGTTGCGTAACAATGTGTTCTTAATAAAATTCTGCATCTTACTCGATAATCTTTTTAACATTCACTCCTAAAAGTATTTCATTATTAACTGCCATCAGGTGACAAAATTGGCCAAGTTTTAAGAGATATAGAGGGTGTTTAACTAAAATATTATACAGAGCAAAGTGTAAAATCCGTGTTTTTGGAGGAGCAAAGTGCTATTAATATCCCAAAAGAATAAAGAAAGAAAAAGAGGACTGATAGATGAGGTGTGCAAGAGGGGTATAAATTATTTGGGGTGCTGGTGAAAAAAACCACTTTCTCGGTAACCGAAGAGGAAAAAAAAGCAAATTAAAGGAGTGGGGACCACATCTCACTGACCACCACATGGCTGCACTCAGATAAAGTAAAGACACTTGCCGGCCTTCCTATCTAGTCCTAGTTGTAGATTCTAGTACACAACATTGCTCTTGTCCTAACTTCTTATTATTGTACCATTTAATTCTTCTTTTGAATAACCATAATTATAATTTATAGTGTTTATTACATGTGACATCCCTAAAATTGGCATTATTACAATAATCTTCGTAAATCTTTTTTTTCTTAAATATATGAATTTAAGAAAGAAATATAGTATACCGAGCCCTTATTCGGTGTTTTCAGGACCCAGAGAGTATTTGCAGGGCGTGATTGAGCCAATAATTGGTATTGCGTGACAACACCACCGTTGCATTGATTGAGTGCTAGAACAGTATACACGATTAGTTGTCTGATCTCAGCGTTGCTCTAGCAAGTTTAGGAGTTCGATCGTGAGTATTACATGAAGAGGGTAAAAGAGTTGGTGAGGGGTTGGGGAAGAAGCTAGGTTTCAACTAATTATTTTTGTGAACATTAAGAATTAGATAATAGATAGAACAACTTTTAAGTTAAGATTAGCTTAACTTTTTGAAAATTGAGATTATAGTTTTTCTTAATACAATTTTACTTAATACTCAATGAAGCAATTATATGTTTTAAAGACATATTTTAAGCTTTTTTTGTAAAATTGAAATTACAATTTCAAAATAACTTTAGTATTACATTATACTTGATGTATAATAACTTAACTCTATATGGGATCATTGGGGACTACTTTTAAATGTTAAGCTCAATTTTGTTCAGACTAATAGTCTTTTATGTTTTAAATTTACAAAATGTGTATGCATGGGTTTTGTTAAAATTGTATTTGTACTCCTAATGCTTAATAAATATGTTGGATATACCCCGGGTTTAGAAGGTGTTTTATCCTAAACTTAATTTAAAGCCATCACTAAATTTGTCTATTGACAAAATTATAAGTTTGTTACACCTTCGTGATGCATCCCGAAACTACACCCATATTTTTTTACGGTCACATTTAACTGTAATTCTCGTGTAAATTCAAGAAGAAGTTTCTACAATTTTTCAAACGAATTGGGAGGGATTTTTAAAATTACACCAATAAAGGGTGTATCTCTACTTATCCATAATTTATGTGTCATGACTCATTAGTACTAGGCTACTAGATGATATGGTTTCATGTGATCACAAATGATTGAGGCATGTGCAAGGACATGAAATTAGGTGGTGGTTTGATGAATTTAATGGAGTTGTTTTCTGTTGTGAAATTAATAATTAGTAATGTAAATTTGTATAAAATTTTACCTATAAGATGAAAAGTAATTTTATTTTATTCCTTAGCTTTTAGTTACAATGGATCGTGTGGTCTAAAAATATTTTAGCCACCATCTTTGTAAAGGATCAACTTTAAGTCGATTATTTTTTCACTTGCGTTCTTCTCGTAATTACCTGTCTGTACTTTAATGTGGTCCTAAAACTATTATTTTGTGATGAATTGTTTTTAACATTTTTAAGGAGCATTTGCGAAATCTTATAAACAATAATAATTTGTACCTCAAATTAAGTTTCAGAAGCAACTATATAGTTCAGATGGCAATTTTTTTATAAATTGGTAAATTTAAATTAATTTATTATAAAAAGACTATCAAATGCCAAAGGCAATTCCATTTAGTTTCAAAATTGTTCTTAAACTAAAAGAATGGAATTTACAACACCCCAAAAATACTTATTAATTTGAGCGATATTTTTTTCTTTTTACTTTTTAAAGAAGTTTGTAAACACACTTTACACCCCACCACAAGGGCCGGTCACTTCGTTCGTACCTCTTGGCCTAGGCTTTCAACTGAACAACATGGCCTTGCCGCTAATAGAAGCTAAGCACTCGAAAGCGCGCTAAGATCCCGGCCCAAAAAAGTGAACGACCAGGTCCCTATTTATGAATGAAAGAAAGAGTTTATGAGCCCTGACTTTCGATCTCTTCTCTATGGTGGGAGGTTTCTTTCGTATCAAGAGTTTAATTTCTTTGTTATGGTAGTTTGCGAATCAAATACTTATATATTGAAAACTTAGACTTATTAACATCTTGATAGGATTATGATGATAATTTCTTTCATTTAACTATAGATATTATTCAATTCAATATTCGACAATGACATCTTTTTTTTATAATAACAATGGCACACTTACGGATCCCTAAACTCTAATTACTCTTTCCATATATTCCTTGCATACGATGTGTTATATATGCATGCATCATATATTTTGAAAATTAACTGCATACAACTTTTATTATAATTATATAAAAGTTCTAAAATGAATTTAATATATGATATAATTATAATATAGTAAATCAACAATGCTGGCAATGCATTTATGTTTTCGACATAAATAAATCTTATTTATTGTGCTCATGTAATACAAAAGAACAATTAATAATAAGTCTTCTAAATATGAGGGTGACAACAATTAAAACTAAAACAACTAAATTTATTATAGCAATTTTAGTCACATGATCGAAAAGTGAAGAACGACTAAAAGAGAAAAAGAATCAATACTTTTTTACTTTTGTTTCTTTTTTATATCTTTTGTTCTTTGTTCTTTTACCAATAGAATGAGACACATGATATATGCTTTAATGCGTGTTTGACACAAATACGTCCTGTATCCTGTTTATTGAAATACCCTTTAATAGTTTAATTCATCTATTTTTCTTTAACTTACCAAATAGTTACAGTGTTATAAAACGTACACCAACTTATAACTAGGTAATGTTGAGAAATTAGAGTAGCTTATATGCTTAAACTTAAATGATTTCGTGCAAACATATAAATTGTATTTTCCAGTTATTTCAATTGAGTATAACGTATTTATTAAGTCATTTAAGCGTCATGTTGTTCCTATGGCCACATAAGAGTTCATTAGTCTTCATCGTGCATTATCCATTTTTTAACTTCAAAGAAACACTCTTTGAAGTTAAAAATATTGCATTCAGATCTCCTATTTTTGCGAATCTTAAAACCTTGAACAATATCTTTATAGTTTTTAAATAGTAAATTAATTTCAAATCATTCAAAATTGAGATATGTTGATGCAATTATGCATCCTTTAGAAGAATCTCGTGCACATAGCTGTTTTCTATCTAGCAGTGGACATATATCAGCTCAGAGACTTAATTACAGTAGGTAGTTGCTGGAGATTGTGTTGTGCGTGAAGGGTTTTTTTGACAAATTACCCCTTATTTATTGTGAAATTAGCAAATTACTCACTTAGAAAAATAAATAGACAATATATCTTGCTTTAATTTCAAAAAGGTTGCACCATCCCTCGATCCAGTTTTGTAGCATATTTTTTAGTTTAAGGTCTAAAATATCTTCATTATTTCTAATATAGTTTATTGTAACTTTAAATTCAAGCATAGACTTTCTTTAAAAAATTACAAGTAAAAGTCAAAAATGCATACAAATATATATTACAGAATAGTACCCCAATTTTTACTTTAAATATTTGGAATATAAAGTACAAACAAAAAGACATACATTTGTTTGGAAAAATAAATATAATTGTTTATTTCTTTTTGGCGCAAAAAATCATCATTTGTCTTGGATTTGAGCAAATGAACTACACCATGCATGTAGCATGCGGACCCCATAGGAAAGTAACACATGAAATCAAAACTCAGTGAGACACGCTTATACCGAAGATTGATAGTTAAGAAATTATCCTGTCGCAAAGAATGCCGACCAAGAGATTGATTCAAAAAACTGAGTAAACTCTCAAGTTCTAAGTATGATCTCATCATCTCTATTCACTTTATCAATTCTCCTATCCTACCTAGGTCTATGAATTTCTTTATCAATTCCATTACCTTATCCTTACCCATGAGTTTCTAACATTTTCTTCTTAATTGACCTAGCAGTTTTTCCCGGGCATCTAAAAAAGGTTATTGTACACCCCAACTCCATCCTCAAAAAAAGAAGAAGGTAGCACCGAAGAAAGGAAAGAGTGATATGGTGGTTTTTGATATTCCTGCGTAGCGAAGATCGTTCCCTTGGCGAATGAGGTAGATCAGCCTCTTTTTGGCTTCGGCCAAACACCGTTTCTCGATGCTCGAGCTTTGTATAAAAAAAGCGATTGAGAACGTATTCTCTTATCTAAGCTTCGCTCATGTACATTAGCTCCCTCATCATAGATGGTTCAGTCACGCCCGGTGCCACGAAATAATTGAGAACTATGACGGGATCAAAATGCATTTTGTTCTTTGTATTAGTATTGCATGACCGCATAATTCAAGGAGTCTAATTTTAATATTTATAAAAAAATCTCCCAACTCAAATACTGCGAACGGTTAATAAAGATAAAACCCTAGCTACGAGAATCTTAAAAATTACAAGACTCATAAAATAAAGAAATTATTAACTATTCCCGCAGGAAATTTATTTTGACCTTCAAAATGGTATAGTTTGATTAAAACCATGTTGCAAACAAAGATATAGTTTTGACTTGAGCTAGCCAATTCTACTTGAAAAAGTGGTAACAATTGTTGAAACGAGCATATATTGACTTTCTAGTCAAACATTAACTAATTTTAAGATTGAACTGCTTATTTTAAGCCTTGAAATTTTCTTTTTCTCTCATCTTATCAACCTTTTTTGTATCTGTATGCTAGGTAATGTACTACTTTTTAAAACTATATGCTAGTAATTTCTCACTTTATCAGAAAATAGGGAGTAATTTGCCAAAATTTGTAATGAAAGACTCTCGAATCTCAATAAGGCCCACTAAGGAGTTTTAGTGGAACGAGTGCGTGAAATGAACAGATGTCAGGCATGCGCACCTCTCAAATCTCATCTCACAATAGTAAAGTGCACTACACTACACATACATATATTGGATGGAATCTTTTGGCCATCCAAGTGATTTGTTTTTCAACTCTGTAACTGTGACTTGCATGTGCTTGATCAGCCTCATCTTCTTCTTCACTTTTCAACTTAATTTGCATGAAAGTGGTGGAGGTAGTAATTGATTCATAGTAAGAGTGAGTGCATGTTTAGGGTTAATTATTTTATGAGATTTAGTTTATTTATGATAAATTATACTGCTGAGATATGGAATGTTTAGAAAATTTGCACCATACTCTACCGTATTGCTCAATTTTTTCCACGGAATCTTCTTGTGTTCTCATAAAGCTCTCTATAAAATTCTCGTGTTTTTTAAAGTCTTGTATCAAACCCCTCATTAAATATGAATCTCATTTTTTACGGTGAAAAGTTTACACAAGAACCTCATAACACTTGTGCATATAATGTGGTATTTCGTAACGTGTAAAGACAAACAAAGAGGTAATTTGTCTACTTGTCTTTCATAAAATGATAATACGTTGATGTATCCAGCTCAACCACCACTATTCATCCGCAAGTCATGTTGGAACGAGAAACTTCTTCTATCAATCAACAAGATTTCTCAAGATGTGTCATCAGTATAAACTTGTGGTGTTTGTGAATAGCGTAATTAACAATATTAGTTGGTAGTGTGTAATTAACTTATAAATTAAGAAGTATTTCTTCGATTTCCTTGGTCACTCGACCTAAAAAAAAAGAGAGAGAAGTGTGCATTATCAAATTGTGTGTTCTGATGTTGTGATTTGTGTTGAATAAAAAATTATTTTATCAAAACATAATATGCGTATTTAACATAACATATCTGAGTAATTTGTTGTGCCAACTTTATTGTTACTTTTATTTACTCCACGTGTGATGAATGTAAAATGAGCAGTTATTGTATTAATTATTATTAACTACTTTATGTACTAATTACCGCCATGTTTTATATAATACATAAAATGCCATAAATTTGACAATAACTACTTTTCGAGGAAAAAAGAAATACTTGATATTTACCACGTACACATTACGTATTACGCCCGTCACCCGACTACTCAAATTCGGGTACACAAAAAGGAAAACAAGAAAAATGGAATTTTATGACGCACTACATTAATATTCAAGAAACTTTTCAAACTCATCACGTCAATTATTGTCTTCGATAAATAATACACAATGACCTGTGATTGTGAACGACTGAATGGGACCAATTTGCTCCACCAACTACATTTTTAAAAATTATTTGGTGAGAATGAGATTCATCCAATTGCCTAAAATATGAGATATCATTGTCCAATTTATTTTAATAACTCTTGAACTTTGAGACGAAGTTCAAGATGAAATCAAACATAGAAGAAGTCAGTTACAAAGACTTTTTGCTGCTTAAATTTATGCATATATGTAGAGGTGTATTGTATATATTTTATTTGTTTTATCAAACTGTATAGAATATATATAAGATGAGAAAGTTGTGTAAAGTTTAAGCTAAATTCGCTTTGATTGTTTTACGTAGAGAAAGAAAAACGTTTTGTGTCCATAACCCACAACGATCATGGGCTTTGCTATCTTACAACCAAATTAATGATTATTTTGCTTCCCTCATTTCATATCCTTATTGAAGCCAATACAATAAGTTGGAGTCCACTGGGCCTCAGTAGCCCACTTGGGAGATCTGGGCCCAAACAATAGTAAAGAAAATAAATGTTTGTGAGCCTCAAGAAGAAAAAATGATGATTCTCGTGGTATGCACACTTTAGTTGTGCACTTGTGCTCTGACCGAGCTACAAAAATTCATTATGATTACTATAGTAGACAGAAAATACATTTCTTTTTTAAATAATTTAGAAAAACATTATATTGTCAATTTATATATTTGTTATGATTTTAAATCATATTTGATGATCCATTTCATTAAATATGATGTATGTATAATGTATATATAATTGTATATAATACTTGACCCCTCTAACTTTTCTACGACTTATTTCCTCAGCTCCCTGAAATCAGCCCAAGTCCACATACATCACTAAACTCAATAAGCGTGGATGTCAAAGCTCAAAGGGATCCAATATCAAACTCCAAATCATTTTGAAACAAAATGTTATAATTTTGTAATAACTAGCTAGTACGAGCAGTTAATATATTATACAAAGTTTCCCTTATAGTTAGTGAAATAAAAATTCTGCAAGAATTCTTTGCATTTGGAATCAGTTGGATACACAAGATTTTGGAGGTATGTGACGAAAGTAGATAATTGCTAAATAACTGAATTGTAGCACTATTTAAATAATTAGAGAAGTCCAAAAACACTAATAATTTTTCCTTTTACTCTCTTTGGTGAATATACAAAAATCTATGCTGTTGGTGGCTTAATTATTTTATTTTATTTTTCGATCGCTTTCTCTCCTAGTGTCAATTTTCAACCCAGATGAACCACATATGTACGATGATGCGACGTATAAGAAGTATTTAATTTTTCGGCATAGTATATACTCTTATATTTCATACGTCGTATTGTTCTTATAAGTAATTTTCTTACCTAGGAAATTGGTGGTCTTGTGATTTGAATTTGAACGAGGTTGCATTGCCTTTTTAAGTTATTCATTATTAAGATAGCAGTGTTTTTTCTTTTTTGATATTAAGCAGTATATTATCTTCGAGAAAGAAAGGAAGCACGATGTGAAGCCATGATGAAATTAATTTCATGCGAAGTCTGTCAACATGTACAGAGGCCCCATGACGCAATTATGTAATTAGGGGTCAACTCTTAAGCACTTTGAACTTGGAATAAGTAAATTAATTAGGATTAATAATTTGATAGATTGAGTACAATATTTTTACTAACATACAATGAAAAATACTTGAAAATGTTGAGTTCCAGCCTTTTTACCAGGCCTTACCCCCGACAAGCCATGACTCTTCTTCAATTCACGCGTTCGACAAGATCTCTACTTCCTTCAATTTCAGTCACGCCAATATACGATTAAAGATATGATTAAGACCTCCTTTCTACAATCCCTTTAAGTAAAGTTGTATTTCTCAGTTTGTTTATCATCTCATCGAGAGAAAATGAGTGTTAATTGGGAGTGATCAAATCTGTGTAATTTGAGTGTTGTATTGTGTTGAATAAAGTGTGTTTATCCCAACAGAAAATTCTTAAGAATTGTTTGCCCAACATGGGTTCTATACCTTTAGCTAATGCATTTTCTTTATTCACTTGTATCATAACTTCATAAGCAAGCGGATAATTTTTGTTGATTAAATTGCCAACTCTTCTGTTTCTTAATTTAATAATGAACCGTGCTAAGCGATTTTGATATCAGTCTTAGACTTTTGACCAACATCATTTGTTTTGTATAACGGTTCGTTGAGGGAAAAAGAATAGTGATTTCAGTGGTTACGGTTGGTTGGCTGTTGGCCACTTTATGCTACTTCTTTTACAAATTCAAAATAAGTGCGATTCACAATTCATACTATCTTTTCCTTCTGTCGTGCGTGTGAGACTGCTAAGCAAAACAGATAACCACTTAAGAAAAATAATTACTATAGTTAGATTGAGATCAATAATAGAAAACTTGGCAGCTAGTCCAATCAAATTAATATGATCCCTAAGTACTTCACCTCTTATGTGAAGATACATGATTAAAAGTTGTGTATTTCAAAATTCTAAAATATTCTTCATTTATATTGGATCACAATTTACTACTGAGAAAATGAGAGCGTTTGAGTATTTTGCCTGTAGAAAAGCTTTTTTTTTTTTTTTTTTAAAAAAAAATTCTTATACTTTAAAACATATAATCATATATACACCTAAATTACAAAATATTAAGAATAGGCTGTATTTAACTAGGTTATGTTGAAAAAATGTATTTATCGTGCGTTAATTCCCAAGTTAATTTGGCATTAGGAATGTTATTAGTTCTTCTTGGACTATACGTACGTTGCTTTGGAATTAACGGGATACGTTTCAACTTTCACGTGTCTAATTAGATCAATATTAGTTTTTTGTAACCTAAGTTGCAAAATCCTCAAAAAATGGTTTTTAATTTCCATTTCGTAATCAATTTAAATTAACTATTATTCTTGGAAGGCCTTTAAATTTCCATTTGATGTCACGTCACTAAATCATCAAAAAGTGATAGGCAAAAGGCGCGCATACCCCAACCTACAAACTAAATCTTGCCGCACGTACTTAAATCTTTGTTTTTGAATATAAAACGTAATGATTAGACCATGATATATGATGAAAGATTAGAACTTAGAAGTCGTTCCGAGGGTGGGGGGGGGGGGGGGGGGGGGGGAGGGGTATAGGTACAGAATGTTGTTCAAACTTGAAATCATTTAATTAGGTTTGCCAGAGGATAGATAGCTAGTTAAACGAGAAATTTATAACCCAAAGGTTAGGTTTTGTCATGAACTCATGATTACTCCTGGTCGAATTGGGAGATAACTGGACTTCTACAACAAATATTATATTATATACTAACTTTAAGAGAAAATCACACTTTGACACTCACTTTTGACCCGTTTTATACTTCATTACCCAATCTTTAGTTAGTTGCAAACTTGCAAGTTGCAATTTATCCTCTTATTAATTTCTCAATTTTACCGTACGATGCCCCTCAAGTGGCTGAAAAAAATATTTCTATTCAAATATTTTAACTTTCAAAGGCAGTCACCTTTAACCGAGTTCATGTGGATAATCAAAGAAGGGGTATTGTACCATAAAATTTTAAAATAAGGAGGCTAACTATAACTCGTCAAGATTTAGGTAATGAAGTGCAAACTGGATCAGAGGTAGGGTGGCAAAAACACGATTATTCCTAATTTTATTGGAATACAATTGTAAGCAAACAACTTATCGACACAACTCTTATCAAGTCCGTATGTTCTTTTCATTAGATAAACTAGTCATCACTGACCAAATTACATTTTAGCAACAGTACTAATCAAAAATATATACTCACACATGCACAACAAGATAAAAATATAGAAAAAACTGCCACACCGGTCGCATAAAATATGAAACAAAAATGGTTCTATTGAACAACTTATGAGTATGAAAGGGCACGTAAACCATAGTTCAGAGATAACTAGTTATAACTACCAAAATTATAGGGTGGCACGTACTCGTAAAATTACATGGGAGACAAGTCGATGGACAACTAATTACTAAAATTTTATCTCACATAATAAAGCGTAACTCGGAGTTCACATAATAAACATTTAGATATTGAGATGACAACAAACTTAAAATTACACCCACATGACATGGTTGGTATTTAAACAATTATTTTTTTTTGGTTACACGCTATAGCATATGTTGGAGACTTCATCTTCATTTCTTCTCAATATTAGATAGAATAATTTATTGATAAAGATGCTTTAATTTTCATGTCAAAATGATATCTTAAGCAACATTAATTAATCATGATTTTGCTCTCTTTTTTTAGGGTAGATAATATCGTTGGATTGGAAAGAGTTGCCATTTAGAGTCTATCTACGATTGAACTGAATATTATTGAAATACACATGTCATCTAGAAAATCAATTACTGTCACAACTTTCGTTTTTGTCAATTTATTGATTTTTTCGTCTGTGAATAAATTATTATTATTATTATTGTTGTTGTTATTGTTATTATTATTATTTCTTTGTTACAACAAAGTATAGATGAGGCGAGGATACTCTAATCCACGATTAGGGTATTGCCCCCTCCACCAAAAGATGTTGTTAGTAGAGAAATTCGCGTTGGGTTGTGTTGCTGGAAGTTTTGTATATCATCATATTCAACTTTGTATTGGGTTAAATGTAGTTTATATATATAAATTTGATCAGAATTGCTTTCTAATATAAATACTCTACTTATGTGTAGTTATAATTTGACCCATCAAAAATAGTAAAAAAGAATTTAACTACGTAAACGAATTGATGAGTAAAACAAATTTGTGTCTCTTATTGTTTTTTTATGTGCATGATCCTCTGTCATTTCTGCAGAGGAGAGATCATTACTAATGGCTTGCGAAGTGAAACAATCACATCTCTCGTTGTCCCAAGAAAATACTGTGAGTTGAAAACTTTTTTATCATTTAATTTCACGACAAAGAGAATGTCACATTGTGGCCGAAAAAGTTGATGTAAGGCTAGCAAAATCCAAGAGTTCACAGAAGCAGGACAACGTACATTAGAAACAAACAGGAAACATCAAATAATTCCTCATTGGTAAGCCAACATTAATCACTTCACGGGTTTATTCGATTATTTTTTAACTTCTTTAAGTTCATCATTGTACTTTGCACATCGCCCTGCAATACGCCATTCTGTAGTTTGTCCTGTGGGGTTTTTTTATTTTTATTTTTAGAATCTTAAAATTGCAATAACTTTTGATTGCTTGTTGGTGTGAAGTAGTCAATTTTTTTGTTGTTGAGATTTTATAACTACAAACTCACTCATGCATTTAAGATGACTTGAACATGTCGGGTACAAATAGAATGGCTTACTATTATACTGCGCTTCGTAGTCTGAACTAAGTTTTCTTAGAGTTAGAAAGTGCAATTTCAGGATATTAGTAGGAAATGTCATTATACATTCAAAATCTTGTAACTCTGAATTGTAAAAATAACTAGTAATCAGAAAATTATCTTAAGTGCTTAGATGTAATTATTATGGGTAGCAAAATAAAAAGTGACCAATCAAGAGGTTTACATTGTCTCCGATAAACACTACATGGTAACTTGGTACAATTTGACCATTGATGGTAATTGTACTCATTTAGCATGTATCAAGTGAAAATTTGAAGATGTCAACTCAACCCTGATTCGGCACTTGATTTGGCTAGAGTTTGACTTGGACCATGGTCCTCATGCTAAGTACACGACACGACCAAGTTAAACATGCATTGAGCAGTTGAATGACCCATAATCTGCTACAGAAAGTAAATCATACATCAACCACATGATACTATTTGTTCTTAACTTTTAGAGTTATAGTTTGATCCCTCGGTATTTACGTAATTAATAATGGAATAATTTTCAATTCATGCAACATTTTTAAAAATAAATTCCGTACTTGAAGAATATTTAGAAAACAATTTGCCTATGTGATGACTAAAATCAGTCTATAAAGACAAATTTATAAGGACTAAGAGTAAGATATAGATGAAAAAAACACCGTAAATCGCTATGTTAAGATAGAGATAGATTATATTGATTCTTTATATGAAAATAAACTAGGATTGAAATTACAAAGAAGCTGCAGACTCAATTGCTTACTATGTAAAAGATACGTTAATTCCGTTAATTAATTATATTTGCAAGTTATCAAAAGGTAAGAAACCATTATTATAAGTGATAACCACCCAAGCACCAACTTCGTATTCTTGGCCTATCATATAAATCACGTTGAAGTATATATCAATGTGTAGCGTAAACCTCTTTTAGACTACATAAGATTAAGACTTGCCAACTTTTTTAAAATCGGGTTCTAGATCGAGTTAAGTTATGTAAGCAAGGATTTTAGTACACCTTAATTATCTGGTATGTTTTAATATAGGGTGTTACTTATTACATAAAATATGGTGTAACTCAATTGGGTGGATCATTGAAATTTTCCTTATATGTTACAGGTTCGATTTAAAAAAACATTGGGTATAGTTCCTTCAACAATATTCGTTGATTTACTCTTTTTTTTTTCCTCAAATTATCTAGCCAACCTCTATTCCGGCGACCGGAGATCTCTCTGAATTCTAATTGATAAGTTTGTTATAAGAGTGGAGTTTAAGAAACAGATAACATCAAGCAATCTGATAATTTATTAATTTATTTTGGAGTACAAAAGAATCTTGCCCGTCTATACATTGTTAAGTTCAAGTCAATTTCATTATAAAACCCAAATCTATTCAATTAAATCAAGCATATGTCACGTTCGTATTTAATTAACGTTGTATGAAACGTCAGTTAGGTAGTATACACTATACATTCAATCACGAATAGCTTAGGAATTACTCTTATATCTTCTTTTTGCGCTATTTCATTATTTAATAACAGCTGACTAATACTTTCTATCTCTCTTAATTACAAAACCAACATAAACGTGTTTTATTGAAAAGAGGCACATAAAATTCATACGTCGTGATTTGTGACTCTAAAGTAGAATACAAAAGAGAAATAGACAAATAGGTAAAAGTAGGCCATATTTGCATGGAGTATGGACACATTACCATCATTGGTTTTAACTTTTAAGTACAATTTGGTAACAACTAACAAGTGTGCCATGTAAGAACAATGTGTTATGTGTCAACTACCTGGTCACAACGAAAACATCCCTAAATGAGCTTTTACTTTCAACTCTGTATTGCAGCGACATTTCTACAAATACGAATATTGGTTGGTTCGACTATATCATTTTTTGTTCCATACTTGTTAGACATGTTATATGTTTCTACTATTTAAAAATAAATTTATACTAAAAATATCGTGTTAAATACGTACAGATGAGATATCCAATCATATCTAATTTATTGTAAACCTCTATTTTATTTTAACATCTAATAATATATAACCAGAATAACAATTAACGACATAATATAAACATAGAAGGAAAGAAAATCTCTATTTAACTATTTCTTGCAATAATACTTTACCTTTTTAGCTGTCTAACTAAAATTTAAAATACTAGATACAATCCTCACAGTTAAGCGAACACATTCTTCATCATTTTTAAGTTATAAACCTATCGTTCCATTTTTCTAGTAAAAGGTACATCTACATGTATACCAAGACTATATATGTGATATTTCATTAAAAAGTAAAAAAAAAAAAATATTGTAAAAATTGCTAATTTTTTCTTGTCCAATTATATAGTAGACTTAAACTTAATGTTTATACTTATGGACGTATGTCTTTGCAATTATGAAACCTTAGTAAAAATTTATATGATCAGATTTTTTTCCAGAGGTGTATAACAGCATATTCCATTATCATTAATACATGTGGTCAAAATTATGAAAGTGGGCCTACATATTTCAGTTGGGCCCATCATTATTGGGCCGTCTGGCAAAACCGTTAACGGGTTCTCTTCTGGCTATAAGTACGGGCTCTCTTTCACCACACCAACACAAATCTTCACACATACAAAAAAACACGCAGTACACACAGTGAAAAATCAGAAAAATAGTAAAAGCCCTTTTCATAATTTGAAAATTGTTGCGTAAAAATAGAAGAGTAGGAGTATCTTTGTGTTTTCTTGAAAATTTCACACACGCTTGCACAAAATAGTGTTGTTCATATATTCTCTGCAATAACAATGGGAAAAAAAGATGATCAATCTCAGATACAGAGAGTTCAATCTGTTCTTGATATTCTCAAGAAACAAGCTCCACTCAGTGTTAAACAGGTTTGTCACACACACTTACACCTTCCACTGTGTGTATGATTTTACAAAATCTTTTCTATGTACAGAGCTCATATCTTGTTGTTTATCACCATTTGTTCACATGGGGTTGCTCTGTTTTTGCTTGAAATCTATAGCTATTGTGTAAAAATTGAATTTTTTTTTTAGCTCACACAAACACCAACAATAACATGGAGATGAATACTCACATTTACACTTTCCACTTTGTGTATATGATATATGATTTTAAAATATCTTTACTGTTGTTTATCACACCATTTTTTCTCATGGGGTTGCTCTGTTTCTTCTTTATATTTGTTGCAGTGTATAAAAATTGAATCTTTTTTAGCTCACACACACACACACACCAACATGGGGTTAAATACACACACTTACACCTTCCACTGTGTGTATATGATATATATATTATTTTAAAACATCTTAACTGTTGTTTATCACCAATTTTCCCACATGGGATTGCTCTGTTTCTTCTTTATATTTGTTGCAGTCTATAAAAACTGAATCTTTTTTAGCTCACACACACACACACATGTTGGTGTGTGTGTGTGAAAATGACAAAAATGTCTAAATTTGATTTGAACTGCAGGAGAAATTTTGCAACATTGGTTGTGTGGCGAGATTTTTGAAATGCAAAGGGGATAGTGTGAAAAAAGCAGCTAAGCAGCTAAGAAATTGCCTTTCTTGGAGAGATTCAATTGGCACTGGTACTAATTTTGTTTTCTTCTTTAAAATTAGAATCTTGCCCTTTATTCATTTAAAATTTTGAAAAAAAAAATGACCCTTTAAAAGTAAAAGACAAAGTTTGATTTTTAAAAGTCATTTTATTAGGAAAAAGTTAAAAAGATTGAATTTTTATAACTGATTTTGTTAAATATTTTGAAGATCATTTGATAGCTGATGAATTCTCTGCTGAGCTTGCTGAAGGATTAGCTTATGTTGCTGGCCATGATGATGAACAAAGACCCGTCATGGTAATTTTTTTAATATTCTCATATATTTTTATTTTTTTTTCAATTCAATAGAACAATTTTGCATTTTTACTTATTTATTCTGTTTATATGCAGATATTCCGAATCAAGCAAGATTATCAGAAATTTCATTCACAGAAAGTGTAAGTTGATAGTTTTATCTATTTGTGGAAGTGGGCCTATTTTATTTTATTGTCCCTTCAAGTACAACTTTTATTTTTAAATTATGAAAAAATGATATAATTAATTTTTCCTTTATAGGTTTACTCGGTTGCTAGTGTTTACACTAGAAGTGGCTATTCAAACTATGGCAAAAAACGTCGAACAATTCGTTCTCCTCTTTGATGCCAGTAAGTTTCTCTAATTCAATATCTTGCCCTTTAATTAATTAATTTATTTAATTTTTCGAAATAAAAAAGAATATAATATTAATATTACATTCTCATTTTTATTACATTCTCTGTCACACCAAATCACAACACAGCTTTTGTATTAGTTGGGAACATCATTTAATGTTCATTCTCCTGTCTAGGGATTCCACACAACCACTTTAAATCTGTCTGAAATACCTTCAAAAACAACCTTTTTTTGTTAAAATTTATACTCATTTTTAAACTTCCAATGTCACGCCTAATAACCCAATTAATGTGTAATTAATTAAACCATAATCAAGAAGATAGCATAATCAGGCTGAAAGCTGACGGTGGGGTGTCTGCAACTTTTCAGAAACTGTCTAAAGTGCCCTTGAGGTGTCACTATTAGGGGTAGAGTGGGGGTGGGTGTACAAAGGGTAATAAGGTCATTCATTATATTAGCTAAAATAGGTATACAAAAGTGAACATAATTTACCTTTTCTTTATGTGTCAGACCAAACAGTAATTTGAATTTTCTGGACCTTTTTTTTGAAAGGAATGCTCAATTTTTGAGAAGTGTATATATTTTTTCAATAATGGGATTTTGTTAAAATTCTCGTTGACTGTGAGTGTTGTGCAGGCTTTTTCAGGTCAGCATCAGCTTTTATGAACATGTGGCTTGCAACACTGAAGATTATAACAGATTATTATCCTGGTCGGCTTCACAAGGCATTTGTTATTGACCCTCCCTCACTATTTTCCTATCTTTGGAAGGTAAATCAAAATTATTACACTCTAATTGTTGTTATTGTGGGGATGGATTATTATAATATTTTGTAATGATTTTCTAATCATTTTGTGTAATTCTTGTGGTTGATGTTGCAATTTTTGCAGGGAATGAAGACCTTTGTTGAACTTTCACCGCAAATTTATATTGTGTCATCAGTCGATTTTGAAGACTCAATTGATTTCAATGAATTCACATCTTATCCACGATCATCATCAATGCGTTTTGATCCCAATTTCGTTCCATCAACAGATAAACTCGGTCCATGCTCTTCTTCGAGGTTTTCTTTTAGTGTTTCACATCATTCCGAGTCAGTTAAACCTTGGTACCTTTCATTGACCGACACATCTGCATCTAAAGTAGGACCGACAAATACTTCACAGACCGTATTGGGTCCCGCAATCTCACCCCTTAATGCCAGGTCCCAGTCATTCGCATCACCAATGGCCCGAGGGTCGCGTGGAGGTATGGACGTAATGAGGAAAACCTTCTTCCCAACAACACCAATGCCCCAAAAAACTCAAATGTTGGATCCCTCCATGATCCGTCACCCTAGAACTCCAAAACCTTCTTACCTCAAATCATCGAGCTTGTTCTCTCGAAAGGACTACCAATTGAGTCGAGCTGAAAAGTCTCGTGAATCGTTCCTCCCATTTTTTAGATTCTACTTACGCCCATATGATGAGATGATCTATAGATCAAAGATGCGGCCTCCTCTCGGCGGACTCATCTCAATCGTCTCTCCACAACTAAAGCGAAGATACATGTCCGTTTCCCAACGATATTGACCAAGAAAAGTACATAATATCTCATTTATCAATGGTTTGTCATCATTAATTATTGATTTATTTGTTCTTAGTCCAATGTCAAAGAGGATTATGTAGAAAAAATGGACTACGTTCTAAGTGGGGTGTGAAATATCGTGCAATATACATATGTCACATTTAGTGCTATGTGGACAAGTACATTTTGGGTTGTGCAAAGACAGAGTTTGGAAGTAAGATAGCGTGGTCGAAAAGGTGAACATCACATTGGAAATCAACCACGTGACCTAGAAGTCTCCGAGGAAGAGCTAGCTACTTTTATTGTTCTATTTAGTAATTTAAGCACTATCAAACATATGTATGTTTACTTCATTTGAAATTGTAATGCATTTACCAATTTTAATCCTTTGGTTGGATTTTGTAGCGTGAAGAATAAAATATATTGATCAGTATTATTTCGTCAACTTTTCGTACTTGTGGATGAGATTTGTTTTACTTAAGTTAATGATTTTGCTTTTTGTAATACTTTCAATCCTTCAAATGTTTTTGAAATTCATGATAGCGAGGCCTGGCAATTCATCGAAATCATGAAAGGTGTCTCATAATATTCCACTAGCTAGCAACCATGACACGGGTATCCGCTGCACATCTAAATCTTATTTTAGTGTAATAGAGCCATTTTATACTTTAAGGAAATATTTAAATATGAAAACTATGGAATATGTTAGTTATTATTAACACGAATCAGTCATTTAAATTATTATTTTCCACATGAGTAACGATGATTAGTAGAAATTTCTAACACAACGCATTAAATTATTTCACTCATGAAGTGATAATTAATAGCTTTTCTTCAACATGTGTACTATGTAAAAGTTACAACACTTCTTTCCAATAATTCACATTTTATAATAGGATATAATAAAATAATATTACAAAGTTGAGCGTGCATTGCATTGAAACTTGAGCTGAAAAAGTATAGTAAAAAACCTTCATATATAAGACATTTCTCATAGATCCTATATATAAAGTTTAACTAATACACATATATGAGGAAGATAATGTGAAGACATAATATGAAAAAATTAAGGCCAGGTAAGTAATATAGTAATTATGTGCAATTTAAATCTAAAATATAAGGTTAAATTTGAAAGTTAGCATTTTGATGTGGTGAAATAGTGTATATTAATTATAAGGTTAAAGTTGAAAATCTAAAGTTTGATTTACAAATATTGTGCCCAAAACCGCTTTCTTTATATAGCAACGTGCTAAATATCTATTAGTATAGATAGTTAAACAATGGAATTATTATATCTATACTTTCGAAAATTTAGTCAAATTACAGAAATTCCTTTCTAAATTTTGAATAACTATAGTGGCTTTTGAGGATTTGCACAAACTTACAAATAGACCAACCTCATAGGGTATCTTTGTAATATTTTTTATACATTATCAGATTAGTTTTATAGGTTTTAGAAAGTCCCCATGTAAATTTTCAAATACGAGCAGAAACTTATGTAATATGTGGTTGTATATAAATGTTAATATTATTCTTAAAGTTATAACCCTCCAATTCGTGGACTTTGTATTAAAATGCAACTCTTCTTCTTGTAGCCTTGTGTTTGTACTAATTTGGTCATTCAAATTTTCAATTAATATGTGTGTCCGTTTGTTGTTTGTTTCCAAAAAGTCAAAATTTGGACCATAATATATTCACATATAATATTATCAAGACCGTACGAAACTGTATTGGGAATGAAAATAGCACACACAAAAAGGAGCATTTGCATACGCGTACATATGTGTATGAAATACAATAACAAATTAGTTGTCGTTTATTAAGTTGTCTTTAAGCAATCAAGGTTCTATGCTTAAAGCTAAGTTCCAATAATTTTGTTCATAACTGACTTGTTTGATTCAGTGAACTGAGATATTGGTTTGTAGTTTAGTTTATGAGTAACTTTGATATGGACAAACCTCCTTTTAGTGCAAACGACAGTGTATTTGTATGGAGTTTTGGGTTTTTGTTCTTGAGTTTTAAAAAGCTTTTCGTCTCTGAAGGAATGGGTCGGTGTAATTGACTTGTGGAGCACGAGTGGGTGTGATTTTTTTTTTTTTTTTTTATACTTTGAGTTAGACTAATGTGCAGAATTTATGGCTATAATATTAGAACTTGTACAATAATTATGTATTCTACGATATAATGAGCCGAATGAATTTTATATGCTAATTTGTGGTACCGCAATATATACCTCATAATAGACTATATACTAGTGTAGTTAACAAGTTGACATTGGGTAACAACATAAAGGCACCCCGACATATGCTTAGTTTTGTAAATGTCATTTATCGTTTTAAAAGTTATTAATAATATTCCCTGGCCTTTCGTAACCGATGAATAGGCACCCTTGTCAACTTTATGGTGAAGCACTTCGCTGGAATATTAAGTGTAAATACGGTAGTAGGTCATTTCAGTTAATTGTTTTTTTTTTTTTTTTTTTGATAAGCATTTCAGTTAATTGTTATTTCAATGAGTAGTCCTATCTCTCCGTCTAGTTCGTCATTATTTCTAAAAGTAGGGTCTAAAATTAAATTTAATGAAGTTAAGAAACATATTGAAAGGTATAGAGATTTTTTTCTCGTAGTGAAATTAAAACTAAATTGAGATGAGTATCCATATTTATATTTAATATTCCAATGAAAATATACATTCTACTAACAAATTGACCAAATGGCACTTCAATACATATTTAAATAGCCCTTCAGACATATTTGATAAGTAAGAGCCACAAATTTTAACTTTTTAGACGGGAAATAGCACACCACAAAATGTATAGTGAGAAATTGGAGTTCTTTTACCCTTTTTTTTTTTTTCATTTGTAGAGTACAATAAGTTGAGAAGACATATGTTCACTTGATGATATTAATCAAGGGATGCACTAAACCATTTGCAGCCGACGAGCTATGCACAAAAGTTTGCCTTTCAAAAGTTAACAAATGATGGCGCAACAAGTGATTTTATCTCTCGTTTAGTAATTTTGATGCAACAAATAGTTTTAGACAAAAGATTAACGTTTCTTTTCACATGTATAGAGTAATAGGATTTTATGACCTGCAGTTAAATAATATTTAACATGCATCCAGCTAATTTTCAAAGATTTTACTTTTCAAGTAAGTAAAAAAAACAAGTAGACATATTGTAGTATTAGTATTAGACTTCTGATTCAACGTTGACAAATGGAGGAATCAAGCAACTAAAATTCAAATTCAACTCTCGCAAGATTCCAGATCCACACTTACTAGGTTGTCTGGCACTTTGGAACTACTTATCATAGTTTAACTTTAAACATCGTCACATGTGGTCCTCTTTTCTCTTTAATTCTTGTTCACATAATTTGATATTTCAACTACTGAATTTTGAAAATAAAGCATGGTAATTATTGATGACTCCACATTTTTGAAACCCATTATCTGATGTGTACGTTTTGATCAGTCAAAATCTTTAAGGGGTGCGATTTTTGTGTTTTTATTGGTTATTATGTCACGTGTAAATGTGCTGCGGATCACGTATTCTGCACATAATTTCTTTTTATTTTGTTTTCTCTAGCTACTCATTAGTCATTATCTTATCTTTTCTTTTTTATGATAGATTCGTCACGTGACAATTTTATCGTAAATGAAATTTCAAGGTTAAATCACTTAAAATTTCTAATGTTTAATTTCAACAAAAATTATAGCTTGTGCTAGGTTAGGTACTTAGGTCTATGAAAAAGTTCTAAATCTTTTGATTACTATTCTATCTCTATCCTGCATTACAACCATTATATTTATCTATGAAAGACACCAATATGTTAGTATTAAGAATACTTTTATCCCGCCAATTGTCAAGGCAACTCGAACACATGATCTCTTGATTATAGGTAAAATTTTACCATCACATGACACATTACCATAGGATTCTTTTTGTGTTGAATCTAGAAATATTATAGTGTAATTTATAATATGACAGGATTAAGGTGGTGTTTGCAAATGCTTATAAAAGGAGCTTGTTCAATACTTATGCTTAAAGCCACTTTAAGTGACTTTTAATAAAAAGTCGGGAGTGTTTGCAAATCTTTTAAAAAAGCTACTTAAATCATTAATTAGGTGTTTGCAAAAATTAAGGAGAATGAACTTTTCTATTTAAAGACCTTTCAAAAATAACATAATACCAAAAGCAGTTAGGGAAGCACCCCTGGGCATGCTTTTGCGGCTTGTGCTTTTTCTGACTTTTTTTTAGACAAGAAAAAGCAAAAGTCAGCATTCCAAACACTAAAAATGTGCTTTTGCGGCTGCAAAAGCCAATAAGCTCCTTTTATAAGCATTTGCAAACACCACCTAAATCCTAGAAAATCTATACATCATGTATAAACTCAAATGTGGACAAAAAGCTTTTGTATCTCTACATATATTTGCAAAAAGAAGTTAAGTTGGATTAGAGCCTATTATCGAAGTAGTATGTATCTTAAATTTTAATTTAGGCCTAATCCAAAATTGTGTTCGAGCTCTATGACAAGTGCTTCTTGGGCTGGCCTGAACTGAATATTCCGACCTCACAGGCCCATTGTTCAAACCGAAGTCCCTTAGCCTTTGTGGATACATAGATATATGTACTCATGTATCTATGTTTTTGTACGTTTTCATTTAGTATCTGAACATTTTCACTTAGCTCCTTAGCATAGCAACTAATAATAATTTACACGGGTATATACCCACACAAAAAAAAGAAATTGTAATTGAATATTACCTGTTATTTCCAGACCTTCTGTTAATATCCAATAAAAATAAAAATAAAAACGAGACCTTTATCAGGTTGTAACTGTTCTTTATGCTGGCAGCTCTTATTTTTTTCTTCTACTTTTTCTTCATATTCTAATGTTTAATATTCAGCTCATAGCGAAGAATTCGTGTGTTATTTGTAAAAGGAAAAAAATGTCTATGTGAAAAATAATAAGCACAAAATCCCTCTCATATTTTACATACATACTATTTTTTGCCTATTTATGACACTAGCTTTCTGCCATATACGCAATGTACATGAGTTTTTTTTGTTTCTTTTTTTCAGGGACCTAAATGACACGTGAAGGAACCTTAGAATTCGCTTGTATATTATCTCCTAAATTGTATATATATATATATATATATATATATATATATATATATATATATATATATATATATATATATATATATATATATATGTAAATAAACTTTAAAATAGTACGTGAAAAAAGTTTCTAATAATATCTGATTACCAAATTTTCGGACATGCATGTGTATATATATAGTAACAACTCCCATCGAGTAACAGAAAAACAGAATTAGTGTAATAAATCCGCAATAGCCACACGTTATGAAATGAAAACGTGCATTTTATAACAAGAATAATTTCCGTTACACCAATTTGGTTAATCCTATCCATAAATTCTCAGTTTGAAGAGAAAATAACGCTTTGTTTTATCCTCATTTACGCTATAGTAACGCCCACATACCATATTTTATATATAGAAACTGAAATCCTATCCATGAATTATCCATAATTTCATCCGAACTTTAATTACCTAAATTCAGTAATGTTTTACCCTATAAAAGCCCATCACACCATGCCATTTTAACACATTCACTCTCAGTTTTCGCATTCACCTCTAGTAGCAAAAGGTAACAATAAAAGGAGAGTTGGGGACAAAGATTCTGTGTTAATATTTATGCAGCTCTTTGTCTCATTGTACCCTCCCTTTGATCCCTTTAAACACCACTGTGAAAAATAAAGAAAAAAAAAATTATAGAAAATATTTCTTTGTTTATAGTGGTAATTAACATATTTTGTTCTACCAATATTGTTTACTTTTGTACCATTGCAACATCTGGAGATTGTTGAAGAAGATAATTAAAAATGACGACGATGACGAATATGGCGCCAGAAGCTTACAAGTCCAAAATCACAGTTTACGTGTTTGCATGCTGGATTTTTGCTGCCTTTGGTGGTTTAATGTTTGGCTATGATGTTGGTATTTCAGGTTTGTACAATTTTATTTTATACTAAATATTGTTCAATATATTAATAATTAATTCTCATACTATATATTGCATATATGATCACTTGTTTGTTTTTGATCAGGTGGAGTAACGGGGATGGACGATTTCTTGATCAAATTTTTCCCAAATGTTCATGAGAGAAGATTGCTTGTGCAAGAAAGTAATTACTGTAAATTTGATGACCAAATGCTTCAACTTTTCACATCTTCATTGTACCTAGCGGCCCTAGTTGCTAGCTTCTTTGCATCTAAGGTCTGCAGCGTTCTGGGACGAAAGCCGACGATCCTCTTGTCGTCGTTGTTCTTTCTCGCGGGTGCCATTGTTAGCGCCGGCGCTCAGGCCATGTGGATGCTCATTGTTGGAAGGGTTCTTTTTGGATTTGGAGTAGGGTTTGGAAATGAGGTATGCATGTACATATATATTTCTTACTACTATATATATATATATACATTTAAAAAAAAAAAAAAACTAACCCTAAAAATGTTTGTAGGCTGTCCCCTTGTTCTTGACAGAAATTGCACCCATACAACACAGAGGAGCAGTGAACACCCTTTTCCAACTCTTCGTAACCATCGGGATCTTTATCGCGAATCTCGTAAACTTTGGCACCGGTCAAATCCGTGGCAACGGCTGGAGATACTCCTTAGGTCTAGCCGCCGTGCCAGCCTCAGTTCTCTTCATAGGCTCATTCGTCATTACTGAAACACCGCCTAGTCTAATCGAAAGAGGCAAAGATGCTCAAGGGAAAGCGGTTCTGAAGAAACTAAGAGGCGTCGAAGATGTCGAGGCTGAGTATCTGCTCATCGTTGATGCATGTGAACAAGGAAAGAAGGTGAAAGCTCCGTTCAAGAAGTTGTTCGAGAAAGAAGGGATTCCTCCATTGGTTATATCGAACGCCATTCAGGTTTTCCAGCAGTTTACGGGTATTAATGCGATCATGTTTTACGCTCCGGTGTTGTTCCAGACGTTAGGGTTTGGGGCTGATGCCGCGTTGTTGTCGTCGGTGATTACCGGTTTGGTTAACGTTGGATCGACCTTCGTGTCGGTGTTTCTTGTTGACAAGGTTGGAAGGAGGAAGTTGCTTCTCCAAGCTTGTGTCCAGATGTTGATATCTCAGGTAAATTCTGTTTCCTATGTCATTCCACAAAGTCCTAAATAAAAGTTTACTATTGTCATCGATTTTATTTAATTCATGTTCTTAATGCAGGTCGCAATAGGAGCAATATTGGCAGCACTCCTTAAAGATACAGGCACATTGCCCAAGGCGCCTGCGGCTGTGGTGGTGGTCCTAGTGTGCACATTTGTGATGTCCTTTGCATGGTCATGGGGTCCTATGGGTTGGTTAATCCCAAGTGAAATCTACCCCATTGAGACAAGAACTTCAGGTTTTGCATTGGCGGTGAGCACAAATATGGTCCTAACATTCGTCATAGCTCAGGCTTTCCTCTCCATGTTGTGCCATCTCAGAGCCTACATTTTCTTCTTTTTCTCCGCATGGATCGTGGTGATGGGGCTCTTTGTCGTGTTCCTCTTGCCCGAGACCAAAGGTGTCCCGATCAACATGGTTGAGGAACGCTTGTGGAGGCGTCACCCGGTGTGGAAGAGGTGCTTCAGGAATGAAGCAAAGAGTAACGAGATGGCTTGAAGATGCGCATGATCATGAGTGGTTAATGAGTTAATATGTATTTGAGGATTTTTGTATGTATATAAGGGTGTTTATTGGAGGTGATAGTAGGTTGTGGCTATTGTGTTTGGTGTTGTCTTGATTAGAGTTTAGTAATCTTAGTTCATGATTGTAGGAAGTTTTGATGTTTGGGGACTTTGTTTGAGGGTGAATTTGTCCCCTTGACGGTCTGAGTATTATAGAGTGTTGCAAATTGTACACTTGCAACGAATTTAATAAAGAAATCTTCGATTTATGAAAATGTGTTATGTATGTGCTTCAATTTTCTTGTTTTTGGAAGGGGTGAGGGGAATGAAAGTATGGTTTATCACAATATCATCAAGAATATTATCAGACAAGGTTTGTTCTTCAGTTCTCAATAGTAACTTAAGCAGACAGAAAACAAAAAAAGATGAAATAGAAAATTAAAAAATAGGTGATAAACATCCTTGCTTCTTGGGTCTTGGTCCTCAATCCTTCTAAAATCTAAGTTTTACTTCATTAACTATTTGTCAGGCATATTGTAGTAAATGCAAAAATTACGCAATCTCTAATTGCCAAAAATCTTATTGTGTAATTTTAATTAGCAAAAAATTCATGTGTTTTTACTCTATTAGCATATACTACAACCTACCTTTTAGCTTTGACTTGACGTAAAATACCATCTTTACCCTTCTGTAAAATTCATTTAAAGTTTTTGAAAACTAAAATCACTTTCTTAATTATATAAATTTAAAAATAAATAAGAAACCATTCACATTAACGATATTAGTTAAAGTTACAAATATTTTAATTTAAATTCTGAATTTTCACTGATATTTTGTTGTTTGCAATTGACATGTTAATGAAAGAGAAAAAATAAAAGATAAAGAAGAATTGAAGTGTCTTTTTCTTCTTCTCCTCCCAGCCGCGGTCGGCCGCACCTATCACACCCAACTTTGCGGCCAATCAGTCGTGGGGTGTGGACTGTGGGTACCCCAAGTTCTTCGATTGATTTGTGTATTTCGTTTTTATCTTTCTAAAAAAAATATTACCTAGATTTGAGGGTAAAAGGTAATTTCACATTCAACATGTCAAACCCACATACCAATTAGGCACGTGTAACACACTTTGGAGGCTCATCGGGTATTTTGCCGTTGACTTTATAACAGGGTTTTTCTAATTAAAATTACACAGAGTTTTTTGCCGATTAAAAGTTACACGTGATAGTTTTTGCATTTAACTCCTTCTAAACCCATCTAAGGGAAAAATTATTAGGTACAGCCGTTGTATAGTGACGTGGTATAGCCAAAGGCTGAGATTAAATACTATGCCTAAATTATAGGGAAGTAACTTCTCCACACCTCATCCCAACCATGCATTTATATAAATAACCGACTTGTTGTACCACCTCATAGTGCAGCCGCTGCACCTAATAATCTCTCCATCTAAGGGGTAAGCTGCATGTTTTGTAAGTGTTTAATTTCATAAAGCTCTAACTTCCGGGCTGAGATATTATATCAGAATTAAGTTCAAAAGCAACTTGCAAAACTCTAAATAAGTGGAAGGATCAAATGCATATAATTAAAGGTTACTAAGCAAATTAAAGTGAATAATTAATGACTCTCTATATATATGTTTAAGCCTTTAGATGTGTACCTCTTAAGTTTTACGCATGGAAAAACAGGACTAATTAATGTAATTTCCAGCATAAACTTTATGGAGTAGGTTTTGATTGTTAGATGTTGAATAATTATATAAACGTATCTCGCGATCTGCATAAATATTGCATATATTTCATAAAAAAACTGACGGTGTTTGCTAGCACCTGCACAGCCGGCCGTTTGATTTTAGAGATTGGCTCTTGTAATTAGATATTAGGTCAGAAATGTTTGCCTTGATTTTTCGATTATGTTCCCGAAAAGGCGATAGATATTCTTACCCCTCCTAAGATTAAATTAACTTAACAAACAATAGATAAATTACAAATGCACATTTTGACGAGTAAAAATAAAAATTGTAAAAGGAGGGGTCATTTACTAGTCATTTTAACAGACATAACATATGGTAGTAAAACATTAGAGTATAGTTTTTTAACCCTCCAGAAAAATAGTTTGAAGAACTAGCCACAAATGCAGCATTGTATGAAAGAGGCTATGTTAGGTTGCACAGATATAAAAAAATGATCTACACATTTTTTAGATACTTCTCGTGCTATATCATACTTCGAAACTCTGATAGTTTATATTTCTTTGTCAAACAAACATTTTGTAATGAATATTTTGATGAACCGTGTTTATTCTTTACTATGCTTTATTAATTACTTTTTGATATATTATAGTTTAAGTTTTAAGTATTGCAAATTAAATTACTTCTATTAATATGTAATATAATATTGATATTAATATTAAATAGCCGTATCCATGTTGTACTGTATCCATTATTTTCATAAAATCAATGTAAATTAATGTCATTGCAGCAAAACTGTAGCATATCTGTATTGTTGTATTCGTACCCCCGTAACACAGGTTATCATGTATAAAAAAAAATACACAAGTAACTTTTTACTTGTTCACTGTAGGATCGATTCCCTTTCCACACATCACATTTTCATAAAAATTAGTATCTAAATATTTTGATACAAGTTTGTTTCCTTTATTTTGCCATACAAGTTCTGTTCAATATACAAGGCATCGCCTAGAGCTAGTTGACTACATCAATTACTATCCAACTCATATGACTATAGCTACTCCTAAAGAAATGATACAAGATCTGCATTCTTACAATTCCCGGGTATAACAAGGGATCATCTGTTCCTATCGATCCCCTCTCTTTCCTTTTTCTATATTCTTTGGAGTATAGGGAACACGAAAAAAGTACAATATGCACACAATTCCTACAATAATGGCGAACCGAATTTATGACATGGACGAGGAAGCAGAGAACGCCATCTTCGATGTAGATTTTGATGCATCACCAAAGTTAGATTGGCTACTTCAAACTAGAAGGGCATCAAGTAGTGGTTGTTCAGCATCTGCTATCCTCCTAAACCTTCGTCTCTCATCTGGACGATCCCTGCCCAAAAAGGGGGACATCTGAGTATTGAAATGATAAAGTAACAATAAATTCTTTCCACCGTGCAATGATTCCAGTGCACCAGCTATTCTCAAGTTCTAGAAGGAAAGTTTCACCAAAATCAGCTAAATCTTCATTGTATAAGTTTAAATTTATATAACTCACTGACATTAGTAGCTACTCGGGAGAGATAATCAACCGTAATCCGGAACAAAGAACACAGACATGGCTTCTCATACGACTCATTTGATCCTTGAATGAGTTCTTAAGGGATAGTCTCATAAATTAGCTTTAGAATGCAGCTCGAGTTTATATACATACACATATGTATGTATACACAGTTACACGCATACACGCCTATATATCAATTTATATAACATTTACGCTTATATATGCGTGTGTGGTAGTGCAACTTCTATGTTTCCACCTAGATAATTGAATTCAGGTAATAAATAATTATGAATAGGATGGAGACCTTACACTAGTAGATTGAAGCTCTACGGTAGCTGAATCTTCATTATCCTGCAAAGGAAGGATGAAAATAATATGCAGAACACAAATAACCAGCATAAGAGAATTAGGCAACTGGAGTACCTCAATTAGTAAATCCTTCCTTGTAATCATCCCAATAACACGAGATGCACGTGGGACAACAAGTATATGTCTCAATCCCAACTGACGGAAAAGGCTATATACCTGAATCACCAACATCATTTGAAACATCATAATGTGGTAATTTGAGCCTTGCATCATCACCATGTGAATGTAAAAGTCTGAGCTCACTTCATACGCATCACAGCCGTTTAAAATAAAAAAGATTATAAAGTGATACGAGCTTATTAATCACCTTTGTTAAGGACATATCATCTGGAACAACATATGGAGAGGGATTTAAAAATGGAGCAAGATCAATGTACATTTCTAGATCATCAGGGGTTAGATAAATATCGTCAATAGATATTCCCTTGCTGGAAACAGGTTTAATGAATTCTCTGAGACTGTGCCTGCAACAATTGACCAGCCACAGTTTAGTCGTTTATTTGCTTAACTAAAATAAATAGGCGAGCTGAAGTTTTGCTTGGCTTTCTTTACCTTATTGGCACAGGTCCGGTTCTTGAATCATAGGGCAACGGACTGTGTTGAAAATCAACCTTTGACTGCAAAAGTACGAGCAACTGACTGCACAAAGGAAGCAATGATTGCCAGTTAACCAACTAAAAATAAATCTTCAAGCTACAAATATAATAATATCAAGCTTAACATCCAACCTTCGCAATATGAGGCCAATGACAAGTGTCTCTCCGCTTCTAGTGTGATCAATGACCTGGATGACAAGAAGAAGAAACATTAACCAGATCCTACATTTGGACACAGTTAGAGCAGTATAATAACACTTCAACTTACAGGAAACCCATTGTGATTATTACTCCTCAAGATTGAAAGTACGTCTACAACCTTCACAACACGAGGGAAGTAGGCAACCTAAAAATTGTAGGAATTTTATTTAGTGAATTGAAACTTCCAAAATTATAGACAACTAGGAAGAGGACACAAACATAAAAACTTGGACGATCACCAAATTATTGATTACATATGGACCCTCTTATATTACATATTAGAATTATGTGCAAATAGTAAGAAAAGGTAAAAGCTTTAAAATATGTGAACATGTAAATATATGCATATGTATCAATGCCATTTGTACCAATATACATACACACACATAGAATTATGTATAATGGTACAAATGGCATTGATACTATATATATATATATTTACATACACATACTGAAAACTTGAAATGACACCCACCTTTTGACTTCCACAGGCTTCCTTTGCCGTCATAGTTCGCATTTGGTATTTTGGTTTGGATTCGAGTAAAGGAATGCCCCTCAGTCGAGCCTGCTCTTCATACAAGCCCTCATTGAAGGCATCACCAACAGCCTGTGGAGGACAACCCAATTCAGTGAGAGTCAAAGCATGGGTCAAAAACATCGAAGTTCATTGACTAATGATTTGTACACACTTGATGTTTGGGCTTAATTCTTCAACGTAACATACAACTTGTAAAAGTTTTGATTGCCAATACTCGTAAAGAGAGTTTTCTTTTCTTTTTGCACTTATTTTTACAAAAGACCAGAATGAATTCATTCAATTTAAAATTGAGGGGAATTGTCTCTGAATATTGGGATTGGAAATGGTATCGACTAAAATTACTGTGACAAAGATACGAAAATAACAAAAAATGTTATGACTATAGTAGTGGCTAATTTAATTTTCCCCTTTTCATGGTCTTCTAGTTGAGGGATATACAAATTTCGAAAACATTCTACCTTTGATATAAGAAGAACTAGCATGATAAGAGGTAGGAGCTTCAAGTTATTTGTAATCTCAACCATAATTACACAAAGAGAGACAGTCATCCGCATCGAGCCTCCAAGAAAAGATGCAGCCCCTAAAAGAGCATACCTGAAATTCGAGCAGTAACATACAAATTTTAAATGTAACAAGATACACGGATTAGAAACCCAAAAATGCTGTAATGTAAGCTGGACAGATTTTATGGCGGCCATGGCTACATGGAGTTCCACATTAACTATTACAATAATGAAATAACTTCTGATTCAAACATTTTAAACCAAGAAGATGGATTTGTCTACTGGAACTAACACGGACGCGCTAAGGCTCAGAGGAATACCAAGCAAAAGAGATAAGTGTGCGCCCATGGTATAATCCATGTTATAAATTCAAGTCAGCTCTCTTAATAAAATTCAAAAATCAAATTCATACAGCTTTTTTACTGATACTATCATAATGTTGCAGCAGTTTCTGTATCTTTTGGATGCAGCATCACATGTTCAACTACGTGAAACTGTAACAGTTTTGCAACAAAATACAGCTACAAGTTTAAAAAATCTATTAAACAAGTAATCAAAGAGAAGAAATGCAAAGGGCAACTTACGTTCCTTCTTCAATATTCAGCTTCTGGTAAAAACTGACAACGAACATTCCAACTAGTCGTCCATAAGTTGAGCCAATCATTATCCCAGGTACAAACTGACCAGCTGGAACAGCAGTACCAAAAGTGACTACTGCTAAGGAGTAGAACATAACCTGAACATGATAACACCAAAAAGGAATAATCACATCTACATCGCATAAAATCATAAGTAACTAACACATTCAGCGGGGGCGTAAGGGGACAAACATGCTAGTAACTTTTATATTCCCCATCAACGTTGATTTTGTCGCTTGATTTTCCTCATGTATACAATGATATAAAATGACTCTTATCTTTGTATTAGGCAATTCCTCAACTATATGGGGCAATAGAAAAACATTTTGGTGTTGAAGCTTGGGATCTTGGCCAATGATACTAGAATATCCAGATTATATAATCACGTAGAACAATAATCATCATATTGACCAGCATATTAGAAGCTTGAGATAAAAAATGCTACTGACTGAAATTCTCGTGAAAAGACAGTATATGGAGACATGTAAGTGTGGTGTGCACCCTGATCTGTACACCAGTACTTATCCTCATCAGAGCAGCACACACATGTTTCACATGCTGGAACTAGATATGGTATCATGGTCAGAAAGGAGCTAAAATGGTACACAATACCAAGAACGTCAGCAGGCTACGTGCACTGAATTCATGAATTGTTTTTGCGCTGAACAGATTCCTGATGGCATCATCCTGAGAGATCATACACAGTGCATTAGGAAAAACTGAAATATAACCAGCCCAAAAAAGAGAAACCTATAGTGGTCATAGTTGACCTGAGTGTTGAAGAATATTGTTGCAAGGTCATTGTATTCCTTGTCATTGCCACAATAAAACTGCAAATTAATATCAGAGCAAGCATAAGTACCAAAGACATTTACATTGGCAAGAAGAATAAGGATATGAGTTTAGTCAAGTACATGCTAATTCCTCTCAAATAGCTGAATGCATCAGGAATATTGTTGCTACATTTCGTTTAAAAACTGAGTTTGGACAATCTATGAGATAAACCTAAAGATACAGAGTTGATATTTGACAAGTCTCATATATAAAGTTATAGAAGTACATGATTAAGTGCTCTAGAATCACTCGATGCATCGGGGATATTCTGCAACATTCAGCCTAAAAAATTTAGAGTATGGACGACCAGCAACACGATGTTGGGATTTCTAAAAACCAGAATTGAAGAATAGACAACTTGTTTCCATCTTATGTGAAGAATTTTAAATCCATATTTCCTCCATTTTCTGTCAAGAATCTTCTTAACTCTCATTCTCCATGGTAAACAAAATTTTGTTTCTCGGATATTTTTAGAAATTCTGGTTTCTAACTGTGAAAAAGTTCAACAAAAAATATACACCATCTAATAGTCGGAGTTTGCAAACTGCAAACAAATAGCCGTTCTCATTTCTCAATGAACTAACTTTATCTGTTCTTGCACCAAGAATGATTTTAAACAAATTGAAAAACTAATTAGGAAAACCTTAGGTATAATTTAAATGGAAAATGAACTTAAGATACATTCTCGATACAATTTCAAGAGAGGGAGGACAATGACATGTAAGAAACCACCTCGTTTCCTTTCTCATCTGTTTCCTTCCCCGATTTCATCAAAAATTAGGTGGAAGACCTAGAGGGGACAGAAAAAGCCAGTATGGTGGGATGTGTTTACAGGTGGTTTTGCAGGTAAAGATGGTTTCACATCAACCATTGTCAACCAGGAATCTATAAACTATCCTGGGTCAACCGTTCCCATTCAGAATACATTATTTGCAATGGAGGAGGGTCCAATTTCGCTCTCACGGTTCCCATCATGGTGCAAAGTCACAAACTTTTTTTTTTGAATATACAACCTCATATTCTCTACCACAACACATAGAAACAAAGCAGTACTTTTCATAGTGGTATTTCTCAGTGCTAGTTCTCTGACATTCACCTAAACTGTCAAGTTCAAATGATTCAAATGAACTAAGAATTCATCATTGCATTTTTATGGAGCGCTTGGATGGAAACAACAATGCAAATAAACCTACTGCAACAGCACCAACAGGAATCGAGTTAAGCATAAAAATACTGCAACACAAATGGTCATGCTGGTCATAGGACTGTCAATACTCCAGCAACCAACCAAACGAAAAGCCAAATTAAAAACTCAGTATGCAGAAACTGTCTTCTTCTTAAAATCTCAACTTATATTATTGTTTACATTGATACTAAACTCAGTTTCATCAATGTCTGCTAGTAGCAATTAATACCGAGACGAACTTTTATACTTGTTATTGGTAGTTAACATTTCACAATTGAGTCCCTTTTCAACAATAATGTTGGTTACAGTTACAGTACGCTGATTGAAACAAATCCCTGTTCCTTTTGCTTGTGGTGAACCAAAGTCCAAAAGGTATTTCAAGCTGTATTTCGTCTCATTTGCAGACAATAATAGTATGAATTATACTCAAACTGTGTGTTTTGTCATTTCGGTTTGCTGCAAGCTAATATATAATTCAAATGATTAATCAATTGTTCCAATAAATATAGGTAAAACCAAATACCAAATCTAGTTTCAACCAGTTCAGCAACATAACGTAAATGAAGTCTTCGAAAAGCTCCATATCAGATATGAGGCGTGGTATTATTAAAATCTCAGTTCCTTTTGCCTAAATACACAAACACACGGAGGTAACACCAGAAAATGTAACACGAAGAACATGCCTCATCTTATGCATTTGGTAACCAGAGCAATATACATATATATAATACTGAACCTAAAAGTTAAAAAATTTGCATATAAGAAGTTAATATTGTTTCCTTGAATAGAGACAAGAGTTGAGAGACCATACATTCACGTAGTTTCCATACATTCCTGGTGGACGTGGACAATCAATACCAGAATTAGAATCTGCTTCTGGACAAGGGGTGCATTTCTTTAAAAGCGGTAATCCAAATGATACTACTGAGGTTAATAACGAGACAATACACACTTCAAGAACCTGCATGATCAGAGGTCATATTATTGTTAACAAGAAAAATCAAAGCATCCATGTCTCTTAAGAAAACTCACTTTTGTACGGTGTCCTCTCTTGTGCAGGTAATTTCTGCGCCAGTGAGTCATATAAAGTGTGAGCTGATTAAAAAGGGCCCCTGTGGGCGAAGAAATTGTTTGTTATGCAAATACAACAAAATACATTCCAGAAATTTATCTCAATTGAGTTAACAAAATTCACATACCAAGAAGACCACCAATAACACCAATAACTGCCATTGGCAACAATTCTTTAAAAGAGTAATCCTCTTGACCACTGAAACCAATCATTGTTAGATGCAGACAAAGGCTAAAAAGAGATGGGCAAACGAATAAGATGAAGAGGTTCAGATAATCACCCTGAGACATCCCATATGATGAAACCTCCAGAGCCAAAATGTCCACACTTTCCACTCTTACACCATCCCATTGCTGTACGTACAACAACAGCCACAATCGCAGACGTAAAAAAGACACGCCACATAAGTTGACTCCTCCACCTTAAGCAAGAATTTGAAAAGAATAGAATTTCAAGGCACATTACACGCAGCTGATACGGATTAATGTTTGCCAAACTGTCTAAGTTTACCATACTCGTATAATTTATGTAATGATATAACTTTAGTTCTATTTCTAATTTATATACGGGTTCTAGAATTTGAAAATTGGTAGCAAGTTTTATCAATTTATGCTCATACTGCAGGAGAATAAATCAAACAAGTATGTTCTCACTCAATATCTCTATCTTCAAGGCAAGTAGATAAACTGGCTCAACTAATCACTCTTTGGTTAGTAACTTTGCCATACATGCTAACTTGACTGGTGGCGGTGTCTACTGTCATGTGTTTCTTACAAGCTGAGACTTGGAGAGTTGAAAAGAAATACACCTTGAGAAGATGAACTGGTTAATAAACCAGTCACATCAAAGAGAGAACTAAGATTACCATGATGTAACTTCTTCCAGTGCAAATAATACACCACCAACTGGAGCTCTAAAAGCAGCAGCTACGCCGGCTGCACATCCACAGGTGACCTTGTTCAAACAATAAACCAGTAAAAAATGAGCAAGATTTAAGAGGCTTTATGACCTCTATCATCACCAAAAATGTCATTTCACTTTTTGCTACATTGAATAAGACATGTGGAGGTAAAACAGATTGTCAGTTTTAAACAAATTTCAGTTTACTGATTCCAGAGTGGAACTACCAACTCTGGCAATACTATGCTAAAATGCCCGAAAAGACTGAGCTTTAAAAAGCATAAATCATCATAAAGAGAGCATGATAAGGTTCTTCATTGACATTAAGTGCGGGCATCCTGAAATGGCACGTCAAGTTTTCCACTACCTAAAGTTGATATAGTATTAAGTTGTTTCTTCTGGGTATGCTTCATACTCCAACAAAGTTCACCGTTCTGTCAGTTATAAATAGGTGCAGGCAATATCTTCATGCAACACTAATCAAATCTTAAAATGATATGTATAATGCTACTGCATCCAGCGCCAATAACATAATACCACCAAATGTGTGAAAAATCATGAAACTGAAAGCTATTGGAGGCTCAATGTTAGACTTGATCAGAACAATATCTAACTGAAGGCAATAAATTTGTCACTTCAACTAAGTTGATAAATATAAGTAGATTTGGCAGTTAACTGAAAGCTCAAATAAAGACAGAAACAAGAAAGAAAGTACTGCAATACAACCAACACAGTCAAAAGGGATCCAGCTCCTACAGAACAATTTAAAATGTTCAAATGTAACACATTACTCACAAGATCACGGCGATCTCTTTCACTTGTAAAAACTTGCAGCCATCTTGAATTCAAGTGATACTTTGTGGACCCACCCTAAAGTCATAAATAAGAGGACAATTATGTTAGCTAGAGAATTTAATTTTACCACCAAGTTAATACCAAAATTAGATATACGTGATTGCTAATGATTTTACAAGTCAAAGCAATTGCTCAGCAAAACATCCTGATGACTCCATGCAACTTAAAGTCTCTCCAAATAACCACAGACTTACTTGTCCAAGTAAAGAAGCAATACAAGCACCAATATGTACAAGCGGACCTTCTTTTCCAAGGGCCAGACCACCTCCAACGGACCCTATGCTACCAAAAATCTGTAAAAGGAAAAGTTGAATACTGCTCAAGATATTCGAGTAACAATGAAACAATGAAGAATAAGCTCCATCGAAAGTCACGGACCTTTCCTATTAAAGTTCTGAATAGAAGAATACCATGTGTATCGATTCCTGCATATTGAGAAGGCATTAACGTAAGCTAAAAAGACACCATTCAAATTACTAATCAATGAGAAGCAGAGGATCATACCGTTTAGATAGCCCTTAATTTCAGGAATACCAGAACCTGCTGCTGCTGGAGAAAAATATGTGATGATATATGCAGAAGATAACACTAATACCAGGTTAATCAACACATACACCAAAAACCCAGCCAAGTAAGACTTCTGAATTATATTGAACGTCCATGAGTACTTCCATCCAGCAAAATTCTCGACTGAAATATTAATGCAAACAGCAGCTAGTCCGGTACCTGAGCATAACCACAAGATTAATCAATAACTTAATCCCATCATCATTTTAGGGAGAGTTCATCTCAAATCTTTTGTTATGACTAACACGTGACATTTTTTCTTATTTGATAAATGGGTGATGGTGAGATTCAGACACAATACCTTTTTTCAACCTGGATCTAATATCATATCGAATTGTCACCTCATCTAAGAGCTCAAACTTGTAGAGAAATTGGACATATTCTCTAACAGATGATAAGGAACAACATTAGTTAAAAGGTAAAATTTACAAAATTAAGTTGCTCAATTGAATGAGTTACAAGATTGAACTAATGTTATCAGCACCAGTTGAGTAAACAAACGTAATTTTTCAGCATAGGCTGACTACTTATGCCAGAGCCTTCTGCTACTCCTAAAAGTTAACTCCTTGAGATACCTAGATTGACAGGCGAGCAACTTCAACAGACAAGCTTATTCCTAATTGTTCTTTACTTTGTATATCAACAAGGACTCACTCATGGTCATGAATATACAGCAATATGAGGCTACGCAGAAGAAGTAAAACTATATAGAATTAGGTTGCACCATATATTTAAAAATGTCGTCGTAAAAAAAAAAAAAAAAAAAAAAAAAGATTCAACGCTAGTCAACTCGTGCAAGAAAGCAAGCGGAGATCTACAACCATTTAGCAGCCAAATATTTCTAAACTATGCAAATATTACGCAACGAGCATAAGAAATCCATGTTCCAATTGAAGTCTTTAAAACTCACCAATTCCAATAAGTAAGGCGAAAAACCATTTCACCCCTACGCTGTACCACAAATAAAGCCTCCCCCTAGTTGCCTGCGATCGCAATTTCAAACTTTAGCTATGAGACAAAATTCCAAATGAGACAGTAGGCAAGCACTACTTCAAAAGTCAAGTGTCCGGTTTACATTCATCTTCAGTATTCAGACTGCCAACTCATCTAAAGCAATCTGTAATATAGTCTAGCGTCTAAAGATCGACATTATAACTTAACATCAATCTAAAAACACACACAATTTTGATATGCCTGCACCTGTTCTATTCTGTATGCAGAATTCTCAATGACTTCGTAGTCGAGACTCTCAACGACGTTGTTATCCGTCTTCTTATACACACTATGCTCATCCGCGGTGCCTACCACCTCCGCCTCTGCCTCGGAGTTCGGCACACGCGCCCACAACTGCTTCGCCGTCTCCATACCATTCTGCAAATGATTCGACAACATCTTCTCCTTCTATTATCCTCTCAATACACACAAATATATATATATATACACACCTCTGTATCTATATGTAAACACTAAACACCAATCCACCAATAATCTCGATCAAACTCAAACTCGTCAAATACACAATCAAATCAATCACGATTACAAAAGCTACACAAAAATCGCAATCAAAAGCCGCACTAAGATACTAGTGCAACAAACATCAAATCAACGAAAAATTACATGAATTAAATCCGATCAATCATTTGAAAATGAAAATGACAGGCTGTTTGTATAACTATTTGATCGAAACGAAGATAAAAAAAAAGGTAAAATCGATCGAATAGGAATATTAGGTATAATCTGTTCGTAAAATGTTTTGTATTTTCGTTTCAATGGTGAAGAGAAAGAGAGAGAGACGGTTGATTTTGCTTCTCTCTCTCTCTTCTTTCTCTCTCCTCTTTCTACTGTGTTTTGGTTTTTGATTCTTCTAAGGCCGTCAACTATAACAAGAAGAAGACGTTAGATTTGTCTACGTGCCAACTTTTAGGGGAAAAAAATATTATTATAATTTGAATGTGTGTATTTTAATATCATTCTTTTTTTTTTAAAGGGTATTTTAATATTATTCTAAAACAATACATTGGTGAGTATCTCATTTGTCATATTCTCAAATGTTAATTAATTTAAAGTTCTTAAAGTTGAACGAGTCAGATTATTTTCCTAATTAAAAAACACAATGGATACATTGTAATAAAGTCAAGATAAGTAAAACTGCAAATAGGGAAAAGTCAATATGTGTCGTTTTTGATAGAATAAAATAGTTTATATTATTTATATTATTATTTTTATGTAATTTAAGTATTTCTTATTAGACTAGATCTTTTTATTAGACTAAGTCTACTATTCCGGACCAGAATTGGTATTCCTTATTAGACTAGGTCTACCAGGAAACCTCTGGTAATTTATAAATACTTGTAATTGCTCTTATTATTATTCAAGCAAATATAATTCTCTACAGTTTTATGGATAATATAATACTGCATAAATTTTAGGAATTGTGAAAATATAAGCTACTTTTTTGAATGATTAAGAAAACATTATTAGAAAAATTACAGAAGCGTGGATGAACTCCTTATTTTTGTATGTTTTTAGTTACACTTACTTTCTACAATTATTCAAATTTTGAAAGAGTAATTTTGGTTCATAACACTTTCGTACAAAATAATGCAATATATAAAATACATATAGAGCAATTGGTCTTCTTCTTTCTTTACACATGAGGTAATGGATCTTTTTAACATAATTTTAATTTTGCTACTGCTTTTTCACAAAGAGCAATAAGCTTATTCAACATTATATAGTTATCATGACCAAATTTAATAAGCACTAGGACAATAAAAATTCAACGAAGGTCGAGTTCGGCTGCACTACTATTCAATAATAGTTCAATGGTGGAACTAAAGGTAAAAAGGTTGACTATGATTCCACTTTTAAGACTTTAGATTAATGATTATGATATGAGTTGATTTTATGTGAATAGAAAGAAGCATAAAGACAAATATGCCGGTTATATATATATATATATATATATATATATATATATATATATATATATATATATATATATGTGTGTGTGTGTGTGTGTGTACACGTGGGGGCGGAAAGTCTAACATACATTGTCCACTGTTAGTGGACCTCTTTTGTCTGCCTGGATCCTTTGCATTTTGGTTGGCGCGTTAGTTGTGGATTTTGGGCTTTTAATTTTTGAGGTTTTTTACAAATTATGTCAAATTGACAAATTATCTTTTATATACACTATAAATAGACAAATTATATTCTTATGATCTCAAAAGTAGTACGAGAGGAGGTATAGCTTATTCGCACTCAGAAAGCTCGAGTGAGGGTGATCTTTTGCATGAAGATATACATGTATACTCTTTTATCTTAAAATATGTGTATGTGTTTTTGTTTTATACACTAAATTAAGAAAAAGTACAAAACAGATTCAAGATTATTAGAAGAAAATTGAAATAGCGGATTTATCAAGGTTATTAAATGTATTCATTGAAAAGTGAACAAAAGGGTTGCAGTTTCCTAAATTACTACGAATATCTTGCTTGTTTATTTTTTACAAGACTCAAGGACCTTTCGATCTAAACTTACTCTTAAATCAAATCATTTAAAACTGTTCAATATCGATCGAAGTTTTAGACCACGGAGGTCTTTATGATCAACCCATTTGACATCGATTCTTTCGCAATGAATCAACGATCTTCACTTTCATGAGATTTTTGTTCGTTCCAAAATTAAGGTTGAAACTCATAAAGTAAATTGTTAACATAACACAGGGTCAATAGCAATCACTCTCTTAGTGTTTGATACATTTTGTAATGTCCCCTAACGTTTGGAAAAGAGCGTTCGCCCCCTAACATTTGTATATATGTGAGATTTAATTCTTTAGTTCTTCACCAATTATTCATTTTTGACACTTGTCTACCTTTTCATTCATTATTTGCATCAGGAACAAATCACACATTTTTACAACCGTTATGGGGCAAATCGCTCTTTTTCCAACGTTAAAGGACATTGCATAACAGGTCAAACGTTAAGGGTCAATATTGACCCCATGACACATGGATGATTTGGCAAAAAAAAATTACTTTTTTTTGAACGTATCTTCTATAAACTTGCAGCCCGATATACCAAATTTTACCATTATTTAGCAAAAAAAAGATGTAGGCACCATCAGGGGCGTATCCAGGAATTTACGCTGGGAGGGCTAACCAAATAATTTTTAAAAAAAATTAATGTTAAGTTTAAAATAAAATTATATAAAAAATATGATTCATGCCTAAATTAAACCAACGGTCGCAATACGAACAAGCAATATAAGTAATATAAACATTCTAATAAAACAAGTAAAACACATTTTTGATATAAAAGTGATCTAACAAAACAATAAAGTAAATAATAGCACTAATTATAAGATACAAAACCATGTTAAGTTTAACAATAATCACTAGATACTAAATGAAAAAAGGAAAGTAAATTTATATAGTAACACTTTTCATACATAATTTGAGTACCTTTTATTCCTTAGTAAATGAAATATTCGTTGAATCTGAATCTAAAGTTTATTACATGAATAGAATGTATTTTTTAATTTGTTGGGTTTTTTTGAAAATTAATAGGGATTTTCAGAGGTTTTTCTATCCAATTTTTATTTAATAATTCTACATAGCTTTTTTCGTTATTCATTCTATATGTATGATACATAATATATAATAGTATTATGTTTTTTTTTTATTATTCTATGCATAACTAATATATATATATATATGTGTGTGTGTGTGTGTGTATATTGAGGTAGTAATATGGATTAGTCCAAAAATCTTGGGGGGCTATAGCCCCCAAGCCCCTCTATACATCCGCCCCAGGGCACCATGGGTTAAGACAAAGAAAGAATGAAGATAAACAAAAAAAAAGTTCAATAATAGTACAACTTTAACTATCTTTTAACTTTTTTTCTTTAACTATCTGTGGTGGTGAACTATATGTGACAGGGGTAGGCTACCATATGAAGGCTTGCCACCTCAACCAGCCACTCAGGTCTTGATCGCAGATAATTTGCAAAAATCCTCACAACAATACTCAGATCTGAGATTGAAAACCTTTGGCCTAAAAACTAGAATAACAGTTACTGTAATTAGTTTTTCGAGTAATGACCGAGTTGTTCTAAGGGGGAAGAGTGCCGGAGACGTAGGCGGACTTGAGGTTGAGGGGGGTCGGTAGGTGTTTTTGTAATTTGTGTATATTTCTTTTTACTTTTTTATTTGTTTCAATAATTCTTTTCATAAAAGAAGGATTCGGGATAAAAATGTAATTCAAGTCAAAATTTCCAGTTCTAGTTGCAAACAAGTGCAAATTGGGGGTGGAAGGGTTTTTTTTGACTTTGACCAAATAATGTTTTTGCCCATTAAAATTTCACAGGGGTTTTCTGTCAATTACAAATTACAAGTAGTTTATGCATTTAACTCAATCTTGTTGCGACAAACATAAGAATGGAACGAAAACACTAACAATTTAGCGCTTTATTATCTAAAGAACATTGTATTTTTAGTGATTTGTCGAACCAAATCATATTAAATATTTTTTTCCTTAATCGCGGCCACAACAGCACACGGGTGGGAGCAGCCACAATTCCAACAAAAAAACAATCGCCATGCCAACAACTAGCAGTGGTGATGCATCCCTGTCCAAGAACATCAGCAGTTTGATATAGAAAGTATATGATACACTGCGCACCTAAAGGCACATCACAATTCACAAGTGAAACTTTAAGGGGCAAATCGCAATTGACCCCATGAAACATGGACGATTTGGCAAAAAAAATCCTATGTTTTTTTTTTTTTTTTAAACACGTCTTCTATAAACTTGCTGACAAAGAAAGAATGAAGATAAACTAAAAAAGTTCAATAATAGTACAGCTTTTAACTTAAAAGTGATTTTTCATGGTAAAACCCATTTGTAAAGCCTATATTTTGATTTTCTAGGCTTATAATTCTTTTACAAAGAGGGATCTACACAAAAAAACACTCTGATCAAATGGGCTGGAGATAATGTACACGTACCAATCTAAATGCCAATTGATATTTATGAAGAAATTATTTCATTTAAATGTGTAGGGAGATGTGGATCACACATACAAGTGAGTTATTGATATAGGTTAACTATTGGAGTGAAAGTATGTAGAAGTTAGTATCTACGGTTTAGGAATATTATAAATCTCAATGATTAGTTACACCCAGTGTTATTAAAACCGGACCGGCCCGGCCGGTCCGGCCGGTCGAACCGCGACCCGGTGGTAGTGCCGGTCCGGAAGCACCTTCAAACCCGGTTTGCCTCTCAGCCGAGCGCGACCGGCGATTTTACCGGTTGAACCGGGTTGGACCGGTCAACCGGACCGGAAAGTGAACCGGTTGCACTAAAAAATTTAAAAAAAAAAAAAACCAAAATACCTTTTCTGCCCCCATATGTTTCCTGCCCTAGCAAATTAGCCCCATTACACGCAGCAAGAGATATTTTCTAGAAGAAGAAAAACGCAAGACAAATCGAAGAATGAAAAAGAAGAAGAAAGAGAGATGAGGCTGCCCCCCTCGCCGCCCCGATCGCCTCCCCCGCCGCTGCACTCGCCGCCCCCGATCCGTCAGCTGCCGAGCATGGATAAAAATTCTCCAAAAATTTTCGGTTTTTGCATCCACACGAAATAGAAACGCACCACAATTTCGAAATTTAGAACATCGCTTTGAAAATTTTCGAAATTGCTGCCGAAACAATAAGAAATCTTTGATTTCAAAAGATTTCATAGTTATCTTGTTAATTGCCATAGTTATCCATAATTATCTTTTAAAATCTGTTGAAAACAATCTTCCATATCAATAAAGACATAATAATTATGGATATATATTGATTGTTGGATTAATTAAGATTATGCTATAAATTACAGATTAATTAAAGCTACTAATTGACCAGTTAATCAAGAACTATTTTTAAGGAAGGAATTTAAAATCAATTACAAATCCCATCCGTTAATGCTATATTTAATGCATATATTTAAATTTTTTTGTAAGTATATTAGTGTATATATTTTTATTATTAATCATTAAGAAATAAGTTATCCATTTCTCCTTTCACTTATTAAACTAAGTATAACATGTAACAATGTGCACATTGCTAATAGATTTTAAAGTCTTGTTGTGAATTTGAACGTGTTATGTATGATTTAATATTACGATGTGATTATAAAATTTGAACATGTTATTTATAATTTAATATTATGACGTGATTATAAAATATGAATTATAAGGATGGGTTTTTTAAAATTTTCTTTAAAATATATCTTCACCGGTTCGAACCAGCGGTTAAACCGGTTAAACCGATTGAACCTGTAACCGGTAACGTCACCGGTTCAGTGTCCGGTCCGGTTCTGAAAACACTGGTTACACCACATGTGAAGAGGCGCCGCTTATTCTGTAGGCTTCCTTGAAACACTTTACGCCTCGTCAAGCCGCTCCGTCGGGCATTCTCATTTCTCTATAAGACACTTTGAAGATTGAATTGAGGACCGGAAACGAAGCGCATACTTGTAGAGATTCTATGTTGTTTTGTAATGTTTTGTAGTGACTGTCATAGTTGTTACATATAAAGTCACATTAACTTTTGTTTGCTAGTGATTCAATTAAAAATGCAAATCTTTGATCACTCATTATTTGATTCATCACTTCTTGTTTTCTCATCTCTGCATTGTTTCAACTCTTGATTATGCAACTCTGTTATCTCTTCTTATATTAAAAGATAACCACTCCCTTTAGTTCTGTATTAGATGGATTTTCTGGTTTTGAAATATATAATGATTTGAAAAAAAAAAGTTATTGACTTGACTCTTCATTTTTTGTTTGATTTATTTGACTTGATTCTTCATTTCTTAGGCCAAGGTCAATGATATCCATTTGAAGTTGGTATTAGCTAACCTTGATTAGCAGTGATTCCTACAACTTATATAGAGTTTTTGCTTGTGACCGTAGTAAATTGCAGTGATGATTTCAAGATTTTTATGTGTTCTATGATTCATATTACTGCAATGTTTATGTCAAATCTATGTTTTGACTTGTTTTAATGAGATTTCTCATACTCTTTTGTTTCTAATTCTCAGCAGCATGAAATGGAACAGTTGGAGCAGAAGCTTCTTCTCACCACTCTTGAACTAGAGAAGTTAAAAGCCGAATCCTACGAAGAATCAAGCAAGAACAAGGAGTATATGCAACAACTAATCCATCTCCTGAAGTTAGCCATTCATGAAAGGGATGAAGCCCAATACCAACTTCACAAACTACTCAACGATCCCACATCTTTAACGACAACGATCGAACATTTGCCTATCGTCCCTCTTATGAAACCGGGAAATGCAAACACAACCTTAACTGAATCAAACACTTTGTCTGAAACTTACAACTACCACTCATACGGTTCTTCGCCTGTCGAATTGCTGTTTGATCCGGTGCCCTCTCCCAACTTCTCAAACATGAACACAGTACTTCAAGATTCAAACAAACAAGACAATGCTGGCAATGTGTCAATGATTGATCAGGGGTCAGTGATCATAGACAACCTTGTGAAGGGAAAAGTTTTGCCGACAAAAGGGAAGTTTTTGCAGGCAGTTATTGAAGCAGGACCGCTACTTAAGACAGTTCTCGTAACGGGGCCGCTTCCTAGGTGGCGGAATCCGCCTCAAGTACAGACGATGCCTACGTTGAATTTTGGAAATGTGGTTTCTGGAACTCGTCTGAACAACAGTTTGCTTACGTCTTCTGCGATTAATGGTTATGGTTATGTCCCTTTAGCCAAAAGGCAGAGGTTCTATTAGAATTGGGCCGATTAGTCCTTTGATTTTCGGTATGAATAGAAGGTGGGAGGGGTGTAAATGGCATAATAATTGATTTACATTTCAAGTGAATTAGACTTTGAATATATCATATTTTTGGATCATTTGTTGTTTTATGTTAAGATTTTTGTTCCTCGATAGTATGCTTTTTTCTCCATTGAATTGTATGTTTGCATTTTGATGAAACTGTGGTATAGAATCTAAGTAGAACTTTCTTCTCATAATCCACAAAAGCCTCAGTTGTGGCTAACTCTACACAAAACGCCTCTGTTTCTATATTTGAGAGAGAATACATATTCATACATTTTTTTTCATAATTTCGATATATCAAGAGGAACACAAACTTCCATCTACAAAAGATTGTAAACTAGTGTGGTAAAACATAATTCCAAGCTTATGATTCCAAGCACCATTCCACTCGAAACACCCTAATACAAGGCCACCTCCTCAATGGATTGTGGAGATCAACTCAATCTAATGACTACTATTTTGCATCTACAAGGTTCTAAACCCTTCTAACCGATATATATCAGATCCTTTTAAAGTCCTCTAAACCACTCTGCAAGCTTCTAGAAACGCATAGTTACAACTTACAAGAAAGCCCTTGAAAAGATAAAAAAATGCAAAACTGACCCATGTAGAGTGCATGTGCCGGGTTGTGCGTGTCGTGCCCATCGGGTGGCCTGGTCAGGTTCGTTCTGTTGTGCGCTGCGACACTCGATGTGATAGCCTGACCTTTCTTCTGTGCGCGAGACCGAGCTGACTGTGTGTCTTGCTTATGTGTGCCATGTTTGTTGCTCGGTGCACCAACTTGCCCGGTATTTTGTGCACGAGACACGCGGGACGACTTATTACGCCTTAAAGAATAAAGATTACTTTGTCTATTTCATTCTAAGTTTTATCTGTAATTTTGCAGGAAAATTACTATTCCACATAAATTACAAATATATTGAGAGCTATTTGATATTCCTATTCGATATATAATAAATTTCAAATTCGTATTCTTCTTATTATATATGTATTAATCATAATAATTAAGTTGATAATTTTCTTTTTAGGTTTTCTTTTAGTTATTTATTTAGTGTTTTATATTTCACTTCTATATATAGTTATTAATTAATTTTATCCTATGTTGAATATATTGAGGGTTTATGTAAATATCTCTATACAACCTATATAACATGTAAAGTAAAATATATCCATAATCTTTTTGTGTTTTTTATAACCTAATGTAGACACAAATGGTTCTTTAATTTTTTTTTCACCTTTTATTATAAATATATATATTCAAAAACATTAAATATTCAAATGTTGTGGGGCTTACTCCTCCTCCTAGTCCATGAAACGCCCCGCCTTACACCCAATGCCTTTTAAAACACTGATCACCACATAACGATATAAAGCAAGTAATCTTGTTTCGACAAACATAAGAATGGAATGGAAACACTAACAATTTAGCGCTTTATTATCTAAAGAACACTGCATTTTTAGTGATTTGTCGAACCAAATCATATGAAATATTTTTTTTTCCTTAATTGCGGCCACAACATCACACGGATGGGCGTAGCCACAATTCCAACAAAAAACAATCACCATGCCAACAACTAGCGGTGGTGATGTCGTCTGCATCCCTATCCAAGAACATCAGGAGTCTGAAATAGAAAGTATATGATACACTGCGCACCTAAAAGAACCAACCATGAAACATTGAGCTATGGCAAAACCATACCACGAATTGTAAGCTCTTTGCGGATTGCACCACAAATTGTAATTACAAGCAAAATACACCATGAATTGTAACTCTTTTTGCAAGTTGCACCACACACATTATAAGGTTTTTAGGGTATTTTGGGCAGTCCCAAGTTTTAGAAAATTACTTTTTGCAAATTGCACCATCAGAAAATTGCGCTTCACAATCAAAAACGTTTTTCTTCAAACTTCAGATTTTTTATCTTACCAAAAAAAAAAAAAAAAAAAAAAAAAAAAACTAAAACTGAAGCAAATCGGAAGAAACAAACAAAAAAAGGAACGAAATAGCATCCCAAAAAAATGAAACAGCAAATTGGAGTTTTATGTTGTTAGTTTGATGCGAAGTGAATCCTTTGAAACCATTTTATGCTGTAATTTTGAGTTAAATTGCTGTTTTGATGTGTCTTATTTTTTGGTTAAAAGTTGGAGTTTTTCATCTTAGTATTTCTCATTATGTGAGACTTACAGAAAATCAAAAAATTACAGAATCAGAAACACGAAATTTGCTACTGCTGTTACGAATCTAGGCAAGTCCTTTATTTGTAACGTTGGTCTTTGTTTCAATTCATCCTGTTTTTAGGGCGATTTTCTGGTGGTGCAATTTGCAAAAAAAAAAAATTGTTAAAACTGGGACTGTCCAAAATACCCTCTAAAAACCGTATAATGTGGGTTGTGGTGCAACTTGCAAAAAAAGTTACAATTTATTATGCATTTTGCTTGTAATTACAATTTGTGGTGCAATCTGCTAAAAGCTTACAATTCGTGATATAATTTTACCATTAGCTCTGAAACAATCCCCATTGATGAAAAGACGAAGATAGCACCATAATCAGCCACAAATTTCAGAGAAATAGTAAATATTACACTTGACAAACGGTGAGATTCAAATGGCAACAATTTCAGATATTAGTTTGCGAGCCCAAACAACAGAATGAGGGAAAACCATAACAAAAGCTCACATACAAAATGATATATATAATAAAATGAGGTACTGTATAAGATAACGCCAAGTACATCAGTGGAATACAAGTCGAACTTCACACAGAAAACTAGTACAGTATGAAACTATATTGATACTCACAACTTTAGAGTACTTGAATAGCATCGTCCTTACTCTACAACAAATAGAAAGCATCTATTGACACCGCAGCCATGGCACTCGGTTATAACCAGATTAAAAACCAACAAGTCGGCTAACAACTATAACAACTCCATCAGTTGATGTGCGACATCTGCATCAAAAATCAAACACAATTATGTCAGTGCTATAAACAAATTACACCATAGAAGAGTAATGAAATTTGTTCTATGAGATTATCCTTATTCTAGATGGTAATAAACCGAAACTTTAATCCATGATTTTAAGCAGATATTTAGTGGGATAATTATATACATAAATTTTCCCAAAAGAAAAGCTGGTATTGCCTAAAAGCATGATTTGAACTCCTTACCTTTAAGCACCGACGGTTGTGTATGGAACTCTTGCCAAACATTATGACATGAAGTAAGATTCATATTTAAAAACTTGGCAGCAAGGTATGCAGCACCAGCAGCTATCTGGTGAGGCTTGAATTGAAGCCACAGTGAGCTTCTAAGCCTGCAAAAAGAAAACTAGACGTCAATATAGGAACAATGAAAACATGATCTGTTATAATACATTTAAGGAGAACACCTTCAACAGATATGATATGGCTTCATTTTGACCTGAATGATTTGGCACATTCACATAATTATGAAGAGAAACTAGAATTCGAAATAAACGGACATATCAAGTAAGCAAAGCAATACGTGAACCAAAGAAATTATCCCTTACCAACCAATCAAGCAGCAACTGAGTTGGAAAATCCAAGATTCTTCTGCAAACCGTTGATTGATACCATAACATAGAAACACGCTACACCATCTACAGAAATATCTATGTCAACCCCAACCCCAAACCCCATCTACTGCACCATTTTTCTTTACTTGCACGTATAAGACAGCGACAATAGTTGCAGTCAATGCCCTTCCACTTATTAGCAATAATTTTTCTGAATAAAACAGCTATTCTTTGACCAAGAAAAAAACACAAACTAGTTTTCAGTGAACATATACTGCATATAAATATTTTTAGTTTTATGATTAGCCATAGCTTTCGTAATAATATGGACACAATTCACTCCATGGAAGTAAGAAACCAAGAGATGTATCCCTGGAGGTCAACGCTAAATGGAACACTTATTGATCAATAAGAGAGGCAGGAATCATTATATAATACAACCTGATAGGAAAAGAAATTAAAAGATTCAAAAATGTTGGACAATGACTGATGATGAATAAAATAATTCCTGGACTTCAGCTAAAATAGCAAACAGTTACCAGTGCCACCTGACATGCAAATAATGAGTGAGTGGACATGTGTTATATCCTAACCGACCAAAAAAACTATATTTTGTTTCAAATATTTATAATGGATACTAAGATTAGTTATATTTGAAGGTGCATGCTTACATGTTCACATATTCCTATATAGCCTTAATCAGGTAAGGAACTGATAACTAAGAAGTAATTCATAAAAATGTCATAGATTCCAATTTTTCTGTGTAATGACACAGTAAGTGCTACATATAAATTATTAGGAAAACAGAAACTTAAGACTAATAGAAAATTAATTTGATTACGCATATAGTTGGCGACTGGAATTGACAAATAGTAAAATATAATAAAAAACACTTAATAATTATTAAGAAAGTAGTGACTAAACGTAATACGTAATACATAATACAAATGGATTATGTTCGCTTTTATACGCAAATATTGCACCAAAAGTAGGGAAAAAAAGAGAAAGACAAGTGGTAATTCAATAATCACCTGGTATATATAACAAATACTTCAACTGCATCTAATTAATTACAGCACAAGTAAGCATTATATAACCAGTGAACTATGATAAATACCAAGACGCTATTTTTAAATGTCCTAGATTATCAAAACTGTGTAAATGTCATCATAAAGCCTGCAACATATGTTGCAGTTAAGTAATACAGCTAGTGGATTTTAGGGATTGCAACTGTCCTCCAAACTATAATAAATACATTATATACAAATACCGAGCAGTACCGATATAGGTTTTTCCCAATGAGGTTAAATACTCTCCCTTAGTGCTCTCATTTCCAAGCAGTAGAGAGGAATATGAAATCTTCCTAGAAAATTTCTTATTTTACTATTCTATATCTCTCAGTCTCATTGATTTATCACATAAACCATGTAGGATGAGAAGATGCCACAAGATCAAACCTGACAACATTAAAAGTGCAAGATAAAATTGTGCATTCTTTAGAAGAGGCTCCATGTAAAGGCAAAGGAAAACGATTAAGTGTTTCCCAACCCACCTCACTGAACTATAATACCACCATAGAAAACTTAAAACTCTATCATGACACTCTTGGATGACTACTCTGTGCAGGCAGCTAACCCGAACTTGTGCATAAGCTTCCTATTAAACATGCCAAGCACTTCAAAAATCAAGTATGCCTCCCTCCCCATTCCCATTACCCTTTTTCTGTGAGTGAAATCAAGTAACCCCCTTCATGGAATAGAGAGATATGAATCTAGGGCAGGTTTCTCATTAGTACATGGTGTGTCATAAGATATAATCTTTACTGGTAATATCGGCCAAGCCAGAAGGATGAAGAATATGTAGTAACCGTGTTTCTGGATAAGTTTAGAATAAGACCTTCACAGAAAATTTTCGAATCTGGAATGCGGAAATAGAAAGAAACAGAAATCATGAAAATACTCGGGAAAAAAGAAGGGTTTTAGTGGGGTCGAGCAGAATCGTCAATTGAAGAGAAATCAATGAGTTAAAAGTTTGGTCAAAGTGTGCAGCTGATGGGCCAGACAGCAATATAACTCTTGCAATAATCTTGACTTTTTTCTGGTTGGAAATGTGCAATGGAATGGTAAAGAGTTGGCAGAATAAGTCTGTAGAAGTTCAAGGCATGGTCATCACATATAGCTGGCGAGCAGTCAGCCGTCACAGACAACAAGATATAACTCGGCAATCATCTTCACAAACTCTTCAGCCTGTTCATACGCATCCTATGTGGAAACAGAGTGAACAGGCAAAGACAAATCCCACATGCAAATTTATATGAGCACGGATCATGTCCAGATGGGAAATGAGTTTGACTCATTCCTGAACTATCTCTATAGCCAATGAGCATGTCATAAAGGTGTCAGCATGGAAAAGGCGTCCACATGATATCGATATTTCAACTTCAGATGAAAAACAAAACATTTGAAGAACAGCACATCAACCGCCAGCTATTATAATCATAAGGTGAGCACGCTAATCCTCTATAGACCCTGCAATTATACGTCAATCCGAAACATCAATATCACATGCCAGATGTCTACATATAAACAGGAAAGGAAAAGCAATTAAGGACAAAGAACTCAAAGCAATATCCAACTTATCATCCCTGAGAGTGAGGGCAGCACTCGACCTGTTATTCAGTTGATACTAAAGCAGTAATTTGAATGTCAATGACGAAGCGGACAGCAATCATAACAAAGTTGCCCCTATAATTTTGTGCTTGTGATGCTGAAGTACTCTCGGCAAATATAAGCAACACCTATAGCAAGTTTCCAATACAAATTAGCACCTGGAAGTACATGAAAAGATAGACTTACCCTTCACTGACCAAACTCAGAGCCAGATTCACCAGAACTGATTGTGTAAAGCCTAACTTTTGAAGAGTGGATGTGAGAGACTCATAAGGATGCTGCACATTCAGCTCAAAATTTAAGGTTGTTAAGATCAATTGCTCAGCCTCAGTTATCCGTTCGCGATATTGCTCAAACCAATCCTGTTTAAAGCAAATGATCCATAAATCAGCATAGCTGCATGAATAAAAACTATAGCTGGAAAAACATAAAGCCTTCAGAAAATGAATAAGAACAAACAAATAACAGGAGGTCCATGAAGAATAGCGTTCTCTTGCATTGAAGTTCCTGGATCTCACTTTTAATCATAAATATAGGAACAAGCAAAACTAATGGTATAGTACCCTATGAAATCTGATTTTGAAATACTTTTGTATTCCTTGGCCATTTGACACACTGTCGAACTATCAAGTGACAGACTTGCGAAGGAAAACCAATAGTGCACTATTGCATGAAATCATTCCCTGGGATAGTTTGGCCTCGTCAAAATTGGCTAATATAGTGAACCGGTACTTATCCCTCGCTGAACCATTTCTGATTTTTTTCAGGATTACAATGATTTATACATTTTTAAATTGTTCTATCAAGTGACTTCTGAAAGTCCTGGTCATTGTACATACGACAAAAGAGGACGTATACAAAATTTAAAAATATACAGAAAATTAACATGTTTACACATGAAGAACATACCACACATTACCACAAATCACAGAGTTTGAGTTTAGCCAAGCATTTCGGAAGTTGATTCTGAAGGAACTCAAAAGAAATTCCACAACTTATATTTGCAAGATTATTAACAAATATAAGAGGTACGTATTCATCAGTCGACGATATAAGCAGACAACAGGTACAAATACGAAAAAGGCAGAGGTAAAAGAGGGTATACTGACAATTGGGAACATGTATGAGAGAACCGCGAAATCCTGCTTATGGGAAATTTCACAGGACACTTTCAGTAAATCATTGAGAGGCCGTGGTGTCTCCTCAGACTTTGATGCTAGAAAAAGGGCTGCAGTAGATATCAGCTGCAGAAAGAAGAAAAAACATATCAGCTAGTTAGCTTTTGCAGGAACTAAGAACATATTTCAACAATTGCTGGCAAAAAAAAATATTTTGTCAAACAACAGACTCACAAATCTATCATGAGATGCATGAGAGCGGCGGAGGAAGAAACGATGGCACAAAACCATGGCAGTTCCAATAGTGGTCTGTGGTCTGCAAATTTCAAAAAGAAAGGTCGATTGAACACCAAAATTAATTTTAAGCTAAAATACAACATGATAACACTATGGTAACAAGGTCAATAATTCATTTTTAAGTATACTGCATATTTTGCAAGATATAGTGCTTACAGATCAAGTCGAACTCCAAGATTCTGAAGGAAGGTACAATATGAGTACCGCAGATGTGTCTCCTGCAGGGCATCAATGCCATCTTTCCTTGATGGAGAGCACCTCTCTATTTCATCTCTAGATATAAAAACCACTTCATCGTCCTCAAAAATTGATCGATCACGTTTGGAAGTCGTAGGAGCATAAGCCACCGCATCAACTGCCCTGGTTGCAGCAGCAGAAGCACCGTTGTCGCGGGCTAGACGAGCATTGCAGTAAGCATTATAATATATGGAAGGTAAGTGTTCACTTTGGTTGACATAATTTTCATATGTGGTGAGCTGTTGATAAGGTCTTGCAGCGCCTTCACACGGAAAAGCAGATAACTTTCTCCGCTTTGAAGGTAGAAGGTCAAGCAAAACTTGCTCATAGTTGGCTCCATCCGCCATAAAACTTTGCGATATATCACGTGAATGACCACGCTTCCTTATACCGTAATTCGTAGCGTAGGGGTGACAGTCATAGTTCCCGTAGTAGTAAGCGGCAGCGGTGGTGGCTCCCATGCCCATATTGCTGCTTCGAGCATAAGATGACCTTCCATCTCTGCCGAAATGGCTGTCTTGTGGCCGGTAAGATTGTGCAAGAGACATACCTGTCCAATTACCCAAAGTTAGCAAATAGCGCCACGCAAAAACGAAAGAGAAGAAAAACTCTCGGATTGATATTAGCGAATTCCGAAAACCACTCAATTACGGCAAACGAGATATTCAGATTCCAGGAAACTGAAATCACGTTTGAACTCAAATCACTCAATTCTTAACCTGATAACAAACTATTTCAATCTCATCATCTCAAACCAATCAAACACACGATTCCAGAGCATATACTATTCTCAACCCTAATCGATCAGAAATTTCAATCCGTAGCAATCTAATTCATCAACAATCCGCAAAACAACTCAACACCTTCATCAATTAACAAATATACGAAACGATTCAAGAACAAAAACGATTTAAAAACGGAAAATTCAGCACCGAAACCATCGCACAAATCGTTATCCGATCCGATCACATACACAATTCACCAAAAATCAACTCTTTGAAACAAAAACGAAGGCGATTAATATCATAAAACGCGTAAAAAATAGCACGAAAAAAAACAATCGAATTTACCTAAACACAATAGATCAAAAGATCCACGACGCGATCGAGATGATCCGTGAGATTTGAGGTTGAAGAAGATGCGATGATCTCTGTTCGATTTGGTTGAATTTAGGGTTTGGTGAAAGTTAGGAGGAGAAAATATAAAAGAGGGATGAATATAAAGAGAGAGAATTTTGATTAAAATTTGGGATTATGTGTTAATTAAATGGCGTTTGGTGAATTTATATTGGAATTATTATTGATAAAAGGGCGCAACGAAGTATCGTTATTCACGTTTCCTATTCTAATCACGCAAAAAAGCATTGGGCCTCGTGGCTACTTTTTCGGATACAAGTAACTTTTTTTTCTTCTTAGTATTTCTGTTTTGTTTTTAATTTGATTTGAATATTTTTTATATGAGAAATCGAATATAAATATGTTTTTTCGAGAGAAATTGCATTGTTGATACCTTAACTTGGCACGTGTTCTTTTTTCATGTCTTAACTTGGCCGATCACATTTTTTATACTACAATTTGACTCTTTTTTTTTCAATTTTGGTACCACATATTACGCGGTTAGATTTTTCTAGACTTTCGTATTTCTGTATTCTTGGGAAGATTTGCTTGCTTATGCCTTCTCTTTCACGAAGTTGGTCTATGATCGATAATTGAAACTAGAAAAAAGGGAAGTCCCGTTTTCTGAAACATGAGGTTGGATATGTTGTTGCTGCGCGAATAGAGAAAAGAAGAAGAAGGATGAAGGAGCCGGCCACCGAGGAATCGGGAAAGACGATTTTCCCAACTTTATTTCCTTTTTTTCTATTTTTTTATTTTTCAATTAATATTAAATTTATGAAATTAGAAAAACCTTATAGAATTACTTTAAGAACTTTAATTTAGTTTACATTAATTGAAAATGAGAATTTTTTTGGAGTAATTTTGTAATACTTTTTGTTTTTATGTTATTTTTTAGCTTTTATTTTTATTTTAAAAATTGAAATTTGTTTATTTTTTCCACGTGAAGTCCAACATGGCGATTTGTTGAGTTGTCAGTTTGACTAGGGTCAAAATCTCCAACTTTTGTGCCACGTGGAAAATTCTGACGAGATTTGGAAATTGCCACCGAGTACAAAAATTGAAGAAATTGTCAAATTGAGGTACCAAAATCATAAGCTGCCAAAGTTAAGATATAAAAAAGTAATAGTGCCAAGTTAAAGTACCAAAATTACAATTTTCTTTGTTTTGGTATATTTCTTCAATCCCTACATTAATATGCCATAAAGAGAGATTTGGTTGGAAGCATGCCTCGTTACGTCGAGATCCATGGAATAAATGTTGTAAAGAATAGAGAGCCATGCCCATGCATGAGTTTTTCGGTGAATTGGATTTTATTATTCATGTCACGCCATGAGAAAGCATTAAACCAATGAATTAGATTATTCTGTATCACACTAGTGCCACGAAGGTGTTTGGTAAAAAAAGTTGTGATATTTTCAATCTAATTAAAGAATACGCATAATATATAATAATATATAGATGCGCCCAAGACTTATTTCACAAACAATATAGTTACAATAATTGAAAATAATTTATGCAGTTAAAATTACAATTTAATTGGGAAAATGTAATGTATACAGCTATTCAAGCTCGGTTGACTAGTAAAATCATTTAAATGTAGTCATAAGAAAAATAGACAGTATAGTCATTACTTTATCATGTTTTAATAATTTTAAAGCCACTTCATGAAGTTAAAAGATGTTACATACATTCTTATAAGATTCGATTAATTAGAAAGGCACTCCTTGATAATTTTGAAAAATGTTATACACAAGCTTCTAGTTTTTGGTATACTTAAAACTTCGTAGGGGATTTAGATTATTATTTTACAGTTAAACAAACTTTACAAAGCTGAAAGTATAATTGTACTTCCCTAAATTACAGATAATGGGCCTTAAAACATTGACAAGAGGCCCAATTAGATAGTTCCAAAATCGTACCGTGACTCGTGAGCAATAAAAATGTCACGGGTTAAGGGGTTGAGCCCACCGCTGAACTAAATGTCCAACCATAAAATCGAAAAGTTGCATAACGGCCTTGGTCACATTATTTGAAACTAAAGAATAATTATGTTACAAGAGTTTCTTCTGTACGAAGACTAATGTAAGAGAACCCGATCAAGAGAACAAATGAGAAGTTTCATTCTAAGGTAGCAAAAGCAGTCCAAATTTGTGGTGCCAAGTAGCTTATGGTTGTTAGATTTATAAATTTATAATATGTGTTACCAAGGATCGTTTTGTTGGCTAGTTTGATAATCTACGTTGTACTAATTTATATATATCCCTAAATCATGTTTCAGCTCAAGTTCGAAATAACTTGCCCTAAACGTTGTAGTGTGGACAATCAAATACTAAGTCGTAAGGTGGTAAAATAAACGGTCACTATAGAACAACGATAAAATTGATGTTGAGCATAATTCGAATCAATGGATGGTCGTACGACGATTGAGTTCCTTAGTTCTTGAGTGAAAATAAGTTATTTTATTTCATCCACAGTACATGTAAAGGTAACAGGATACTTATGGTTAATTAGCTCTGAGATTCCCGATTGATAATTAGAGTTTGTTCCTAATTACGTGCCACATTGACTTTGAGGATGTATTGAACTAAGGGTCACAATAGATATGTCAAGAGGTCGATTTGCCAACTTATGGTATTTATTAAAGACCACAATCAAATTGCTTGTGGCCCATGGTAAAATCGATCTTAGCTCAAAATTGATTCAATAGCTTACCAGTGTCATCAAGGTCAATGTTTCGTTCCGCCGTGGCGCACGTGCTATGACCAATCATGACGCATTAAGTACGATATACATAAAAATGATTATTGATGCATGAGATAGCTAGTGTGCCATCACATCTTTACATTTTAATTATCGCTCATAGTATAAATTCATGGACAACATGTAAAACTAACATATAGAAAACTCAAGTTGTCTCAAGATTTAACTAATTTGGATGATACCTTTAGCTTAAATAACTCTTCAAAAATTTGATGTGTCCTGTAAAATACGAGATTTTATAATACCTGTTGTGAATGAAAATTATTAGGTCCTCTAGTATATATTCTTATTAACTGATCTACAAAATAATTATCTCTAATGTTCTTAATTAGATCAATAAGTTGTTGAAACTTGAAAGAACCAGCCTTGATTTTAAGATTCTGGGGTTCTCGACTTCAAGTCTTCAACTGACTTCAGGGTGTTAGTTTAGTTTGAGTATATAATATCTTCCAAGTATTTTCTTTTGAATTATTTACATCTAGTGACTGGTATATATATGTAGTCAACATGGGAGAGCACTCTTTTGGGGCATATTTAATTTGATACATTTGTGTTTCTTATTGTACACCAGTCCAAGAACTTTGATGGTGCCACTAGTATTTTTTATATGTTATTACACTTTGCATCGTACCCTTTTAAAATGGCACCAAAAGATAACGAACTCAATGAGTGAACAAAAGTTCATGGTCTCGTGATAATGACAAAATAAGTGTAAAATGTATTAAACCCTCCAAACCTATTGCTCATGCGCGTTTTGGCCTCCAACCTACGGAAAGTTACAACACACTTTCTAACTTTTCAAAAAACGTGAGCCCCTAAGTAGTTGATCAACCGTCCAATTTGAACACATTTCTACACTTTGGGTCGTTAGATTTGGTCTCAGGTCGCACTTCGCATTGAATAGGTTGGAGAGTACGTTGCAAATTCTCATAAATTACAAGGCAAACCGTACATAAACAATAGGTTGGGGGTTCGATGCATTTAACCCTTAAAATAATGGGCAAGATATTAGCAACTTTCATCAAATTAAAAGGTATAAATTTATCCAACATGGAGCTACTTACTACAGGCTAGTAATTAATTACCAACTTAGCTTTTGCATGAAACCGGGCTCTCAAAAGCACAAAACCACTCAATTACCTGCATTAACTATGATTATTACCACAAAGGGGGTCCCCACAAATTTAATCACAATGCTTGATTTTGGGCATTAGATTACTTTTGTTTTCCCTGGTTTGCAGGTCCTCCTCTTAAACTATGTTGCAGTGATTGCTATAACACTTATTACACACTTACTATCTTTTTCCAAGTTTTCAATTGTTTGGTCCTTATCCCAATAGTATCTAATTGGCTGCTCATATTGTACTAAACATTTATTTATGTCAGAATTTTGAACCTTCTTTTGCATGGCATTGGACATTGACTTGTAGGTTAAGGCAGGCAAGGACATTGATAATTGTACCCATATATACTAATCCTCGTCAAGCCCATCTCTTTTTTTTTTGTTGATAATGTAAACAATAATAATCTTAGACATTTATAGATTCCATAGAACATAATCATGTGTAAGATTTCTCGTACTATTGGGACGAAGATATGATTTTTCCATAAAAACTTCTTATTTCATAATGTTATTAAATCATATATATATTGTGTTTTAGAGTGAGGTCTAGAAAGTTTTTGTTTTGTATTTTACCCCCAGTCTATGAGGGAATGGACAAGCTGGAGTGTGCCCTAGAGGGTGCAATCTACTGTATAAATTTTAATTCCACAGCAATACTACACACGAAAAGAAGTAATAAAGAGCATAAATTAACATCTATTTACCGCAAGAGTTCAAAAGAGAATCTGTGACTGGAGCATCGCCAAGTATAAAATTTTCACTAATTTCAATGAAATTAAATTACAATTACATATATGTAAGCTATTTACAACTATAATTAACTTTTATGTAGAATTCCTATATTGCCCTATTTTTTTATTTTTAGGAAATGCTATACATAATATATACATATATATATATATATATATATATATATATATATATATATATATATATATATATATATATATAATAGTATAAAATCGACAACTCAACAATGTTTAACATACAGACAATAATTTCTTCAACTTCTCAATACCAATAATACGCACGCTATCGATAATTCTCAAACTATTGAAGTTCTAGACCCATGCAGCTCCTTGTCTACTCAATTTGCAACTTCAATCGTACCCATCATAGAATAATATATATATACAATATTTTAGACTTTACCGCTTCACAGTCCATTAATTTCTAATACAATATATGAATTAGGTGTATTTTTGCAATGCGAATAAGTGCCAAATATACTTCACAAATTGTCCCTATTACTAACTTTTGAATGAAATTCCAAGTAGACACAAGATTGTCGTATTAACTGCCTTGGTCTTGTTGATGCTTTTTTTTATCAATATTTCTTCTTGAATTTGTTGTCTTAAATTTGTGTATCATTTCTTTATTCTAATAGTTGATTCAGCTACATGTAAATCGAGTAATGTAAAAATTAAATCATGAGAACAATGACAATGAATTGGAAATTGAAAAATAAGACTAATTAAAAACATCTCTAAATACTTTTTTTTTAAAGTAATCTCTACATACTTTATACATGACTATAATTCTATGAAAAGATACTATTATTTGGAGCTTTCACCACGATTCTTGCTAATACACCTAATAAAGTGTCACAGATTCTCTATAATCTCTGGCTAGGTTAAGCTTTAAAAATAGGACAGCAAATTTATAGTATTCGAAAAAGATTCACCCAATGTCTGATTAGCTGTCTGGAGTAGATAAGACTTCTCCAAATCTTAATGCAACCTTATCGAGACTGATCATGGTATCTTCAACCTATTGATACTATAAAATGACAAAATTACCCTACCAATAAATAAAGATTAAGGTGGTGTTTTCAAAGTCTTTGGAAAAACGAAAATTAATTTTTTGTTTGAATAAATACTTTTGTGGTTTACAAGTCGATCGAGCTTTTGCTCTTACAAAATATTTCAACTAAAAATCTTTACAATTTTCGCTTTTGACTTACAATATCATTTTCGAAATAAAATTAACTTTTTTTTTAATTGTTTTTGATTGTTTTTTACTTTGATTTATGAACTAGAGATGGTTTTGAAATTTAACTTAAACTGAGTTCTACTTTTCGTTTGGGAGTTTTCAAACACGACTTCATTAGGGGATGGGCTAATTGAAGGGTATAGATGTAAAATGGCATGCTAATGTTTCTTGATTTAGTTGGGAAACGCACTCTTTCACATGGGAAGTAATTAGTTTCATGTGATCACATGCCTAAGTCTCCTCCTTTGTTGTTATGATCTATGTTGCATGATAGTGTAAGAAGACTACAATTTCTCTTTGACTAATCCATGTCTAATAATGCATTTGCCAGCAACGAAAATAATTAATTAACTTAACAAAGTGTTTTAATGATCAGACAGTGTTTGTAGTACTTTAAGAGTTGCTGTCTGCAAAAGTTTTTTTTTCCTTTTTCTTATGTTGTTTAAAACCTAGAGCAATTTATGTTCGCAAAGCGCCTTTAATTAATAGCTGCTTAAATTTAGATAATTGTGTTTGAACTATGTGGAAGTAATATATTTTTTCTCATAAGTTGATTATTGGTCATTATTAATATTAATTTTATAAATAAAGTATAAAAGTATTTAGAACATAAGAAGCATCATAATTCCAGTTTTGAGGACGTTTTAAGACATGATAAAATTATATATAAGTAAAAGCAAACACTTAAAAATACTCTCTGTATGCTTAAACTTAATTTTGATAAATACTACTTTTAGAGCGATTATTTTCTTGGTTAGCATGTGGACAAGATCCAGTGACTACTTTTAAGGGTGAAAAAATGAAAATAAATAAAACAACAATCAATTTTTTTCTAAAGAGCAACCTTTGGACATTAATTACATTTGGAGCTAACGAAGAGAAACTTAGGAACACTACGAATTTTATTCAAAAGCAAGTTTAGTCAGAGTGTCAGATCAGAGTCATAACCAGATGAGAAATTGTTGGAAAAATAAATGATAGAAGTTTAAAATATCAGAAATGTTATTATTTGATAAATTAAGGTGAATGATATAGAATTATTCCATGGACAAATTTCGAAATATAAATTGTTTAAAGAGTATTGGAGCTGTACATTATTCACAGTACTAAACTACTAACTGCAGTATAAAATTAAAGGTTAACTGCAGTAAACTATCGACCAATGAAATTAGTTACAACATGTCTTATAACCTTTTAAAATGTGTAAAATGCCTATTAACTTATTGAACGATATGCAAGTTATTCCATGAGTCTTTTATCAGCCGTTTATTTTGAACACTTGTCTACATTTTTGTTTGTTAAATTTGACATTAAAAACAAATCACACAAATTCTAAAAAGTTAATAGTATTTTGCACATTTTAAAAGGTTAGGAGCCATATTGCAAATAATCCTATTGAAGCACTAGTTCTACACCACGGGGAGCACTTTTTTGTCGTGTACGTTTTGTTAATTACACCTTTTCCAATATATATATACCATATTAAATCATGCATTCATTTCTTGATTAGTAAATCACGAAATTGTTACTTTTAAATATTGTATTATATCAATTAAGTTTAGAAACATCAGATGTTCCACATTAATATATTCCAGAAGATTGAGCCCCCCCCCCCCCCCCCCCCCCCCCCCAAATAGATCATTTGAGTCCCTAGCTTCGTTAAAATTAACAACAAAGATTACGAGGGGTCAAGCATACCTCCCTCGTTAATATGGGTAGATAGGCCCAAAGCGATAACCATAAAACGACACTCCTAATAATGTCATTGTTATCCGAACATTAGAAGCTTGGGAACTTGAGATGCTATAATTTGAATTAGAAATCATAACACTGAAAGAGTTCTAAGTAACCTCAAAGTCAAACTGGCTCACACACTAAGTCCTCGTGAGTTCTTAATAAACCTATTGGAGGCGACACTTGTTAAACATAAATGACATGTCAAACAGTACACCTCGCACTAAAATGACACTTATACACTGATAAGACAGTATAAAAACCAAATGTCATCTAAAGAGAGGACTAAGCTAATAAAAAAAGAGGGCATAAGGACTAAGAACATGGATATTGCTTAAAACTCACGCTTTGTATGGCAACCTACAAGCTTAGAATTAAGAGTGTTCCATAGAATTATCCCCTAATTTTCGGTATATTGATCGACGAAATTTACTAATTTAATTACCTCTAAACATCATCCAACCTCATCAATTATATATTAAATTATTCATGCTAATGCATAATATAAAAACACTTCCAAAATGTAGTTGTATTCATGATATATCATATCAATTACATTCAAATTAAAATAATTGATTCGTCGCAACCAAATTGTACTATACGTGTGTTGTCGTATTTATATTCGTACAAGCACAACACTTAAGTTTAGAGGCAAATCCTAAAATTGGAAAGAAAAAAAAAACATCACAATATATACACCTCTTTATTGACATTTCATAAAAGTTTAACGAGGTGTCCTTACGATTATATTCAAACTGTTAAACCCAATTTAATTAAACAAATATTCAGGATCTACACTAATTCTATGCAACGAAAGATCAAATCTAATAAATTGTGACTTTCCATGATTACGAAATGGCACAATTACGTTGGAACATTTTGTCTTTTAGCTGCGAAGGGGTTCCATGTGGTGTGATGCTGGACATGCTGTCCCCAAGCTTCATAAACAACCTTAGCTCATCTGTTTCTGATTCACCAGACACCAGACCACTTAACTTTAATACTCTCACCGTCCAAATATTTGCCACTAAAGTCCAAAATTATGCTAATGTCAAAAAGGGATTAACATCTGATGAACACCATATATAGTTTTTGTGATGTTATTGAAATAAGTTTTATATTTTTACGTATTTATTGTACGTAAACAAGTACGATTAATATATAAAAGCTGAGTCGCCAAGCTGATTCGTGCATTTTCACGTAAGAGAGAAACATTTGCCTCATGAAAACATACGTAACTTATGTAGCATACTAGTGTTGTAAGTCCTTAAATTAAGTTGACAGTATTTATAAGGTGTCTCAAAACTACAATAAATTAAGAAAATAATATTTTCAAGGGTTTAAGTATATCTATTACCTGTGTAATAAACTGATAATTACTCATTGTTAATATATTCATGTAAGAAAATAGTTTCTTAATTGAGAAGGGCCATATACTCCGCTTTTGAGTTTTTTTTTTCGTTAAACAAAAGCATTAGTTAATAAATACAAATACTTAAAATTACTTATGTAGTCCCAAAGTAAAACAAATAAACTATACTCAATAAGTGTCGTAAACACCCCTAAGAGAGTGTTTATGACTCGTGAGCATTTTTGTTTTCTCAGAACAGATCTCACCTAGGAAAAATATAGTGTATCATACTTTCATACTTATTGCTTGAAAATAACACGGATCCTTCATAACAAGTATCATAGACAGGCCCTGATATTTGAATAATTACTAAATCTAACACACTACTTGAAGTTTCAAAAGCAGTAGAGGTTATCATTGTAATTATTCAAATAGTAAGAATACTTTTCTCTATTAATTATCTTAAAACATTATACTGTATTTCCGACCAAGAAACAAAGAACCCATGTCACATAAAACATAATTACCTAGAGATTTGAATTCAAAAAATGAGCATTGAATATTCTGTATCATTCAGCAATTTTGTACGACATAACATCATTATGGGATTGGTACATATTCTCGTGCCTTTATTTATTTTCCAAAACATAAAAGTGAACACTTAAATCCCATCCAGTTCACGTTGAAATACTACACAGAATAATTCTAATATCCGGTTCACATAAAACTTGATCACTTTATAGCTATATATGTTGCAACGGGTGCAACTCACATGACGAAAAAGTATTAGGTGCAACCGCTGTAAGATGACGCGATGCAATTAAAGGTTGAGATTAAACACAATTTTTAAATTATAGGATAGTAATTTTCTCACACGTAATCTCAACCATGCATTTACACTAATAATCAAATTGTTGTACTAGCTCATTGTGTAGCCGCTATACCTAATAATCTCTCCACAAACACGGGTGCTACGATATTATGATAATAATGAGTACAATATACGTTTGATTGTTTAATATTAATATTTTTGTTTGTATCATGCACTAATATAAAAGTTGATCTATTACACCATAATATTTTATTTATAGTGCAGAAAATATTAATTTACAATAAATCAATAAAGTCTAAAGATTCATTTGATTATTTACTCTAAATTTTACGTGCAACATATAAAAAGAAGTATCAATATATCACATACATATGAATTATTAAAATGAGGAACAAAACAATATAATTTAACGTAAAAAGTATCAAATCCTCCGACCTATATCCCGTTTTACAAGTTGACACATAACGTTCAAAAAGTTACAACTAACACCCTAACATACTGAACAATGTGCGAATCGACCGAACGAAATACCGAAACGTGTCTAGATTGAACAATTACTCAACATCTCAGGAGATTATACACACATTTTTCAACAGATTATGTGTTACTTATGACTTTTACACGACAACTTGTAAAACGGTTAAAAAAGTTTGATGCCTTATAAAAATATAACTAACTACACTAGAATATAATTTCTAAGTTTCCACCATCACATATAAATCCATGCACACACGTCTAACTTTTTATCACTTGACACAAACAAAAATGGTTTCTTCTTCTCCACAAACCCTAAACCCCCAAAATTGGATCGTCGACGACGATGATCCAATCTCCAGCCCCCCCCGAATCTCCTTCTCCGCCGAATTCTTCGACGAATCGAACTTCATCTCCATTTGCCCTAACCCTAAATCTCAACCCAAAATCGAAAAATCCGCACCAGATTTCGAATTCCTCTCATCACTCAATTCAACAGCAGCAGCAACAAACACGACGATGATCACCGCCGACGAATTGATCTCCGACGGCAAGCTACTCCCCTTCCGCCAAATCGAAACTAAGCTCAGCTCAATCACATTAAAATCGAACGAGATTTTGACGAAGAACAACAACAAAGAGGATCAGAGCAGGATCAGCTGGTTTTTGGACGACGATCCGTCGCCTAGACCGCCTAAATGCACGGTTCTGTGGAAGGAGCTGTTGAGATTGAGAAAACAGAGGAGTTCATCGACTTTATCGCCTTCTTCTTCTTCTTCGTCGGGGAATGATGAGAAGAAGAGTAGTGTGATGATGAAGGGGATTAAGAAAGGACTAGAGAGGAGTAGATCGGCGAGTATTAGGATTAGGCCGGTCACGGTGATTAATGTGCCAATTTGTACGGCGGCGCAGGGGAGTAGGAGCGGATTGCCGCCATCCTTGTTTTCGATGAGGAGGAAAAATTATTAGCTGCATGATGACGTGGTACAGTTAAAATTGGAATTAAACGTAATTTTAAGTTATAGTTAGAGAGGTGTGATTATGTATAATGTTGTTGAATTTTGTACTGATTTTGGTGTTTTTTTTTTGTTGATTTGTGTTTTGTTTTTAGATTGATGTTAATTACAAGCGATTAATCTTTGCTTAATTGCAAGGTAGATTATGTTTATGACTTTTACTTTTTGTTGTGGTTGGTGTTGCATATTGTGGACTACTAATTTTCGTGTATTTTTAATAAATAATTTTTTATGTTTGACTTTGTCTTTGTCATTTTATATTTTGTTGTTAATAAGCTATTGTATTTATAGTTATCAAATAACTTACCATTAGAGAGATTAAAGTTTTGCTTCGGGTTTATATATTTTGTTCAGCTTAAATATTAGAAACATTTCTCAATTTCTTGAGATATCTCAACATGTTTCGTATGAAAATAATAGTTGTAATGAATTTAGAAGATATTTTTTTGATTTTCAAATAAATGAAAAACATAGTTATTTTTTATATTTTTCAAGACAACGTTTAGAAACTTTGACTAAAGTACAAAGCAATAAAATAGTAATTAGAATGGTTACTAATAAATTGCACAGAAAAAAGGACCCTTATTTTCTTGGTTTTGAAGTTCATCAGAAACTAATTTCATTTGGTTTCAACAAAATAATGTTTTTTTTGTAGCTTAGTTTCTCAAGGAAGATAGATTAGGGAACATGATCCAGATTATATGGAACACCTCAGTTTTCTAGACTTGATTAAATCAAAACACATAATTAAGACGAAGGAATCTTTTCAGATTAGTAGATTATCTTATTAAACACTATTAGAGAAGATTCTTGCTTTAATAATGATGTTAGATAATATTATCTTTAGTATTATTAATCTATTCAAAACCCCTACGTTATTTATTACTGATGTGTCATAGCATTAAAGCAAGTAACTCAAAAAGTCCTGAATTAATTTAAATGTTGATGTCCTCTCTTTAGGGTGCCTTGGTACCCCTCAAGCCTCAAGGATTATAAATGAACCCTCATTGAAAGTGGATTGGTGGTAATTGCTCAACTTGTATAAATCTCATTTCATTAGATTTAAAATTTTAAATCTATTCAAATTTTTGTAGACAACTCTAATAATATAAGGGAGAGACAACTAATCCCTATGTAAAAGATAATGATTTTCTTTCTATGTAACTTCATATGTGACAAGTCTTCGTTTTCTATCAAAAAATTAAAGTAGCAAATAGCATGTTCCATATTCTCATTAAAAAAAAAAAAAAAAATAGCATGTTCCATAAAGCAATTCTATGCCTAACTCACTTTTAATCAAAATTACGGTTTATATTATTTTATATAAGGGTAGCCTGTCAGCAGTGGCCAAATTCCATGTTTAAAAAAATAAAAGAAGATTTATTTGGTCCTTGTTTTTTTTCCCGACATAGGGTTAACGTTCCAATTTTCAAATAGGTATTTGAGGAATTGGCACAATTTGGTTTATTACCCCATAAAACTATTAATTTATACCATATGGTTGGCATGTTAAATTTGTAAATAGTGTTTATTTATCTTGAGAATATAAAACTAGTAATCATATGAAAACAACAAAATGATAGGAAACCAAGGCAGATGATTAGGCACAAAGAAACCGCTGATGGCTGTACATCTCATACAAATCCAAGATATACTTGTATTGCACAAACACGGATACATACAGGAAGAAAATTGTCGAGAGAATCGACGTTTGTTAACAAAATAATTGATACAGAACAAACAATATACATTTTGCGCGACACTCAATAATATTCATATATGTTGGCAATGCTTTGGATTAGCGAGTTTCTTGTTAAGCGGACAAACCACAAAACTCACCTCCGATATAGCAAAAGAACTGTTAGACGGCTCTGCCATGGTTTGTTAGAGGAAGAAAGAATGATAGCTTTGTGCAAACTTTTGTCAAGATGACTGTGGTGGAGTCAACAATGGATTCCCAGGAGTGACCCTAAATAGAAAAAGATCGATCACAATTCGTCTCCTAAATTGGCACTAATCAGGAAGATTTTCAATATATATCAGGAAAGCAGAAACTCACCTGAGGGTCAATCCAGGTCTTCCAACAAGAGTGCTAGGAACTTGGCCTGTCAGGTTGTTGTTTTGCAAGAACCTGACAATATGAACCAATGTTAGATTCTAACATCTTAAATAATTACTTTCCATTCCAACGAAGATATAAACAATCAGCAAATTTAGAACTTACAGCTCATGCAAGTTAGTTAAGTTTCCCAGTGATGGAGGGATTGTTCCACCAAGATTATTGTCTTCCAAATGCCTGAAATGGAAGATGGAGCATGTCAAGTTAAAAGACCATGATACATAATAGAAACAGTGGAAACTTTGTTAAATTGTTCTCAGTAAATGAAGCAATTTAGTCGATGAAGTAAGAAATGTGGGAAATTCAGAATGGTTACAGATCCGGACTTACAAAATTTCCAATGCCCTCAGTGGACTGAAGTCGGGAATAGTTCCTGACAAGCTATTGTTCCCAAGTAATCTGTCGAAGGAGAAAAGCCATGAAAGAAAGAACCAAAATGTGAATCTGAACAAGATGAATGTACGTATATATTCACGTACATGGTACTCAATGCTGTCATCCTATTTATACTTGGTGAAAGTGATCCAGACAGCCCCATGCTTGTCAGGTTTCTGAACAATAAGATAAAAGAAGAGTTAGCTGAAATTTACAGTGAATCAAGTTGTAGCCTTTTGTGTGTTGATGCCTACGAACGGGGCAGAGGGAGATAGAGATGATAAAAAAACACACAACAGTATAGTGGTATGCAATAAAGATCCTACTCACAAAGTGACTACACGAATTCTAGTTCCGTTGGAGCAAGTAACTCCAGTCCAAGAATATCCAAGGGGCAAACACGGATCACCATGCCAATCAGCTGGAGGGTTCTGGAATCTTGTTCTCAAATCAATCATAGCAATCACTGCAAGTAAAAGAGAAAACATCGTACATCACTAACTAATTAAGGCGAGTATTTAGTTTACTGAAGTAAAGGATGTTTAAAAGAGATAATTTAAATTAAAATCGATTCAGTAGCAACTACAGCAAAGCAAAGAACTCGAGTATTCAAAGAGCTGATTTAACTACTTGAATACTATGAAGATTGATTTGAAAAAAGGTGATCTGGTGAGCCGCATGAACCACTTTAGGATTAATTAGTATCATAGTCTGAGAAATTAACTAAGACTAAAGATAGTAAAAATGGAGATATTTTTTCAGAATCATGTTATACTACGCTCTGTTTTTCTTTTTCAGGGCTATGATCCAGATGAGATCGATTAAAAATCCGGATTAAACTTCAAAGTTATAGAGCTCAGGTGCCGAAATATACCATCGCGTGGAAGAGTTTTCCCTCCATCCGGAAGCACTTCAAATACCTCTCCAGCATTAATCAGAGGGCCAACAGTTGATCCAGGAGCAGGAGTTAAAGTTAGATTTGTAATGCTAGAGAGAGGCCACTGATTCACAAAGACAGCAACACCAACTGGCGTCACAGTCAGGTTATTGTAATACGTGACACCATTTATAGTTATGTCCAATATTCTTGAGTTCGCTGAAGTTTGATCGTCTGCAAAGTAAAGGGCGATATAATATTCTGCCCTTGGAACAACACCCGGAGGCCAAAGTAATGTCAGGGGTTCTGCTGTGCTTCTTGCGAGATGTGTTTGGAATACTCTGGAAGGCGGCAGGTTCCAGATTCCGGAGACAGATAGGTTTCTTGAACTTGATGGGAGAGATGTGTTCTCTCCAAATGGTTGCCAGTAGCGATTGAATTGATCATCGGGATATCTGGCGATTCCACAATTTTTTAATTAGCTTGATAATGGAATGGTACAATATAGTGTCAAATGAAGAGTGTTGCATAGATGAAACCAATTAGTGCAACCAGTAATAACAGAAATGCAACAGGAGCAAACATGAATCAAAAATCTTCATATTCCCTTTTCAATGTAAAATATATCCTAAATTCCCGTAGACCAAAATCACCGCCTTACGGTCTTCACTCCTCACGTAAAGTGAGAAACGAACCGACCACTAAGCTACAAGTTTTTGTTTGGCCGATGTACTAGTCTTCAATAACGATTTCTAATTTTAACAGACACAATAAGATGCAGCACCAGCAAAAAACTGTTCTCCCAGCTATAAGTTTTTTATTTGGCCACGAGAAGACATGTTTCAATTTTGGTTACCAATTGAATCAAGAAATGATGAGGCATATCAGTGTGAAAAGCTAAATTAAGATACGAGAGTACATGATCACTAAGGTAAATAGCAGTATATATTATCATTAGCAATTCAAGATGAGCTATAATTCTTCCAAAATCACAAAATTTTTGCAATTAGTTGCTACAAAAGCAGTAAGAGCTCAGCTCAAAGACTCACCCTATAGCCGGTCCATCATAACCAAAACTATTCCTTGCCACCAAACTGAAAGCATAATCTTGAAAATTTGTCGAATTATACAACTGATTCAACAAGGGCACAACCTCAAGACCAGAGATAAAAGGGTCTGAATCAGTATACGTATTCGCAGCCAAACAAACACTCAAATTCTTCCCTCGAGGCATAAACACCCCTTCGTAATAACTCAAATCCCCTCTCAAATAATCCTCTGTCGTATTCACATGACTCCACAATGTTCCATCGACAATCTGGTCGAAAACAGGAGGATTAACATTTCCATTCACACCACCATAATAATAAGTCGTCCTGACTAAGTATTTCCTAGTCCGGTCAACCGGAATTTCGTAGCAAAACTTCTTGAGAACGTTGTTTCGTAAAGGAAACGTACGCACGGTTGAAAGAATCGGAAATGTAACTTCCTCCGTAACGTTCCTGGAATTCCCTGTCCACACGTAGTAAGTATCTGGCCTCCATTGCAAGCCGTTGGACGTGGAACTAATTGCAGAACCACAGTCAATAAACACACCTGCAAAATCCAATAAGCACCAAAAAATCGAACTTTAACAAACACAAAATTCAAAGAAAACCCGCAAAAGATTTGGGCTTTAGCTCAAAAAAACGCAACCCCAGATAATATTTTGGCAAGAATTAACAAGGGTAGTCTTTAGAATCAATTAATTTTCAAGAACCAAAATTCACACATAATTGATTTGGGGCCTTTTGACCCTGTTCTATTGACTTACCTCCACTGGGTTGAGAGAGACAAATTGAGGGCAAGAGAAATAAGAGGAAGAAGAAGAGAGGTGTGATCATCTTGATTGAGTTTGTTAATTGAGATAATAGACATGAAAAGAAGAAAAAGATTGAGTTTTTGGAGATTGAAAGGTGTTTGTTTGATGGAGTTGCTAAGTGGAGTTGAATTGGTCTCTGTAGTTGGGTGAATTCCACAAGAAAGAGATGGAGTTGTTGAAGAGGAACGAATATTATTGAAAAAAATATATATATAATTCTAATTTATATTTTATGCAATTTATATTCTTTGATTGAATTAACGCGGGAATGAATGGGACCAGGTCAAATTGGTATATATATTATTATTATTTGGGTTTTGAAGGTGGTACTGATTCAACGTGCTAGCGACTATATTTGTTGGTCAAATCACAGGATCACGTACAAAATAAAATAAAAAATCACAAGATTAAAACTCCAGATATTGGTTTTTGATTAATGAGTTTTGTCATCTTTCTCCTTTTCGAAATTTATCATAATATATTAATAAAAAAAAAATTGGACTCTTTCTATAAGATAGTGTAGCATAAAAATGTGATGCAATAATTAAAGACCTAGATTAGAGTATTTTTTGTTTTGTGGACACTAGTCTCTGGTCACAACTTTGTATTTGAATTAATAACTGAAATGAGTACATCACGTCATCATGCAACGGATTTGCATTATGCAACGGATTTGCATTATATGTATATATGCATTTGTGTATCTTATATGCGTGGACGTACTTGCACGTGTGTTATCGTCGGATTTACTAGAAAGATTGGTTGCGTGATGTTTACTAAAAAGTCAAAAACACGTGTTTAGAATTACACAATTTACTAATTATTTTACTGCTTTGTACATATGTAAACATACTCACTTCTTACAACAACAACCAAGACTATAATCAATCACTTCTTACAACAACAAAAAAGCTGTCAATAAAAAAGGGGGAATTTTTAAGGAATAATTACTTCGATACCTCTGGAAGTTCCGCCTGATGTAATGATTTTGCTTGAGATTTTAATGACTACTGAGTACTGATACATAATACTATAGAAGGCCAACTTGTATTTTTGTAAGTGTTCAAACTTTAAAGAATCATATCTCTAATGTTGAGTAATTTCTATAATTATTCAAATAGTAATGAATTTTTTCTTAATTAAACCAAACGTAAGAGAGAGTGAAGACAAATATTCTCTTTTCTTTTGTTTAGCCAGAATCAATGCTTTTAACACATGCAACGATCTGAAGTTGTGAACAAAGTTCCATTGAAACTAAATTTATTGCATAAAACCACAAAAACAAAGTTGATACAGCTTCACGTTCGAAACAAATCTGCAGCAATGCTTTAGGGGTGATCAAATGACTGCATTTACCAATCTAAATAACCTAGTTCATTCCTAAGTTTCTAATTTGTCTATAATCACATCAAATTCGATCTCCTCTTCCTATGCACTCTCCAAGTTAATCCATTCAGCCCCACCTCCAATCTCTCTCCACCACTTCTCTGCGAGCTTTCAGCTTCAGATTTGGACATTTGAGAAGTCCAGCCAGAAGTCTCTTCACTCTTCGCCTCACTCGCTGCAGAAACCATTTCACTCTTCAAATCAGCAACTTTCTTCTCAGAAACAATATCGGTAGAGTTACTTAAAGGCAATTCATTGTTGGAGAAAGTTGGATTTTCTCTCCTTTTTTTCACTGAAAGCTTAGATATGTCCTCTCCATTCTCTACGGCTTTCATCCACTGCAAATCGCTGAGATTGTCATCACGAATGACCTCCTTTCTACGTCTCTTTCCAGTAACTGGTGTATCATCGTGTAGAGATCCTTTCCCTTTGCCTTCCATTTCAGGCACGGCATAAACCCAATCTGGCACTTCGTGTTCTTCCATGAGACGAGATCGATAGTTCTCTCTCTGTCTTCTTTCCTCGTCCATTTTCTCAAACAACCAAAATTCCTCGTCTGATCTGGCTGCTAGACGATTGATTTCTCTTTCACTAGGTACATCAGTTCCCAGTGCGCTTGTACCTCTACGCATGATTTCCTCCAACATCTCCCTCCTATCTTGAGCTGCAGGAGAAGTGAAAAGGCTTCTTTAAGTTTATCTAACAATGTTACCTAAAAGATTCATTTATTATAGAGCTAAAAAAGAACTAGTGTTAAGAAATTGTTGCAATGGGGAAACCTGTGGAGGTTGTATTGAACAATCCTGCCTGAATGACCTTAGCATCAATGCCCATTTTCTGTTTAGCTCGATCTAAGATGACTTCTTCAATTGATCCGACGCTGATGAGCACAAAAACTCTCACTTCCTTCTTCTGTCCAATGCGATGTGCCCGATCTTCTGCCTGCTGGTCCATTTGAGGGTTCCAGTCACTGTCAAACATTATCACGGTATCTGCCGTCTGTAAATTTAGACCAAGTCCTCCAGCACGAGTACTAAGCAGAAATATGAAGTAAGGAGAGTCGGGTGCATTAAACTGCTTCAGTAATTCGCCTCTGCTTTCAGTTTTTGTATTGCCGTCAAGTCTAAGAAACTGATAACCTTTTAGTTGCAAGTAATCTCCAAGTATAGTCATTAGTTTAGTCATTTGAGAGAAGAGGAGAACTCTGTGCCCAGCTCTATGAAGTTTAGGGAGTAGGCGATCAAGTAGCTCAAACTTTCCTGATGACCTGACTATATCCTCACTACGCTGCATAAAATAATCCCCTAGGAACAAGTATGGGTGGTTACAACATTTACGAAGCTGCATTGTCAGGTTCTGTAAACTTTTCGACTTCCCGGTCCCTATAAATTCACATCAAAAAGAAAGATTATTCACCTGTCCAAGGCAATATTAACATAAAATCACAATATACTTATGCGAGGACATGGTATTTGAACCACCCTTATTTAGAGGACATTTGTTGAACTACAAGCCAGTTGAAGAAAATTAGTCACCAGCATCACAAATTGCTTTCTTATAGTATAGTGACAGCTTTGCTTAATATAAAAACTAATTTTCACCTTAAGTATCATGTCAGCCAGTACAATTATCATGTTTCTTAACTAAACTAAATTAATGCTTCCACATGAAATCAAAAGAAATACGAGAGTTGAACAATGACAAAGCAGGGTGAGGAATAGGTGAAAAATATCAGGGAAACTAGAAGAGAATACCCATATCCATGACACAGAAGTGGTTAAGAGTATGAGGTAAGGCAGTTATGAGAATCGCCTCATCATTTGGGCATCCTTTTGCACAGAAGGAAAGGGGTGAGGAATTAATGGAGAAGACTTCTTACCATTAGCCAGACCAACCCTCCCCATCTCTGTCACTTGCTGGTAATATACTTTCTGCCAAGCTGACAAGTCACACTTTAATATGACCTGGGTCTTACTTGGGAGAAACTTTTCTACCTCGTCCTTCTTCCTCCTCAATATAAAAGGCCTTATGACCTGAGAACATATTGCAAAGAGAATATGAGAAACAGACGAGTATTTAAGACGTTGAATCTAAGAAACTTCAAGAATCGTATGTACCTGATGCAAACGGCGAATAACTAAAAGTTGTTCTTCATCAGTCAAGGAGACATCACATTTATCCGCAAATGGGGCATTAAACCACTCTTCAAAGTTATCAACTGAATTGAAAATGTTTGGGAGGAGAAAATTAAGAAGGGACCAGAGTTCCTGTAAGCTATTCTGGATAGGGGTACCAGTCAAAAGGAGTCTTCGCCGAATCCGGTAACTGTCCAAATCAAAAATTAATCAAAAATCATTTATTTAGAAGTGCTCTTCCAAATTGATGCTGATATGCAATAAAATGACTGTAAATAGCCCGTTAAACAAGATTTGTCATAAGAAATTGCTTGAAATTCATTCTTCAAAAGAATTAAAATACACACACAAATTTCGTTATATCCGAGTAATTTGGATTAAGAATTGAGTAGTCAAAGTTAACTTGAAATTCACTAATATAGAGAACCATATATTAAAGAAGTGACCAACAAACAAATCCTAAAGTGCAGTTATATTTCTAGATAATGCCAAAAAATAATGAGCATGTGTTATTAGAGACAATACCCTGTAACCAGAGTCCGAGCAAGAACGCAGTCATAATTTTTAAGTCGGTGACCTTCATCGACTATCAGGTAGTTCCATTGAATTTTCCTCAGAAAAGCTTTGTCTCTAATAATTAGGTCATAATGTGTGATCAAAACATTGAACTTCCCTTCTCCAGAATACTCCTCTCTCATTGCTTTTCTTTCATCAAGACGCCCATCGTAGAGAACAGTAGAAACACTGAATGCATAAAAAATTATCAATACCAAAGCATTTATACCAAACTAATAAAGTGAAAGAGATTTTGAAGCAGACCTAGGAGCCCACGCGGAAAATTCATTAAGCCAATTCGGTAAGACAGCTTTTGGAGCAACAATCAAGTGGGGCCCAGTCACGCCCTTGTTTTCCACTAGATAGGCAATCAAAGCGATTGTCTGAATTGTTTTCCCCAAACCCATTTCATCAGCCAAAATGCCATTTAAATTATTATTGAACAATGATAGCATCCACTGAAGCCCCTCAATTTGGTAAGGTCTCAACTCTCCACCTTGAAGCATAGACGGTTGCTCAGTCACCTACAAAAGTTACGGCTAGGTTAAAGAAAAATCTTACAAATAATGGAAGATCTAGAAATGTTCATATTATCATGAGCACAAGGAGACAGGGATGGGGGAAAGAGAATAGTTTGACATTTTTCCTGATTCTTTGGTTCCAGTACAGATGAAAATGTTTTACAGGAGAAGCAAGTATTAAAAATTTTACAAGTCCTTCCTCCACGTGCTTTATTAAATGGAGAAAGACAGAGACAACAAACAGATAATAGCAGAGAACCTGTTTTTACCTACATTTGATACATAACCCCACACCTTTTGGAGGTCAGCTTGCATGAAAATGCAGCAATGATTTTTTCTCTTAAAAGAAAGATTCTATACTTGCAGGGTCGAGAGTGCAAGGACAAAAATATAACAGCCACAACTTACTTTCCTTTCCTTGTTTTGCTATCACCCAAACAATAACATCACATTCTGAAATCAGTGTCTCCAAAAAGGACCGAATACATAACCAACCAATTCACTGGTTCTGGTTTATAGATCCTATCCGTTAATTCACTAGTTCAACCAGAATGACGCAAATCTGATTTTTATTGTTGATATATGTAAATTATGTAAAAGAGAATATCTCATGTAATTTTGAAAAGATAAATTACATTTTTCCACTTTGATATCAAATATTGTGTTTGTAAAGTTACAAGACGTGTGTTATGTTTGATTCATTAATGTTTCGTGCCTTATAAACTAATGATTAACTCATTTATTATTGAACAAACACATTTAAAAGATTCTATAACCATTTACTATCTTTCCCAATTCCCCAGTCAAAAAAAATCCTTCCTGTTAGTTTCCTTTCTCCCCAAATTCCATCTTTCATCTTCTTTTTCATATTACAATCCCCACGTCCACTATCACCCGATCTACTCATTCGGTGTTTTTTCTCATCTATCATGCTTGAATTTATAACTGGTTGCTTTGAAACTTGGGTGCTTCTATCCTCTTGTAACTAGAGTAAATATATTTTGATTTTCCTGAAACTCCATCTAGACTATGACTTAAGATTGGAACTCAGATCTACAACACCCACAAGTAGTGGTGGGTATCGGGTCGGGAATCTGTGACTTCAGGGGATCTGGTAATAAGATTTTCTACCGGATTTGTAACGGATACTTTTGGGTACCCAGGCTCTAGGGTCGTGTCAAGCATGCTTGACAGCTGTTTTTCACATATTCCTTGATAATAATGGGTTTATTGACAAGTTCCACATTTTCGGTCAATCATCTACCATCCAAAAAGAAGTGAAGAGAAGAAAGATGGCTAGGGAGGACAGGCAATGAGAAGGAACGAAAAAATGATAACAGAACAGCACAATAAAAGAGAAGAAATCTAGAGATTTTGTTTATCTTCTGCGAAGGGTTCCCACAGGTCTATTCCCTTGCAAGGTCTGTTATCTGATAAGATTTGGCTTTTCTTTTGAGGAGATATGTTATCTTATACAACTGGCAAAGTCATTTTTCTCCATCTAAGAAGCCTATTGTATCCCCATCCTTCTCTAGTGCGCACAAGGAAAGAATGAGGAAGGTCAGAATAAGTTGCATGAGGTAAGAACTATGCTAAGTAGTCCACCAAAGAGCAAAGACACCTATGACAACTGAAAGAGACGGGCAAAGAGAGTAGAGGAAATGTCTGAAATCCAAATTTTATAGCAAAACTGGGGCAGCAAAAAAATCGCAGGAAGTTGGATATCATTTCGTTGCTCGGATGGGAATCACAGGGTTTGGAATTGGAAGATTCAATACGGAGCCTCCTGAACCCTGACCTGATACTCGCATCTTTTTTGCGAGATTTTACCCATCGGTTCACAAACCCAATTTGCCTGCCCAACCGGGTAGGATTCGGTCCTGGAAACTCAAACCAGATGCCCACGATACCCAGAAGCCACTTTAAACAATTTCCGGCGAAGGTGAAACAAAAGAGACAAGCTACAATTATATATTCAGCCACGAAGGGTTGGTTTTCCGGGTTTTTGCTGGTTGCCACTGGTAATTTCCACTCCCAATTTGACACTCTGTTTCATGGTTTTAAGAACACTGTCCAAGATGGATGGCACTTACCCCCAATACATATCTAATGAAAATTTTATGAAGGGACACACTTCTTAGATCATGATTTAAAAGGAATCTAAATGGCATCTATGTACCCCGATACAAATCCAAGGCAACTTTGCAAGACGATTTCAGTTCATAACTAATGATACCAGCAGATCGCAATGCTAAACTTTACCAATTTAATGATGGAAAATTCTAGAAAACTTCCAAAATATCAGATCCATACCATACTTATAAACAACGAATGATGATAAATATACGACAGTGATAGAGTACCTTCTCCTGTATTGAGTGCACAACAGAATTATACTTCCGCTGGCCTTCAAGTAAGTCGTTCGTCTTCTCTTTATCATCAGATTCATCATCCACCTCTTCATCTTCCTCGTTGAGTGACCGTGCTGGAGTGTTAGATGTTGAAGCAGACAACTCAGGCACATCATTGTTTAAACCTTGCACGGGTTCGATGCCTGCGTAGGCAGCATCTTTTTCACGTTGAACAGCAGCTCCCAGACGTACTAAGAGATCATTAGTTTTTCCAAGGAGCATTGTCAATCTCTCATTCTTGCTTTCCTCAACCATCTTCATATACGCTTCTTGATCATCAGCTTTCAGGGCTTGGAACCTCAATTTTTCAGCTCGTGTAGCTCGTTGCCTTAGCCTTCCATGCCAAGCCTGTAAAAAAGGAAAAGGCTAAGGTTTGACCTACAATATTACTTTTACTAGCTGCCACAAAAAGGGAGATACTAAGCCAAATGCACAAGGTTTGGTGATGGCTAACATCTCTTATAGATCAAAATACATGGTGAATCATTGAAGGATACGGCCATTGTGGCCCTAGGAGAATTTCATGTTGTTATTCACTAGCAAATATAAAACAGTAAATTGCAGATATTTACTTTTTGTTACATACCTAGGCTCTAAATTTCTAACTAATTTGGCATGCCTTTATAAGGCTTGAAAGCAGTAGAAAACACAAACAGTAAGCCGTAAGCTGGACGAGGGAGAATAGCATCTTCCCCACATTCTAGATCAGCTCCATCTAACATTTGGCTACTCCTCTCTAGGTGTCATACTGCTATGAAGAAAAAAGGACCACAGTAAAGCACAGGGAAAAAAAAATCATGCCTGAACACCATCATTTCTCTGCTTCCGGCGCTTCTGCGCAGCCTGTATTTGCAATTGCAGTTCACGAGCAGCATTAAGTAAGTCAGCAAAGAATTTCCTCTTCCTAGTCTCTATACGGTTCTTTTCTTCTTCCTCGAATCTTGATAACCTCTGCAATAAAATTAAAAATAAAAATTGAAGCAATCTATAAGTTTTCAGCATGTTTCCAGTATTAAAAAATTATCGACTAACTTCACTATATTCTATGATAGACCATGCGTAGAGAGGTTGACCACAGAAACTTAAAAATAGCTGGTATTACATAAAACAGCCCTCACCTCGGCCTCTCGTTTCTTCTTCAAAGGATCATCAGCATCCATAGCAAAAGCATCTCCAATCCCATATAAAGGACGGCGTAATCGCATCATGCCCCAATCAAACAACTGCTTGTCAGGATTGGCACAATGAAGACGAAGCCAGTATTCAGAAATCACTTCGTTCCGTACTTTTCTCTGGAGCTCAGCTAACTAGGAGAAGAAATTTATTGTTATGGCCAAGTGGGGGATTATAATACTGATACACCTATTTATCAATGCGAGACTGGATAAATTACAATGAAGAAAGTTTATCACAGGAAAAACTATCGGCATCCCTCTCGGTAGATTAGCTTGGAAATACATGAACTATAAGGAAAAAGCATAAACTATCCACATCTGGTTTCCATCTCCTCTCATGTCAAAAATATCAAGCAAATGCATCTGGTTAAGGAAAAAAGTAACATTTGAATATTTAATACAGTTACCACCTTAGCAAATGAGTTCATAAACACAGCCGTGCTCCAATAAGTACAGAGGTACTCAGAGAAGCAAATTAGTTATATACTATTTTCACTTCACAAATTAAAGCTACCTTAAGTCCATAAAGTTCAAGCAGGCATTTCGACTGAAGTTCCTCGCCTCTGCTTGCTGGCAATTCTGTTTAAAATTGAGAGCAGTGAATATCAGTTACATAGACATACTAATATGAGATGAAAGAGAAATAAAATAGATGAATCATTGAGGTAGTTATCAACGACATCCTTTACTACAGCATACAGTAGAATCACACTATTTCAGTCAAACCATTCCCATCTATAGCTAAAACACAACAACATGAGTCCTCAGAAAATAAAATTTGATTCCAATCAACAGAATAAATGTGTAAATGCTGTCCAAATCCACTATCAGAAATATCCATTGTTAAAAGAATGAGAAGGCTTCAATTCCAAACACAAATATGTTTTCAATCAAACATAAGAACCATAATAGATTCATTAAATGTAAGGTAAAAATCATAATCATTCTGACAATGAAAAAGATTTCCACGTAAGAAGAAAAATAGATGCAGAAGATGAGATTGGAAACACAAGACTAAAAGACTGAAGCAATATGAAAATCACATTATACAAAATATCGAGATGATCACAAAATTTCAAAAGGCTAAAGAGTAAAATATACCCTTGAAGGACATCGTAAAGTTACAGTAGAAATCCCCCAAACACTATGCAAGGAGAGAATGAAATCAAAGTAGTATAAAAAGGTTAACTACAGTAAGTGGATAATGGTTTATCAGGTATTTGTTATAATTGCATTAGAGAGATCAGCTGAAAAATAAAGGCAGTGCAAGTTGGCTCTAAATAAAACTTGCAAGATACTTCATGGTATATTTACGAATAATTTATCTTGAAGAAAGTTACCCTCAAGTTCGGTTATCCGACGCTGAATTTTGCTCTGATATCTGTTTTCTCTTAAATCCGTCAATCTAGAACCATGCAAACAATTTGATCGTTGTTTTAATATAGCATCCTCGAAGTCCAGCATTAACTCTTCGTAGCTAGATGTACCACAATTATCCTGTGCATGGTGGTTAAATATTCATTAATGTAACTGCAAAAAATGACATGGCCTGACAACCAAATGATTCTTTTGACACTGAAAGCAGAGAAGTAGTATCGACGGTAACCTAAAGTAAATGATTGAACTAAAATAGTACGAAATAAGTTCAATGGAAATCGACAAGGAAGATTTCATGCTATGTGGCATAGCCACAGAATAATCTCGTAAAACTCATGGTTTAAAACAAATAAATGGTTAACCTAGCTTTTTATTCATCAATTGAGATATTAAAAAGAGAAAGAATATGAAACCAAATGACACAAATAAAGACAATTATTCAAAACAGATCATAACCGACACAATGAAAGTCTAGAAGTATATTAAAGGTTTAATATATGACGCAACGAGGCCAACAAAATTAATCCAGAAAACACATCGAATATAAACAATATTAAAGGCCGAATAAAGCTGAAGTTTTACTCAAAGAAAAAACAAAAGGAATGAGAGAAATTTTCACATACTAGCCACATCTTTACACTATTAAAGCAAAACTTACTGAATCCAAATAACCCGTTACACTTTCGAAACAGTAAATTTAGGACACGTGTCTACCCTTGGCACGGCATCTATCCCAAAATTCCCTATAAAACGTGTGATTCTGCTCCAATAGAACATCTCCACCTTTAGCTTTTATTTATTCCTCCAGCGGCTACAAATCTAGTTTCCCGCGAAACAGACCGAGTCCATCAATTCAAACAAGAAAATCATCCACAAAAGATAACAAGATCACCAACCTACTTCTTCTGCTGCTACAAACTTATACCTCAACATTAAATCTTATAACCTAAACCCCAACCGGATCACCATTCATTCTCAAGCATAATCACCGAATTCTCGTCACTACTCCCGCTCCCGCCTCATCACTCCCACCCCCACCCCCCTCTCACCCAACCCCACCAAAACAATAAACAATTATCATCACACCGACCAGCTCAATTACCAAATGCAATTCACCAGAATCACTAACCTATAACAAAAAAATCTCAATCTAAAAAGAAAAAACCCAATGTTTAACACAAGAACACACTGAACAACCACCGTCCATCTACATCTTAATCAAACCGGCACTAAATTCACCACCGAAAGTTAGTTAAAAACAACAAAAAACAGGCAAAATAAACACACACAAAATAACTCAAATTCACTCCAGAACAACAACAACAACAAAATCATAACAACTCAAATTCACTCCACAACAACAACAACAACAGCAACAAAAATCATAACTAAAATTCACTCGACAACAACAACAACAACAACAAAAATCATAACTAAAATTCACTCGACGACAACAACAGCAACAAATCAAAACAAACCGAAATTCACTCACATTACGCGGCGGCGAAGAAGATGCTTCCTCTTCCTCTCTCTGACCGTCATCCTCCTCCTGATAAATGCACGAAACGGCGTCGTAGACATTTTGGGGCAAGGGCAAATTGCGCGAGAGAAAATTGAGCGCGCAGATTAGGGTTTTCGCACTGTCGAGGGGCTGCTCGACCTGAGGATCCAATTGATGCTGCTCCGTCACCTGTGCAACCATGGCGGGAACAAGCACCAGCAAATACGGTGTCGTTCTGATGTGTTTTAATTTTTGAAAAATAAGAAAATTATTCCTTCTAGCGGTTTAATTTTACCCCATCTATCTATAATCTTTTCAAAAGTTTTATAATAGAGAAAAATATAAATTACGATTTGATTTTTAATTTTTGCTTTTTATTTAGATGGGATTTGAGGTTTATGTTATGTGCCACTTATCGAACTTTGGTCTTCGTATATATCGATCAGGTTAGGGCTTGGCTGTTTATTACGAATATGCCCCTTGGCGGTCTGTAATTACTGAATTAGCCCTGGTTATTTTGAGTTGGAGTCGAGATATGTAAAACGTGTCAAGATTGACAAATACTTTTGTCTTATTTGCATTTTGTAAAATAGATTGGGTTTTTGTAGATATAGAAATTCGACAAAAGTGTGCGGATTTTTACTGTTTAAAAAACTTTTACTTGTTTTCAATAAATATGGCCATTTATTGCATTCATAATTTTTTTTTTAAGATGAACGCCTTTTAAATAGAAGGAAGAATGGATTATCTAATTCACTTTTATTTTCCATCTGGTTGGGCTTTTACGGGAGATGCAAACTCTGATTGGTAGGTTCATAACGGTCACATGTACCTTTTGTTACGGAGAGATCAACCAAACTTAAGTTTGCCATATCAACATCCGGTAGATCATGACGATCACATGTACCTTTTGATACAGAGAAATCAATCAAACTTAAGTTTGGTACATCAACATTAGTTATTCCACACGAGCATGCGGGTTAATTCCAAACACTTGCCCCAATGGCTCTGCACATTGTTGGAATTTTATATTAATATTGTTGTTTTTTCTTTCATTTTTAAATTATCTTAACCTTGTAGTAAGACATATGTCTTGCATTAAATAAATGACCTTTGGTCTTGTTAAAAAAATTAAAAAATAATTGTTTACACGTCTACTAATTGTGATTTAATTGCAAACTCAAATCGAAAGTTTCATAAGAAAAATGAAAGCGAGAAACACCCTACGTTTTGGACAAACATTACAAAGTAATCTGATTTATTAAATAGAATACAAGACAAAAAATTACTTTAGGCTCTCAAACACGACTCCTCAAACTATTTCAATTTTCTCATGCATAAAACACAATTCATGCATTAGCATTTGACTAAAACTCTAACAAATATAAGAACTTTGCTGCGTATAATTTGTGATTTATACACTAAGTACCAAGTTATAAAATTCTTGTACAAACATAGCTCCAATTTGTCGTATATATTCACAGTTTCTCAAATAACATGGTAGTAGGATTTTGACTGCAAAATCTAACAAAATGGATGTCCCTTCTAGCTTTTCGCGTTTTCCATCACCCTGTGCTTTCAACCTTCACCAGTTTCAGACAACAAAAGCTAACTGAGCAAATGAAACCCATCCATAAATTATTTCTTAAAAAACAATGGCACAACAGTGCCCTAATAAATACAGTTCACAAAACTGTTGTAAAGCAACATAGTTTACATAGAATGCCTACACTTTGCGGAGGAAAATTACACGAGAGAGACAGAGAGAGGTGATGCCTCCGAGTCCGAGCAAGTTGGAAACCAAAATCAGCATCTGTTCTTTAGACCAAGAATGCGTATTGCAGAATCTCCCTTTCTTTTGACTTCATTGTGAACTATCAAACTACTAACTCGACCGTTCGTATTTATGTGAAACCCGGTTGATAGGCTCTTGAAAATACTGAAGTGATATAAAGATTGCTTCCTGTTCTTATATGAGAAGTGTTATGACAGCACAACTGATGAGAGTGGATAAGAATATAGGATAGGAAAACTGTATGGGGTTTACCTCTGTCCGAATAGTTCTGCTTCCTTGATGTGGACAAATGTTCAGGTATATGTCAAATATGTCGCGCACATTTTTCCCCTGCAATAAGAATATTGCTACTTTTGTAAAGTCATTTCATTGATTAAAACAAAGATAGCTGTTGACTGAAGTATGATTAAAACAAAAGAGTAATTTACAATTTTGCATCATCATCATATGGAAAGACTATTAGACAACAGTTCATCACAGGGAACAAGGTGCTGAAAACACCGTCATCCCTCACAGTACCTTCAGACTTTCGTCCTCTTCAACACACTCTTCCAACCCCGCAAGTCCACCAAAGGCAATCAAAAGGTGCCTAAGATAGAAGATACATATTTATGGCTAGGTTTAATGACAAAAACATGATTACATATTACTGCAAAATTCTGCTATGGAATTATGAAAAACATAACACACTTGATAACAAGGTAGTGCAGATACCTGTACGACGGTAGGGTAAGTTCTGAAGAATTAATAACTACTCCATGTTCAGAGGTACCAATCCGATGGTCATACCCTCCCTGTTAATCGAGGGATAACAAGAAGGTAATTAGAGCCCCTTTTGGAAATGATTAAAGTTACTTGCTATGCTAGTAATACATGCCAAAAAGAGCAATAAGAAAATCATAAAGACCTCGTATGGGCAGTTCTTGAATACAGAACTAATGTTTGGAGCATATCGCACTTTATATCCCCAGTACATTCCTTCTTCTGTAGGCCTGGAAGAAGGAACAATTTTCCGATGTGGACCTGGAATTTGAAACTTGTGAAATTTATTGGCCCACTATGCTTGTTCCCTCAGTAAAAGAGGAATACTGACCTGCATCTAGATTACGATTCGATCCCATCTCTACTGTTACTCTTCTCCCCGGCTCGAGAACTTGATCAATCATAACATTCTGCATAATAAGGCCTTTAGATTGAAGGCAATCTGGATGAAGTAAGCCATAAAAAATACGGTAGACAAAGGTGTGCAGGCCATGCATAAAACACCATGCCATTTCATTTTACAGGGACCATAAACAGATTTGGCTCCGCCAAAATATAATGAGAGATCTTTTGCTTTCTTTTGAAACAAAACAGTCCCCCATCAAGCACGTACAATACTAAAGTATAACCAAGAGAGATGGCAGAAGGGGAGAAGGGTCAATGACGTGTTAATGCTTAAAAAACAAGGCAAAAATACAAAAAGAGTTCGACAAACAGCAAACTCCTCTTTACTTCCCAATTGCAATTTTTTTTGCTGCTGCAGTGATAGAAAATCTTTCATAACTGGAGTACAACATAAAATATCAAGTTTCATCTAGTATTTTGGTTGAAACATGTCTCATGTATTCAAAATAAACAAGCCAAGCAGAGAATCTATTAGCTATCCACGGATAGCTCCATATTGGTCAATAGAATGGAGAAACAAAGTATGCATAGCCATACAAATCTGTATGAAGTAATTGGCAAAATATTGTGCTTGTCGATGAAAAATTAAGTCAAATTAAAATAATTTTGATAAGCAACCGAATTTCACTATTCAAGAAACGCTACCAAAAAATAAAGAAAATTGTATTTTATATATAATATTTTTAACCAGAAACGAATATGGATAGAAGTTGAAGGGCAACAAACTTGTACAACTGCAAAATATAAAACTAAGCAGTACTTAAATGATACCTTGCTGAGACCCACATCCACAAGCGTCCCAACAGAACCTCGATCTACTTTTTCTCGTGTAATGCCTGGAATGAAGAAAGATAGAATTATACCCAGCCAATGGACGTTATTATTCATTTCAAATATTGAGATGTTTAGGTCCACGCATGGCGAGCATTTATTTTGATATTTTTCTTGGAGACACTAAGCGAGGTATGGATTCAACCAAAGAACAGAAGAAAATATGTTCGAAGAATATGCTACCAAGCTACAATGCAAATTATCAATTACTTTTTACCGCTTTTGCACACATATGAAACAGAAAAAGAAAAAAAAAGAATATCAGAAATGACTGCAGACTCTGTACGCAACAGATAGCAAGGGAAGCCAATGAAAAGGTTTCAATGACAAAAAACTGCTCAAAATTCAAAACATTTTAAACAAGTAATTATTCATGAGAAAAGAAAACTGTAGACGTCCCACTTCTAAAATGGAAGGGGGACATGGATTGCTGTGATAGACAGAAAAATTTGCAGGGGCATCAGCAAAAATATATTGTCAACATGAACTTACCTGAAGTTCAGAGATCAAGTGTAAGCCATCATATGCCCAAAGTTTACTCCATGTTATGAGCAAGATATGTAAATGAAGCGGACATGTCCAAAAATATAAAAGTTCCTTCATAAACACATACAATTGACAGCTATGTGAATTGCTGTCATAGACGGCAAAAATTTCGGGGCATCAGTAAAACATATAGTGTCAACATGAACTTACCTGAAATTCAGCGATCAAGTGTAAGCCATCATATGCCCAAAGTTTACTAAAAGTTATGAACAAGAACTGTAAATGAAAAAGACATGTCTAATAATATAAAAGTGGCTTTACTGAACATACACAAACAGGAAACACAAATTAGTAGACAGTGCTGCTTGAGTGATTCAAATAAGCGACGGATAGGATATTTACGGCCATACAAGCATGGTCCAATTCAATCCAAATCCCCATTCACACAGACAGGTGTTAATAAAAAAAGAGAAGTAAAAACTCTTGGGCACAGTATAAATTCATTATTCCATGCATGCAGACAAACACTCATACCAGCAACTCGAAGGTACTACTATAGTTTCAGTCCTCGTCATAATACCATTCAGTGCCAGAGATAATAGAAATTGATGTGGCGCAAGCGTTACCAAAATAAATAATTAGATAGAAATTTAGGGTGTTACCTTCCCTGTAAGAACCCCATTCGTGCTTGCGCAGATGATGTGGGGCGTCCAGAGGTGGCAATAGACCCTGCATAAACATTCAACGACAACGATTAGATTAAGAATAAAAAAAAATGAATCGAAAGTCTCTTACAAACTGTAATCTCAATATCAGACTCTCACCACAAATCTTAAACTGTTATGTTTAGGGAAAAGACTCTTCCTGAGATACTGGGGTGTCTCTAGATACCTCAAGATTCTCATAAGAAACGCGGCACCAGTCTCGTTCTCGTCTGCATTGTTTTCCATCGCTTCCATCGAAGCATCTTCCGACGCACTCTTGCTATCAAATATAACAACCTATTCAACAAAAAACCTAGATTTTCAGCTAATTGATTCTCTCAAACACTCTAAAACAACTAATCTCAAATCAAAATAAGCAATAAACACATAAAACACACCTCGTCAATTCGGAAAATCGTAGCGGCACGCGCAATCTGACCAGCCAACTGCAAACAAGCATCAAACACACAAAATCATCAAACACCTATTCACGAATTTATTCTCAGATTAAACAATGTCTTCGTTCAAATACGAAAAAATGAAGTGAAAAACATTACGCGAGTTGCTAGTTCGAGGGACTGAGCATTGTTGATGATTGAACCAGGAAGAGCAATGCTGACGGTTTGAACTTCGTTTGTTAATGATACGGTGCCGTTTTTGTCCTCTTTTTCTGCGTTTTCTCTGTTTTTTCGCTTTTTTTTGGGGCGCTTTTCGTGAGATTCAGCGCCGCCGTTGGACAGTACGGCGTCGTTTTGCGGTGGTTCGTCTCTCTTCTCCTTCTTGTGCTTCCCCATTTTTTTTGGCTCTTGTGCTGCGCTCGATTTGGGGCTGAGGTTTTGTGTTTGATTAGGGTTTAGGGTTTAAGAGAGGGTGTTTGTGGAAGTGTTGTACTCTGTATTGTTCAAGTGGTACGGTGGAGATTGGTTAATAGAACAAGTGTTATTTTGGTGGAATAAATTTAAATTCCAAAAAACATTGCATTTAAATTTTATAAATTGAACATAATTTCATTTTTTAACAATAATTATGTTTGAATAAGACATTTCATAGTGACAATTTGCAAGCTTTTATACAAAGTTTTGATAAATAAATTAAAAAAAAAAAAAAAAAAACTGTTATACAAAGAGAGTTGCTCTGCTAACATTGATCGTTTTTTGTCTTCTAACCAATCAGGAAAAAAAAAAAAAAAAACCTATGTTAAATGTAAAATTGAATTTGCCTATATCTTTTCATTACATTTATATTTATTCCTATGATCGGTTTCAAAAATAAAAGTCAAATTGCATTGATAGGCTTTGGGATGAATCATGTGACGTTGTTAAGTATACGGGTGTAGTCCAATTAACACGCTTCATATAAATGAAAATATACATTATTAAATTAAGCATGTCACCTTTGCGATGATTCGGTCATCTGCAGTAAAGACCCTTAGAAGCACCATTACGAAGACCGAAAACATCGATACAGAGTGCGTGGTCAATTGAAGAAAATATGGATGAAAGTCGTATAAAGCAATGTATCGTGGTCAATTGAAGGAAATATGGATGAAAGTCATATGAAGAAACATAAAACTTATGTGTTCGTCTCAAAGCGATGTCCATAGCCTATCATAACAACACAGCAAGTATATGTACAAAATAATTGAATTTATATAAGCAAAAATTAAGATTATCGTTCTATGGATCATGTTCACTAGAATAAATTCTGTTGCTGGTATTGAAGTCCAAGTAAATTACAGAGGTATTATCTTTAGTACGCAGAGTTCTTGCTTCACTCAACAAAACATTAGCTATCTTCTCTGCTGAACTGTTTCTATCCGGCATATGTCCCTCCGTAGTCTGTGAAATTTAAAAAGAAAAAGAAAAAAGACGCGATTTTAAGATTTGGGCATCAATCACTCGAGCGATACATGAAGGATCGAACTTTCTTTAGTTAATTACCTGATGTACAAGCTGAACTGCCTTCTTGATACTTACAACGTCCCAAAAGCCGTCACTGCAACCAAAACAACATACCCAGGTTAAAGTTTCTAAATACTTACAAAAGCAAATCTATGCTTGCTGCACAAGTAGTAAATGTGGAAAAATCTACCTAGCTACAAGAGCGAAACTCTTGCTTCCTTGGGGTATATGTACAACTTCACTGATATAGGGTTCAGAACTGAAGCGAGAATCTTGTTCCTTCAAAAATTTGTCTCCAATCATTCTGGCAAGGTTTATACCTGGAATAAGAAAAGAACCCAGTGGAATGAGCACTCAACTAATGCTGAATGGGAACATTTCAATGATTATTGTCTAATCTTATCACCGCATATTCGTGTTTCCCCATCTCTGAGAGGCGCGCCTAATGCTTGGAAACGGGCTCTCTCAGAATTACTGACTATTCTGTGGTCTTCTGTCATCTTCATCTGCTTTCCTTCAATGCTGCCAGAATAAAGGTTAAATACGGTACTCTTGTAAATACATAGTTGAAGGTGAAACTGAAGTTAGTTAACTTTTCAATTACGAAAATGTTGACTAAGACCTTAATCTCCGAAACGGTGTCAAAATTCTCAAGATCATGTAACTAGTGAAAGACAATCTCAACTAGCTAACTGTAAGGCTGACAAAAATAATATACGAGAGTGCCCTGCCCATTTTGGAAGCTTGTCAGAGGCTAGAGTGTATTTTGTTCCTTGAAGACATTGCACAACAATATTACCAGAGAATGCCATTTAGCCATCACATGAAGAGAAGGGGTGGGATCCAAGTTAATGAACTACTATATATAATGAAACAAATAGCATGTTAAGAATCTTATCTTATAGCTTCAGAAACATTTTGACAAATCAAAAGCATGAAAGAAATCAAAACTTACTTTACGATGCAAGCCGAGTCTCCAACATTCGCACATTGCATTGAGAAATTCTCACGACCATCAGACCAAACCAGAATCACTGTTGCAGTACAACCCTGAAAGATGTTTAATATTACAATGCAATATACATGCTTACAGTCATTGTATGCCAAAAGATGAAGGAAAGATAAAAAGATAAGTATATTAATAAAGTTTCAATGTCCATTTAAAATATCTGCGGGGGTGTTTTCTATAAATATTTACAGAATATACGATGTGCCATTTTATACAATCTTCAAAAAGTATGTGCAGTAATTCAAGCAGGCAGTACATTAGAAAACAATGATGCACAAGACCTGATAGAAAAATTGCAGTGCAAATATCGAATAAAATAGAATTCAGAATTTTTCCATCAGCAGACCTGCCAGAACAGGAAGCTATACACAAATCATAAGAGAATGATACAGAAGACCTGATCTTAGAAAACTATAGTACATATACCAAATAAAATGGAGTTTAGAGTTTCTCCATCAACAGGGCTGCCTCAACAAGAAGCTACACACAGAAACAAGAGAATGACGAATATGAACCTCATAGGAGTGATTAATACGGGCTTCTGTCTGATTAAATGCTTCTCTCAGGACATCAGATGCGTCGTGTTCCAATAGGACCTTCTCTTTTCTGAATGAATCTGACAAGATGCCAGCAATTACTTCAGGCATTATTCTGCAGTAAAAGGAAAAATTAGTGCAAGTTTTAATTAGAATGACTACCAGAAATGACTCATGAACAACCGGATTATATACGATGAAGGGCAAAAATGAGCATAAAATTTGATCCTCTGGTCCAATTTTCTTAATATGTCACGTTGTCACTAAAGCAGTTGAAAAGACTGCAAGAATTAGACTAGGCATGTGGCCTTGCCCAGAAATAGAGGACTCTTTGTGCTTATTGTTGGTTAGTAAGTGAAAATAAGCCACCTATGGCAAAAGACTCACAAGAATCTACCACACACGACAGGGGATCAAAAAGAGGATAAAAGATACTAACTTGCTGACAGAAGTGGCTGCATCTGCTCCACCATGCCCATCGCATATGCCAAAAAGGCCAAACTATAGAAAGAAAGCCAAATATCTATTAGCTACTCCCAATACGAATGGGGATGATTAATAAGACAATTTAACTCCAAAAACCTCATTGGTTCCAGCAACAGGCCACTGATAATAGACGACATCTTCCATAGGCAACTTTTTTCCTCCCCGGCGCAAAGACATGGGATCTGATGCTATACCAAATCCAAAAGGGATCTGGTACACTGTCTCAGCTGTAATCTGGACCTGTAGCACCAAAACAAGAGCAAAACGAGTAAGGTAGTGATACCATAAAAAAGTCACAAATTTATTTAGAGAGGCACCCAACAAAGTTGTTGACACAAGGGAAATTGTGAATTTTATTATCTGAACCACACATGATGCTTTTGGTAGTAAGCGAGTGAATAATACGACAAGGCCACCCTAAAACTTCAAGAGATAGGTGCTATTCTAAGATCTGGTCGCATTAGTATAGTCAAGAATTTTTGGTGTGACATATTAAAGTGCAGAATCTAAAACTCCAAATCTAAGGGCATTTTCATTTAAGCCAGGAAATATGGGAGTAGATAACTGCTCTATAGGGAAGGGAATTATCAGAATACATTAAAAATTGTCTTCATAAACCAAAGTGACCCACTGCAAGTAAAGTTCACAAATGAGCTGCAGGTTATAGAAAACAAATAATTCTAAACAATGAAATGACTACATCATAATTTCACAAAGTTGTATCAACTTACAAAGATCTTTGAGGTTGTGCCTAAAGTTATAACGTCTGCACTTGAGAGGGCAACTGGAAGTCCCCACTGTCTACTTCCAGATTGATGGTGGACTGCTTGGGAATTTAGGAGTGTACCATTTGTGCTGCCCATGTCGACCAGCTCCCATTTTAATGTCTACAACAATATAAAGTTAATCAAAGCACAAAACATAAAGCTAGTAAAGTAAAGATTGAAATCTTGAGTTTACATTCATATTCCAATTAATCATTGCATGCTTGCCAGAGACTTCCGAGTCGATTAGCAATATATCACTAGGTGAAACTCTTCCAATAGTCACTGGAAGCTTGGATGTATTTGTTGACTGTACCGAATAGTGAAGACCTCGAGAAGGCCCAGCAATCACCTCCAGCATAAGACTGCTGCCTGCACTTCTAAGAGAATAATATGTTCACATCTTCCCGCCAACAATATATACTAGGAATATTCAACTCATATGGAGCATAATTGAATATTCAACTCATATGGAGCAAATTACTTTGGTTTGAAGTATAAGTGGGCACCGAAAGTGGACGTACCTGCACCATACTTAGAATTGGTATCTTCTCTATTTTCTTGTATTCGCTCTTCAGCAAACTGATTTTCTGGAAAAGGACGCTTAAGCGTCTGACCAAGCAAAGAATCCTCCAAGTTATTTGCAATGTCAACAACTAAAGTGTCACCTGGACCAAGGAAAGAGCAGAATTACCTTTCCCCTCAATGATGCAAATAAAACAGGATACATATGAGACTACATTAACGTAAAGAATATTAAGGGCAAGCAATAAAATCAATTACTATGCATCAACTGGGGAGATGTTGCTAGGATCCTTTTAGGTGGTACTGTCATGGAATGGGGTGAATTAACAACCCCTTGACGACCAGCCCCCTCTACAGAGTAGCTAATTGCAGATTCACTGCTCTGGTTTTCAGAAACATCCAGATCTCCAGAAACAAGAGGTCTCTCAATGTCATCAACCTGTAAATGAAATGTCACAGCATGTAACAGACAAGAAGTATGAGGGAAGTACAGAGCATAAGGAACAGCAGAAATTGCAAATCTTCCATCATTTCCTGGGGCAAGGTTAAGTATCGGCAAGCAGACAAATAATTTTATGCCGAATAAGCCAGCTCTACAAATTGAAGGACACAGAATGTAGAAAATGGATTTCCACAACCATAAAGACTTCCACACACACTTACAGAGTGAACAATTCAGTATGCAAAGTCTATACTATCTATAGTATCAATTTGGTGACTACATAGGATCATTTTCTTCTGACGCAATCAAACATCAAGAGCTTTTCATAAGTTCAAACGTGCCTTCTTGTATGGGCTATTGGGCTATTGATTCGTAATACAACACATGGGATTCTATAATACTTCATTTTGTTAATTAAAGTAGGATATAAAGCCATTCCTCCTCTTTTGTCAGTTCAATTTTTTCTTTAAGTGGGAAGATTTAGCTTCTTTTCCTATTCAACAAAACTATCGATAGGAAAATTAGACAGAATAACTTCAACCTTTCCCTAGCAGGCCTCTGCCTTGATTGTGCATAAGGCACTCTATTCATTGGCCAGGATAAGGGTTTATTATAATAGATGATGCGTAGGTGAGCCAAAAATCAGAGGAAGTCTTTCTCATTGTAAACATCTGAAGCACTGTGAAGCAAATCTAACACCATTTGACACTTTTAGAGAAACTAATCAAGTGCAGCAAAGTATTTTACCACCAAGTTTCCTGCCAAATATTTGGACAGGATAATCTTTCGAGTGACCTATAGAAAGAAGATTAGGACGACGATGTCAAGATACTTTGCAACCACAAAAGTATTTCTGAACTCAGGTCAAAAATCTTCTTTTACTAAATAAATGCATCTTTTTAGCTTGGCCAGGAAGCAAAACAGAATATAAAACCATCGAAGCAGGGTCCAGCACCTTTATCCACAAAAATATAGTTTTGGTCTTTTAGTTATTTCAGATGACCAGTATATGTTTCCACAAAATGAAATGTTCAAGTTTGGCATTTCTAGCGGAATTTCTGTCCAAACCTATAAGCAAAGGAAATTTAGGAACAGCTGAGGAATTCATATAACTAGATTTTTGCAAATCAGAACTTCGACTATCAACTTTCACGACAAGAAGTAGAGAAGTTCGGTGTGAATAATAAACATGGTTTGTTTGCAGCATGTGAGTCTTTCTTATGAGAAAGGCCATTTTGGGTTGAGAGAGAACAGAAAAGCTCACAAGTGATGTAAAAGTAGATTAAAATTAACATGACAACTTACAAAACCACATAAAAATCATATCAAATATCTAGCTAATCTAGCAATGAAGAAAAACAACATTAGTTTTACGAACTCCATAAGAAACTAATTTCCAAATCTTCCATCATTTTACTTGTGAATTTTATTATCCATTTCCAGTAAAAGCAGAATGAAGCTGCAGGCAAATCTAACAAAAACTGGCATGTCCGGGTAATATCATAAATTTGAGAAAAGTGGGCAATTGGAAATCATTACAAATCACCAAAACACCCATTTGGTTTAGAAAAGTGAGGGGAAAGAAACACTTATGCCAACAGGGAAAAAAAATCATTTGGTGAAAACACTAAGAGAACTGGCAGTACAAACTATAAGGAACTCGCTCTACAATAAATACATTTACATCAAGTCCAACCAGGCTATCAGTAATATAATCAATTAAGCATTCTTTACATTGAGCCTAAAGATGGATACATGAACGTTTAGCATCATTGCGGTTGCATGAAAAAGCTTAAACTACAGTATCAGGGCAAAAGTAAGGTACACCAAGCAATAAGCATGACAATAAATCAAATGCTAAGAAAGGCTAAACTCATCCTAATGAGAGGAAGAAATACAACTACAATAAACCACAATATTTTAAATGACTAGAAACATCAAGATACAGTAAGATGAAAGTCTTAAACTGTAAAGCTGATCTTCTCCAGTTCTAATGCATTAAATTCACATGTATCCAAAAACTAACCTAAATCATGTGAAAATATTCTATCTTACCCAACCTCATTCAATCACCAACGCCCATATAATTCCACATAGAGTATAACTAATTCTGTGTTATTCTTTCGGGAAACCGAAACTTTTACCCAAACCAGTTAAAGATGGTCCTTTTTTTATAATTATATCATGAAGCCATTAAAGTAGTGATCAAAATGACCAAGTAAGGAAGTCACAAAAAACACTCAGTCACTCACAACTAACAAGTCAACAACACATACTCAAAGTCAAAACCATTAGAAAAATGAGAATTCAACCTCCATCAACAACACACACTATCCCCCAAACTAATCAAAACCTAGAACAAAAGCCACCACGAGCTCGTTTCAAGCCCTAATAACCCCTTTCAACATACAGAGCTCAGACTAATTTAAGCACAATCCAAAATCTCATTCAACAATCAAAATCCACCATAAGAAAGCAAGCAAGCTCTAATCAAACACTTACACATGCATGCTAAATTAAACACCAATTAAAGGCCAGATCAAATCCACTACCAGCTCGTTTGCTAGGCCCCAATAACCCCTATCAACCTCGACATATTCGCCTAGTTTTTAAGCATTAATCTAAAATCTACTCGATAATTATATCCACGCAACAAATCCATCTATAAACCAACACTTATACGTGCATGTTAAATTAAACACTAATTAAAGGCCAGATCAAATCCACTACGAGCTCGTTTGCTATACCCTAGATCGATTCGCCTAATTCAATCACAATCCAAAACCTAATCAACAATCAACAACACGATATCCAAACAAAACACGTATAATCAGACCTGCGGCCGAGCGCGGTGGCGAACGGCGGCCGACGACGATCGGAAATAGCGCCACGGACGGAACTTGCAAGCGATTAAGATGAGAATGATCAACAGAAGCAGCATAAGAACCGATGAGACTATTATACTCAGCGCCGATGATGAAATCGCAATGCCGCCGCTGTTTAACAACAGCATCGCCTTCTCCATATGATGAGTGCGAAAAATTTGGAAAATGGAATCGAAATTGTTCTCCATAACAAACCAAAAAAAAAAGAAACTACAGTGCTCTGCGATCTAGGATTTCTTTTGCGAGAACAGCGCTTTGAAATGGTCGCATTTGATTTACTTCTTTTTTTTTTTTTTTTTGTTACCGATTCTTCTGTGGGTGTGGTGTGGTGGGTTTGGCAATTGGCACCATTTTTGTGAAGAGAAATGAGCTCCTAATTAAAAGAAATAAAAGTTCGATTTTATGATATATATTGAGCTAATAACAAATTCATACCTCGAATTGTAATTACAAGTAAAATGCACTATAATTTTGTAACATTTTCGCAAGTTGTCCCAAAATGTATATTATGTTTTGATATTTCAGATTTTATCCAATTAAATTTTGCAATTTAAACCCAAAAAAAAAAAAAAGATTTGTACATTTTGAAAACGTTACATGTTAACTTCATGTTAACTTCAGATCTTAACAAAAAAAAAAAAAAAAGAAATCTCCATCGCTGACAACCAATGAAAAATGGGAAAATAAAGAACGACTTCACTGCAGCTCCTTTCGCAGAGGACTTTCTTTGAGCTTCGACGAGTTGCAGCACAATTCAAAAATATTAGCTCAGATGTTCGCAATATGTGGTGCAATTCGCAAAACACTTACAAATTCGTAGAATGAATTTGCTATTAGCTCATAAATATTTGAAGTTTGTAAATACATATAGGCCATAGCTACATTAGTGAACATGTGAAATTAGAAAAATAAAGCATTTACTGATCTAATTACTTCGATAAGATGTTTCATTCAGAAAGATACCCATAGAAAATATGTTGGTTAGCTTATCTATGTTCGCTTTATCGAAAGTAGTTACATTTAGGAGCGCGGACTGAGTAGGAGTGAAATAGATTGTTTTTTAATAAAGTTCATTGTCTATATTGTAACATTATTCTTGGTGAGGAATGACTTATGTACCTCATGTAGCACTACACTTCTCCCTCACATATGTATGGATCCCGCTTTCTAGGTAAGAGTGTAATCAGGCAACATTGACTTTTAGATAAGATTTTAGGTTGTGTGCAAGGGAGTAAAAGAAGTAGGCTTAAGTCAGAACCATGTATTTATGTGGTGGCCACTTGAGAAGCTAATCGAAAGACTCTTATAGATAGGACGGTACACGAAGCAAATTAGAATCAAATCAAATGACTAATTGTAATTAAAAGTAGTTAATGACGTTCTACGTGAATTCAGGGATCACTGTCAGGTAAAGACATATCACGGTGGATCACTGTCAGGTAAAGACATATCATGGTGGACAAAAGATGCGAAAGCAAAATTAATCAAGACTAAAAGAGATTATAAGCTAGTAAATAAATGAACTTTGAGAGGTATAAGCTAGTAAATAATGATGGGGTTTAGCTAACATCCATAAATTTAGATGCAATGAACTTTGAGAGGTATAAGCTAGTAAATAAATAGGGTAAAAAAGTTGTTCGACTTGCACGTGATAAAGTCTATAAGAAAATTTATGAGAAGTTGGATTCCAAAGAGACCAAAGAAGATATACAGAATTCCGCAAATGAAAGTTGGATCCTTTTCGTTCCATGATATGAACCTTTTTTTTGCATGCTGGTGATATGTAAAACTAATTAAATTAAAATATTACTTCGTGATTAAAATTAATTTCTAAATACATATAGGTATAATAGTGAACTTGTGAAACTAGAGGACATATGTGGATGTAATGTATTACTTTCATATATAGATCCAAATTCTTATAACTTAATTGAACTTATATGAATTTTTGGGTCGTTGTCGGATTCAAGTTTTAATCCATATTGAGCAATCAAGTTTAGATTGGGTTATGAAGCCCATAATGGCAACTTACTATTTCGACGTTAGAGCCCATTGTTCGGTATTAGATGACACTTACAAGTATTTATTACTTCAATTCTATAAGCCCAAACAAGATTATGGTTGAATTACATGTTTGCAATAGTATATTTTGACCAAATTCAACATTGTTTTTTTTTTTTTACTATATATATATAAGGGAAACTGAAAGTAAAATCTAAATTTATGGATGTTAGCTAAACCCCATCATTATAATTAATGAAATATCAATTTAACTAATTGTTTTGCACGCAAAAACTATTGATGTTTCAAAATGAAAAAACCTATCACACACACACACATACATATATATATATATATATACGCAGTTATAACTTCTAGTATGTGACTGTTTAACAAATTCGACACATAACATCCGGACCAGGAACTTTATCTTAGAACATTCTTTCAAGTTTCACATGAAACTCAACAAACCCCCATGGTTTCTTGGTCAAAGTTGGGCAAGAAAAGACATTTCATCAATAATTTAACAAGCCAAATCTGTTAAATTCTCGCAATATTTAACCAAAGAATTATTGTCTTGATCCATAAAATAACCAAACTAGGTTTAGAATATGGATAAGAAGAGACCTCCATGATGCTATAATTAATTGGAAATTATTATTTTCTGTTAACAGATAACTGCAATGTGATTAGCTACTTATTTATGAATAACATATAATGTATATATGATGTATTTTACTCGCCAACGCCCTGCAAAAGAAAATATTATTCACCAATGACCGATATAGGATGCACAACTGGGAACCAGCCTACTAGGAATTCTTTGAAATTATCTCTTTCTTTTGGTCAATGATTTAAAATTTATTCCCATTTTCTAAAGGTGATTAAAATTTGTGTTCTTACTTCTTTTAGGACGGTAATTGAGTATGATATGAATGATGCACCGGCAAAAACGTGATAATCTCTAAATTTTACTTCAGCAGTCACTTATGTTACTTAATTAATTACGTAAAATAAAAGGATAACTAACTGTACAACCCTGAAGTTTGTTACACTATATTTCATATGCAAGGGTGAAACCTTTACCCACTTCTAAGTACAAGGGTGTAATAATTACTAAGTTTTAAGTACATGAGTATATCACAATAATAATAATTAATTATGCCAATATAATCAAGGGTATTTTTGGATATTCAGAATAACTTTTTTACAGTTATTCCGTAAGATTTAACGATGTAAAGGTGAAAATGTAATCCGAAGGATGATGTATATATGGATAGATTGTGTAATTTTTACAACATGAGAGATGACTTGTATAATTTACCTATACCTCAAAGGTAGTTTGGCAAACTTACTCTATAGTTAATTTATACTTAAGAGAGCATTATTTGCATAACTTTTATCCAGAAGTTAACTATATCTTATCTTGTCGTGCAGTAATTGGACTATATATAGATATAAAAAGACAATTAATGATTACATAAAACATTTTATATTTATAATTTTTTACTGCTCTTACCTATTATTCTAAAATATAATATGTGAACTACTTGCTAATAAGAGAATATAATTATGTACCAAAAAAAAAGAAGAAGAATAGAATTAACTAGAAAGGCGGCATTAACATGTTCGTCAAAAGGATATATTATAAAGCCCATGCATGAATTGGATTCTGTTGTATTAACCACCATAATGATAATAATAAAATATGAATAAAGTTGAAAATATCTCTAGTTTGCTGATCCCTTTTTTAGCACAATCAAGAACAAGAACAAGATGACGCATGGTGAGTTATTTTTATTCCTGAAGTTGTACGTGAAATAAAGTTTTAGAGTGGCTAAATGGATTCTGATGCACAATGCAGATATATAACCATACACTTTTACGTACGAGACGGTTTAATAAAATGAATTATAAGTTTATAACTTAATGTTAGTTAATTGTATTGTCCAAAGTAAACTGGGAGGGCTTTGTTTGTTTTGGAATCTAATGTTTCCTTTTCTTCTTTTTGTTTGTCAGATTACTCTTGTTTACCTCTTTGTGAGGAATGTATGAACTTTGGCACTGTTGCCCCTTTTAATGTTACATAATCCTAATGTTTGTTAAAAAAAAAAAAACATTATTCTACCATCTTCGACCCAACTTCTTCGGAGTACTACAGGTAGTTGTCTTCAAATATAAAAAACGTACAGGTAGTTTTCTTAAAACTTATAATTAGAGTAGCGTTGTATATATAGTTTTCTTATGTGTAATTCTAATTTGACTTTTAAAAAATATGAAGTCTTAGTTTGGGGTTCCATCAAACATAGTCTTTTTTAGAGATGCATGGAGATAAATAAAGCTTTGTATCTATTATTGTTTTCTTATGTATGTTCTTCTATAATCGTGTTATTGTTTAATATATTTTTTTATTAATAAAGAAAAAGAAGTTACTCAAATTTCTGAGAAACACGCATAAACTGATATATACACACATATATACTTAATTTTATTTTTATTTTTTCTTTATTTATCTAAGAAATAGAAGGGGACAAAAGGCATGATGAAATCTTCTTTAAGGGATCTTGTCATTGAAATTTGACATAATTAAGCAAAGACAGATGGTTTTTGATGCTAAATGGCCCTTTAATTAGGTCTAAACTCTAAATGAGCTGACCTAAGAAATGAAGAAGCTTTTTCGTACTTCAGGATTAAAAACTAAAACCTGCTCGTTTAGTGTCACGAAGGGTTAATTAGGGTTATATAATCCGAGTCTTAATGGGATGTAAATGGACCACTCTCTAATATGACCAATGAAATCCATTTTTTGTGAACGTGGATCCTTTTCATAAGCTTTTTGAGTAAGCACCTTACACTCTTGCAATTTAACCTTTTCTGCATAATTTCATAATCATTTAATTAAGTGATGCTAATGCCGGCTATAATTTTGTATTCGGATTTGGTTATTGAATGTTAATTTACCAAACCTAAATTTTTAGATATCACAAATCTTTAATGTATCTCTCTCAAAGAATAATTCGGACTAGCAATATTTTTTGGTTAAAAAATATTTTACCTCATACTTGTTAATTTCAATATTCTGTTAATATTAACTATTTTTTTTTTGGTAACCATATGTATAGGCAGGTTTCTGTATATTTTGATAAATTCGGTTGTTAGTTATAAGTAAACCATCCAAGATTTGAACTCCGAAAACACTCACAAGTTTTATGAAGTTTTTTAATATTAAAACTACTTTGTTTAATGGTAGGTCATTCACTTTTATTGTTGTTTTAATGGGAAAAGGAGGGTGACACAAAAAGTTCTGTCGTCATAATCTTTTTTCTAATGTAATTAGTAATAGTGGAGTGACTTTCAGAGGCTGACACTTGGCCGACAAACAAAAAGGGTTCGACTAGTGGAGGGTGATCTCATTAAGTTTCCGTTTTGAAAGAGGATTATACTTCTAGCTAGGTCTCATATAATAGATTAATATATAGTTCTCATACATTTCAGAAAATGTGGGAACTGAGAGATTTATGTCTCTAGAAAACATACTCTTGGTAATTTATCAGTCAGAAATAAAATAATATGAAACTACAAATTTTAAAGTTTAAGATAAATGATAGAAGCAGATAATATTCAAAAGTACTGATATAGTTATGGCGGAACAATTAGATTAGATTGCAAAAGAAATTACTTGAACTATATAGATATTTAAAGACTGGCAAGATCTATCTTTTTTAAGGCAAGCAAAATCCTTAATTACACATCAATATTTTCTTGTGCTTTATTATACCCTTCCAAATAAATAGACAAATATTCATCTTCCTATTTAACGCCTATCAACAATTTAAAAATTCTTTATAGAAACTTGATAAATGTTCTTCCCTATATATAACCTGGGAAGATTATCTTTCCTTACATCAAGGTAAGTAATTATGTTAAGCAGCTACTTAATTATGTTAAGAGGATGTGCTTTAAACTAACTTCCAAAAGTCTTAATATTAAGAATATAGCAAGCTCCGAAATATATACATTTATTAAGTGACATAAATAAAAGAATTGTGTCTCCCCTCTCACCGCATGAATGATAATAAATACGAAATTATGGCAACCATAAGAAAATAATACGTTTTCATAGAAAAGAAAAACTGAAGCCCTAAACTATACTAGTAAACTAATGCTAACACAATAATAAAGTTTAACTCATCAAATTTGTGTAGAAAGTATTTTTGGAAAATTAGTGGGAAAAATACAAACATTGGATTGTTTTAATGAATTTTACGGGTATATACTTGTATAGAAGTAGAAAACTAATGTATAACTATTTAGGAAGAGTTTTGCTTGAATAACATAGAAATACTTACTTTTACGTAAAGAAATATAATATTTCTCATCTCGTAAATAGGAGCGAAGAACATTATTTGTCAAATTTCTAAAGAATCTTTTGATTTTCTTCTTCTTCCTTTTTTAGGTATTAAAAGGTAAGATATATATTAATCTCATGTCTATTTTGGAAGAATATATTCAAGGACAGTGAGATATTGCTTCGTAGAGATTTTGCTCCAAAACTCGTCACTTTCTTTCATATATATAATATTGTAAACGGTGGATTGAGAAACTAAAAATCCGTTCAAGGATCAAAACCAACATGTTAAGGAATGGATAGAAACTTCATAGAATGCTCTGCTTTTTATAAGTGTGAGACTAAGTCGTGGATTTATTTCTTATTTTTAAATGATCCGTTCAAAACCAGTGTACTACTATGTACAACTACAAGTTTAATTAGGTGAACATACGTCTCACTTCACTTAACCTATTTTATTTTGTGAAAAGTGAAAACCACATATATTAAATTATTAATTGAACAATTTAATAATTATCCGCTTCATCCATCAAAACCACACTATAAATCCGCCCCAATCCATTCTTTCTCCTCTATCCCAATTCTCTTTCAAAAAAAATAATTATCCACTAAATAATACTCCTCAAAACTACACTAACACAATCTTTATTCTCTAATCATTATTTTGCTCCAACTCCTCCACAACCATGTCCAAGACAATTTACCAAAATCCTGCCTCGACATCATGTTACAACTCCGAAACAACCACCACCACACTCAAGCTCAAAGTCACGGCGCCGCCGCCAATTCCGACAACCTTCAACGACTTGTTTTTTCACCATTCAGCCCCTATTGAAAACAAGAGTTTATACACACACCCTTTGCTTGAAAATTCATCATCATTTTCAAGACTCAGTGCAAAGTCTCTAGAACTATGCACAGAATATTTAGGCAGTGAAACCGGCACCGAATATTCGACGCCGAACCACTTGGATATCGAACTCGAAGAATCCAAACATAGCACTAAATCACTAAACAAACCTCTTCAAGTCGAAAAGAATAAATCTTTCCCAAAAACCAAGAGTTTTCCGCCTCCATTGAGTACATTGAGCGGCTCAAAATCTTTACAAGTTCGACGTTACAGAGAAGGCGGGAGGCTGATCATCGAAGCGGTGGAGACGCCGATTAGGAGTCCTTGTTTGCAGGCCGAGAGGAGCAACGGTAGGCTAAGACTTTGCATTTTATCAAAGCCCATCATTCATGCTAACAAAGAAGAACAAAAAGAAGAAGAAGAAGAAGAAGATGATTCAGAAGAAACGGAGAATGAAGAAATGAATATGGAGACAAAAATGGAGAAATTTGGAAGGATGAGGAATAGATGCAATGGAAGTGAAACGTTGTGTAGTAACTGGAAGCCGGCTATTTGGGTGGCAACTTCTTGAATCAGTTTCTAGGATTTTGTTACTTTTTTTTTTTTTTTTTCCTTTTGTTAACTTTTTCATTATTAATTTTGATTTAACGTACATGGGAATATTTTGATTTGTTATTTCTATGGAGTGAATTTATTTTTAGAGGAGAATCGATTTTAGGCATAGGCACAAAGTTCATGAACAATGAATACATTATCCATGGAAAGGAGAGAAGGATGTATCCATAATAAACGTAAAATTTCTGAGATAATTAATTATGATGAGTATCATTAAACGCATGGACGATTGTCCTAAAAAGGATTTTTATGAAGTAAGTAGAATGTCAATAGAGTTGATCACAAACCAAAGCCCGTAGGATAGTAGCTAAGTAGTGAAGGGTGCATGGTGGTAACGGTACGGTAACTTATGTTGCACAATTGTAAATATAGATTTGTTATGTAAGAATGTTATGCACAAAACAAAAATAACATGCTAAAATATAAATTATAATATACAAACACAAACCTTTAATGCACTATAACAAAAATGTAAGTCACAATCAAAATCGAAGCGCGCAATTCAAATAATTCCAAGTGTTAATGTAAAACAGTATAAACTTAACAACGTAAGTACTTATAATAATCAAAAGTCAACACAATAAATTGTCTTCTAGCTATTCACTTCCCAATCCCATTCAAACACTATAAATATTTTTACTACACCTATCTTCTAAAATCCTCTATATAACATTCTCAAAATTCAAAATCACTTTTCTTCTCGTCACATATATGCTCATTTTGACTTGCAATATTGTGTTATCCATGACTAAAAGACAGGACTCATCTGCTTCACAAGCTTTAAACATGGTATAAATATGCCTTGTAAAATTAAAAGCATAATTGATAGACTCCCGTCGCCAATCACCTAACTTTGCTTTCATAAGTTGTACTTTAGCAACATCAATCATCCTCGAGGTAGCTCATCCATTGTTTACTACTAACCGTAAATTGTAATTGTTGCTTTACATGTTTAAATTCTTTCATCATAATACCCATAGTAGTGAAGCAAATTTCACCGCCAACAACTAAATTATTGAGAACTCATTGAGGATTGAAAATCTTATAGCATGTTCATGATAAAATTGCGTATCACCACAGCTGCTGCAATATGCATTGTGATCCAGTTACACTCTTCACATGTTTCTTCATTTGCAAATGTGTTTTTTGCAACACAAATGTTTTTAAGGCAAGACTAAGACTATACACCACACAAGGAATCCAAGAAACAATAGAAATTACAAAAAGTTTGTTCATTAATCAACAATTAATATTGTTGTTTTACAAACATGAGCATTAGCGTTGATGACTTAGGCTACATAAGTAATCCCAATCTCCATTATCTTTGAGCTACCCAAGACGATTACCTACACGTTATTGCCATAAGATTAACAAGAGTTTGTCCAACCATCACTAGTTGTACCCACTCTTTTATTTTTTTATATGTGGACTTTCATTATTTTCAAATAGAATATATATGTAAATTACTACTAAAAATAGAAAGTAAGTGTGGCATTAGGTCAAAAGGATATGTTGTAAAGCCCATACATGAACTGGATTATGTTGTTTTAATTTATGTAATTACAAAATATATAAATAAAGCGGAAAGCATCTCAGACTTTACTGATCTTTTAAAGTACATCGAGTACAAGAGCAATATGACGTAATATGAAGTTATACATTCCTCCCTGATTCTGAAATTTAAATCAAAGAATAGAGATAGAATATCCAAAGTATAAAAACTAATTGAGTAATAAATATTAAAATAACCAAGGCCGAGTCTAACAAGATTGACAAAGCTAGATGCTAACAATAAAAAGAAGAAAAAGAATTAATTTAAAATTCTCCGACTACATTATCATTAGTTTCTATTTTCCTTATTTTTATGTTGTGTATCTAAAGTTCTATTATACAAGACATAAAGGGGACGAAATCAGCTTTAAGTGGTCCTTTTAGTTATTTAAACCTGACGTAGTCAAGGAAAGATGGTACTTAATGCTATATGACCCTTTGGGTCCAAATGGGGTGACCTAACTAATTAGTATATTCTTATTGCTTAATCATGCCACTGAAGAAGCTTTTGTTACTTAATTTACATAGTAAAAAACCTAAAAGTATGCTTAACTAGTGTAACCAAAGGTTAATTAGCGTTATTTAATCAAGTATTAATTCATGAGACGTGGTTAAGGCCACATTCTTATCCCGACCAATGAGATCCAAATTTTGTGGATGTGATCCTTTTCAGAACCTTTTTGATCAAGGACGGATCACTCCAGCACATTAACCTTTTTGGAGGATTTTACTACTAAATTTGATATTTCTTTCATGAATTAATGTTTACAAATGATATTTTGTTGTAAAGAGCTTTTCTTTTAAATTCTTTTATAGTGATTTCTACTTTTAAAGATAAAATAACTTTCACTGTCCCGTCTATTGTCTCCATCCTCCAAAATTAAGTGTACGACGTTTATTTCATTGAAAACGCACATATATATATACACATATATATATATATATACATATATATAGAGTTCCAGCAATCACCATCCAAACCTTTTTAGTAATTTGATTCATTATGTATAATAATGTGGGGGTATGTTCGCTCTAGGCTATGATACTCCAACTTATGTCGATTCTTATCAGTGTTGTTGCTTTGCGAACTCAATTATACTTGTACAAGAACTACTTATACTCAAGTTACTCATCATCAAGGTCGTGACTATACCGTCAACGACCATGTAATACTTAAGTCATTCAAAAAGTGTTTGAAAGTCAACCGATGAATTTTGTTAAGTCCAACGATATCGACTTTGAATCAATTCTCAAGAGTCTACCTCTCATAGTTTAACCCACGAGATTTTCCTTAGTGGCCTTTAATTGTGATAAGTTGATTATTCATTATTCATGACAAGCGGCCTGATATGTGGGTCACATAAATTATACCTCTAAAAATACATAACCCTTCCGTCCAATTTATTTCTTTTTGGCAATTTAGAAATTTTATACATAGATGATAGAACCACTAAAATTATTAATTGATCGAGTCATATACTATGGTTGAAATTCGAAATCAAGAAACCAAAATTAACCTATCTAGAAAGTTAAACAACATTTATTTCCTTCTTTTAATTTTGTAAGAAACTTATCCAGAAAGAATTGATAAAATTGGGAACTTCTTCAAAACCTTCTCAAAATAAATGCACTTTGGTTACATCGTGACGTTTTTGTTATTATTATATACCAAAGTGTACGATATATTAAGTACACAATTTTATTTTATTTTGGTTTAGTAAATATTTCTATGTATTTTTCAGTACATAAGTAGATAATATTTCCATGTCATATAAATAAGAAGATCTGTTTCAAGTTTTAAAGATTTGGATATGCTGTTATTAAGGAGTATTAAAAGGGGGAATATGAGTTGGAATATCAATTAAAAAAGCTTAAAATAAGAAAAAGATAGAATAAACGCGCTGTTATTATAACGTAACAGTACGATGACAGCTTATAGTCTTCGACTCACCCACCCCCCAAATTAGTATAAATACACCTCAAACGCCTATCTTATCCTCATTCTTTCTCTCTCTCTAGCTTTCTCTCTCTACCGAAAAAGTGTCACGTTAGTTTTCAGCGTGACACTTTTTTTTATTGTTTTTACTTACCAACAAATCCTTCATCATGTCAACGACAATTTACCAAAATCTTAACGCCTCATCAAGTTTCGAGTCAGAAACAACAACCGCCACACTAAAACTGAAACTGGCCCCACCACCACCTCCAACAAACTTTGAAGATTTGTTTTTTCACCAAACGGTCCCTAAACAATTCAAAGGAGACAGTTTTTTCAACCCTTCGCTGACTCCAAAATCACTGGAATTATGTACCGAGTGTTTAGGCAGTGAGACCGGCTGCGAAAATTCTTCACTGTCAAATTACGATCTCGAACAATCGAAACAAAGGAAAAAATCGGTGAAAAGATTCGAGACGAAAAAGAAAATCAGTAGTGATTTTCCGCCGCCATTGAGTACAATGGGATACTTGCAAATGAGACGCCACAGTGAAGAAGGGAGGCTCGTAATTGAAGCGGTGAAGGCGCCGGTTCGGAGATTGAAGGCGGAGAGGAGTGACGGTAGGCTCAGGCTTAGCATTTTTACGCCGAAAATCGAAGAACAAGAAGAAGAAGAAGAATTAGTGAATGAAGAAATTGATATGGAGAAATTTGAGAGGATGGTGATGATGAGCAGATGCGTTAATGAGAATGAAGGGTTGTGTCGCAATTGGAAGCCGTCTCTTAATTGGGTCGCAACTTCTTGAACAATTTTGATTCAATTCCTTAGATTATTTTATTCTTTTTTTCTTAAAAAAATTAGTTTTACATTTAATTTATTTATTTTCCATTGATTTAATACATCTCTTTATGCGAAGTTTTTGCTTAATCTCATTCGAGAAATGATCACATGTGGTTAAATACCATATATATATGGTGCATCACATAAATTTGACCTCTAAAAACAACATAATCTTTCACTCCAATTATTTTTATGTTTTGGGTTAGTTAGAGATTTCCCCTCTTATCTTATGTGTGTATGTATACATATAGACATATACATATAAGGAAGAATGTTTAAAAATGCACGTTTGGGACGCTTCTCGAGGCAAAATTGAGATAAAATGCCATGAACCCTAAACCCCTTAAGTCGTAACATTCTTGAGGTGTGCGTCCCATAATTTGGGACGTATGCTCCGGGCGAGAAAGGCATTAAACTTTTTTTAGTAAATTTTCTATTACTGTTCATTCATGTTTTGCCTATAATTATAAGTCACTTAGTAAGACGTATTTTAAAATTTTCTTATTAATTTTAAATTCTTTTGCTTTGTAATTAAATTCAACTTTTATTTATGAATTTTAATAATAGGTATCTAATTCATTATCCATTATTGTTGGTCTTTTTTATAATATATATAATTATTATTTATTGAGCAGTCTTGTAACTATTAAATAGTTTCACAATACATAGAATATATGTGAGGACCAAATGAAATATTTGTACGCAATTTAGGTAATACGTGCAAATGGAAGAAAGAAAGCTATTAATTTTTCTCTATGGTATTTGTGATTGGTATTATCTCAAATATTTTTTAGCATTTTCTAAAAGTCTTATCCTATTATATTTGTATTTATACCTTTTTATGCTTTCTTTTTATTGAAATATTAATACATTTTTTAAAAATATAAATGCAAAATTTTGGGACTTACGCCTCGACTCGAAAGGAGTAAAACGCCTCAGTTACGCCTGTACCCTATGATGCACTGACACCTCAAAAAAAAAGTTTATGCCGTGTCCGACACTCCGACACGATACCGACACCCCGACACTCCTCCGACACGTGTTGGACACGCCACGTGGCGTGTCTGAATAAAAAAAAGAAAAAAGAAATTCGACACCGTGTCCGACACTTCTTGAGGGCGTGTCCGACACTTCTTGAGGCCGTGTCCGACACATTTGGGATGCGTTTGTAATATTTGATATTTATTGAGGGGTCAATTTGGAACACTTTTATTGTTGAATACCTTAATAATAAAAAAAACATAAAACACACACTTTTTATTGTTTATTCTGTGGTTGAGATTGTATTTGTGACTATATGTTTAATGACAGGGATTCATGAGTTATTTGAACTATTAGTAGTGATTAATTGTTTTTGAGTTCAAATATGCTTTTGCTTCATCCTTTATTTGGACTTAGAATGTTATTTGTGCAGGTTTTGATCGTATATATATATATATATATATATATATATATATATATATATATATATATATATATATATATATATATATATACAAAAAAGTGCGGCGGTGTCCCGGCAGTGTCGTGTCTTGTAATTTTCAAAAATCCGTGTCGCCGTATCCGTATCGTGTCGTGTCCGTGTCGCCGTGTCCGTGTCCATGCATACCTTTTAAAATTGATGAGGAGTTGATGAAAATCTTATTACATAACAATATTTCACAAAATTCAATTTTACTCTAGCAAAATCAAGCACTAATTTCTCCCCCTTTTCTAATTTTTCTTTTACATCTAGAACCACTAAATATATAAGTCGTCTCATATACTATGATTGAACTTCTCTTTCTTGTGCATGCATGAACCCAAAATTAATCTCTCTATAAACTTAAACATTATAATTTTATTCGTATGATTTTGCAAAAACATTATCCAGAAAAAATTTATTATATAGGGAACTTCTCCAAAAACTTGGCAAAAATAAATGCTCTTTGGTTATATTATTACGTTTTTGCGAGTATATCAAGTACAATTTCTTTTTCGATTAGTTAATGTTTTTATATACTTAGCAATGGATAATCTTTCCATGTCAAAAACAGGAAAGAAACGATTCATTTTCAAGTTCTGAAGATTTGCATGCTTAATATTGACAAGGTGTTAAAAGGGAAGTATGAGTTGGAATATTAATTAAAAAAACTAAAACAAGAAAACGATAGATTAAAAACGCTCAGTTAATTATAAATATAACATTAAGATGCATGACAGCTTTGTACAGTCGTCCTAAATCCTAATCCGCGTTAAAGTATAATTACAAACCCCAACCGCCTTTCTTATCCTAACTTTTTATCTTCTATCTCCCTTTCTCTCTCTAGAAGTGTCACATAAACTTTTCATTGTGACACAAATAATTTTTTTATTTTCTTTAAACTTAGTAATTTATAATATTTTACCAACCATGTCAACGATAATCTACAAAAACCTAAACGCCTCAACAACAAACTTTCATTATTTGTTTTTTCACCAAACAGTCCCTAACGAATCACAATTTTCAAAATTGAGTCCAAATTCGCTGGAATTGTGTACAGAATGTTAGGCAGTGAGACCGGCAGCGAAAATTTGTCAAATTTTGAATTTGAAGAACGGAAAAAAAAGAAAAAATAATTCGTTAAAAAAGTTGGAGACAAAAAAAAATTGAGTAGTAATTTTCCGCCGCCATTGAGTACAATGGGACACTTGCAAATGAGACGCCACAGTGAAGAGGGGAGGCTTATAATTGAAGCGGTGACGGCGGCGGTTCAGAGTTTGAAGGCGGAGAGGAGTAATGGGAGGCTTAGACTCAGCATTTTTACGCCGAAAATCGAAGAACACGAAGAAGAAGAAGAAGTAGAAGAAGAGATTAATATGGAGAGATTTGAGAGGAAGATAATGATGAGCAGATGTGTTAATGAGAAGGAAGGGTTGTGTCGCAATTGGAAGCCGTCTCTTAATTGGGTGGCAACTTCTTGAAATTTTGTTTTTTTTTTTGGTTAAATTCTTAGATTTTATTCTTTATTTTTTTAATTACTTTTTGGTTTTGTCAGATTTAATTTATTTGCTTTTTTATTGATTTATTACATCTCTGTTGTGAGTCTTTTTGGTGAGAATATATTTTATTTTATGCAATTGTACCAAATTTTGTCCATTTAACTAATATAGCAAGACCTTTTTATTTTAAAACAAAACTATAGCCCATTTATTTGACGCGAGAGAATAGTTTATCAAAATTTCATTAGATATATCAAAACTTCATTAGGACCGAATGTCTCGAACAAATTAAGCGCAATCACTATTTAGAAACTTCTATGACAATAGAAATAAATAAATTTCAAGTTTGACATCCTCGGAGATTCCGCAGAGATTTCAAAAATGCAAAATTCTATTTATCTACTTTCCGCAAATTTAATCGTTATTTTTTCATCAATACAATAGGTAAAAAAGAATAAATTAAGTCAACGTTACGACGCCATCAGTCGCATGATCAAGATTTATATCCCATGATAATGATGATTTAATATTCTGAAGTTTGAGATGCGATGCAAAGTAGCTGTACATTCCTTGTTTTTCGCTTATAATCTAGTACCAATCAAAGGTTTGCATGGGCTCCTGGATATAATTAACTTATAAATATGTATAGAAGCTGATTTATATCGAGTTAAAGGTTCTTTTGAATCCAAGATAAGGATTAATAATTTCATGTTATGAGGACCATGGATTAAAGTTCTTTTCTTTTCACGAAAGTATTGAAACCTTTTCATTTTTGACTTTATGAAAACGAAACATTTAAATATTTATACATCTATTGCAACAATAATTTTTTCGAATTTTTTAAAACTTATTGAAAACATCTCGAAACATTCCACGTGTTATGACGTGTAGCAAGTCAAGAGGTTTATTACGTGTTATGTTAGTTAACTGTACGAGATATAGTATATCACATATAACTTCAAGACACCCGTTGCACCAGGAATTTTTGCTGTTATTGCACATTCATCCAATTTTTATTTATTTTTTTAATATTTTACTTGGTTACATAGTATGTATCCAATATCCATTCACGTAAATGGCTCTCGTGGACTTTCATATTTTTCAAGTAGTACATATGAATTGCTAACCAATACTAGAAAGGAAATGCGGCATTTAGATGTTCAAGTCAAATGGGATATGTTGTCAAGCCCATACACAAACTGGATTCGATTGTCTTATCAACACTCTTATTTATATAGTGTAAAATACAAAGAAAGGTGAATATATCTCAATCTTGCTGAATTTTTTAAACCGAATCAAATACATGGAGGAAGATGACGCAACGAGAGTTATATATTCTTCCAATATTGTACTCAAATAAAGAATAGTGATAGAGACCAAGTATTAATAAATTAAATATAAGTAATAAATATTTAAAGAACTAAGGACCACACGTACAGTCAAACATATATGCTAAAACGAAAACGAAAAGAAATAAATTAATATTCTGCAAGCTATATTAATTTAATTTTCTTATTTTTTATTGTAAATCTATAATCGGATTGGTAAAGAGAAAAAAAAGGAGAAGTTGCATGACGAAATCTGCTTTAAGTGGTGCTTTTAATTGATTACATTTGATGTAATCAAGCAAAGACAGGCAGTATTTTATGCTAAATGGCCCTTAAGGTCTAAATGGGCTGACCTAATTAATATATGTTTATTGCTTAATCATGCTAATAAAGACGCTTTTGTATTAATTTGTATAGTAAAGTAACTAAAAGCATCTTCGTTTAGAGTCGCCAAAGGTTAATTAGCGTTATTTAGTTTGTCTTAAAGGGATGTACTAAACCATTCTAATCGGACCAATGATGTCCAACTTTTGTGGTGTTTTGAGTTACAAGGGACCTCTCACCCCAGCACATAATTAACCTTTTCTGAAGAGTTTTATAATTAAATTTTATTGTTCTATTATATGGATTCATCTTTGAAAATGATATTTTGTTGCAGATATCGTGCTTCTTTTTAGTGATTTCCACTTTAAAAAAATAATAAAAACATAGAAACCTCAAAATTAAAGTGATCACTTTCGCTATCTCCTTCTCTATTTTCTCAATCCTCCAATATCTGAATTTTGAACACAATAACAATATTGGAAGAAGTTTTATATATGTAATCCAGGCGGCTTACTTCATTTTAAGGTAGGTCATTCAATATTGTTGTGGATTCTAATGAAAAAGAGTGCATGAAAGACACCTTCTTTTTAAGTATCTTTCATGATTTACTTTTTCTAATTAAATTAGTATTAATATATTGATTTTCATAGGTTGACATGCAGCATGGTGGAGGCTGATCTCATCAAGTTCAGATCCCTTTATAAAGAGATCTATATTTATAATGTCTTGAGATTGATTTAATTATAAAATTTCTCTCAACATTTAAAAATCACAGAAGAAATCTCATGAGACTGTTAAAACATCAAGAAATAGGACAAATCTGGAATACTTTCCAAATTTAAGAATGTATTCCTAATTATTGTGTTTTAGGGGAGCCTATTTGTGATTTTTAGAGGCTTTAAGGGTGTCACTGTAATTATTCAAAGAGAAAACGTTTCGACAAAACCATTATATGTTATCCATTTTCGACTTTTAAATGAAGTTGTGAAAAATATAAATGGAGTATGATCATTTTTCAACATCAACCACCGCAATAAAATCCGAACTTATTACCATAATTAATTGAAGTAGACTAAATATGATCATTTTTCTAAAAACAAGAAAGAGAGAAGAAAAATATCATACAATTACCACACTTTACGTAAATCTAATCATGTTTAGAGAGTAGCACACAAACTGATTTCAGTTGAGTTCTCGCCTAAAACATATTATAGCGATTTCATTTAATCAGCCCATCACATGAATGTCAAGTATTTACGTATCGTATGGCCCTGGTCGTAAGGGGCACGAGGATTCAATAGACGACCTCCCCTCGTAACCAACATCATTTAAGCAAATTTATGGCACAATAGGTCAACATTTTTAAATAGCAGTGAATTGTCAGGCCTTCGAGAACATGGTTATCCCCATTGTCAGTGATCCCTCGAACGAGTACCTAGCCAAATCAGACATTTCAATGGTTCTACATATCCAGACACCTGGCTTACCGCACACGAACACATATACGAGGCCGCCCCAACTTATATAAGCTTGTTGATCCAACAACAAATGGCAAAATCTCATACGCTACTAGTAGACCTCATGTTCTTGTGAAAGCTCATCTCTACTGCCTACAAGATACAATCTGTAAAAGAGAGCTTGAGGTTCGAAAAACGATGTCCTATTTATAAGTGATATTACAGTTTAAACCCTCAATCAAATAGGATCTTGTTATTAATGCACTACTTTTTTTTTTTTTTTTTTTTTTTTTTCATTTTTTCAAGTATTTTCAAAAAATATAGCCATGAAAGTTTAACATTCACATGATATATATTTGTACTAGTAAGATGACAGCTTCCATCCACAGGCGCGTTTGCACACACCTATAAATTCACCCCCCTTGCTTGTCAAAAAACATCATTGCTTTAATTATCATAATTTTTTTCTCCTAAACTCTCAACCATGTCAACCATAGTCTACCAAAATCATGCATCATTAATCTTCGACTCCCAAATCACAGAAACAACCACCACCACCACACTCAAGCTCAAAGTCGCGTCGCCAACGACAACCTTTGACGACTTGTTTTCTCACCATTCTGCAGCCCCTAAACAATATTCATCATCATTCGAAAAACAGAGTAGTTTTTACACACCAAGACTCAGTGCAAAATCTTTAGAACTGTGCACCGAATGTTTAGGCAGTGAGACTGGCAGCGGTACTATCGAATATTCGTCGTCGATGAATTTCGAACTCAAAGAATCCAATGAAAGAACGTTTGTTCATGATCATGAGGTGGTGGAGAAAAAGAACAATTCTTGTCGGAAAATCATGAAGAAGAACTTTCCGCCGCCGTTGACTAGCTCTTTGCAAGTCCGCAGCCGTCGTGAAGATGGGAGACTCGTCATTGAGGCGGTGGAGGCGCCGGTTAGGATGTCGTGTTTGCAGGCGGAGAGACGCGACGGTAGGCTCAAACTCTGCTTCTCGATTACCGGAGAAAACGAAGACGATATAGAAGCAGAAGATGATGAAGAAATGAATATGGAAAAATTTGGGAGGATGATGAATAGATGCATCAATGGAAATGAAGAGTTATGTAGTAGTAATTGGAAGAGTGCACTTTGGGTGGCAACTTCTTGAATGACTTTTTTAGATAGTTTCTTGATTTTATTTTATTTTTTTATAATTTTATTTTTTTGTGTTTGATTCTTTTAGTTTTAATTTGATTTATGGTTTTTGTGTTAACAAACGACTTTATATTTGTATGAGTAACTTACGCAAGCGAAGATGTCGATTTTTTAGGACGTGTTATCGATTAAAAACAGCAACATCTAGAGATCATGCTGGAGAACCAATCGACTTGAAAGATAATGTCATAAAAAGGAAGACTCGTCTGCTATACGTATCATTGAAAGCCTATAAATAATTAAATACTTATTATTGGTTTTCTTAGATAAACTTCTCACGTGAATTGTTGGTTCGAGGAACTTGACGAGTTACAAGATCAAAAATCTTGAGAGTATTTTCTTCTTCAAACCTAAAAAATCACTAGTGATGTACATTTACTAATTGCTACAACAATCATGCTACCGTTGCATTTCTTTAAAGAAAGATATTTTTTGAAAATATTTTTGGTCACTAGTTCATTCACTCAATTGCGCGTCTTATGCCCATACATTTCTGCATGCAATTTGACTGTCACAGAATGAGAATATGCGTAATGAGTTGTTCACATTAATATATTCAAAAAGCATATATAAGAGGAAGGCAGCAAATGATCGTGGTGTTAGATTGTCCATTCATTTGAATTGGCAATTTGCATGGAGTCCATCTCGTCCTCCTCTTTTATTTAATTTATATTATATATAATTCCTTTAGAAACCTATCTTTGTCCCATGATATTTCCTAGAAAAAACCTAGTCAACTAGAAGATTTTGTCACCAATTAGAGCCCATTATTTTGGAAAATGTCATTTCTCCTCTTTTTGACTTGTTACCTAACATTCTAACAATGACGGATAACAAGGAAACATTTAATATATATTTGTTTTTGTGTTAAAATATTAATAAAAAATCAAAAATAGTTTTACTTAGGCTAGTCTTAAGATAAATGTCTAGAGTACACTTTTTAATCGCCAATTTTGTCATCTGTTCTGTAGTGTATTTGTTATTATAATATTGATGGCATTACAGTAGGCAGTTAATGTGAGGTTTATGATCTTGTAAGCATTAATGACAATGAGGATCCTACACCTTATAGCCATAATTTTGTTTATTGCATATCAAGTGACATGGCAATATGTACCTAATGCTATAATTTTGATTTGTGTCACAAAATCTCGAGCTAATAGCAAAATATTTGATTTTGTTTTTGTTTTCTTTTTCTTTTTTCTATTTTTTTTCTTTCTACTACCCCCTCTAGGTTATATAGAAGAAGCGACTCCTTAAGGAAAGAGGCCAAAAAATCCAAAAACAAAAAACTTCTGTAATTTGCATAAAAGGCATAAACTCTCTTTAATTTATTTTTGATAAAATAAAAGCCAAAACACTTCCCCATTTTTTGCACACTAGTAGAGTTTTGTGCCCATTCATCTTTTACATGAGAGGGTTTTTGTCATTTACATAGAACATTTTGCCTCTCTACAAGGTTGTTTTGCCTCTTTCTCCAAAACGCAAGAGTTTTTGCCTCGATTCTTTCACACGGAGATACTTTAGCCTATATGATCCCATAACACCAAGTGGCCAAAATATTATATCGCCGCCACCATCATAAGCTTCAAATGTGCAACTAGATCTCCGACTAATTTTTGGGATGAAGCAAAATATTTTTGACAAGTCTATGCCAAAAAAAATTCATACCAATAATTTGTTCAAACACTAATTACATAATTGGTGTCGTTTACAATCCACATATGCACTGCACGGAGTTATATAGGTACTCATGGCTCTAAAACCATATCTAATTTGCTGAAGTTTTTGGATTAAAATCTCTTATACATTTGCAAATTATTTATGCATGGAACTGAAGTTCCATTTTCATATATTTCAATCAACTACATATTCAAGACTTTTCGTAATTTTAAGGAGCTATTATTTAGGGAAAATTTACTTCCATTTAGATTTACCAAATAAACGAGGTGCTAAAGTGCCTTTTATCCTCGTAAAATGAGAAAATAAATTCTAAAAACATTTTCCACTTTGACTTTTTCTCAACAACGACTAAAGAGATTCTTGTTGGCTAAAATTAATTTGGAAAATCTTAGCCATCATTTTAATTGAAGATTTTGTCATGCAACATTTTATAATGTCAATTTGTTGGGAAACAAGCAGATAACTTGTTGATAAGTTCACAACACCATGTTCCCCTCCCTGACCAGTGTAGCCATAAGCATTCCTGCCATAATCAACATGTTTCCTTGAATTCTAATAAATAAAGCACCGACATTAATGTTTTATTTTGAATTCAAAGAAACAATCATTTTTGCTTCCATCAGCATATTTTGATATTTTGCACCATTAGGCAAGAGGATTAGATTCGATAGTCAATTATCAGATTTTGATAACTGAATAACATGAACTTATGAAATCTGCCATTGATGTCATGTGAACAATGCTAAAGCTTATTTATGCGGGTATTCTTGTTCAAGACCTCGATACTCCACTTCGGATCAAATTCTTGTCCATGTGGCTACATCGCAAACTGGATCTAGCTTATCAAGGAACTTCTTGCACTCAAAGTAACTTGTTAGGTCTGTCGAAAGAAATCTGGCATCGACTCTCCGATACTTAGATCAGCACTTAAGTAGGATGGTTTAGTTTAGTAGGAAAAATAAACGACAAACATTTCTTCATTGTAGAAGAAGTATTTTGAGGCTTTCATTCAGGTCATGGTTCAACCGAAATTGCTCTCGAATCAGCCAAGATGAATCGACCGATCCCGATTGATCGAATGAAAATTTACGAGTGGGCAGATCTAACAATATCGACACATAATAATTGTTCGTCTCTTGCTCTCTTATTCTTTCTTATAATAGAACGAGGGATAAAGATGATCGAATTACAACAATGAAGCTTAATGATATTGGTAGCCATCTACAATGACTATGTGGTAATGATTAGATATTACACAGGACAAGTACACAATCATTCATTCTTTCAAGTAGACAAATTTTAGAAGGGCATCAAAACTATGTATTTCTTTTCAGGCAAAAAGATACACTCCAATATTGGACGTCTTATGACATAAGGCATCAGGCAAACCACGACAAACGAATACAAGTGGTTACCATTTTTACATACCTGATTAAAGGCCAGGTAGCCAATATAAATTTCACGAAATAAAGTTTCCCGACAAAGCAACTTCTGTGCTCAACTTGAAAAAGATAATCATTTTCCAGAAGCACTGCATTACTGTCATTCTCTTGAGAAAGAGGTATATAGCGCTCCAGCAAAGGCATCATTTTAACAGATCACGCAAATTTACATTTATGTTCCTGGAGATCCAAACCTTAGTCGATCTCTCTGTCGATTCAAAATTCTATCCTTTGGAGATGATGTCTTTGATGTGCCTGCTTGACGCAGGAGCTCTGCAATATGCAAAATTCTTTTTGTCATGTTTCAGAGAATTTTGAAGTAAAAGAAGCGGGCTAAAGGTCATTTCATTGAACAATCACGAAGAATGAGAATACATGCTAATTGACACTAAAATGCCAGCAGAAACATAATGCTGAAACTGAAACTTCCCAAACTTCAACAAAAACTGTTTTTGGAATGTGTCATACCGAAAGAAGATTCAACATTGCAAACGTTGCAATTTTCATGTTAGTCCATTATACTTACAATACCAGACATGAACTTGCACACCATAAATATTTAAATCCAAGTATCTCAGTATCTGAATAATTCATATAAAAGAACTGGCCAAGGAGAATTTCAGATAACCTCTACTCTAATTTAGAAAAAGCGCATACATCATATTAGCTGCACCCATCATGAGTCATTCGATCAGGAAAATGGACAAATAGGGGTTTAAACTGTTGAGAAACAAAATATTTTGGTACTTGTGACATATAGTATACGTCCTACATGGAGAAGTCAATTTTGACTGGTTTACCCCGATTTCTTCAGACACTAATGAGGGCAATAGCTAAGTACCACTTTGAAGCTTACAGATTGTTAAAATAGGCATTAATGTCCTGAAAACTAATGGGACACAGTTTAGATTTCATCACTTCAAATATCATCTCAAGTATATTTTGTTGAATTAAGCATGTTGAAACAGCTGAGACCCCTTTGAACTCTGAAACTACAACATGGCATTGAAATGATACTCTTTAGTTAAGCAAACCTAATCCTCTAAGATATAGCAAGAACGTTTATTTAATAGGACATTGCACCAAGAGCTTAATCATACATGAAGATCAGTACCTTACCTCAGACAAAACTAATGCATTTATAATTTTACACAATAGTGCACGAAAATATATACAACTTGCCTCTCTTCCTCTCAAGCTCTTCATCAAGTTCTTCTTTCCATTTCTTTTGTATCTCAAAGAACCTAGTCAAACAAGATTGTGCGCCACAATCTCAAGTTAGGAAAGAGAAATTTTTGAAAGAGATGGGCAAGAAAACGGAAATTGACATACTTTGGAGTAACTGAATCCCGTCGAGAATCAAGAAGTTCTGTAACGTCCTGAACATCACCAATATTTGATTCACGTCTCGAAGAACTTCCAGGACTTGAGTTGTACTCTACATCAAGGGCAGTAGAAAATCTTCTGCTACCCATCATATTGGGTGACCTACTTTTAGGAGGTAAGCTGCAATTACTTTCCTTGTTCCTAGTACTAACAGGACTTGGAGGACCAGCAACATTCAAGGAGTTGTAGAATTCATATAGAGGTGTCTGCAGCTTTTTCAATTCCACAGCCTACAAGAATGGTGACGTAGAAAACACACATAAGGGCTCAATCCTTTTCCAGAAGAATGGGAAGAGAGGAAAAATGAATCAATAGAATAAAATCAATCTAAGTGACTCCGTCAAAAAGTGACTTTTTTGTTTCCTATAAAAGTTAAGGAAGCCAACACAAAAGCACAAATGAAGTTTTTCCAGCATAGATACCTTTACATCAAGAAATTCTCTAATCTTTGATTCGGTTAGTTCTTCATCATCTTCAAGTCCCGATTGCCCTCTTGACAATGTGAAGGCACCATCCACCTCACCAGAAGCTAAAGATTTGTCTGGAAGAAACTCTATTCCACTTTTATTCAGTTCTGGACTTCCATCAAAATTGCATCTCCAATCATCATCAGGCTCGCACATAAAATTCTGCACAAGTGAGAAACTTAAGTTACTAATAACATATAAAAAAACATCAGCCACCATATTGCAGGATGTAATTGGGATTATAACACAAAACAGATAGGCTCCTCCTTAACCTGACTGCAAGTGGTAGAAGGCAGAGTAGATCTGAATTTCATAGATGCACCAAGTACAAGATCATCATCATCGTCTATTCGGCACATGTCATCATCAAAATTATCAGGTTGCCATAGGGATCCTCTTTCAGAGAGCTGCTGACTATCAAAGGGCGAGCAAGTAGCACCACCTAAATTTTCTACATCCTTCAGGCCATTGCATTGCCTCTTTGCTTCTAGATTCATTCTGTATCAGGAACAAATAGCTTGAGTAACAAAGGGTTCAATATAACTTTTTTAAGAACATACGCAAATATACTGAATCAATTTCTCACAGAACACTTACGAATTGTTAATTTCCACCCCAACTGCTGCCATTCGCTTTCCGGAGTCATCCTGCCAATCCAAAAACTTAGATTACTCGTGAAAATGGTACCTGTTTGCCTGAGAACGTTAAAATCAAGAAACGAGCATTTACTAACCACAAGAGAAGATCGATGAACAAGACTGCTTTCTCCAGTGACAAACGGATGCTGAAGATGACGACCAAAGGAAAAAAGAATGAATAAATATCACCAAAAATAAGTAAATAGATCAATATACTGCAGCACAGTAACTGAAGTACTTTTCCGCTTGATGGGCCTAGATAGACACTACCTTTAACAGCTCTGACGCAGTAGCTCTCAGGTGTGGCTCCCTGCAAAAGTTTATGCCATGAAAAATTGAAGTTAGTAGAAAGAAAACAGCTCAAGAGTCCTATCGTCACTTGTTTTTTCTTCTAAGCAAAACCAACCACTGCCCACAAAGCCTCAATTAAGCATCGAAAAGAGAAACAGAAAATAGGCAAAGGAAAAGGATCAACCAAAACCATACTTCTGTAAGCATTTTAATAAGAAGTCTTTTGCCTCAACAGAAAGATGATCTGGAATTGGTGGATGCGATTTGGTTGTACCCACGTAAAATAGAGCAGCTACCTAAAGTAACACCAATCATTAAAATACATATTAGATGCCAGTAAGACAGGAAACAATCAGCCTTAAATAATTCTGAATAATAAAAAGATGGTATACCTCCTGATACTGCTCGCTCCATGGAGCCTTTCCTGTAGCCATTTCAATAACTGTGCATCCAACACTCCATATATCCGCTGAACTGTAGAATTTTTAAGAGAAAATCATTGGAAAGGGACTCTTAAAGAACACAACACAACAACTTTAGCCTAAAATCCAGTGAATTAGGGCGGGCTATTACAAGCAAGAATTAAAACACTTCTTGGAGAGACGAGAATATTTAGAAAGAACGCACTTCTAAACAGATCTGGGGAGAAAGGTATTATGTAGCACTTCAATGAAGTACAAGAATTTCATCATTAGGTTGACACTAACACGGCCTTTCGTGCAATCGGCTACAGAGAAACAGGAAAGATTCAGAGCTTTCACCAGAAACAACTTCCTCTCCAATGTTTAAGTCGAAATGATGATAGCTACCTTTTGGTTCATATCATATTTAAAGGTTCTGTCATAAACATTCTTGATGAAGAAAAGAAAAACACCACAAAAGCAGAATACCAAAGTCAATTGTTATGCCTTAATACAGTGTTCTTTTAGCCTCTTAGTAACATAGAAGAGCTCTAGTAGACAGGCATATTAAATTCCAAAATATTTGTTTTTTTTTCTGTTTTATACCCTGCTCAAATACATGACCAACAAGTAACCGAATTATATTCACTATCTAAAGGTGTGGTTTCACTCACTAGCTATGACCGCTCTGAACGATAACTTCAGGAGCCATCCAATATGGAGTACCCTTCATTGATTTAGCACCAGTAATAGTGGCCTGCAGCAGCATTCGACTCCTAAGATGATATAACGTTTGCCAAGGAGAAATAGGATAACGTAAAGTCAAAAACTCACCAATGCTTCAACTTTCTTTGATGCTCCAAAATCAGCAAGTTTAATACAGCCCTTATTGTCAACTAGAATATTTGCTCCCTGATAGGAACCAAAACTATCATGCTCAGTTAGTTGGTTGATCACAAATTTTATAACAAGAAACATTGGAACATAGATACAGTACCTTGATGTCTCGATGCATAATTTTATTCTCGTGCAGGTACTCTAGTCCTACCAACAGTTGTTTGGTATACATTCTAATGACCTGGAATGCAAATTCAAAGTAAAATTTATAAAGCACCGAACATTACTGTTTTTACAGCAACTATTTTATAGTCCTTAAGCAGCTAGATGTGTGCATCACCAATTACTACGGTGCATTACTGAAACAGAACTTCAAGACATTTTGACATATTGTAATGACGAACCATAAACATTAAGAAGCAAGTCCAAAATTAATACAAAGTAATTCTCAGAATTAAGATGTAAGAGGGAGAATATCCGCTTCAATGATGATACTTTGATGTGTCATGCATGTAAATCAAATTTGTTTCTCTGACATGTCTCAATTTTTTGACATCTTCTAATCAAGATAATGTAATCACTTACAGCTTCTGGAAAAGAGCCAAATTTTCCCAAGAGAGATGCAATAGATCCACCTGGCACAAATTCCAGTAAAATATTAAGTGAATCCTCCTCTCTAGCTGTTCCCAAGTATCTCTGCAAAAATATAGAATCCACCAAAGTTAGAATTTACAACTACTTGTTAAGTAGTTAAACTACAAAAGCATCATCTTGACTCACCACAATGTTTGGATGTGAGAGATTTTTCAGTAAATCCACTTCTTTCTCAAGCTCCAGAATATATTCCTGATAGATACATGGCACAATCCCTCGGTCAAATTCAATCTTCAGTCCACAAACTAAGATGAGTATGCAAAATTAACAATTAGGAAACAAATTAATAATTCCCAGCTAGGAAGAAAAGAAGTTTTCCGTTACGCCAATTCATTCATAATACTGCATAACTGCATAAATCATATCAAATTGTGCAGCTTCTTTAAGCAATTACATTTATGCAACCAGAACGAGCATAGTCGAATAAATACATGAAAATTGATCTCAAACGAAAGGCAATACCTGTGTTTTCTTCGAAGTACTATTCATCGCAATTGCAACCTGAATCAACAGCAAAACCAATCAACAAACTAAATAAGCAACAATTTCAAACATCGTGGAGAAGGACGATAAATTAACAAAATCGACCTCCTTCACAGCAAGCAACTCGCCAGAATCGAGATTCATCCCCATATGAACCCTACCAAACGCACCACACCCAATCATTTCACCCTTCCTCCACCTAATAATCGGCGCATTCGCATTCACATCCTTCTTCTTCTTCGTCCTCACACACTCCTCATCTCTCGTCGCTGCTTTCGGCGTCATCATCGTCACATTATCTCTATCCCTAACTACACGCGGTTCATCCTCCACCGCCACTTCCATCGGCGGCAGACTCTCCTCCTCCTCCTCCTCGATCCTCGGCGTAGCTTCTCTCCGCGGCGGAGTAGAATTCGACGGAACCGCGTACAGTCCGATTCGCGATTTTCGAATGCTCGATCCTAATTTCTCGACGAATCCGCCAAATCCGGCGGAATCTTCGCCCGATGGTTTGAAAACTAAGGATCTGCGGACGGAGCCTATGAAATCTTGCATCGGCAGATCAGAGAAGATGAGAATGAGATTCAATGTGACTGTTGTAAGCTCTTTTGTGATGATGATGATGATACTGTGGTTTGTTGAAGAGAGAGAAACTTAGGGCTTTGTCAGTGAAGAGAGAGAAGAGGGAAAAAGATGAATGGAAGGTTTTTGAAAAATAAAAATAATGGAGGATGAAATTTGTGATAAATTGGAGATGTGGTACAATAATTTTAGTTATTTGTAATTTTGACCCCTGTGGATTTGAAATTATTGGAGGAATGAGCCGTTGGCATGAATCAAAATTTGTCAACGTGGAATCTTGAATATTCCCACTTATAAAAAAGTTTTTTAAAAAAAAATCTAAAAGAGAAAAAAAAAATAGTTTTGTTTTTTGGGCTTTAGGCCCAAATTTGGAAATAGATACTGGGTCGATTTGATTTACTAATATCGACTTTGTCCAATTGACAATTTTTTCTCACTTTGTCCAATTGACAATTTTTCGTTAAACTACTGATTTGTCCTTTGTAAGTTGCAACTATGGAGTTTACATGTTTATGTTTTAGGGCACATGTAATATATAAGACATAATTTTTAAATTCAATTATATATAGTTTAGTACAATACTTGTTAATTACTATTTACTACTAATGTGCTTTTGCGCATTTGTATAATATATTATGTATGTGTGTACTTTGTGCATACATATACATAATATATAAATATAAGAATTCATGCAGTTAATTCAATTGCTTTTTATCAATACACCTTTAAATTCAGACCATAGTCTATTTAATGTTCTGTATATTTTTTTTTTATTTTTTTTTTTATTTTTTTTTTGACAAGGCCAGTACATGGAATAATAGAACACAAAGACGAAATACAACAGTGTCTAAATCAAACAACAATAAAGGTTGCATTCATGAGGGGCAAGTGTCCCACAATTGGTATGTGGCAACGGGGGGGTGCAGTGGAGGGCTCCAAGTTGGTCAAAGCAGATGCTCCGAGTTTTGCAAGTAGGTCGGTTGTCTGGTTTGTCTTCCTGTAGCTAAAGGTCCCAATCACAGAGGTAAAGCTATGGGGTCGTGTCTGGATATCCGTTATGAGTCCGGAGAGATGAAATTGGGTCCTCCTGGTTCCTGGTAAAGCAGTGTAACATAAACAAAGAGTCTGTCGCTATGATTAAATGTGTAATCTGTAATGACTGTGCCAGTATAAGACCCTCCTATAGCGCCCAAAATTCTACCTGATTGTTTGTTGTATGCCCTATCGATGCCGAGTATGCTGTTATGACTAAACCTTATGAGTTTTTGATAATTCCTCCGATACTTGCAGGACTCGGGTTACCATAGGCCGAACCATCTACATTTAGCATAAGAAATCCCATTGGGGGTGGTATCCACTTTAATGCTAACATGTTTTGCTGATTTGGTATGTTCACTACCGATTTAGCTAGGTGATCCGGTGAGGTGTGGAGGTGATAAAGATACGCGGCTCGGATACTGGGTAGGTGTATAGGGGAAAAATTGAAAATGAGGTCGTTACGGGCTTTTCATATAGTTCGTGCTAAGATTGGCCATTTGTACGTTAAAGTTAGCAACGAGAGTTGGATTAAGAGATGGCTTTGATTGTGAATGGGCAAATCAGGAAGAATCGCATGGATTATCGGCCGAATTATAATGCATTGGAACAAGATGTGCTCTATGGATTCGGAATGAGAATTGCACAATGGGCATAGTTCATCCTCCACAAGGTTCTGTTTGAACAATAGCTGTTTAGTAGGGAGTTTTCTGTGGCAGAGCAACCAGTAGAGAGACTTAACTCTTGGATTTAGTTTGAGCTTAATTAGAGTGGACCACGGTAGGTGTGGAGCTGTTTGTGGGTTTTTTATGGAATGGAACATGGAGTAGGCACTGAATATGGAGAACCTTCTGTTGGCTGCCCAAGCCTACGATAAAAAATCATCATGATTATGATAAGTAATGTTCTCTATTTAAAGAAGTATGAAATATCTATTGAATTGCTGCCCTACAATATCAACATCCACCGCATCAAATAATGTTTTTCAAGAATAAAGGGTAGCCACCTTTCTCCCTTTCCACTATTTAGGAGAGCTATTAATACAGGTTAGTCCTCATTAATGAAGCTTTGACCTTTTTGATAATGGTTTCCTTTGCACAATCAAACCAATAGCACGTCAAAAGACCTAAGCGGTAAGCCACTAACTTAACTTACGTGCAGGGTTTGAGTATAAAATGTTTGAACTAAAATTGGTTCAAAACTCTACAAGAATTTGTATCAATCCAAAGCGGGTTGAAAATGAAGAAATTTGAATAAACAAGAGAAATAAATAATTCAACGTTATGGTTCGAGAGAAAGTATAGTATCTACTCGAACACTACACTTGAAATGTGTTGAATCAAAAACAAACAATCAACATCTCTATTATGATCACGTTATTCTATCTCCACTTACGTCTCAAAAGGTCCAATACACATACATTTAATTATTTGACCTTCTGAATAACAACTAAGAAGATCTTATAAAAAATGAACATTATTTGTGTTCATCAGTTCAAATTGATTTTCTTTTTTTCCCCACAAAAGTTAAAATTAAAATTCACTACATTTACATTTGCACAACTTTACATTATATATACCAATTAATTACGAACGTGAAAAATACCGAACAAATATATATTACGCGCTAACGCAATAATATCATCACGTCTCCCAAGACGATTTACTCGTCTACCAAAACTCCCCTTTTCATTTCTTGATCATTTATGTAATATTATACACGAAAAAAAAAAAGTTGGAATCTTTACACTGAATTTTTTGATAAAAATGGAATCTTTAGTGGAGGCGACATCAGGTGCGGTGGGTTCACTGCTCAGCACCACCATCTTGTATCCACTCGACACTTGCAAGACCAAGTATCAAGCTGAGAATCGAGCTCAACATCACAAAAAGTACAGGTGTTTTCTTGTTTTGAGGTTTTTGTAAGCTTTTTTATTTGACGGTTTGATTAGTTATTATCATCCAAGAACACTGCTTTTTGCTGTTATTTGTGGAGTCTATATATGATAAATAATAAAAAATTAGCTTAGCTCCTTTGTAATTGCTCTGCTTGAGGTGAATTATGCTTTAGTACTGAATAATTTGTGATGGGTAAATTATGGTTTTATGATTGTGGTGAACTTTTGGTTGTAAAAATCAAGATGGGTTTTTTCTTGTTTGACATTTGTGATGTTGTTAAAGGGTTGCAAGAGCTGACAAAAATGTGAATTGGGGGTAAAACTTATCTGGGTTCTTGCTATATATATACCTTGTCAGGCTTGTGAAAAGGGAGGAACCGAGAATTCGCCTTTTGGTTTTTTGATCAGATAAACTTATCTTTTATTGTTGTTGTTGATTTGTTTGAGAGGGTCCAGAGGGAGAGATTGGGGGAGGGGAGTTCAACTATTAAGTTCTAAACTAGCCGACTACAGCTTGGCGCTCAATCCTTTCTCTCATATTTGTCAGCTATGAACGTACGAGCGTGTCTTGTTGGATAGTGGAAAATATAAGTAGTAAAAATTGAAACAATAAATCCAGGCCTCCTCGTCTTTGGTAGCTTGCTCATACGATCACTCACAGATCGATAATAGATAGTCCAGAAATGACAACACGAATGGACAACAGAATTGGAAGAAGATAATAAATAGATTTGACCGAAATATCTTTTTCGTAAGCAAACACTGTAAATGTTTTCAAAGAATTTGATATATCTTACTGTCTAGTATTATGTGTCAAAGAACTGTTTTTGGATTGGTAGATGAATTTATTATTAGTACAATTGATTAACATGCCCATAAAACTGAGCTCACAATGCTTTTTCTGTCTATCTCTGCTTGCCCTAAAATTGATTTGTTCACATGTCTAGAATTGGAAACTAGTTGAGGAAGATGCACCAAAGTAAAATGTGAATAAAAGAGAACCAAAGCATATATGAGATATGAGCTAAAAGGTTGTTTATTATGTCCTGCTGCAATTTTTTCTCTCTCTCACCTTTTATTTAATTTTTGCCTTCTCTTTTGCATAGCTGAATGATGGTTTGGTCACGTTAAGTAGATGGTTTGGTCACGTTAAGTACATAGTACGACATATTGAAGCATTCAATCTAGGCTAAACCTTTAGAATGAGAAAACAACCGAATAAAACTTGGATGGAGGTAATATAGAACAATATAATTGTCAAATGACTAAAAGAAGATGTTTTACTGAATTGAAATGAGTGGAGAAATAGAATTCATGTTACTCAATACATTTTGTTTGCTTGGGTGCTGTAATTTGCAGAGTTGACGTGGTATAGAGAACATTTTAGTAAACTCCTATGCTCAGAATTGTGACAGAGCTGGTGGCAATCTGAATTGATCTTATTTGTGCAGGAATATTTCCGATGTGCTCTGGGAAGCCATATCCACCCGTCAAGTACTTTCTTTGTATCAAGGCCTAGGGCCAAAGAACTTTCATTCTTTCATTTCGTCGTTTATCTATTTTTATGGTTACAGCTTCTTCAAGAGACTTTACTTGAGAGAAAGCGGATATAAATCTATCGAGACTAGAGCCAACTTGATCATCGCAATGGCTGCTGGTGTCTGCACAATCATAGTGACACAGGCAAGTCTTCTGATTCTAGAACATGGGTTTTGGTGCTCTTCAAGTCACATTATAGTTCTTTTCTTTCTTTCATAGTTGACATATTGCATTTTATATATACAATGGAATATTGTTGCTAGTTTAGGTTGAAGTAGAGATACTTTTGTTTTATGCTCAATGAAAGCAAAAGTACACACTAATCATTTTCGTAATTTCTTGAAAATATTTTAGAAGTATCACAAACACCCATTTCTTATAAAACAGTGTAGTAAATTAAAACACACATTCGGGACAATTAAATCCATAAACATCATCATATATAGATGCAATCAACTGAAAAAAAATGGTATTATGGTGTTATTTGCTATTATTAGATTTCAATGGGGGAATTGCTGATGTCACTCGAGGTTCTTTGCCAATTAGCAATGAAAAATTGGCTAGTTAATGCAGTTTACTGATCAGCATATCATTAGTCCATGTAAAATATATGAATTAATTACTAGGATGTTGCGTCTTACTTTTTCAGAATGTTTAGCTGGTTACTGTTGTTTTCCTTTCCCCTGTTGAACTCAGAATAATTGTTAGTTGCATAAATCCGGCGTTGCTGACCTGAATTTGGTTTTATTGATTCAGCCACTTGATACAGCATCTTCAAAGATGCAAACAAGTGAATTTGGAAAATCAAAAGGGCTGTGGGACTCCTTCATGGGGAGCACTTGGAGCGAATTGTTTGATGGTCTAGGCATCTCTCTTCTTCTTACAGCAAATCCTGCTATACAGGTTGATGGTTGCCATTATGTCTGAAAAATTATCCCTTTTTTTGTTATGTTGGGAAAATTGTTGCAGAGGTAAGTTGATTGGGAATTCTAATGGAAAGACATCTTATTGCATGCAGTACACCGCGTTTGATCAATTAAAGCCGAGACTTCTGAAAAAGATGATAAAAAAGAAAGGTAATGTATCATCTCCAGACCCAATAGCTCTTTCCGCATTTTCTGCGTTTGTGTTGGGAGCCGTCTCAAAATGCATCGCTACCTGCCTGACATACCCAGCTATAAGGTAAATATCACTTGCTCATACTTCTCTATCAACCATCCCCGAAACCAAAATTTTGATATATTCGTTATGATTCATCATTATTAAACAACTGTCAAATCGTATGCAGGTGTAAAGTGGTGATTCAGTCAGCCGAGTCTGATGAAAATGAGGACGACAAATCTCAATCAAAATCACGTAAAACAGTTTCAGGGGCACTCTACAGCATTTGGGAAAAAGAAGGGATACTCGGTTTCTTCAAGGGTTTACAGGCACAAATCCTGAAGACCGTCCTGAGCTCGGCATTGCTTCTAATGATTAAGGAGAAAATCACAAAGAGCACGTGGGTTCTTTTGCTCGCAATAAGGAGGTTTATGTTGGTTACGAGACCCAGGTTAAAGAGTTCTTGAAAGAAGGCTCGGCACCAACTATCCCGACTTGTATTGAGGGATGTAAAAGGTCCATCTTGTTGCCTGAAAGCTTGGTACTTGCTTATTTTTTAAGAGATTGTGCTGTGATTCTAGTTGAAATCAGGGAATCCAATTAAAATAAGGTTAGGAACACCATAGTATTTGGACAAGACAAACATGGGTTCATGCTTGTCCTAGTTTCTAGCAAGCAACAAGAGTGTCCCCTCAGTTTGCAGTGTAATATCTTTTCCCTTTTCCAGTGTTATTATAATAAGATTTATAGATGAAACTCATACAAAGATATTTTAGTCAACAAAGAACTTGGCCAAATTATACGTGTGAGGCCAGTCATAATTTGTCTTTGTTTTTCAGCAAAAGATAACTTTGCCAGTGACATGCGAGAATTACTTGATTACCTCTATGGAATATGAATATGCAGGATAGTCCTGTACTTGTTGCCACATGAAAATTCTTCTACAACTTAATACAAAGACTGAGGTCCAAGATATGTTGGTTTGACTCCCACCAAAACTGTGGTACTTTTTAGTTTAAACATCCATATGAAGTAGAAACCGCAATGAGCAACAAGTACTGACCGTTTTTGCCAGCATTTCAGCTCAAAGTTAAAACAAATCCAATTTTTCTGCTTCATTTCAAATCTTTTGTGTCAAATGGTGTCTCATAGTGATTATATGATTACTTTTCTAACCACAGGTATTGATATTCCACCACGCATTAGATACACATGTTGGAAATCCAACCTAACATGCAAATTGACATACTATCTAGCACACAAGATTTGGACTGTTTCTTCTTTGTTTAGCCAATAGAAAGGTAACTGTAGAAGTACTAAATGGAGAGATTTGATAACTACAATCAGGGTAAGCCTCAGAATTAAACCATTTCATAACATTTGCCATAACCGCGTCGGCTTATTGACATACAGGTATCCAAGCTAGAGATTACACTTGAAAAGATCAAACGGAAATACGTCAAAACTTAATGAACAAACGATGTATTCATCAGAAAACTATTTAGATCTGTCCCAGAATAACTTCCCCGCCAGATACCTCAAAATCAGATGGTGCTTTTTCCACGTTAAGAACTTTAATTTTCCCATCGTCAACGTAAGCTGACCACCTGCGGACAAAAGCGTCTCATGAACGATTTCTCTTTGAATATATAGGATCAGCAGAAAATTTTCAAAACCATGAATCAGGATTGGGCATTACCTGTGAGAACGAGTCCCGAGTAAAGCAGCTGACAGATCTATGGTCAAGTCCAACTTCTTGTGGAAGCTCCCATCAAAATCTCCATAAAACTCAATCTACACAAACAATATAATCGTATTTCAACCCAAAAGCATCGTGCTTTTCACATCACATTCCAGGTCTAACAGAATCAATAGTTCACTGTGGATGAAATATATGTCAATAGAATGAAAACAAACCACATATACATCAAATAGTCCCACATTTGGCCTAATTAACTACGGTGAATGGGTATCTGTCCATAGAGTAAATCGTTTTGTTTACATACAATTATAAATAGATAAGCAGCAGCACATAAGCAAAAAAGTTGGTTTCATCAGTGGGAACTTCTGTATCACGTGATGGATGGAGTGCTGCATTAGAAAAATGGGATAAACACTCAAACAAAATGGGGCAAAATAGCAAACATAATAATATCCAATCTTTTGATAGAAGAAAACATCCATAGGCAGTATTTAATAAGATTCTTGCCCTACCGAGTATTTGAGGTTGCATAGACTGGAAATATTAAGACATAAAGTTAATCCAAATTCACTTTGATTAACGTGAAAGCTAAATCTGTAGCTGAAGCTTGGAAGAGACAACTTATGTTACTAGGCTACTAAAGCCAAAACCTTATTTCAACGGGGGAAAACTGACAAAACAAACCATTAGATAAATGCTTACCTTTACCAAGTAATCAAACATTATATGATTATTACTCACCCCATAATTTAGAAAATCAAGATAATTGAATAACTTACAGCTTGTTTAGCATCAAGTTTTTCTGCCCACCCATTCATAGTATATGGATCATTGACAGCAACACATATTACCGAATCAATTCCCTTAGCCTTGAACTTATCAGCATTGTTCTTGTAGCTAGGAACATGCTGCATCGAACAAACTCCAGTGTACGCACCCTATCAAACGCCACAACAAATCCAATATAAACACAAAAAAAACAATCCAGAAAAAGATATCAAGTAAATAGTACGAACAAGCTGCTTCCTTTGCAAATTGTAGGAGAACATATATAAAACCAAAACATGCTCAACTTCTCTATAATAAGCTTAAACTTTCAGATGAGACTGTAATTCAACATGGTATCAGAGTCAGACTTAAAACTAAAAATAGGCACCGGGTTTGATTTGGAAAATGATTACAGCCTGCATTTGTGGATAAATTATTTCGTGCAACGACGAGGTGGCACACCAAGTCGGTTATTTGTGTAGATACATGACTGGGATGGGATTATGAGGAAGTTATTTCCTATAACAAGAAAATGTTTTAATCAGGATTGTTGGTTGCGCCACGTCACCAATGCAACGGTTGCATAAAAACAAATTTTCGCATTTGAGGGGCGAGTCGGAAATACATATAAATCAAATAAATGCTCAATTTTTCCATATATTAATACTTTTTCAATTCATACATTTGAGCCGGTAATTCAACACAAATAAAAATGAATTTTCAGCCAAAACCAAAGAAAATTACTCACAGGGAGGCCAAAGATGACAACTTTTTTATCCTGCAAAAAAAAAAAAAAAAAGATCAAAACCCACAAACTTAATCACCATAAACCACAAAACCCTAAAACAGAATCCTCAATTAAGAATAAAAAAATTCAATCTTTTTTTTTTTTTTTTCAAAATTTGTGTCACCTTAAAAATGTCTTTGAGAGGAGTAGTGGCGAATTTGGACGAGACGCCTTCGTCCCAAGTTCGCGCCTTCTGGAGAGAAACATCCGGTGCGGCGGATATCAAGTCCGTCCCCACTGCAACCGAAGCGTAACCCCTATATGCGTTGACCATTGACTTCATCAGAGCCGTTCGTTTCATCAACACAGATGAAGCCATTGCTCTTTTACCTTTTACTTTAATTTTTGCAGTTGATGTTCAATGTGAAGTAGAATTTGGGGTTACAGGAGATGGGAGATGAAGATGATGATTTTGAATTACGATTTTAGGTTTAGGAATGAGAATAATCTAAAGTCGCTCTTGTTATTAAACAACTTTATTGAATTGAATTAAAATATTATGATTTATTCTATAGTTGATTAGTTTATTATGGGAGCACATATTCTTCAGTTTTGTAGTCCAAAGATAAAATTCAGTTTTCACATCCATATGATCCGGGACTATTCACAATAATCGGATTCCCCTAACAATTTATATATATACATATATATATATACATATATATATATATATATGTATGTATAATGTATAATGATGCTTCATGAGCGGATTTCATTGTGTATACTAGGGGTGGACGCGGGTAGGGTACCTGTTCCGTTCGGGAAATAATTGCGGGTACCCTTATATTCGGGAATGAAAAAAAATTCCCGTTCCCGAACCCGATTTTGTCGGGTACCCGCAATAGGGTACCTGATTGGAGACAGGTACCCGACGTTGCGGGTTTAGGGTACCCGATTCTTTTTTTATTTAATTTTTTAAAAGAGTTTTTAGACTTTTATCATTCTATTCTCAATTTTCAAACTCAAACTCCCATCCCTTTTCATAAGGGGGAGATATTGAGTTCTTTTATTTTCAAATCGAAAAAGTGGGCAATGAGCTCACTACCCTATATTTCATTCTTTTTTTTCAAAATTATTGTCATATTTTTCATTTATCATATCAATTGTCATCCCTTGCAAACCATTATAATAAGTACACATATGCACATCTTTAATTAATTGGGATCAAAATATCCTCTTATACATATCATAAATCAAACATTACGATAATTATGATTAACTGGGTGAGTTGTGAATTGTTTAGACTAATATTGAAAAGAAAACAATTACATCATGTACATAATAAGTTGGGGTATTGATTAAATAAGAAAAATAAAAGTTTAACAGAATTAGGACGAGTACCCTATCGGGTTCGGGAAATGAGAGGTAACTACCCGAACTCGTTCCCGATCCCGCTTTATAACCCGCAAGTAATGAGAGTGGATACCCGTACCCGATTTTTCCCGACCCTATCGGGAAATTCCCTCTAGGGTCGGGATCGGGAATGGGTACCCGCACCCGTTGCCCACCCCTAATGCATACTCTAAAAGAAATCACCTCATATAAGCAAACTCACAAAAAATAACTATTAGAATACAACCAGTTAGGTATGGCATTCATCGAGGAGAAACTCGGTTACAACGCTTAAGTTATATGGAATGAAGACATGTGGATACACCGAAAAGACTCGTTGGAACTCTCGATTTAGCGCAAATGAATAAAGCACAACTATGGAGGTTAGACGAAAAGAAACGTCATGAAGTAGTGGAGACTAATCGAAGACGTCCTACTCAATTGAAGTGAGTGACGAATTTACATGTTGCATTGCGAAGAAAAATCACTCGTGTGTTTGATTCGAAGTGATTTTTGGTCAGTTCATATAACCCAGCCATTTGATTAAAGATTACATGTTTTGTTTGTTATTATTATTGTAATAGAAGTTTAGAACAAAATTATCGATATAGCAACAAGGAACGACAAAAGAAAAACGTGTATTTGGACATATAGTGAATGGGTGCAGAATGAAAACAAACTCGCAATACAATCCATAGCCTAACCTCACCAAGTCTTGAGTAAACTGTGCCACAAGGTTTACCACCATTTTAGTCCATGACTAACCAGTTATCATTTACAGGAGATGTAATGAATTGTTAAACTAACTTCCTAGGACGGGGTTACGTTAGTCTCCTCCTTGCTGACACCACTTCCTCAGCCATAGCAAACAGACCTCTGTCATCCATGTTGTCCATGTACTTGTCCCACATGTTACGGTAGACGTTAACCAAATTACGGCACTCGCACTTGACCTTGTTAATGCTCAAAGCAAGCGCAATGCCATCCTTGTTTCCTCTATCATCAGTGTGCAAAGATTCCGCATATCCAACCACAATGGGCATCAGAGACACTGCGGCATTAAGCCTATCGTTAGATATCACAGCCATTTTCTCAATACCATAGAGTTTATGCAGCTCAGAGTACGCAGGCGGGCACTCCTTTATTAACGCACAAGTCGAGTCGACAGCTGCTTTCTCTTTCACATAAGCGGCATTTAGGGCACGACCGGCGGCTAAGCTTGCCCACTCCTTAGTTGCATGACGAATGATCATAAACCTTTGAATCCCAGGAGGTGTGACAGTTCCTTCTCGCCAACAGTGCGGGGGCAAGTAATCCTGCCTGTGCCATGATTTGCGCAACAGCATAGGTCTATGCTATTCCAAAGGGATGAGCAGCCGTGCGACATTGCACCTCCAACTGAGTTTCCATCTGGTCCATAAACGGTCCACTGACAATGGTCCTGAGAGTTGAAATGTAAGCCACACATGCGCACTTTGTTTGACTATCCTTGAACTTATAAGTACGATCCTTGTTCAGATGCAGTAGGCCAAACATTGCAATTAAATTCATGCACACAATGTATAGATTGAAGTCTAATGTCTGGTTGAACTTGATGATCGCAGCCTTAGCTCCACTAGACGGTGGTCCAAGCACAAACGAATGCTCTGTAGCCGATCGAGTTTGTTCATCTGGCAGTATCCCATAGGCCCTCATCCAAGCTCCAAGCGGGATACTCCCACATGATTCAAAATTCAAAGCAGCTATGGATTGCATAGTGTAGTGAAACAGCTTGCTACTCAGTCTCGGACAACTTGCTCTTCCTTCCTTCTGCCAAGCAGTGTCTGACATGCGCATCTCACCCCGAGTGAGTGCACCTGTATCCCTGATATCGCAGTTGAACATCAGTGCATGGCTGATGGCAGCATAAACTACAGCCGCATTAGCCTCGGAGTCCCCACCTGCTGGACCATTGGTGTAGACGTAAAAAGATGGACTGTTCCAATTATTCAATGTATAGTAACCAGTGGGCTGAATTAGCGCATCAATAGCTTGCCTTATTGCCAGAGACGTCTTGTTATACATAGCTATGGTTCTTATGGTGTCGTAAGTTGTAGTGGCAACCTTAAGGTACCTCTCTAGCATTATCGGTTGCACGACAACCATGCCTTGTATAGTACCAGTCACAGACATACCTAGAGCGTACGGAATCCTCAACAGCTGCTCCGACGGCAGGCATTCCACTGATACCTTCTGTGATGGCAGTCCAAGATCACTAATAATGCTGGTGAATCGGACATCGAGATAGAGTTGATGTCATACACGGACTCTTGCCATCTCGCATCGTTTTCATACATGAACTCTTGCCGTTCATCTGAGACATACACTTGATGAGGCCCCTCAATCTTGGCCCGAATCTGATTAACCCGAGCGTTTTGCCATAGCTGCTAACAGATCGACTTTAAGTGGTTTGTTCGACATGATCAGCTGTGGTGATGATGTGAGTGACTACAAAATGAAGCAGACAAGAAAATGGTAATGTTAAAGGCTTGTCTATAACTAACATATTAGGCCTGTACCAACAGGATTATATGTCACATACAATAAGGTTAATGCATTTGTCTTCCATATCTTTAGGTAGTAAGGAATGGTCAATACAATGAAAACAGAAAAAATTAAAAAAGAATGAAAAAGTTTTCCATCCAAAGTTTAAGTAAAACTAACCAAAAGAAAAGTTTTTCCTTTGCCTTCGAGACTGTATCCTCCTTGTAATGGATTAGAACTAATTTTTTATTTTTAACTTTTGTCTGTTCATAAGCAAGCGAAAATTGTTGTGGTAAAGAGTATTAATCAAGCACTGAGTATAATCACTTGTTATGTGAGTCTTCTCCTTACCTTTTGTACACACGAGTCCTGTAACTCTAAAAGGCTGAGTGCTTGTAGTATTTTATCTTATGGCGATTTTGCTCCTTATCGTAAGGTGAACGTATATGAGCTGTGAAGAGAAAGAAAAAGATTTGTTTGTTTTTTCATAGAATTCATTAATGTGTGAAGTGATAACTTCTAATTTCTGGCGGCATACTGCCTCTTTTTACTTTCTTGGGAAGAGAAATGAAGTGTATGTATGTATATTCTAAAGAGTAGATAACCTTCCTTCAAAAGTTATCCAGATGTTTTTACTTTTAATACATACAAATAGTCTCCACGTCTATTATAAATTTGTAAGTTTATAACATTTGTAAATTCGTCAGTACACGTCGAAAAGCTTTGAATAATAAGACGACGAAACATATACCGAATTCAAAACTTTGATCCATGGCCTAGGGTTATATCTTTGTATTAGCTTCTTTATTCACCTACTCCTGCAGGCACCGATACAGAAGCGAGAGAATTCTAAAAGCAAACCATGTGAAAATTGATAGAAAAGAATCAAAAAAAGGTTCCATTCTGGAAAAAGTGATTATGGTCATTCAGGTGTTTTACAAACATACAGCACAAAGTGTTAGATGGAAGAGAGTGCTCAAAGAAAGATTACCAATACAACAGTTACAAGAGAAATTGTTCCATATAGGTGCAAAATTTCAAGATCCCACAACGCTACAAAGGATCTACACTTGAATGAGGAATCGACTGATTTGTTCAATCGTTTAGAACTAGACGTGGTAACTACTTCTTTGCATTCCACTTCTCAATGCTCCCATACCAATTCCATTGGAAAAATAGGCCAGCAAGACGCGTAATACCGGCAGCCATTACCTCCACAAATGCCATCAGATATGATCTCTGAGGGGATAGGCCAGCAGTTGCTATAGAAAGCAATAGTCCCTCGAAATTGCAGGGAACAATGAAGGTCCCCGATTTAATTCCGTCCAATGATTTCTTGGCAACTTCTTCAGCTTTCATTGCACCAGAGGAAGCTGCTATTATACTGGTAAGCTGTGGCCTTCTTTTGTTCTCTGTCATAAGTAGTCAAGTTTCAGTAGCAGTTGTAAAATAGGGGAAGCAAAAACGCTCACAAGACAAGATATGCAATTACAAGAATCCAGGAACTGAAAATCTGATGTCGGACAAAGATCAACATTAGCCTCACAAACTTTATACAAGGTTAGATTATTTCAGTTAGCAGTCGTACGTCCTGAACTCCTGGGTATGTGGAGAAAGCTTTTGTAGCTGTCAGAATATACCAAGAAGCTAAATTCCCTAGCAAGTAGAGCTGAAAGAAGTTAAGTTTTACTTTTCCTCTCTATCAACCAACTTAAAAGTACTAATCCTGTGCCGAAGCTCTTGATTTAGGTAAAACACTTAGACCACGAGATTGACCAAAGAAACCACGGATGGATAGACATCAGACGGAACAATGTACTCATCAAATGACTAAATGATGACACTAAAAAACTGACTGGACAAAGAAAATTCATGTGTGAGACTCGACGTAACTCTCGATTAGTTCATACAGCCCACCCACACAAATTGAGATTAAAAGTTTGGCTGTCTGTTTACTAATCTCCTAATTAAGGAAAAATAAAATTCTTTTAGGAATAAATTGATACAACAAAGTTTGTCGATTGTTAAGTTGACAGCATGTGAACTATTCACTTTCTGAAGTAAGCATTAGTTAAATAGACATTTCTCCAGTACAATAAAGAAAATGAAGCAAATATTATCGCCAATCAGAACATATATCCTATTGGGGTCAATCCTAGAATTGTCTATCAGCATATCACCTTTTATTTGTTCCAAAGATTCCTTTCCAATTCAGCTGAGGGTGATCATACTAAAAACACTTTGAGCACCTCAACCTGAATATTAAATCATTTAGTACTAGCATGTCACCTTGAACACATGCAGTTGAACAAAATTTAAGCACCATATACTTCCAAACTCTAAACAGAAGGATGTTTGCATCAAGCAATACAATTATATATAATTTGGAGTCAACCGCAAATTCTAAACAAGAAGTGCAATTCTCAAATAGGATGGTAGATGAGATTTCATACCTTCCACAAAACCAGGAGTCTCAGTGTCTGGCGGGAAGATAAGGGAGACATGAATGTTGTCCGCTATTATCTCCTGTTGAAGCGCTTCCGCCAACCCTTTAAGACCAAATTTACTAGCTGAATAAGCCGTATAACCGTAAATGCCAACCTGAACCAAATCAGCCAAACATAAAACGAATGGTGAACAACCGAAAAATCTAATTAGTTAGAGTTTGAGTTTATTAATAGCAACAATTACATAATAACAACATCATCGTAACATCAATACATAATATCACTTAGCTTATATCCACAGATCAAATATTCACCAACGTTAACCAAAACGTTTCTGTTCTCAACTTCATGGATAGTTTGTTAAAGTTTGAGTTAGTTAATCGAAACAATTACATAATAATATCATGATCGTAAGTTTGGAACATCAATACATATCACCAATTAGTTTACATCGATAGATCATATATTCAACCGAAACGCTTATGTTTCTCGACTTCATGAAAAACGAAACTTAAACACGTTTTTAGCTCATTGCAACAACTATCTTCCTAATCTTCCAAAACACTTCAATAATATTCACCAAAGACATATTATCAAAAACGAACCATTTCTGTTCTCGACTTCATGTAAACGAAACTTAAACACGTTTTTAGCTCATTGCAACAACTATCTTCCTAATCTCCCCAAAACACTTCAATAACATCACCAAAACATACACCGAAACCGAAATTTCAATCCACGATTTCGCATTTATATACCTGACCAGCCTGCGACGACATGATCGCAATCGATCCAGCTCCTCTCTCAGCCCTAACCTTCTTCATCCCAGGCAACGCAGCCCTAATCAAGTGAAAAGTCCCCATCAAATTCACATCGATCATAAACTTAATCTCATCAACATCCTGATCCGCCAGCTCCTGCGGCACGAACACTCCCTGATTGCACACCAACACGTCGATCGGTCCCGCCTCGTCGATCGCCTTCGACACGGCGTCGTAGTCTCTGACGTCAGCGCTGGCGATTCTGACGTCACGTCCCGTCGCGAGCTTGATCGCATTTTTGGCCTCGTCGAGCTTGGCGGCGTCGCGAGCGAGGAGAGTGACGTCGGCGCCGTGCTGGGCGCAGAGGTGTGCTAGGGCGAGGCCGATGCCGCTGGATCCGCCGGTGATGAACACGTGGCGGTTTTTGATTGGGACCTGTGAAGGTTTGGGGCGGACGATGAGGTAGAGGAGGAGGAGGAGAGAGAGTGGGAGGATGAGGATGAGAGAGAAGAATGACAAGTATATTTCCGCCATCGGAGAGTGGAGAGAGAGAGAGAGAGCTCAGTGTTTTTTTTTTTTCTTTCTTATATTACAAGAAGGATTATTGAGTAAATTAATAATTGTGAGAATGTTTTTCTTTGGTATTTTATTTTTTTTAAGTATTATTCTTTTTGGAAAAAATAGTTTTGCATAATACATAGTCCAGGAAATACTTAATTACTTGAACTAAGAAATAGTTTTTATTCTTGTAGTTACTTGAACTAAACTGTTCCTCAATCCAAACAACCAACAATATTACTTAAATCATTTCGTCCAAGCACGAATGTGACCATGGATCAAAGTCTCTTTACGGTCTTTACTGCTACATATTTTCGGTATGCTGAATATTAGAAATTTTTCGTAGTATTTTAAATTTCTTGGATGCAATAGACGTAAAAATATTGTATGTTTCGTTTCCACATAGTAAAATATAAAAACGTTTTGATACTTTCTAAGAAAAAGAAAAAAAAAAACTTTGATCCATACTGTACCACTTTATGTATATCACCTAATTGTATGGTAATACTTGTTCTGATTTTTAATACATAAATGGTAATTGATAGTAGTTATATTAAACACATGGTTGTATAGAAAAATGTTAGAACATCCAAATTATGCGAACAATAATTAAAAAATAAGATCATAGGTTAATGATTTTTAAAATATCATCATTAATAGGCACTATGGTTTTCTTTCTTTCTTTTTCTTTCCGTACCCCACTGCCTGCCTTTGAGTTCTCATTTAGAATTTATTACGAAATATATGGAGTTAAAAATTATAATATTACAATAAATTTGAATTAGCAAGGAGGTCGAAAAAGTTTGTCAATGTTGGCAACTATTAATGGAAAATGAGTTTTTCAATGGTGCGGACAAAAGCCGCGACCTTGACCCCCAAAACTCTTCGCTAATTTGGATTGCAGATAGTCTGCGTCAAGTCAAAATTGGTAATTAATTGTTCATTCATCGTTAAAGATGAATTTTAAAATTTGTTCCTATAAACAATTGGTCAACTCGCACGTCACACTATGACAACTAGCCATGATGAAATAATTTACGTTAATCACAAGATGTTGAAAGCAATTGGGTTTTAACTTTTACATAAAAAACATTCTAAGATAGAGACATTATATCAAATTTGTTTTGGAAATTAGGGACGGGCTCAAAAGAGTTAACGTACCATGTATGAAATCAAATTGATAAGTTTCATATAAATAAATAAAATCAAATTGATAAGAGTCAAAATGTTTTATATCATTTTGTATTTGGTAAATTTCTTATAACTCTTAATCGCCACTCTAAGGCAAATGCTTATTGAAGGAGTTTATTGACCTTTACAGTCCCAAAAACATATTTTTATATTTGTAGTCGTCTTCAAAAAAGTTAGAAAAAGTACAAGACACAAAAGCAGGGTTTGGAGTGCTTCTCCAACTACTTTTAAAAATATATTATTTAAACAAAACGTAAAAGAAAAAATCACTTCTCATTAATTGTTGTAAACACTTAATTAATGTTGTAAGTAGTTCTATAGAAAAATTTACAAACACTCACGATTTTATTTTTTTTTATATCAAAAGTCACTTAAAGCGACTTTAAGCAAAAGTAATGAATAAGATCCTTTTATAAGTTATTGCAAACAACTCCTATGATAACCGTTTCTTTTCTACAGTGGTGACTGACTTCCAACAAAAGCAATATACCAAGCAATCTCCTGAAAAGCACTTCTCAAGCTATGTTAATAAATCATGCAATTTATGATTCTTTAAATCTCTTAAAATTGACCGTTCATATTTATTAGGGGTTTGGTGCATAATTTTTTAAACAAGGGAATTTTATGCAGGTTATTTAAGAGACACTGGAGATTTTTGCATTTTCCTTTGCAAATACATATACAAACCGGCTTAATGCTACATATAATATCCCTAAATCTCCAGCTATTATAAGGTAATTTCTGTGTTTTATATTATTCTAATTCCTTGTAAGAACTAACGAGGGTTACCAAACGATAAGATTATAACTATAGTTACGTGATACCTTTTAAATTACGAGTTTTTACCAAATAATGGTACAAATTTATAACCATACCATTGTTATAAACCTCATTTAGTTTCTTTGTCACCTCATCATTATTATGGGGTACAAGGAAAAATGAGAAGTTGCACGATATAGTAAAATATCATCGATTGAGATTGGATGACTTTTACATATTAAATGGCACTATAGCAATTTGTTGGACTGCTGAAGAGCAGCATTTAATGAATGAGATTTCATTAATTAATATGTATTAAGTCGTAATGATTGTATAAGTTAGAAGAAATTAAATGGATATGCGACGGCTCAACATTTTTGGAAGGATCCCTCTTGACTTTGTCCGACAAAAACCACTTGACCATAAACTACAAAACATATTCGACCAACATTTTGTTATTTGACAAGCCACTAACTCTCTTTTTGTTTTCCTATTTTACACAAACTTTGACTATCTTGTTAGGTATTTGATGAGTTAAGTACTTTGATCCCGATTATATGAGGTAGATTTAAGTAATTCGCAACTCATTTCTTCTACATTCGCATATCAAATGTCATAGTTTTATGAGTGGTACAAAGGAAAAAGACGACAACGTCCTCAGAGTTTCGTATGTCAATAAAGAAAAGATTATAAAAAAAGAAGCAATCTTACAATCCGAATTCTATCATACGTATACGAGTTACAAGATATTTCCAATTTTCTCGTGAACTATGTCTCAATTGTAGTCATAACTCCTATCAACTATATGAATTTTTTAATTTATGGAATTTTGGCCATTGAGATAAGCATGATGATCTACATGTGACACTTGTGCAAGTGGAAGTCGAATCCTTCTCCAAAAAACATCATGACAATCAATCAAATAATAAAAGAAACAACTATACTTGTATTTTATATTTCCCTGGCAGCCAAATTAGCCAATGGACACCAACTTTGACCAACCATAATTACGAAAATGCCATTGTAGAGGTTCATAAATACTCTTAGCAATCCTACTTCGAAACATCACCTATTCACTAGCATTTGCATTAGCAATGGTTCTTTTCCAATATCCAGTCTTATTCTTTTTTGCCATACTATTTTCTCACTCCAATGCCCAAATAGGCTTTATCCTTCCAATCCAAAAGGACACAAAAACTTCACAATTCTACACCACCATTGAGTTGGGCAGCAACCGCATCCCGATGAATGCGGTCATCGACCTCGGGGCCCAAAACGCGTGGTTCGGGTGTGACAATTACACCTCCTTGACATACACCCCAATCCAATGCGGCTCGAATAAATGTGAGGTAGCTAAGGGGATCGGGTGCGTGGGGTGCAACGGTCCCTTTCGCCCCGGCTGCTCTAACGACACATGCGGTGCCTCTAGTTTCAATCCTTTTCAAGACGTTTTAGTAGCTGAAGGGTTTGCTGAGGATACGTTATCCACCACGGATAACGATTCCGTCAATCAATTTATCTTCAATTGTATGGAATCGAGATTCATGGAGGGCATCGCACATGGCACAAACGGGATGATTGGCCTTGCTCGGAACGAAATCTCTTTGCATAAACACGTGGCAAATAAGCTCAACTTGCCTGATAGATTTTTTATGTGTCTTCCCTCCTCGGGGGTTGGAAAATTGTCAATCGGAGCTGCCTCTGCCTCGACTATATCAAGAGTTTCAAAATATCTAAAGACTACCCCATTGATCATAAATCCTGTTAGTACTGCACCTACTTTTACCGTAGGCGATCCATCTGATGAGTACTTCATCGATGTAAAATCAATCAGGGTCGCCGGACAGCCCTTGTCCTTAAAAAGTTCCTACTTCTCGATCGACAAAGAAGGGGTCGGAGGAACAAAAATTAGTACGATAAACAACTACACCGCTCTACATAACTCCATCTATAGGCCTTTTGCTCGGGCATTTTCCAAGGCTGCTTCGGACATGAAGATCAAGAGCGTGGCAGCCGTGTCACCATTCAGGGCGTGTTTCAGTTCGAACACGATTGCTAAAACTGCGGCAGGGCCTTCTGTTCCGACAATTGATCTTGTTTTGCCGGGAAAAGACGTGTATTGGAGGATTAACGGAGCTAATTCGATGGTCGAGATTGATCGGAACACAATGTGCCTTGCGTTTGTGGACGGAGGTTCGAATCCAAGGACGTCGATCGTGATCGGGGTGCATCAATTGGAAGAGAATTTCTTGGAATTTGATTTGGTTTCTTCCCAGCTTCGGTTCAGTTCATCTCTTTTGGTCCATAACACAAAGTGTTCCCGCCTTTAATTGTGATGTTTGTAAATTATCGTATTGTGTACTACATTAATATTTTCTATGTTTAGATTATTATATACTACGTGTAATTTATGATGCATTTCATTTGCTTGAATTGGTTGCTGCATTGCGCCAATGTAAATGAAAAAAGCTCCAAGTTTCCTAAATTCATATATCCTTGTGTTCCAATTTATTATTTAACAATCAATAGTGTTAATAAAAGTTGACACTCGTGTATTTTATATTACTTCAAAGCAAAACACAAAAGTATGAGTAAAGAGTCCATACCCCAATATACGCTTGCAACTTACCACTTAAGAGAGACCTTCTCAAATGTGTGTGATTTGTCTCGTGATCAACTTTCTGTGTAATTTAACAAAACCAAAAGGAATAGTTCATTTGACAACTCATGCCGTAAGACTAATATCATTGCTTCAACCATCCAATTGAATTTGAAGTTAAACAAAAATGAGAAAAGAAAAATTGGGTTCTTAATTTCTTATTTTACATTTAATTTTTAAAACACTAAAAAGATTGCACGATCAGTTCGAAAAATGGGCTGAAAAATGAAGAGAGAAGACGGTGATATATTGTGGAGATAGGGTGCACCTAACAGCAATAGGCTTATCACGAGCAGTGCACAAGACAATATCTATCGATAAATGTTTCATAAGAAGTAGATGGAATGTTGACGTGGGGTGTAAATTATTCTTCCTTTTTCCTCGGTTAGATGATAAGTTGCAAAATATTTGGATATTGGAGATTATAAGCTTATTGCCATTTAAAGACGAAAATAGTAATTCACATCATAGTGTCTATTAAAATCTCATCACACCTATTATAAATTTTACGACAATATGACACATTTCAACAACCGACATTAAAATTTAAACTCTCCCAACAAAACAAAACAAAACAATTAATTCGGCAAATGTGGGAGTGGGGACAAAGCAGCAACCTTGCAAGTGACTTGACAGGTTGACTACAAAAGTCTCCCCTGACTTGAATTATAATTTATAATTGTCGATCACTGCAAGTGTGCACCACTCGTCACCCACTTTGAAAACTAGCCATGAAAAAGCTTGCTAATCGGAAATACAAAATGCTTAAAGCACTTGGGATGAAATTTAAAAATAAAAATAGACATTCTAAGATATAGAGACATTAATTTGATCAAATTCTTATTGGGGAAATTCAGGAAGATAATTGGTTGGATTGGATCAAATTAAAAACAGTAAAATTATTTTGTGGTGCTGCTCGTATTTAATCAGTTTCAAACTTCCAATAGTTCAAATAAACCTCATATATTATCTCTAGTAGCCTATTTTGTTGTAGTGAAACTACAAATTTCTAAACCATAGTATACGTCTAGTGGATTTATAGTTTGAAACTGAGATGTATAGATATCCTATTCTCGAAGAATTAGTTTTTGAATTAATTCACATGTCCATGAAAATAAAAATACTAAATCTATCATTAGTTTCTAAGCATCGTTTGATATAGCCAATCACCCTAGTACGATACTGATAACGCATACTCTCCCTCTTGGGATCGTACCCGTCCACGTGGCCTAATCTTCTGACCTCATCCCGCCTCACTACTCCTTTTCTCGCACAATACTCGACACCAGGTATATCGACCCCCCTTTTTATTCCCTGAACCCTCGTTAAATATTTATTATATCATATCCTATGCTGCACGTACTCTCCGAGGGGGGTCGTATTCATCACATGCAGGTGTACGTCACTTATTCATCAACCAGTGGTGACCGCCCCGCTTCCCCAATAAAGAGCGAGGGTTCGGAAGTTATAAGGTGTAGCCGGAGCACGCCGTGCGCCGAGGGTAGCATGCAGGCACCACGTGCCCTACTCTACAAGGGTACTCAAATACCCTACTACCCTCGGACGAGCATGCACGGTGACACGTGCCCAGGGAGGGCCGGACGTCAGAGTCGACGTCACATTCCACTCGCTCAGATGCGTTGTCACCCCCACGGGGCTCGACCGCCCCGCTTCCCCAATAAAGAGCGAGGGTTCGGAAGTTATAAGGTGTAGCCGGAGCACGCCATGCACCGAGGGTAGCATGCAGGCACCACATGCCCTACTCTACAAGGGTACTCAAATACCCTACTACCCTCGGACGAGCATGCACGGTGACACGTGCCCAGGGCCAAATTACACTTATAACCTCTCCCTCGCCCTATAAAAAGGGAAGCGGGTTAGTCATAAATGAATCTAATTAAGGCACAACACACCCCACCTCTGAGATCACTGATCCCGATATAAGCAAGAGATAGCCCCACCTAGCAAGGGAAAGTGCGAGCCAAGGGGGTCGGAAGAGTTCAAGATTGGTCCGAGGAAGCAGTTTGAAGGGAGATCGTGCGAACGGAGCCCGAACCCCCAAGGGTCGTGGATAGTTGCAGCGGTGACAGCGCGGCAGGGAGCTCGCCGAACCCAGGGGCATCTTGAGTCGGGACCGGCGTGCGAACGGCTCCGGTGACGAGCACGGCGAGAAAGGAGGCGTCGTCAGATACTTCTTCTTCTTGGATGTAAATTATGAGCAAACGGTTTTATTTTTTAAAATTTTGTCGGTGCGATCCGTTTAGTTTCTCAACTAAGCTTTTGTGACCTTACAATTTCTTTGACCATAATTATTAGCATTTCACTTTATACATTTCAACCCCTAAATATTCCTGCAACTCTTCCGCACGTGCTTCATCCGATTTTCATTATTATTATTATTGTTAAAAAATGATTAAGAACCAACATACCGTTCATAGCAGCATGATATAATTGATGCAAATGTCTAACTCGTTTGGACCAACCGCGTGCACTAGTAAAAGCCTTTAGTACTACAGCATTATTTTGACTAGTCAACATATTGGCGTTCATGTGTGGCTCTACAGATTAGCTAAAAAATGAAATGGTGCAGTGTGTCAGTTAAATAATAATTTTGTCAATAAAATTACACAAATTTTTTTTTGTTAATTAGAGATTATGGAGGGATAATTTTTGCTATTATCCTGTTATTAGTGTAAATGCATAATTGGTATACAGTGTGGAAAAAAGTTATGTTATATAATAGAAATTATGACTAATCTCAACCGTTGACTATATACCTATATCATGTCATTATACAACGGTTGTACCTAATAATTTTTCAGATTCAACGTGAAAGGATCCCTCTTAACTAACTTTGCCCGCCTCATGCTACGTTAGTACTTTAAAACTATAACCACACCATTTGATCAATATTTGTTTTAATTATTATTATGACGAGCCACTCATGAACTTCTGTTCTACAAAAAACAAAAAGTTTGTGTATATTTAGGTATTTGAGTTGAGTACTTTGGTCCGGATTGCATGGTACATAGCATTCTACCAAGTTTAATTCACTACTCGTTTCTTCTATTTTGCATATCAAATGTCATAATTTTATGTGTTGTGCAAAGAAAAAAGATGATAGCGTCCTCACATGTTCGTATGTCAACAAGAAATTATAGGAAAAATCTTATGTAGAAGTTACAATTCAAATTACATCGTATGTCAATTATATGTCTCCCTTTTCGTGAATGTGTACGAATATTCAACAAAAAGAATTGTGTCTGAATTGTAGTCATAACGGCTATAATGTTTTTTTTATTTTATTTTAAATTTACGGAATCTGGCCATTGAGATAAGCATGACTAGATATGCATAGGGACTATAAATCGATTATTACCCCATATGGCCATATATCCATAATGGTCTACATGTGACACTCGTGCAAGTGGTATCCTGTTCCTACATGAAAATCAAGACAATCAAATAATAAAAGATACACAACTAGCATTGTATTGTATTCTTCCCAATGAACGCAAACTTTGACCAAAAATGCCATCCTTGAGGTCCATAAATACTCAGTTCACTAGCATTGCATTTGTACAAACATATCCAAAAAGCATTGGCCAAAATGGTTCCTTTCCAATACCCAATTTTATTCTTTCTTGCAGTCCTATTTTCTCATTCCAATGCCCAAAATGGCCTAATCCTCCCCATCCGAAAGGACACAAAAACTTCACAATTCTACACCGCCATTGAGTTGGGCAGCAACCGCATCGCGATGAACGCGGTCATCGACCTCGGGGCCCAAAGCGCGTGGTTCGGGTGCGACAATTTCACCTCCTCGACATACGCCCCAATCCACTGCGACTCCCACAAATGTGCGCTAGCCAAGGGGGTCGGGTGCGTGGGGTGCTTTGGCCCCTTTCGCCCCGGATGCTCTAACGACACGTGCGGTGCCTCCGGTTTTAATCCCTTCCAGGACGTTCTAGTAGGTGGAGGGTATGCTGAGGATACGCTATCCTCCACGAATCAGCGTTCCGTCAATCAGTATATCTTCACTTGTATGGACTCGACATACATGGAGGGCATTGCCCACGGCACAAACGGGATGATTGGTCTAGCTAGGACCGAAATCTCTTTGCACAAACACGTGGCGAATAAGTTAAACTTGCCCGATAGATTTTCTATGTGTCTCCCGTCGTCGGGGGTTGGAAAATTGTCAATTGGAGGACCGTCTGCCTCGACTTTGTCAAAAATCTCAAAATCTCTTAAGGCCACGCCCCTAATCGTTAATCCTGTCAGCACTGCACCTGTTTACACCGTAGGCGATCCATCTGACGAGTACTTCATCGATGTAAGATCAATCAGGGTCACCGGACAGCCCTTGTCCTTAAAAAGTTCCTACTTCTCGATCGACAAAGAAGGGGTCGGAGGAACTAAAATTAGTACCGTAAGCAACTACACAGCTCTGCATAACTCCATCTATAGGCCTTTTGCTCGGGCATTTTCCAAGGCTGCTTCGGACATGAAGATCAAGAGCGTGGCAGCCGTGTCACCATTCAGGGCGTGTTTCAGTTCGAACACCATTGCTAAAACTCCAACAGGACCTTCTGTCCCGACGATTGATCTTGTTTTGCCGGGAAAAGACGTGCATTGGAGGATTAACGGAGCTAATTCGATGGTTGAGATTGATCGGAATACAATGTGCCTTGCGTTTGTGGACGGAGGTTCGAATCCGAGGACGTCGATCGTGATCGGGGTGCATCAATTGGAAGAGAATTTCCTGGAATTTGATCTGGTTTCTTCGCAGCTTCGATTCAGTTCGTCTCTTTTGGTCCAGAACACAAAGTGTTCCCGTCTTTAATTATGATCTTTGTGAATTTATCGTATGTACTTCATTAATTTTTCTATGTTTAGACTATTACTAATTAGTACTGGAATTTATGATGCATTCTCTTTCAGTTTGAATTGAAAAGTCCCCAAGTTTTTAAATTCATATCTCCTTGCAGATGTTCTAGTTTGTTATTTAATATTCATTATTAATTAAAGTTGACACTTATTTATTTTATATAATCATAAATATTCCCACCTAATTAGAAGTAAATCTCATATATATCCAAATTAGGTATCATTCAAAGTGGAAGCTAAGGGAATAATATTCAGAACCTGGAAAAAATATGTAGGTGAGAGATAATCAGACATTACATTGCTGATTGCACTGAAGAATGCGGCCGGTACGCGATGCCACATATATATATCGAATGTAATGTCTGATTATCTCTCACATTACATTCCACTGAAGCGAGGAGGTTTCACAGAATTAGTAATCTTAAAATCGCAGTTTTAACTTTGCCACAATCAAAGCACTCTTGTATATTCTAATTTTCTTTATGACTCTTTGTTTATATAATCTAATTTGTTTATTCAAATGTTGTAATGAATATTTGAATGTCATTTTTGCATTATTCATACAATGCTGGTTCAATATACAATGTTAAAAGCGTAAGAAATCAGTTAAATCTGTATTGAGATATTGCAAAAGATGTCACTAAATCGGTTTTCACAAGATATAAAAACGTCACTGAGTTAGTTTCACAAGATGCAAAAAGAGTCACTAAATAAATTTTGCACCTCACCAAATGCGTCACAAGATCAGATTGACAAGATGCTAGAAGCGTCTCTACAACCGTTTTATAAAAGGTCAAAAGCGTCAATAGATGCATAAAAGAAAGCGCTAAAAAGTGTCACTAAATCTATTTTATAAGAGGCTAAAAAGCGTCACAACAACCTATTGTAATGTCCGCATATGAGACGCTTTAGACGAGCGTCACTAAAGAAAAGAATCACTATATGTAAGATTTCGTGACGCTTTTCAGTGTCCTTATAGCCAGTTTTTTTAGTAGTGTACACATAATCGTGTGACCATCCTTTCAACATTGTTTTGACAACTAATCTTTGATTGGTTATGGTCAAATATCGCCGACATATGGCATATCAGTTATATAGTAAATCTTGTTCAATTTTTCTCCTCTCTCGTCCTAGTTTCTTGTACAACCGAAAAATGTATGTAATATTAACAAAGTAACTGATTAGTATGTAAAATCTGATATTTCAGAAAATGTTTTATGGAAGACAGAATAATATTTCTTTTGTATGGATTCCTTGAGGCGTGATATTATCACTTTCCTAAAGGCAATTGTAACAACAAATTTCGAGTCCTTAAAAATAAAAGACAAGAAAAATTAGTACAAATAAACTTTATATAAATTTAAAAAGAAATTCGGGTTACAATCTCTAATATTCCTCTGATTCAATCCTTCAAGAACATCGATCTTCATAATTTTTTTTTAATTTAGAGACAAAGTCTTCAATTTGATCTTTGTTGAAATTGACTTGAGCTTGAAAAACTTTAATTCGAGGGCGTGAGAGCTTGATCCCGAATCAAAAGGAGAATTTCTTTGATCTTCGCGACGAACAATTTGAATCTTTGGATGAACGCCTTTGAAGATGATGAACTTGAGGGAGAGGATTTGAAGAACTTCTTTACTCCAAGAATGTTTGAGTTTTTGTTGTGTTTTTTCTTCTTGGTGAAGACCTCTATTTATAGTGTTAGAAGGAGAATCTTCTGATGAGATGAATGGTTGTGATCGTTTCTCCAATATGGAAGACATAATTTGAGGAAATCCTTCTTTCCATGATGAAAGATAGTTTCCTTCTTTTGAGATTTGATGACTAGACCTTCCATCCTTTGAGATTTTGATGACTAGACCTTCCATCCTTTGAGATTTTGATGAATAGACTTTCCATCTTTTGGGATTTTGATGAATAGACTTTCCATCTTTTGAGATTTGATGAATATATATTTCCATCCATAGAATATTGGAATTTTATGGAATATTTAATTTTCTCAAATTGCACACATTTAATCATTTAATAAAATAAATGTGTCTACATCAATATTTTCATATTATACTTAGAAAATAAGCCCCCAAGATACAACAAGGTTTAGGAAATTCTATGAGATGCAGAAAATATATATTTTTTGGTTATAAGAAACAAATCTAATTCAGTTTATTTATAGAACACGAAAAGTTCTAACCGAACAGTCAAGTCTCTTTACAAATAGTCATGTCCCCTTTACAAATAATCATATCTCTTTACAAGAGTCATGCCCTTTTACAAGAGTCACATCTCTTCACAAGAGTCATGCCCCTTTACAAGAGTTTTAACTCTTTATTATTTAATTTTGAATTTAAATAATAGATACAAAAATAAATAATCAAGACAATAGTCTTGAACTTTACTAAGTGAGACAATTGCTCACAACTGTAAACTAAAAAATATCCAACAATCCCCCACTAGTTGTGAACAATTACTTCTGCCTAATGAATGACACACATACAAGAAGGTATCTTTCGATTTGAACCTTCAATTAGTGTAAATATCTTAAAGTCCTAACGAAGTTATAGGTGTCCGAAGATTGAACCTCAACTCCACATGTTAGTATCGAAGACATCACACATATATCAACCATTTTAAGTGTCTCATAGATTTCCATCAACTACCTTAGCACTATTATATACGGCCATGTGCTAATCCTGTATAAATGCGAACATTTATAAGAAAAACACATTTTCTTACTAAAGCGGCACAACTTTATGTTCACATAGGTAGAGTTTCTGCATTTGTCCCAGCTGCTGAAGACAATTTATTAGCTAACTCCATTAAGAGCATACACTCATCCTACTTTTTTTCGCAACTGTTAACACTATTTATTTATAGTGCTCCCAAGCACTTATCAAGTGACTTGTTTGTACCCTTTGAACTTTAGAATCAGAGGTTACTGATTTAAAGTTGGGTTGCCATCACTGGTGCTTAAGTTTCTTATTTTAAGTCCTATACCTTAAGTTGTGGACTTCACAAATATTATGGTGATCAACTCAATTGATATCAATTCACGAATATATGAATGTCTCATGTACACGTGTCTAGACTTTCCATTACAAATATCATTATACACACGAGACATTATCTCTTTAATATCACTGTACAAAGAAGTGGCTACCGTAGGTTTTGGCCATAACCTCATATCTATTAACAGAACTTGCAACCATTTACTTCTTTGCCTGTTGCAGCCAGTGTTTTAAAAGGCGTTGGGCGTGAGGCGGGGTGTTTCACATATTTTGGGGCGGGGCGTAAGCCCCATAAATTTAACTTTTATTTAAAAAAAAGGAATAATACTAATAATAAATGCAAATAAACATAAATAAAATCTCAAAAGAACTAAAACACATATAATACTTGTTTAAAAAATATTTTAGCCAAAACCAAGTTGCTAGTAAATAAAAAAGTGCTAGTAAAGCACTCACCAGTCACCGCAAACATTATCATTGTCTAACTATGTGTTGTATTTGTATTGTATAGAGAAAGCATAATCATTATTTATTAATCTATAAAAAGATTAAAAAAAAATAAAGAAGAAGAAAACTTACTGATGGTGACGGCTGCGTGAGTATGTTACTGTATGTGTATATGGAGAGTTAGAATTGAGAATTGAAAGTGAAAAAAAGAGAAGGTTTGACAGCCGTCACTTTGCTTTTTCTTTTTTTTTTCTTTTTTTTTTTTATAGTGGGCCATATTCTCCTTATTTTATTTATTGACTGTTTTTTATTATTTTTGGTGCCTGTTTTTGTTCTTTTTAGCTGGGCGTACGCCCAGCTTCTTGGGCGAAAAAAACTCGCCCAATACGCCCGGGGCGACGCCTTGCCACTCGGGGCGTTCGCCCCGCAAACGAAGCGCCTAAATTGGCCGCCTCGAGGCGCTGGAGGCCTAATTTCGCCCCAGGCTAGTCCCGGGCGCGCCTTTTTAAACATAGGTTGCAGCAAGTGCAATAAATTCGGATTCCATTGTTAAATGTGCAATCCAAGTTTTCTTTTTAGAGGTCCAGCTTATAACCCCTCCACCTAAAGTAAAAACTCCATCATGATGTGGATTTACTTTTACTACTACTTGTCAACCAACTTGCATTACAATATCCTTCTAGCACAGCTGAACTCATATAAACAAGACTATATTATCTTATTTTCTTTAAGTATCCGAATATTCTACTAATAACTTTCCAATGAGCCATGCTAGGTTTACTTGTAGATCTCGCCATCATCCGCACAACACATGTTATGTCAGGCCTTGTGCAATGCATTGCATACATAAAGCTGCCAATGGCACTAACATAATCTAATTATGCAATAACATTTTCATTATTTTTTAATTTGCTTTAAACTAGAGTCAAATGGAGCGTTTGTCTCTTTTATCAAGCATTTTCTCAACATAATGAGCTTGAGTCAAGGAATAACCTTTGTCATGCATTTCTACTTTAATACCTAAAATGGTATCCACTTCTTCAAGATCTTTCATTTGAAAATTTGAAGTTAGATATTTTTTGGTATCTTCAATGCCTTTAATATTCGTACTAAAAATTAACATATCATCAACATATAGGCACAATATCACTCCATACTCACTCGTTACTTGACAATAAATGCACTTATCAGCACGCACTATTGTGTCTAAAACCATTTGATAAGGTTATTGCATCAAATTTCTTATGCCACTGTTTTGGAGCTTGTTTCAAGCCATTTAATGACTTGACTAGCTTACAAACTTTTGATCATTTCCTAGAAGGACAAAACCTTCAGGTTGCTTCATATACACCTCTTCACTCAAATCACCATTTAAAAATGCAATTTTAACATCCATTTGATGCACACATAATTTATGAATTGATGCCAAAGCAAATAATGTTCTAATGGATGTTATTCTTGCCACATGTGCATATGTATCAAAATAATATATGCATTCTCTTTGTGAAAAACCTTTAGCTACTAAACGAGCCTTGAAGGTTTGTACAGAACCATCACTTCTATATTTTTGTCTGAACACCCATTTACAACCAATTGGCTTGGAAACGGATGGTAAATCAACTAAGACCCAGGTACCATTGGACATTATAGAGTCCATTTCATCATTATCAGCTTCTTTCCAAAAAGGAGCGTCTCTTGAAGCCATTGCTTCATCATAGGTATTAGGGTCACTTTCCAAATTTAATACAATAGGTGTTTTGTTCAAGACCTTGGTTCTATCACATTCAACAAGAAAGACAATGAAGTCTAGTGAGATAAAATCAGAATCCAAGAATTTCTCTTTTCTTATTGTTTGACTTCTTCTTGGTTCTACATGTTCATCTATTTCGTTTCTTTTCTCACCGATCCCCACAATTAATCTATTTGATACAACTTCTTTTCCTATTTCATTTCCATTTTTAAAATAGAAAATAATCATGAATAAATTCATCAAAAGTTCAACATGAATGGATTCAACAATGACTTTTGAACTTAATTCCAACATTCTGTATGCTTTTGCATTTGTGCATAGCCAATAAAGACAGCATTGATGCCTCTTGGTCCTAACTTTTACTTGTAGGGATCTAGAACTTTATTAAAAGCAACACACCCCCACACTTTAAAATAACTCAAGTTAGGCTTTCTACCATTGTTCCAAAGTTCATAAGGTGAAGACTTAGATTTCCTTAAATGGAGATCTATTATAAATCTGACATGCCGTCAACAAGGCTTCACCCCAAAGTGAGAAATGCAACTTTGCATTCGTGAGCATCGAATTAACCATTTCTACCAAGGATCTATTTTTTTCTTTCTGCTAGTCCATTTTGTTGATGACTATATGGTGCAGTTCTTCGATGAATAATTCCATGATTCTCACAAAATAAATTAAAAGAATCTGAAAAATATTCACCACCCCTATCACTACGAAGCATTTTGATCTCTTTCTCTTTTTGATTTTCAACAACAGACTTAAAGTCTTTAATCTATCAAATGCTTCATCATCCTTGGTTTTCATCAAGTACACATAAGTATATATAGAATAATAGTCAATGAAAGTGATAAAATATCTCTTTCCACCTCTTGTTAATTGACCATTTAATTCACATATATCAGAATGCACAAGTTCTAATAACTTTGAACTTCTTTCTACCTTTGTAAAAAAGTTTTTTTGGTATTTTGGCTTTAACACAAATTTCACGGTAAAATAACATATTCAAGTAAAACGAAGAAACCATTTTTACCAACACATACGACAAATAAATAAGTCATGCAATGTTTCGTAAACATCTCGTTATGCATATAGGACATGTTCCATACAGATTTTAAAAATCATTTCATTTTGTAACATATGACTGCATGCGCATAAAACATCTATAAATTAGATAATATTGCATTCAATTATTTGCTCTTGCATGATTTTACATGCAAAACTATCTAACATGCCAATTAGTTATAAATAATATGAAATATGCATGCTAGCATAAGTGAATCATGTTATTTGTAGTGATATATTATCATTATATCCAACAGATCACATTGGCGCTTCTAGTTTTTTTTTTCTCAACTTTCTCATGCACACGTGCCCGTCTAAATTTCACACTAATAGTCTCATGGTCGATGCCCATTATTTGGAACAAAAGTTTTAAACACTTTTTGAACAGTGCTCAAATTTGAGGAAAAAGTAATTATATACACAAGGAGTTATAGTACACACTCACTCCTATATTTAGAAACTCAATTTCCAGAATAGTAATCATGATAGCAGAATAATTAATTATGTGCAGCCATATAATTTTCAACGTTTACAAGGCTACCACTATTTCACAGTCCAAGAATTAAAATCAGATGGTAACATATTTAATCATAATAAATCCATATACAAGAGATTCATTTATATAATTGGGTAGAATCTCAACTACAATAGATTTATTGCTCTGGACAAAATCATGCAATACTATGTAATCTGGATTTAACTTTCACACATATCAAACAGACGATTTCTCCAAAATGCACGATTTCTCCAAAATGCATGCATATGTTTTCTGTTGTTCTTCTTCTTAAATGTAACAACATGCAAATCACTAATGAGGATTGATATCATGCTTGCAATGACTCTGTACCCATACTTAAACATTGAAACATAAATCAACCACCTATTAATCATACACGATTAAATGCATAATATGTTCAAAGCACATTTATGATCATGACTTTTATGTATGTGAGCATCATAGTATAACAAATCAAACAATCAAAAATTAAAATTTGAACAAAAGTACCCGATTCAGAAATGAGATTCTGCAATGTATCGTTGCACCAATTCAGGCATCTTTTGCCGCATTTGTTTGGTCACTAATAAATTTTGCATTTTCTGCATCACTTCGACTGGAACCCGGTACTAACATTGGCTGCAACTTTGAATCAAGAATGTAGAACAAATTCGGGGACTGGAGCAGCCATGTCATACGGTCTTGCCATCGGGGATAATTCGTTCCATCAAACCTCTCTAGTTTTATTGATTCATTTTCATGAAATTAGACTTCATCACTTGGATTAAATTCTGCCTCCATTGAAGAATATTGTCTTTAGATTGTAAAATCTGATATTTCAGAAAATGTTTTATGGAAGACAGAATAATATTTCTTTTGTATGGATTCCTTGAGTCATGATATTATCACTTTTCTAAAGACAATATTTTCACACTATACTTAGAAAATAAGCCCCCAAGATACACCAAGGTTTAGGAAATTCTATGAGATGCAGAAAATATATATTTTTTGGTTATAAGAAACAAATCTAATTCAGTTTATTTATAGACACGAAAAGTTCTAACTGAACAGTCAAGTCTCTTTACAAATAGTCATGTCCCCTTTACAAATAGTCATGTCTCTTTACAAGAGTCATGCCCCTTTACCGGAGTCACATCTCTTCACAAGAGTCATGCCCCTTTACAAGAGTTTTAACTCTTTATTATTTAATTCTGAATTTAAATAATAGATCCAAAAATAAATAATCAAGACAATAGTTTTGAACTTTACTAAGTGGGACAATTGCTCACAACTATAAACTAAAAAATATCCAACATAGTACGTACTTGTCAAAAAGATTGTAGCATGTGAAAGATGAAACCTACTATGCGTGAAACGATATATCTATAAATTTCTGATCTTAAGCTTGAGTTACCCTTTAGCGTATAAGTGGGTCAAGAAATAAAAATACCATAGTATGTAAGTTAGTTCAACTTGTTTCATGTATAATTTGCACCGGTTGCTATGAGAAATTATTTGTTCGACGGTCGCTAAAAGGATAATACCATGACGAATATTCTCGCATATTTTAGTACTGTATATGAATATTCGTTTGTGTTTCGTGTTAAATAACTCGCTTTTGTACTATTGCGAGTTGGCTGGAAGCGGGGTATGTTTCTGCATTTATATAGTACATAATAATTAAAAAATGTGACTCTTCATACCTATGAACTTATGTTGATCTTGATGATTGATGACATATGATTTATTTAAACAAACATGTACTTGGATCAATTGGGAATAGGCAACAACATTCAACCATAAGTTTACTGCAGGCAAGCTTTAATTAGAGCGAATTATATATGTACTTCTGTTAAACACAACAATTAACGTTCATCTCTAACCAAGATTATTACCGGTTAGTAATTTTGGTTAGTAATGCAGGTGTAATATTCACAACCCATTCGACTAACTTCATGGGTTATTTGTTAATTTCGAATTTATTGTTATGGGACTTAATTATGGCATTGCATGATGGAAAAGAATATGTAGAATAGCTCTCCTTACTTGCACAACTACACTTGTTGCTTGAAGGAAACAGTAATTGAGTTGATGCACACTCTAAAATCATCATTTGTTTTGGAATAAATTAGAAAATGTACTAATTTGTTGTATCTGTTTAAACTTATATTACAGTTTCTAAATTCTGTAAATTAATTCTTGCTATTTTAGGCTGGAATAATCTCTTTTTTTTTTTTTTCTAATCAACATATCAAGTTCCATCATCATTCAGTCAGTAGCCTACTACCCCTTCTTCTCTTGGCACTTTTATGTGTATTAATTAATTAATTAGCACTATGTAGGCGATGTAGAATTTGGTCAACAAATTAAGTAGTGAGGTTAGTTAAAAAAGATGGAAGCAACTTTTTTTGAAAAAAACAAGCAGTAAAACAATATTTTTGTAAGCAGTATAAGATATACAAAAGTTTAGATAACAACAAATGAGAAGCATTATGTCTCTAAACAATCTGCTGGAAAGTTTATTAATCCAGCCACTAACAGAATAATGAAATGTTTTATCATTAACCAATTGGTCCACCTCCAATCATTTAATTCAGAATAATGAGATTATATTACGCTAATAGCGTTCGCATTCGCAGATTATTATTACTCTTTTTGATACGCTCCACAAGTTACAATCCAAATTTCAGCATATATAAGTTATATGATTAAATTTTTTACGTGAATTGTGTCTGAATTCCACTTATGATGTGACAAATATAAGAAACTTTTCGAGATGTTTTAAGATTTTTTGATATGTTATCAAAAATTCGTTAAAATTGTGTGTAATAGACATAGAAAATTTATATGTTTCTTTTTCACTTAATAAAAAATGAAAACATTCACCTACTTTGGGTGGGAAAAAAAAACAAAACTTTGATCCATAGTCTGTATTGTAGTCGAAACGGCTATTATTATTTACAAAAAGTTGCGGAATCTGCCATTGAGATAAGCATGACATGATATGCATATCGTCATATATATGGAGTATAATTAGATAATAATTATACCATACTGACACTCGTGCAAGTGGTAGCCGAATCCAACTTAAATCACGACAATCAGATAATAAAATATATTACAAGTTTTCTTTTTGATGAAAAAAATATATTACAAGTTTACAACTACCATAGTACTGTATTATTATCTGGCAGCCAATGAACGCCGCCAACATTGAACAACCAAAATTACGATAATGCCATACTTGAGGTCCATTTCATAAATAAAATACTTAATCCAATCTATAAGTGTCGTCGCCGGATAGCCCTTATCATAAAAATTGAAAACTTTTATCTAAAATTCCACTAAACCATGTTTTAGGGTCTAGATTGATAAGAAAATAAATAAATAAAAATTATTTTTTCCAAAAAAAAAAAATGATATTCGAAAAAAAGCCTTAAACACGTGGAACACTTAAACAAACTGGATGAAAGTCCGATTTTATGAAAAGAAAAATAACTAAATCAAAAATGATCAAAACTAGCAAAAACGTCAATACCATGGCCTAAACGAAGAAATCAGGGGCGGAGGCAGGGGGGCAATAGGGGCGGTCGCCCCCCCCCCCCCCCCCCCCCCCCCCCCCCCCCCCCCGCCCCAGCTGCACCTCCTCTATACATGTATATATGTATGATATAATCATATATAAATTGGTGAAATTTTTTCTTTTGACAGTTAATAAATGGCTGAAATTTAGGTAGGAAAAATATAGTTACCAAAGCTTAAACATATGGAATATTGCTGCCTAATTATTATTATGTTTGGTAATTACATTGATGCCTGATTTATTTATTTTTGGTAAATATATATATATATATTGCTGCCTGATTTGAAGCTAATTTCTAGTGATTTCAAATTTTGTATTATATGTGCATATATCAAATCTCAATTTTGGAGATATGTTTTGAGTTTTGACCGGATATATAGTACACGAAATAAAAAGAGATTTGTTTGTTAAAAATTGCCTAATACAACAAAAAATGTTGGTAACTTGTTTCACTATTTTTTAACTCTATTTTAATTTGAATAAGATAAAGGATGATAATTTAATATAACATTTGAGTGCATATATTACTTTAGGATGATTTAAATTTTTCTAAAAACTCTTTACATATTAACATTTATTTTTGGATAAATATTGGTGAAGACAAAACTAGATATTAAAACTAAAATAATTAATACTACACACTAAGAAAGAAATAATCCTATACCTTGATATTAATTTATTTATTATTTAATATCTTTAATCATGCGTGGAGATTACTAATTTTTAGCAACATAAATAATATATAACTCCTAAAAGTGTATTTGTATAAAATACTTTAAAAAAAAATTGACTTATGCAGCTTTTACGATTATATATATTGAATACATGCCTCTTAAGATATTTACTTATCACGATGATTTATTCTTTCTGAAACTAATTAACAATAAAAAAATTATTTTATGTAAAAAAAATTCTTCACGTAATTTCGCCCCCCCAAAGTTAAATTCCTGGCTCCGCCCCTGGAAGAAATTTGTCCAAAAAATGGTCCACATTAGTCCATTTATGATGGATTTAGGCTTTTATTTCGACCGCATCACTTAATCACATAGTTTCCTCACAAAGGTAGATGTTGCCGCTCCACTCACGCTCTCACGACTTCAATGTTGCAACCCTGCTTTTAAAGGCGATTTGAAATTTATAGTTCGCTCACAAAGATTCGTTCAACTAAGTGTTTGCAAATGCTTATAAAATGAGCTTGTTCAATACTTATGCTTAAAGCCACTTTAAGTGACTTTTAATAAAAAGTCGGACGTGTTTGCAAATCTTTTTAAAAAGCTACTTAAATCATTAATTAGGTGTTTGCAAAAATTAAGGAGAAGTAACTTTTCTATTTAAAGACCTTTCAAAAATAACATAATTCCAAAAGCAGTTAGGGAAGCACCCCTCGAAATGCTTTTGCGGCTTATGTTTTTTCTGACTTTTTTTTAGATAAGAAAAAGCAAAAGTCAGCATTCCAAACACTAAAAATGTGCTTTTGCGGCTGCAAAAGCTAACAAGCTCCTTTTATAAGCATTTGCAAACATATCTAGTATTTTGAAAATTTCCAACTCTACCATGAGTTGTTGACCTCCCCAAGGCACGTCTTTTAGCTAGAAATGATAATTCTTGCTTTAGTGACTCGCTGAAGTAGAGAAAACAAGAAAGTCTTGTTACTGTGAATATGTACGACCAAAAAAAAAAAAAAGCGGGCAAAAATTTGGGTATAGTCAATTTTTTATTAATTCCGTATACACCTCTAGTTTGTATATTGCAGAGGAATGGAGGAGCGAGAATTTTTTTTTTAAAATTATATAGATTTTTCCAAAATACAACTATCAATCAATGCTTGATTGTGGCTTTTTATTTATGTTTGGAAGACTTGAATGTTAAATGCGTTGTAGTGGCACTATGTGATGTTGGTTGTTTTTAAATTAATATAGGTTTTTTTTTTAGTTTTATATTATTTGATAGTTGTATTTTGGACCATGAATCAATTTAAATTGTTAATTTATACTTTATGTGGATAAAATTTTCGTTTGCGTCCCAATATTGTATTTTAATTAAGTTACATTGTTGTTTAAGTGTTTTTATTAAGTTAGGATTTTGTTTTTGTTGTTTCTTAGAACGCCAAGTATGTTATGTTTTTGTTTTATATGAACTATTGCTATTTATTTCATCACAATTTAAATCTACCACCCGTCTGCCACCCGCTGAAACCACCCAACGCACAATCCGCATAGTTTAGTTTTTAACTTCACCTGTTTGAATTGACAAATTGATAACCCGTAAATTTTAAATATGATTATATTTTCAATGACAACACGCCCTAATAATAATTCGATTAAGAAATTTGTCACCAAAACCTCTTCTAACACGCACATGTGCACCTCTCTCATTTTGGGGACTTTAACCCTTTCACTATTAAGTGACTTTAGAACTAAAAACACACATTAGACTAACGATGTTTTTAGTTAGGGAGAATTACACAAACACCCCCTGAGATATGGGCTAATTACACAGACACCCCCTCATGTTTAGGAAATTACACAAACACCCCATGTGATAAAAAAAATTTCGCAATTTGTTATGTTTTGCTGAATTTAAATTTCCGTCTCTCGTTTATATTGTAAAATCAATGAAAAATAAACTAAAATTGCTAAAACGATAGAAAATAAGTCTCATTTATTCTGTTTTAGAAAATAAAAAAAACATTAAAAATAAGGTATATTTCGAAAGATTTTGTAAGTTAGTCATCACGTCATTATTGAAATTATGATCCAACACCATAAGTGTGTATATTCGATTAAAAAAACACACTACAAAGGGTGTTTGTGTAATGAGATGCATACTATAGGGGGTGTTTGTGTAATTTCTCAAACATGAGGGGGTGTCTGTGTAATTAGCCCATACCTCAGGGGGTGTTTGTGTAATTCTCCCTTTTAGTTATAATCTTATAAGAAACTAATAACTCTCCATATTTCTGTTTCTGTTTTACAAATACTCTTTTTTCTGATATTTATGTTTTTTAATTAAGAATACTGTGGTCAATTTAATATGTGGTATAGTTAAGTGTTTAACGTTATTATGCCATGTGGTAGCATATAAGTATATTTGCATATTATTTAATTAATGGCTTTTTTTTCTTAGAACCCTCATAGCTCTCTTCTTGTATACACTTTTTTATATTCACTCTTGGCATTTTTCTCCTACCTTTGATAATCCTCTTGAATGTCATATATTTCACCAATCTTAACACCAAGTTTTATAACTCATTTCTTATAATTTAACATAGTGAATATTGTAGTGTAGAAAATCATCGTCAAGTATATAACTATGATAGAGTTGGATGAATGAAAAGAATATTTTATTATTTCGTACATGAGTACTTACATCGTATAATCCAAAGCATACATTAATTACAATTATTTTTTTGGAAATAGTGAGTATCATAATCACAAAATGTATATTTTTATTTCAATTAATAATATGGCCTTTGAAATAAGTATAACATGCAAGTGGAGATTAACTAGATAATTACACCATAAGGCATAATGGTTAACGCATGTTACACCACGAGCACTTAGTGGTATATGTTTTCTAAGAAACATAGAAAAATCAAAAGAAACAAGGCGCGCAGATCAAGTTGCAGACAATTAACAACCTTTGTTAGTATAATTAACAAGACTAACAACCTTTGTCAATATAATTAACAAAGGTTGTTTTTTCTTTAATTTTATTTGTCTTATCATTAATAATAATAAAAATTCAACCGTTGTTAATTATAATCTTTCCCGGCAGCCTACCAACGCCAACTTGTGCAGCAAAATGACAAAAACACCCTCCTGTTTCATGTCCATAAATACTGATGCAATTAATCACACTTCAAATCATCAATTCTACATTAGTACCAACATAACCAAAAGCTAGCATTGGCAATGGTTTCTTTCCAATATCTAATTCCTTTTTTCCTTGATATCCTATTTTCTGCTTCAAATGTCCAAAATGCCCTCCTCCTTCCCATCCACAAGGACATGAAAACATCACAATTCTACACCACCATTGACTTAGGCAGCAACCGTGTCCCAATGAACGCGGTCATCGACCTCGGGGCCCAACACGCGTGGTTCGAGTGTGACGACTATGCCTCATCAACTTACACCCCAACCCCTTGTGGCTCGAGCAAATGTGATATAGCTAGGGGAAGCGGTTGCATAGGATGCAACGGGCCCCCACGTCCCGGCTGCTCCAACGACACTTGTGGTGGTTATGGATTCAATCCTTTTCAGGAAGTTTTAGTATCAGCAGGGTTCGCTGAGGATACATTGTACTCCACAAATCAGCGGCCCGTCCCACAATTTACCTTCAATTGCATGGATTCAAGCTATATGGAAGGTCTCTCCAGTAGAGCAAACGGGATGCTTGGCCTCGCGAGGACCGAAATATCTTTGCACAAACACGTGGCAAATACGTTCGACTTGCCAGATAAATTCTCTATATGCCTTCCTTCTTCAGGGGTCGGAAAATTATCAGTTGGAGGGGCGCCTTCTTCGACTATATCAAAACTTTTAAAGGCAACATCTTTGATCATAAATCCTGTCAGCACTGCGCCTATATACACAACAGGTGACTCATCTGACGAGTATTTCGTTGATGTTCAATCAATCAGGATCGCTGGGGAGTCCTTGTCTGTAAAAAGTTCGTACTTCTCGATCGACAAAGAAGGGGTCGGAGGAACCAAAATTAGTACCATAAACAACTATACCGCTCTACATAACTCCATATACAGGCCTTTTGCTCGGGCATTTTCCAAGGCTGCTTCGGACATGAAGATCAAGAGCGTGGCAGCCGTGTCACCATTCAGGGCGTGTTTTAGTTCGAACACCATTGCCCAAACTTATGCAGGGCCTTCTGTTCCGACAATTGATCTTGTTTTGCCGGGAGAAGACGTGTATTGGAGGATTATCGGAGCTAATTCGATGGTTGAGATTGATCGGAACACGATGTGCCTTGCATTTGTCGATGGAGGTTCAAATCCGAGGACATCGATCGTGATCGGGGCACATCAATTGGAAGACAATTTCCTGGAATTTGATTTGGTTTCTTCTCAGCTTCGATTCAGTTCATCTCTTTTTGTCCAGAAAACAAAGTGTTCCAGCCTTTAATTATGATGTTTGTTAATTATCGTACGTACTTGATAAGTTTTTCTATGTTTAGATTATTTCCAATTTACCAAGTCCTTTAATTTATGATGCATTTCATTTGCTTGTATCGTCTGCTGCATTGCGCTTCAAGTTTTAAATTCATTTTCCCTGACGTTCCAGTTACCATTCAATATATATTCGTTACTAATATAAGTTGACAGTACTTATTAATTTCAAATTAATCAAAAAGTACATTTCTACACAACGATTTTACGTAATTTCAGTTTATTGCAAATCTCATATATATCCAAAGTAACCATCCTTCAAAATGAAAGGGATAATACACACAGGTTAGGGGTCATTCACCATTTAAAAATGAGTCACTTGTAAAGCCAAAATTGGTATAATATGAATAAGAAGATAAGATGACAGTCACTTGTACAAGCTAGTGACTGATTTTTCAATTGTAAATGATTCCTAACTCTATTCGTATATTCTATGTTTTGTCATTGATAATATTTATTCTATTCCTCAATGGTATACCAAACAAAAAAAAAAAAAAAAAAACAAATACTTTAAGCGAAACTGTTGTTAGGGCTGGCAATGGGTAGAATAAAACCCTACTCTTACCCACACCTAATTAATATTCTGTGAAACTTCTTTGGCAAGACCATTTCCTTTATCTGAACATGCAGACTATTATCCTACCTGATCATAAAGTGAAGTGTTTAACATACAAGCAAATTAGTTAAATTAAAATAAATTGAATGTGAATAGAGAAACTGAACATGACTTCAAATAAGTGTGTAAAGTTTAAATTGACTTGTAATTTTATCGGAGAAGTAATTGTCACATAAAATGAATATAAATTATCCATAAAGATGACCCTTTAAGGTTCTAAAGTACCTAAAATTTTAATTACTGATGAATTTGATATTATCCTATCCTTATTAATTGCAATAATACTCTTTGAAATTGCAGTTTAACATCTAGAGTTTTGTTCTTTTGTACTTAGCTAACTCAATGAAGAAAAATAAACACACACGCCAAAATTTTAAAAATAATTAAAATCTATAGGGTAAAGGGTGAACCCGTAGGGCCCATACCTCACCCTGGCCATAATTTTAGATTTTTATAGGGTAAGGTTAAGGGTCTAGACCCTCACTCTAATTTCAAGATATGCGTAGGGTCCTACTCTATCCATTGTATTTCAAAATTCTTTGAATGGAAAGCATTAAAGATTGAAAGGTTCAATCTAGAAATTTAGGGGACCCTTATATTTCTCTCGAAATTTTTTATTGGAGGGAGATGATGAGATCATTAATATAATGAAGTCCAAGTTCTAAGATAGATTCAAATCTCACGCAAGTTCACGTGTAGACTGTAATGATCATCAGATCCTGTTACGTATGTATAGTAGGCAAACTCATCATTAATGTGGGTATACTTTGATACCATGCAGAAATTTCATATTTCTCCTTAAAAGGTCTTACTAGAGAAAGATGAGGACATCATTAGTATACAGAATGCTCAAATTCAATCTAATCAGGCGATGTGTGACGTATTTCAAAAGCTAACTTTTTTTACTTTGAAGTTGTAGGCTATGAGAGACAATATTATTGTCCTGAAAAAGTTGTGCGTTTTGCAGTCAAGTTTTGTCGCAAATGACTTTTATGAAGTAACAACTAATTAGATTGTCCCTAAAAATTCATCTCCAGCAGGCAATTTTCTTACAGTGCTACATCATAACAACGTAGTGGGAAAGGAAAACCAGAAATTTGGCGGAAAAAATTCCGCCATATTGTAGGCCATAGGCAAAGTGCTTATTTATCGATAAGATAAGGGGCCAAAGTAACTTGGCAGATGAGGTTTATATATTTCAGAATGCAGTCAAGTTTGGCAGCTGTTTAAGAAAAGTTCCATTAAACTTTATTTACCAAATTGACTTGACTTCATAAATTAAAGCACTCTCTTCACTTCCTAAAACAACATTGGTATCTATAATAAAAGAAAGGAAGTTTTAGTTTTGTTTGTTAAAAAAAAAAAAAAGATATATAAACTCAAAAGAATCTCAAGCACGTTATCATATTAACGTTTTTCTGTATCACATAAACTTTTCAGGCTTTTTATTAATCAACTCCAATGAGTAAAAACTATGACAACTGGGAGAGACTGGTTGGAGCTGTACTCTTAAAAGATGGACGACGAGCACCAGAACGGTACTGGATGTTTATGAAACATTAAGAGATTTGGTTCCTAAATTGGAGTTGATAATTTCTGATCAATACTATGGGCCATTGAGGAATGAAGCTGTAACTATATATATGTAAAAGACTTGGAGAGGTTATTAGAAAGATATTAACGGAGTTAGAGAACTTAATCATTCTTAAAGCGGCCAAGGCACCGTATCCTGGAGGCGGATTGCATCCCATTACTAGATATGTAGTGAATCATCTTAGTGTTGCATGCCAGTCCCGGCTTACCCTGGAACATGTCTTTGAGGATAGTGTTGGTTATAGAGTAGGGGAGGATAGGAGTTTATCCCCTTTAGCCGTTCAGATGGCATGGATAATGGAGTCGTTGGAGAGTAATTTGGAGGTTACGTCAAAGATTTACGAGGACTCTGCCTTGTGTTCTGTTTTTATGATGAACAACGGGAGGTATATCGTTGAGAAGGTAAAAGATAACGAGTTGGGGTCCATTTTAGGCGATGATTGGATCAGGAAACACACGGCTAAAGTAAGGCAGTGTCATTTGGATTATCAGAGGAGTTCGTGGAGTAAGGTATTGAGTGTTCTAATGGTTGACAATTTTAATTCACTGTCGCCTAAGGAAGCATCTAAGAGTTTGAAGGAGAAGCTGAGCCTTTTCAATTCGTATTTTGAAAAGATATGCACGAGCCAAGCCTCGTGGATGATCGTCGAAGGGCAGTTAAGAGAAGAGCTGAGGATTTGTGTTTTAGCGACTTTGTCTCCCGCATATGGCAAATTCATTGGAAGAGCGAGGTCTGCACCAGATGTAGATAGATACATCAAGTACAGCGTGGAGGATGTCGAGGCCCGGGTAAGTGAGTTGTTTCAAGCAGGGGGTAAGAGGTCGAAGAAGATAAGAGACAAGTAACCAAGTTATGCATTAGTTTGTTGTATTCTGCAAGCGAATTTATAGCTTCTGCCGATTTGTTTGTGTATTCTGGTATTTGATCTGCAGTGATGTTTGCACTCTTTACACCACTTCTATGTTAAAATTTGACAATGAAGATTGTTGAGATGTGTAATTCATTAATCAATAAGTTCCATTTGCTGAATTGGTTCTTGTGTGTGTACCTAATTGCCATCTCAATTAACTTGGATTTGAGTGTCTTCAAAGGCTGACAAGCCTAGCTAATACGGGAGGTGATGTACAAAAATTATCATATTCAACGTCCAAATTTACTTCTTATTAATTAAAAGTTTTAGGGGCGTAGATGTGATGTTATATGAAAAAGAGTGTACTTGACATTAGATATTTAGATGTAAACTTGTATAAAGTTTCGACAATTATTTTGTTCAAGAAACGATGCAGATATTAACACATAAGCTAAAACTAACACATGAATGAACGAATTATAAGACAAATTAAATACAAAAGTTGTGGTGTGTGAATTTTAAAGAGAGAACAGTTTTAAAGCTAAAAAGAAAAGTTAAAAAGTTGCACACGAACTATTGAGAAGATATAAGTTTAACATCTTGCGCACAAGTTCAAGCCCTCTTGAACAAAACAAGTTTTCGAGGCACAACGTGCACCACTAAGCAACTTTTGAAGCTTAAGACTACCCCTATATAAATATGATATTTGCATAACTCTAGAGAATGTTTATAGATGTATAAAATAATTGTACATACAATGCTGAAACGTGTGCTTGCATGATCCTATTCCTAAGAGTAAGGGGAGCCCCAAAAGTCAAATTTTACACAATCATAGAGGATTAGTTTACGGGCTTAACTTGCCAAAGTTAATGCTGCAAATTACAGGCCTTAATCTAGCCTACATCATTACAAGCATTTGATCCACCGGATTAATTCTACAATAACACACATTAATCTTGCGTGAGGAGCCTTTTTCATCACCACTTCACTATATCTCTCAACACTTGTTTAATGTATACATGCCTCAAATGTTATCTTTTTCATACCCGTTTACTTCACATACAACAATCATAGCTCACATGTACACTTTTGTACTTGACTTTACATTTATACGTCTTCTTATCGGCAACACATTTATTAAACAGAAGAGTATATATAAAAAAAAAATACTCTTCATATGAAGTTGCGGAAGGTTAAAACTCATTCGTGAAGCTCATTAATTATACAAAGAGAAAGAATATTCGATCAAGACCTTACCTTAAAACGATCAATTGTGTTGCCTAGCTAAGTCAATTTATTTAATATACAAACACCTTTTTATTTCTAAGCATACAAATAGATCACTCTACAATACACAAAATTCCTTCACGCTAATCTTCCATTCTTCTTTTGATAGCATTTAACTCGTTATGTTGTGCAAAGTGTTTTTCAGCCCCATATTGTGATGATCATTGTCCTCAATCGTAATTCGTAACCAATCGTAGCCCCAAAATTATATATTGAATTCATTCCAATAAATTAAACAGGACTTCAAAACCAAACAATAATCCAGGTCGTCTAACACAAAATTTCGAATTATATGACTTCAAAAACCCAGAATCAAATTAACGAGAATGATATTGCATATCATTTGTCGGATCATATATATGACGTCGTCTTCTTCTTTTCTTTTTCTCTTCAGAATACTAAGAATAAAAATCATCATCCATTTAACAAATTAGATTGGAACGTGCTGCACAATAGATGATCAATATGTTCTAGGCATGTCTATTCTTTTCATAAAAATGATTTAGTAAAAAAGGAGAAGGAGAGTACAAGTAATACTCTCAAAGAGTACAAGTTCCAGGAGCAAACAGCCAAGAAGAAACACTATCAATTACAATCTAATAACTTAAAAACGAAATAATAGATATTCTCTAGACTTAAGCAATTTAACTAGGTCTGCGAAAATTCATATCTATAACCATCTACCAATGCTAATAACATGAATAAAATCTAAAAACTCTCTCGCACAAAAATCATCACACCGGTGGCATTGCCACGGGATGAATGTACCCCGAGTAACCAATACACCAAGAAATAATAAGAATTAAAAGGATAGTAACCACTAAAGAAATCCCATAAATGGAGAGTATCATTCCATGGTAATCTGTGAATTCTTTTGCATTTTCAGGATGACCAACATTCGATTTCGGTATATTCATTCGAAAATTATAATACACTCGAAGTCCAAAAAGTCCCAATAACATCCCAACTCCATGTGTAGTAGCAATATATGGATCAAAGGTCGGTGTCGCACAAGCGTAAATAAACCAAGCAAGCCCGTTAAAAGAGCTAGCCAAGCAGAACCAAAAAGGCAAGAACTCGACGCTCTTTGTTTGGTACACCTTCTTAACGATGGTCAGAGGAGACGCATACATAAGAATTCCAGATACCACACAAAGTGGTCCAATAAGCCTATAATGCAGCAATAGGAGCAAAGAATCCTCGTCAACGGTGTTAGACCAATGATACACCGTAAAACCCCCGGCGATAAACTACGGTAACATAACAAAGGGAAAACTGGCCATGATCAAGTTGTAACTTGTGGTAGTGAGGCAAGCAAAAATACCTATGTAAATAATAAAAATGTGTGTGCAAAATCACTTGATACAAGTATGCACAAAAACCGTAATGTAATTGTTGTTTGTTCATCTAGCCCGAAAGTACTATATAACAGCCAAAACCAAGCATTTATGAAGAGTGTGACATATAAGTAGGGGTGGAATTGTTCTGTGGATTTCTTTTTGATCATTCTCCAGAAAGTTGGCACGGGAGAAAGATAGAGTGCGACCAATGTCACACATGCTATGCTGCCCAAAATTATGTCAATTTTTCCATCAACAATTAAGTCAAGCTTACCATGCACAATATCCTTAATTGTGTCAATACTCATATTACTCATTGCCTTCACTTGTCAAATTAAGACTGTCGTTATGGGATGATGCCTAGGGTTTTGGAAATTGGAGGTTTAGGTAAACTAGGGTTTGTGCACCTGTGTATTGTTTGCAAATGAAGACACTAGTTAAACACGTGATTTTTGACTAATTTGGATGAGTGGTAAAATGCATAAATGCAGAAAAAGTTGTTTTTCTCCAAGTGATCATTGGTAGCACTCGAAATTCTAGATAAGAAAGGAAAATATAGGAAATCTTTTTGTAAATCTTTATCCAAAACTTTATAATATTTCTCGATTTCTTGATTTCTCTCCAAAATTTATCTAACACTTCACTACAAAAATATATTGGACAAGATTCTCGCCATCTTTTAACTTTGGGATAATTTGCAAAGGAAGTGGCATATGTAATCAAAGAATATTATTCTCAAAAATTTTGATTTATCTCCAATACAAAAGGTGGGAAAATCTAATACTCTTTAAAAAGAAATTCTAATTAGAGATAATCGTATATTAATATAATCGTAGGTCCTAGCATTAAAGTCCAATAATTTTTAGAATCGTTAATTAAAAGTTGAACATAATTCTATGATAAACTAGAATAGTTTAGAGATATCCTTATCATATAATCAATACAATTATATCTGACCAATTACTAATACATTTTAAGATTAAGTTAAACATTACATTCGTTTCCCTAAGATAATTCCTCAAGTTTGTAAACATCCTACCAAATTCGTATAAAACGTTATGGACTAGGCCCATATGTTTTGGGGGGGAATGAATAGGCCCATTTGATGTCCAATAAATAAAGTAACACCACTCTAAAGTTTGAATAATTTTACAGGTAGACATTTTACATATTTTTTTACACTTAAATATGCCCCTATTATGTTTCAAACTCCAAAATAAAAACTAAAGTTAGACTAAAATTCAGGATGTAAAGACGTAACTTGTCCAACTGTATATATATATATATATATATATATATATATATAAGATTCGAGAGTTTCCTAATAGTCTAATACTAATATAATATAGTACAGTAATTTTTTTGTTTGAAACAATAATACAGTAACTTTACATAGGATACGGTAGGACCGTTTAGAACTAATAACAATAGTGAATAGACCACTAGACGTAATGATGATAAAAAACCTTAAGTACTGTACAATGATGAGCTATGGGACCCACAAGGAAAATCTTCACCGTTGATCAGCATCCGTTGTACTCCCGTTCTAGATCAGCTTCACTCGGCTAAAAGAGTAATTGGCTCGGCTAACAAACGGCTAAGCATAACCATGTCCTTGTCTTTTTTTTTTTTTTACCTTTTTTTATTATCATATAATGAAGAGAAGAATAAAAAAAAATGTTCGCCTGCTGCACGTTTTTACCTTTAATAAGAAAAACTCGAGCTGATTGATATTTAGTTATTATTTTTTTATATTCAAATGTTTAAATTTCAAAATTAGATCATCTCTTCATTTTAAGTTTTTTGATTTGTCACGTGCATGATAGCTATTTCGGGCACGGTTGTTGTGTTATGATTTTACAAAAAAAAGGATGAAAAATCCCTTATGCGTGGTCATTTTAATTTTTTAATTCTTTTTATGATTCAGTAAATCTCAAAAAGGTGACATTATTTCTCTGTGAAGTAAGGTTCACACACGCACTCACACAACAACCCAAAAAAAAAAAAAAAAAACGAAGAGGATTACATTGTCATAAGACTTAGAGTATCTTTTGTACATAAATGTAAAGATCGATTAATGCAGTAAGAAATAGATCGACTTAGAGTTTTCTGAGTTTTCTTTTTTTATATTCTCTAACTTTTATTCTAATTTAAAAGTCAAGAGCAATCCTTTAAAAACCTAACACAATCACAGAATAATTAATGTAAATTATTAGTAAATTCTTAAATAATCTCAAAAACTTACAAATAGTTCCTCGAATCATATTGGATATTTACTAAAACACCTAAAAATTATTCACTTCTCAACTTAAATTGTAGGATACATTGAGGCGCCCCTAACAAAAATTAAATGAACTTTTGCAACTCAACTTAAAGTTCCTTCTTATGTTAATGGTTCAGTAAATAATAAAGTAAAAAAACAAAAAAGATATATGGATATAAAATCTTTGTAGAGAATCTGAAAGTGACAGTGTGGAAATAGTTTTACTTTCAGTTGAATGTAAAAAAAAAAAAAATTCTTCCTGCGACAAACTGCAGATCGTACTACTTTCTGTCTCCCCAAGATTTTAGGCTTCAAAGTCAAGCCCTGTGAGCTGTAACAAACTTAAGATTTTGGATGTTTAAAATAGTAAATAATAATCATGTGAATTGATCTATGCAGTAAGTTCCAGCCCATGACGTAGATTCCCTCTGATTTTTTACACGAAAATTTAAATTCGAACTAGTATCGCGGATATATTAGTTGACTGCAGAAAGGATTTTGTGACACGAAAGGCATAAACGACGTAAATTCGGACTTGTATTGGAGAAGTTTTGAGATCCCTTAACAACTATGTCATCGAACTTTACAATTTCTATCTCATATTAGATATTGGTAATAAACATTGAAGAGATTAGTACCTAATAGTTGTAGTGACATTATCTAAAGAGTAAAATGCATTAAACTCTCGACCTGCTCCTATCTTTAAAAAAGTGTGTGAATTGTAATCTGAGTAGTTGATCAACTGTCCAATTTGAACACATTTTTACATTTTCGACCTTTAGATTAGGTCTAAGGCGGCACTTTTCATAATTGGGGGCAAATTGCACATGAGCAATAGGTTGGGATCGAGGTTTGATGCATTTAACCCTTATGTACAATGCATGTCCTTATTTGTGGCAAGAAGTATGAGTTAACGAAATAAATTAATGAAAATTTCGGTTATTGAGTCTAATTGATTGTATATCAAATTTATGTTTGAAAATTGTGATCCTAATTTTCTGGCAGTATTATAAGTTGTTTTCGTGAAAAATCTAATTTGAATTGTGCCATTGATATAGATAGCTTATGCATGAGTCATTATAATTTGATTCATTAAAATAAAGAACACGTCTTTTATGATGGAGTATATAAACCAATGGATAAATCCATTAAACACCCCAACTTATACCCTCTTTTACAAGTTGCCATCTAACTTATTATTTTTTACAACTAACCCGCTATTCTATTAAAAAAATGTGTGAACCGCCCCCTGAATCCAAATCCAACCATTGAATGTAACCACATTTTTGCATTTCTATCCGTTGAATTTGGCTTCGGGAGGCGGTTTGCACATTTGAAATAGGTTGGGGGTTAATTATAAAAATAATAGTTAAGTGGCACTTATAAAAATAGGTATAAGTCGAATGGTTTGATGCATTTTACCCTAAACCAATTAGTCTCTCTATCTTTTGTTATTTGTTTTGAGTATATTCTCCTTCCATTGCATTGTGGCATAACAAAAGTACGTATGATTCAGATAGACATGGATATTATCAATATATTAGCGGTATATTTATCTCTGCATATTTTTCAAGCTCTTTTCCTTTTTGAGAAAATTTCTGATTCAAAGAAAATTATGCATATTCTCCAATATCTTAATAAACTCATGAAAAATAGACTACACATAATCAAGCCACCCCCACCCACCCCCGGGCCCCGCCCACCACCAAACCCACACCCCCATGTGATGTTCTGCTAAACAATATCTCGGAGTTTGAGCTTTGAATGAGGAATTTCCCTCGAATTTAACCCCCTAATGTAACCTACTTTTTTGACTTGTATCGATCACAATAATTAATTATTATACTTCTTTAATCATACATATTAAACACTTGATATTACATCTAAACCCTTCAAGTTTAGTTTAATTAAAAAAATCTTTCTTACTGCTTTAATAATTAGAAAGTCAGTTCTTACTTCTTCAGATTGCGTATGAGACTCAAAGAGCATATAAAAATAAGGGATTAGGGATCCATCCAAAAAGTTTTTTCAAACTTTATAATATCTTCATTATAATTTAAAGCCTATCTATATTGTTTTTTCAATGTCTCATGAGGTGTTCATGTAAATATCTAAATTATAAACCATCTTTTATAACTAAACAAAAATTTATTCACCGTAATATCTTCAAATTGTACATAATTACATAAACAGTATATTTTTTTAGTCCGATAAACTGTTACAAATACTACAATAAACGCTGTTAGAGTTTTGAAATATTGCAAGTTAGCTCCCTCCAGGGCGGAGCCAAGATTTTGATTTAGGGGGGCGAAATCACGTGAGATTTTTTATCTATAAATATGGCTATTTTTATCACTAGTTATTTTTAATTTATTTCAAAAATGATAAATTATTGTAAAACTATTAATACCTCAAGAAATGGATATTTGATATAAAAAAGACTTACAGAAGTAACGAAATGATAACTAATTTATTTAGAAAAGAACACCAAAACAAAACTACATCAATATGCACAAAAAATGTCATAAACTAGAAATATTGTATATGCTACTAGAAGTATACTATTTTTTTTTTTACTTAGACACAATTGAATCGCATAACATTGAACAATTTATTTCTAAATGTGCATTATTAACGCATTACTTAAGAGAGAATATTTGATTTTAATATATAATTTTGTCTCACAAACCTTTTCACCAAGAATTATACTTTTCACCTAAGAAAATGTTAAATTACGCTAAAAGATAGGTATGCTCAAATGTTGTATTAGATTTTCACATTCCACCCTTTATTTTATTTACGACGTGAAAAGAACATGAAAGAATAAAGATAAAAATATAAAAAGTATGTAACAAGTTAAGAATAGATTATAATAAAAGTAAGAAATTGAGTTAAAAAAGAAGAACAAAAGAATCAACCAAGAATTATATTAAATTTTGAGATATTTAATATAGAAAGATACTTAAATCATGCACTAATTCACCCATTAGCACTCTTAATTACGTCATAGTTGTTGTTATCCAAAATTCAAATCCCCTAAAATTGCATAAATTCCATATATCTCTCTTAGAAGTTAAGAATCTTATCTTAATCAAATCTTGTTATTGAAATCTTTTATAAAAATCATAATTATTTTATAGTATATTATAAACCAAAATAAATTACCAAAACAATATTAATATAAACCCAAAATATCTATAGGTATTAGGGGTGGGGTAAGAGCGGGGTGGGGGAGGGGGGGGGGGGGGGGGCGGCCCCCCGCGCCCCCCCCACACCTTTTGGCTCCGCCCCTGGCTCCCTCTCTTGAATATTTCTTCAAAATATTAAAATCAGCACAATAATTCAATTAAAAATGTTTTTATATTCTCCTATTATCATCTAATCGAGCTCTTCCCTCGTAATACTTCTTAATTTAGTTCAAGTAATGTAATATCGTTTGTTCTTTTTCATGTAAATTTTTTTCCAAAAAAGAATATGTACTCGGATTTCTAGGCCTGGTTCGGATTTTAGGAGACAACGTCATTTGATTCTTCACATGTGCATTCGTACGGATTAAAAATGTTGAAAATGATATGCAGTCTTTGATTTTAAAATGACATCTTGAAATGTCCTTAAGGTGTGATTATAATAACTTAATGAAACTTCTTCGAGAAAATGAAAGAAAATTCCAACGTTACCAAAACTATGATTCAAATAATACCAAATATAAATTAAATCACCATGTCACATACAGCTCAATGCAATATATATAATATACGTAAGTCTCTATTTTTTCCGCATGTATGTCGCAACTCGTATCTCATTATTTTCTATGTAATTATTATATTCCACCCTAATTACTAACCAAATAAATACGAAAAACTTAACGGGAAACATTTTTTTGCTAGCGTTCACATAAATAATTTAGGGGACAAAAGAAAAGCTGCCATGCTCGTTGACCGTAATTCAGAGTCAGAAGTTTTGTATAACCTACCATTTTTCTTTGTTACTCTTTTCTGCTACAAAGTTGACCAAATGAACCGACTTTATTAAGCATGGATGTTTTAAAACGTCTGCAAAATTGCCTTGGTATATCCAATTTCAGACATGCATGTCGAATGGCTTCAACAAATTAAATTCAAATTGAAAACGATCGAATATATGAATAGAGACAGAGAGGACAGTTCACCTGCTAACTTTTTCTTCAGTTCATACGTTTAGCTTTGTCATCTGTGCCATGAAATTTTTTGGGATTTCTTTTGGATAATATATACACAGCGGAGCTAGAATTTTAAGTTAGAGAGCGAAATAGCACTGAAAAATTATTTTATATTTTTTTCTAGCTATAAGGATGAAAAAATTCGCATAAATAATTTCTTATATTTTTTAGTAATTAATACTCATAACTAACATGATTAGTTGACAATAAGGACAATAAGAGACTTACTACTAAGCACAAGCGCATGAGCATCCATGTTTAGATCATTTAAATATTAAAAATATTTCATAATTATTTCAAGCTACATCATCAATTGAAGTCTAACTGCAGATATCCGATTTTTTCCACTTATAAACTGCACAACAAATATAGCTATATAATAACATAACATAAAAATGAACCCATTGTCAATTAGAACAACACTTAATATATAACTAAAAACATAAACCAAGGAAACATTAAAGAAAACACGCCTACACTTCACAAACTCATACTACACATATCCGATACACAAGTCAAAATGATAAAACACGTTACAAATATTTATTTCATCCTAAATCAAAACACTTAAAACCATCTATTAATTAACCCTATTCACGTTTTTAATATACGTGCGCCTCATGTCAACTTCCATCACAACGATATACTTGCACATCCACAAGTTCTTGGCCAGTTCCTCTTTTGCTTTGGACAACTCCTTTTTGCTGACACCCTCAAGCGCAGCATTAGCTCTTTGTACCAAATCGTCGCTAATTTCATTCGGATCTGTCCAAATCTCAAACTTTTCGCTAGTGCCGGTGCACCTGGACCGTTTACGTGGTGGGTCTCGCAACTGTCAGTAACAGAACCACAAGGTCCAACTTTTGGGTCCTTGCTATTTTGGCTAGTCATTTTTTTTTTAAAACGAACGTTTTTTTTTTCTTCTCTCAAAATCAAGATTTTGTGACTACTTTGAAGTGAGTTTGTTGGAGAAAAATGAGAGATTTTATTTTGATGAGGATGTGGTTAAATTGAGGGTGGAGTTTTAAAAAAAAAAAAATGGGCAAAAGATTAATCGTAATAGAAAAAAAATAAAATCTAGTTGATTGATGTTTATTGTTCTTTGATTGATTGATATGATATGACAACTAATGGAAGAAGGAAAAACTTGTCCGAATTAAATGGACTGATAGTTCCAGACCTCAGTGCATGCGTTGGGCTCAAGAAGAACAAATTAATAGAGTCAAGTTTTTTGATAATTCAAGAAGTAATTTGTCTTCCGGTTAATTTTCAGCTATGTATAATGTAAGCTAATCTCATAAGCACTCACATATATGGATGTCCCTTTTTCTCAATTAAACTCATAATACATTGTCAATTTTATTATCACTTTAATTGAAAAAAAAGGACATCCATGTGAGTGCTCATGAGATTAACTTACATTATGCATATAGGTCAAAATATTTAAACTAAAAACATTTTTTTTTTGGTTGAACGAACTAACTACCTTTCGTACAATGTTTTAATAGGTTAAAGAGCACGTCGCTCGGTTTAATTGGTTTGGAGGCATTTTGCAAGAAACTCTAAAATTTAGAGGATTCGACACAATTAACCACTATATATATATATATATATATATATATATATATATATATATATGTGTGTGTGTGTGTGTGTGAGCGCGCGGGCGCGCGTGTGCACTTACCCGTATTCTACAAAAATGTTAAAAGTAGTTAGAAAGTATTGTGTATATTAATTGAAAAATCTATGCATTATATGCATGCAGAGTAGTATAATTAAAGAAAACAAATTTTTTCAGTGTATTACTATATATATTTATGTATTTGAACTTATTAAAATGTTAGGACTCTTTTTGTAGTTAGTTCAAATTTAATGAATTGAAATATAATTATCCAATTTCTTGAGTTAAGTTGCTTGAGAGAAAATTCACGGTACAAGATGGTTTCAATTTAATTTTGGGGCGCATGCGCCATTGATTACCTCGAGAAAGAAGGCAATCCCGCAAATTAGCTCAAAGGCAAAGTCACGAGTTGTACGAATTGTGGAACAAATAATAATAATAATAAAGGACCCATTGAACGTTCTTTTTCAATTTGAGTCAAAAACTTACGGAGGACGACACCAAAAAGAAGAAAAGGTGAATGAAAATCACGAATACGTTCATGATTGTATTTGACAAATTGAAGATTATGAAGCATTGGATTTATTCATAATCGAAGTAGTTATCTTCTTCTAAAATCAAAGCTAGGCATGGATTTTAACTAGATGAAGTTATATTTACGACTCATATATATATGGTCTTATTGTAACTATCTGTAAAATCCAAGAAGTTATGAATTAATCCATTCTGCAATGTCAAAAAAATAAAATAAATAGTCCGTGAATGTTTTAATCAGAGAAACACAATTTTGTAGTTGCATGGGCATTATAAGTACTTCTTTATGACTGATAAGTCATATTTTTAAAAATTTTAGAAATTGTCTCTGTGATTTCTTTGGGAAATCATAACCAGGCCAAATTTAAATGTAATTCTTCTTTTAACACATTATTTAAGGGTGTGTCATTAATGTTACGAATTTGATATGATGATAGAAGAGTATACATACTGAAAACAATAAAATATACATAAATTTGTTTTACCTTAGTTTGTCAAAAAGACAACGTTTCAAAGGGCTGCCAACTCAAAATTTTTTACTATGTTTGATGGATCAAATAGCAATTATTCATAAGATGGTTGTTTGTATCAAGTACACCATCTGATTAGTGTCCTATAATGACCCCAAAAAAGTTAGGTCAGGGGTTAGCGACTCCAAACTTTCGAGCATGGGACTATGGGAGGGCAGCCCCTTACAATCTCTAAGTTGGATTATAGTTCTAAAATATGGGCTTATATTACAATAACATATAAATGAATATTTATATTAGGGACACAATCTAATTAGATTCTAAGCATACTTACCCGTAATGCTCTAAAAAAATTCATATAATGCAATATCTGATACTTATTGGATGTCAATACTCATGAATATTTCTCATACACGTGTCAGACGAGCCACATAAAGTATTTCATAATTAAAATAAAAAAAATTATGATTACCCGTGTTAGATACCTATCGACGACGTACCTAACCCTTTTCGACACAACTTCAACCCCTATTATATTTTTAAGTTTATTAATATAAAATCAGATTAACAAAGAATATCGAAAAGAGGGACTTATGCTACACCTTTAACTAAATTTGTTATTATATTTTTCGTCTTTAATGATCTTTTATATTATTTAGAGGCCATATGTAAAAAAAAAATATTCAGTTTGTAAAATATGATGCTAAAATTATAATTTTGTCTATCTTAATCATATATAATGCACTTAAATCAATTATTTTTGTACTACATAAATATTATAGATATATATATATATATATAGACGTATCTATATCGCGCCATTATTCTTGCATTTTGAAAAAAAATCATATTATCGAGATTATACATATCTCGATGTTTGTTCGTATCCTTGCAGCATAGCTTAAAGGGATATGAAACTCCAAACTTTGGAGCATGGGAGAGAAGATTAAAAATCTAAATCGAACGCTCCCACCACTTACCTGAGCCTATCGACCAAGTACAGCTCATTTAAAGCTCTGCGCTTGGGAAACAGAATACTACTAGAGTCGAGTAGAGTAGTACGTTTGGTACAAAGTACACAGTGGGACCCACTACAATGCAATTTAATGCGACATGGGCCCCACGAGTATCGTACACCATCTTCTTGATACAAAAATTCGTCTTTTTTCAACAAATCAGAGGAATCAAAACAAGACAGACCTAAAAAGAAACGGTGGGGCCTGCCACACTGGAACCTTCTCTCTTTTTGATGCCAATTCAATTAATTGATGATGAGACTGTACAATTTACTAGAAAAACTATTCTGTGTTAGAGTGTCAACGCCCCTTGATTTTCGCAAATTACTAACATTTATATAAAGTTAAGTTAGCTTGTCTTTGTCACTGTTGCTAATCTTAAGAAAATATCTAACTCCATATATAAATTTTGTAAAGAATCAAATGAAAAGTATCGACAACTCATGCCCGTGACTGATTAAGATATTTTGAGAGTATTACTATTGAACATTTGGCATTATTATAAAAACAATTCCCGAGGAGATTAAAGCAGGTGAGGTTAAATAAAGTTAGTGATTTTTCTTTGAGTTTTAATATGGAAACATCACCTAATAATTTAACTTTTACAAAAATATTCTTAGGGATTTTTGAAACCGCATTGTGTTACGTTAAATTAATAAATATGTAAATTGCTTCACAGGAAAAATTATGGTAAATAATCTTTTTTTCTTTCTATATGGAATTTTAGTACACGTGCCCAACATCAGGAGCAGGAGACCAATTTTAAATCATAAAATGACATGTTTACTATTTTCTCTTAAAATCGTATATTTTTTCTTGAATTTTCGTCATAAGTTGCCAAAAGCTGAAACCATACTTTTAACCGAGAGTATTCATCAATTGACGCTACAAAACACACAAAAATTATAATAGGGAGCAGTTAACAATTTTTAAAATTTCATGGTCTCATTTATTTTTCAATTTATCAAAGAAGTAATGTATCTATTTAATATGACCAAAGACTAATGTGAACTTAGCTTTAAAACTCGACTCCAACTTTAGAGAGGCATAGGTACATATGTGTGCAATGTTATACAATTTAGAAAGTGTCTATATAATTAATTATTCTCTTTTTTTCTTTATATGTCTATAAAATTATTCAATTTTAGAAGAACGTATGAACCGTGTAGGTATAATAATATGATTATCTCAAAACACAAAATGTTTTCATTGGTTGATTAAAGAATTTTATTTCCACTTGTTTTAATTTAGTTAAGGATCTATACTTCTAGCCGTTGTGTCTTTCCGTACGACAACGTCTGAATCTTGTCAAATCATTCCTTTTATATGTCATCTATTATGAGTATATGTTTCGCTGTGATCGAATTTTTAATAGAAATTATCTATCATATAATATATATCAAGGTGGATATTAGAGTATGGTTTAGGTGAAATGTTAAATATTTGGTTTTACGCTAATTATGCACTTATGGATGTAAACTTTTAATTCTTCAGAACACAGTGAAATGCACTTCAAATAGTGATAATAGTAATGTATTTTATTGGCAAACATTGAAGAATATAGTGTCATTACCACTTTTAGAGCACCATTATTAATTTCATTTTAACTTCTCATCTATAGTGCATCTATACTGATATACATATTTAGTGGTTGAAAACTAAAAAGCACCAAGTTATTGTTCTCATAAAATGGAATTAGAGCCAATAACCGTGTATAATGTATTATACCAGTATGCAATTAATACTCGTAAAATATAAGCCCTGATATGTGATAAATGCTTACGTACCCAAAATGCAAGACACCACTAAATCAAGCAAAAACCACTTAGTTGAGTCTAAAAGGGTGATTGAAAGTCCAAAACACTTTCATTGTCACATATTACTAAGGTTGTCTAATTTCATCATTTCCCATATAACTTCACTATTTAATACTCGTTGAATTTTTTGTTTGGTCACCGGAAAATGATTGCATGTGGCAATGAATAAAACAACGCAAGTTCCAAGCTGAAATGTATTTTTCAGAAGTTATTGCTAATTAAAAGAAGGGAGAAAAATCATATGCGCTCTTAAACCTTTTGCCGTCCATTATTTTGTTTTTCTTTATCGTTCTTTTTATGTCGTGTCGCATGTGAATCACACTATATCAATAAGTATAAAAAAGAAATCTAGTAAGAGGAGTAATAATCCAAACATAACAAAAATCTTGCTTACAAATGTAAGGCAACAATACAATGATAAAATATATGCGAAAAATTCAAAAGATACATAGATTTATTTCCACAATACTATGTGTAAATGCGGTTTTAAAACCATTTTTTCATTATTTTCGATGAGTCAAACTACAATTACACATCACTCCACTATTTATGATGTTAAAGACGCCAACCATAGTTATAATTTTATGTAATCTATCTATAATTACATTTTTACAACAGAGACTAGTGTATACTAACTCAGACTCCAGAACCCCGCCGTACTATGTGTGTACATATATTAGACCCGGACTCGTTCATCAAATGGAATGTGTAAATACAATTGCCTAAGTTATATATAATGTCTTACTTGTTAAAAATATTCTATTATAAGCAAAAAATCTAACTAAAAAATCTAAATAAATATCAGTACAGAGATAATATATAACTTATGGCTGAGCCAATTATATTCGTCTGCAAAATAAGTACATTAAAGCTACACCCCCTGAGGTTTGGTGTAATTACGGATACCTCCCCTGTGGTTTGAGAAATTATAATGACATCCCCTGAGGTTTGAAACCTTACCTCCCCTCTATAATTTAAGGGTTGTTTGTGGTGTAATTTAGGATATCATTAGCTTATTATATTTAGACCACTAAAGTTTAGGATAAGTATAAAAATATTTTTTGATGTTTGAAAAATTAAAAGGAAATACTCCATATAATTTTAGATACTACTATATTATTAACTAAAAATATAAAAAATGGTTAAATTAAAATTTTAAATATATAATCTGAAACATATTTTTGAATCAAAACATTTAATTTTTAATAATAAAAAAACAATTCACACAAACTTCGTTCAAACACAACTAAATACTCATCTTTATGCCATTCTTCTCATTGCAATTGTAACCTGACAATATTTTTGCAATAGAAGAAGATAGTACAACAAAAATTGGTTTCAAATATTGAAAGAAGAAGAATACTCCAAAAAATAGAACATGCAGAAAAGGCAGTACATTTCGGTTGCTTGCTTTGTCAAAAAGTTCAAAAAAACTCGCTATCTAGAACTAGTGATCACGTCCAACAAAACTTGCTATCCTAAATGCACTGCCTTTTCTGCAGTTTCTATTTTTGGAGTATTCTTCTTCTTTCGATTTCTTAAACCAATTTTCGTTGTGCTATCTTCTTCTATTGCAAAAATAATTTTTAAGTTACAATGGAATGAGAAGAATGCAATAAAGATGAGTATTTAGTTGCTTTTGAACGAAGTTTGTGTGAATTATTTTTTTATTTATATATTAAAAGTTAAATGTCTTGGTTCAAAAATATATTTTGGATTATATTTTAACTTATTCTCAAATTTAAAGTTTTAATTTATTTATTTTTTATATTTTTAGTTAATAATATAGTAGTTTCTAAAATTATTTTAATAATTATCCTAAACTATAGGGGTCTAAATATAATAAGCATATTGATATCCTAAATTACACCCCCAAACAACCCTTAGGTTGTAGAGGGGAGGTATGTGTAAGGTTCCAAACCTCAGGGGAGGTCATTGTAATTTCTCAAACCACAGGGGAGATATCTGTAATTACACCAAACCCCAGGGGGTGTAGCTGTAATTATCCCTATATATATATATATATATATATATATATATATATATATATATATATATATATATATATATAACACCAAAACCAATAATATTTCACCCACTTTATCTAAAAATGAACAGAAACACATGAATTTGGGGGGGTTAGGCCCACAGTTCATCAATGAATGCACCCAATAATGATTTTTCATGAAATATGTACCCCACGCCACATTACTTTCCATAATTTCAACCCACGCTGCACACACACACTGTACATACTAGTAGTACCACCACCACACTTCAATAATGTCAAAGCCTACCCACATGCACTCCCTTCACTCCTAAATAAACTTTTGTTTTTATTTTTCACTTTTTTTTTTTCATTTTCTAAAGTTCTATTTAAATTTGCAACATTTTAGTTTAGGAATAACTACGTTAAGGTGGTGCTTGTAAATTCTCACAATGAAAGTTCGTGTTTAAGTCAAGTATCAGAAATAACTTTGATTGATTAATTGGTGCATGGTGTTCGGAATATAATCCTGAAGTTGGAAATTTTAATTGTATTGTATAGAAAAGGCTAACACAAGCAAAAGAGATTTTTGGTTAAAAGAAAGGTTCTGTAACTGCAAAAGCTCGACATAGATATAGACACTACGAAAGTAATTATTGGAACAAACATTTTTGTTTTTTTTTTTTATTCTTTTAAGTATTTGCGGACACCACTTAATTGCGTTGACTATATCGAACCTTTGATCTGATCACAAAATTCTCTATGCATTCTAGATCTACTTCTGTTACACCGAATTTACGAGGATTTGGCAATTTACCTCCCTGTGTTATGCTAATTTGGCAAATTACCTCCCTGTGAAAAATAAATAGGCAAATTACTCCCTTGTGATTTCAAGAATTGGCAAATTACCTCCTTATATAGGGAGGTGCAGTTCACTTGCTCAAATTTGAGAGTGGGAATAATTTTTTAGGCTAAAAAGGAAAATTATATCCTTTATTTCTCAAAACAATTATGCAAATGGTGGTTTAATATTGTAACTAGTTAAAAAATGCAAAAATCAAAACGAAAAATATTAAAAATAAGTTATGATTTCGTAATATGTATGTTTTTATAATATTCTTCATACTTTTACTTATAATCTTTTAAAGAAAGGTTAAAATCAAATTTGAAATTACAGAAAATAAAATATTAAAAATAACAAGGGTATTCGGGTCATTAAGTATAAAAAATACACTAAAACAATTTCAGGTAGGTGGTGTGCCAATTTTTAAAATCACAGGGAGGTAATTTGCCTATTTATTTTTCACATGGAGGTAATTTGCCAATTTGACATAACACAGGGAGGTAAATTGCCAAAAACCCTCGAATGTACCTACTATGATCACTTAAATAACACTGTTTACAAGTTATTGTGTCTAACTCGGAATTGTCTAGACGTTGACTGCAAGTTTCATGAATTAAATAGTATCACAAACATGTAAAAACTTTTACGTCCTATAGTCTTATAAAACCTTATTCAACAACTTATCATAAATCGGAAACTTTTGACTGAAGTCCTACCTTTTTCGAATCAAGTTGCAGATTTTCTTTTTGCCCATTCAAGTTTTAAGGGTGCAACACTCTCATTGGTCATTTTCATTCTAAAGGGTAAAATACATATCTATTTTCTAGGTGAGGTCTATACAAATTTTATAATCACACAATTGTCTTACGCATCAAACTTGTAACTATTATTATCTTGTGCACATAACATTACAACTCTTTGACTTAACAAACAAAAAAACATTTTAACTCTTTTTGATAACGTATCACTCCATAAACACATAAGCTGTAGAACCAATTTAGAAGTATTATCTGAAAATTGAAATGGAAAAGATGGGCTAAAATAATATGTATTAGAAGAGGAAAATTGGTTTTTAGGACCGGCCGCAATATCACTAAATTACTTGATTCAACTTATAAAATTATGAAAACTTACAATATCATTAAATTACTTGATTCAACTTATAAAATTGAACTTAGATTATTTTAAGAACTTACTACATCACTTAAGTAAAACCATAAAACATGCGCCATATTTCATGTGCCTATACTATCCACTAGCGTCATATACCACCTAAGTTTGTCGCATGAAGTTTCCTGTTAGATGGCATTTAATGTGCTGTAGTTTCACGTGACGAAGTTAGGTAGTAACTAGTAAAAATTCATAAAAAAAAAACAAAAAAGAAAAACTAGTAACTAGTCACGCAGGTGATGAGATGCTAACTTTAATTTAAATTTAACAACCGACAATTGGGAGAGAAATGGGTAATTTTTTTCCTTCTTAAATCCCACTTTCTGTCATTTTTATTTCTGCTTTCAACATAATATAAACATTCTCACCAGAAAACCACCACCTTCTCCCAGTTACAGCTCATTGTCTAAAAGCTTTTAATATATTATCATTCTATCATCAAACACTAATCTACAACTTAGAATCGAAAAGGATTAAAAAAAAAAAAGAAAGTTAAAAACGAAAATATAATCCAAAGTAAACCATTTTCTTGTATACTATGGCATCAACATTCAACACTAGTTACCAATGAGACTAAGAACTGGAACATTGGCCTCGAGTCGACCGACCGATCACATAACGGTACAACTCGATGTGTTTTCGTCGCTAAACATCGCATACTGGTCAGCTCGCTCGCCGGGGGGTGGCGGGTAGGGGTAAGGGGAGTAGCCAGCATAAGGCGGCGGCATGTAGTTGACCGCAGGGGGAGGCCTCGCATACATCATCGGCTGAAACCTCTCGTTTCCATTGGCGCGTTGTTGGTTCATCATCATTGCCGCCATTTGTTGCTGATAGTGAGGGTTACCGGCCATGTGCATCTCCGGACCACCACCACCCGGGAAATACCCTGCTCCACCACCACCGCCGCCCATAGCGCCGGCTGGGAGTCCTTGAACAGCCGCGAGATTGCCCATTTGACCCATTGGAGGATTACCCATGTGGCCCATCGGCATAGTGCCCATCGGCCGCATACCTGCACCACCACCCCCACCACCGGGCCGCATACCTGCACCACCACCCCCACCACCGGCACCGTTCATTGCCATCATATTAGGCATGCCATGAGGCCCACCATTCCCTCCACCCCCTTTCTTGCCCATACTAGCCATTAATGCTGCCATACCACCAGCCACGCCACCACCATGATTGCCGTTTTTGTTTTGACCGCCATTCGCTCCGTTCTTTCCAGCTTGCGGCTGCCCACCACCATTCTTGCCGCCCTTCCCACCACCTTGATTCTGATTGCCAGCATTGTTATTCCCATTCCCACCTTTCTTGCCACCAATACCACCCCCAGCATTCATCTGCACAGGGATATTTCCGCCACCACCGCCCTTCTTCGCATTAGCGCCGTTATTTCCTCCATTATTACCTCCAGGACCACCCTTCATCATCTGATGAGGATGCTGCCCATTCATAGCGCCATTCATCATCATCATATTAGGCATCTTCCCACCACCGGGAGCATTACCCATCATCGGCTTCATCTTATTCAATGGTGCATCATCCATATCATCATCGAAATCATCCTCATCAGTAAAGTCGTCATCATCGTCAAATTCATCAAACTCGTCATCGGTCAAATCCTCATCCTCGGGCAAATTAAACTTAACAGCCTTTGCATTCTGGTCCTTACCACCGTGGCTAAACGGCATCTTCATGTCCTTCATGAACTGTGGGGGGATTTTCATATCCTGAAACCCTTTCATCTGCTGAAGCTGTTGAAGTTGCTGCTGAAGTTGCGGGTTTGGACCGCCGCCTCCTCCTCCTCCGCCTTTCGGCGGGTTGTTGCCACCACCACCCTTTTGTCCTTGTCCCTGTCCCTTGTTATTACCACCTTTGCCATTGTCAATTTGGAGGTTCTTGAACTGATTGTTAATATTGTTCTGATTATTGTTGTTGTTGTTATTGGCCTTTGGTGCACCCCAAAACTCAGCATGTTTGCCATTCTTAGTGAGCTTTTTGATAAGTGTGGCTGGGTCAACATTGCCTGATACTGTCACCTTCCCCTGCTCTGAATCTATTTTAATGGTGTAAACTCCTAAAACAAAAACAGAAATTAACCCAATTAGCCAAAAACCAAGATAAATCAAACAACAGAAAAAAAACTATGCTAGTGTGTGAAATAATGTTCATACAAGACCTTACACTGTAAAAATGGCCAGCTCTAAATATACTTTTGTGGTGTAAATTTGCAATACATAGACAAAATGAAATTAACCCAATTTGTGAAAAACCAAGACAAATTGAATAAAGATGAAATCTTGTAAAAGATTGTGAAGAAATGTTCATGCCAAACTGATAAATTATTGAAAATTAGACATAAAGATACAAACTTTGACTGTTCCTGGTTATGAATTAGAAGATAAGAACAGATACTGAGGTAATAATTCAGAAAAACAGTGAAAAAAGAAATTATACCTTCAATCTTCTGCAAGATTTTCTTCACTTTATGCTTACATCCATCACAGTGTATATTGACTCTCAGAACACAAGTCTGCATGAACAAGCAAAGCCAACAAAAAAAAAACACATAAAAACAGGGTTAAAGCTCACACCTTTATCACTCAAAAGCCAAAAACAGAGCACCCAAAGAAATGATTTTTATAAAATCTTGGAGTTCAAAACAAGCAAACCCCACAAAGCCCAAATGCACACACACACTAATTATGAAAATGAGAAGGTACCTGGATCTTCAAGAACTCCTCTTTACTCATTTTTTAAGAAAAAAACTCAAGAAACAGAGGATGTAAAAAAACAGAGTATATCTTAACAATGCAATGAGGATGTAAAAATGGAATTAGATCTGAGTGGAGAAAGTCAAACAATGAAAATGTTGCAGTGTGTGTGTGTTCTCAAGAAGAAGAAGAATAAGGTCGGTTGGTGAATAACATTAAAACTTCTCTGTGCTAAGTTTTCCTCTATTTCAGGGTTAAGAGGAGAGAGAAAGAGGAGAGAGAAAGAGGAGAGGAGCTATTTCTTGTTTTGTTTTTTTAAAGTAAACAAAGTGTGCAGAGGACTGGGGTTGTCACACACACTCTCACTCACTTCTCTGGTTTTGAGGCTTTATTTATTGGGGTAAAATTATTATTAATTTTTCTTTTCTTTTTTTTTTTGAAAAAGGTTGAGATTGTATTAAATTTAGTGTTTTTTCTCAAACTTCATAACATGGGAGGATAATTATGCCATAAGCCAACTCTTTTTTGAATTATTTTTTTTTGCGTTGGGAGGATAATTGTTATATATGCCATAAGCCAACTCCTTTTTGAATTTTTTTTATTTGCTAGGAGCTTAGTGGCTCGGCTGCTTTTGTACACATTTTTTTCTTGGCTTGGCTTAATAAATTGAGATGAAAAATACGTAGAGATAAGGTCAATTTGTGTGAAATACACACTTACTCTTCTTAAAATAAGTAAATATCAAGAGATAAGGATGATTTGTGAAATAGGCACGTTACTTCTCTTAAAAACAAATAAGTAAATCATTATAATTAAATAGACACTTATCAATCTATGAGGAAATTGGAAATTACTGTCTACTATTTTAAAAAGTTACACGCGCTGCTTTTCTTAGAAAATTGATAAATAATTATCTTTCTTGTACTATGTTAGATAGACACATTATCGGCTTATGAGGACGGAAAAAAATTAATCTGTATAATTATAAAAAGCACACCGGTTTTAAAAATGCACAAAAAGATTAATTCGCCTATTTATTTTTTATACGAGACAATTTGCTAACTTAATACGGTATAGAAAGATAAACTGACTACTGATTTTTTATGGTGGAGTAACATAACTATTTTAGTTGTCCACTTATGAGGAAGAGAAAAAAGAAATTACCTTTTACAATTTTACAAAGCAAACCGGCATTGAAAATGTATTGAAAGACATAAAGATAATTTGTCTATTTAATTTTCACACTAGATACTGTGCATATTTATTGTATTATTGAAAGATAAGTTGACTATTTAATATTGACGGAGAGATCATGATTATATTTCGTTATCCAATTATGAGGAAGAGAAAAAGAAAAGTTATTCGTTATAGTATTGAAAAACACGCCACCTTCTGACACTAATGTATATAAAGAGAAATTTTGCAACGTATAAAAGATACAAAGATAATTCGTTATTTATTTTTTATACGAGATAATGTGCATATTTAATAAAGTATATAAAAATAATCGGACTTTTTTTTTTTGTTTACGGAGAGGTAATGTGACTATTTTGCATAAGATAAGAGTGTTGTGGAAAGAACCTAAACATCAAATATGTGTATTTACCAAAGCTACAATAAAATAAAAACATGTGTATTTATTGCTTGCAGTTGTGAGGGAGTTCTGGTCATATTTTCCCACTGTAAAAAACTAAAAACTGGTTGGTATGCAATAAATATGACCCCATTTATTGTAACTTATTGCAACAATATTGTTACGTGAACTTTGCAGATTCGCTGCGAATGGATCCTCAGATAACGTGTGTACTAAATAGTAAACACTTGTTATGTGATTTGACTAGTTGCTTTTATTGTTATTGTTCTTTAGAATTTAATGTAACTTTGGATTCCGTTGTTGCTACATGGATTTATTTTTAGTACTAAACCAAAACCAATTTAGAAACAAAACAATTAAACTACTACTATCTTCTTTAGTACCAAATTCCTAACATTTGGTAAGTTTTTTCTTATAAAATTTGGAGCAATTGCATAGAAATTTCTTGAATTTTGTTGATCATTATATTCTTCCACTTAATGGGATGAAACCAAAATATAGAGCTAATAGCAAAAACCCATTGTGTTGTGAGAGCAAGGCAAAAAAAAGAAAAAAAAAAAAGATAACAAATATCGAGAGAACAAGACCTTGTGAAAAGAAAGAGATAAAAATCCAATATGTTTTGAAAAATGAAACCAAAAAAAGATAAAAAGAAAATCGTAAATAAAAGAGGTAGAAACCTCCACGGCCCACCATATTTTGCGAATTGAAAGATAACGTTGCAGTTTCAAAAAATGAGGCAACAACCCAGCCCCATGGCCCATCCTCTCTTTTTCTAGTACACATGAGATTTTTATGTCTATTTATCTTATACATGAATATTTTTTTGCCACGCAAAAACACAAATTGATGTGGTCTACATGTATGATACTTATCAAGTATCGTAGTTTATGTGCGGGGCTCCCAAAAATCACCCTCTATTACGTATAGAAAAACATGTATTAAAACTTGATATCTTTTACAAAAAAACTAAGTATGGTACTCACCTATGATGCATGGATACGGATACGGGGATACGTGTACGGTACGATACGGATACGGGGACACAGATTTTTTGAAAATATAGGATACGGGTACGCCGAGGATACGGCTATATATATTTTATATAATAATTTATATTAAATATAAAAACTAAAATGAACCGTAGATTGAAATTTAAACTCTTGAAACTTTGAAAGTAACAAAGTTTGAAGGTCAAGATAATAAAAAAAACAAGAATAAAATGAATTTTAAAGAGATTCTAAGCAACCGAGTGTTGTTGGTTTGAAAGTTGAAGTTTTTTATTGTCATTCTTGAGAGGAAGTTAGAAACGGGAAGAAACTTTCTGCTTTTATACTTACTAGATATTTATTTTTCTTTAATTTTTGTTTTCTTCTTTTGTTATTTACAATATGTTTTAAGTTTCTGTTTTGACCCTTGAAAATCAAAACTTCTTAAATCTGCAAAAATGTATCCTGAAGGTGCCGGATACGTCCTCTAGAAGTATCTGATACGTATCCGATGTTTATTATTTATTTTAAATTCTCGGATACGCCACGTGGCGTATCCGAAGAGTATCGATAGAGTATCCGAGTATCGGAGTATCCGATACGTGCAAAGAGTAATTTTTTGGAGTATCCGTGCATCATAGGTACTCACTAATATTACAAATTATGTGCGTGATACATGTGAACCGAGCGGGCAAAAGTATGTTAGAAAAACTGAATTAAGAAATATGTTAACGTTTAAAATGTTGTTTCTATTAACATGGCCTATTAGCTTAAACATGTGTGCACTATATCTGGTTATCAAAGTAAGAAGTGTATTCACTACGTACTTGCACAATTCTATAGTCCAAAAGAACCCACAAGACGTACGTGCCATAAAACGATGTTAGCACATTAAGAACGTCTCATTCAATAAACAAGTACTGTACGTGACATTTTGTTTTTGGTAATGTGCGTGACTTGGTGTTTGCGAGTTCTTAAAGAAAATTAATTCCACATTTTTGCTTGAATTAATACTTTTGTGGTCTTGGTAGATTCAGTTTTTTTTTTTTTTTTTTTGCTTTTTTCTTCGAAGATGGAGATCCGGTTAATGCTCGGGGCTCGAATAGATTAAAATAAAGTAAAGATAGAATTTACGAAGAACATATAAAACAACTCCGAGAGAATCAACAAAATCTGAAGTTCTCTCTGTAACAGAAATCGTTATTTACTAAATCAGAAATAAAAAGAGGGTTCGAGGGCCACCAGTACTCGCCGTGATGCTCGGCGCCAGATTTTGCCAAAGCGTCCGCCACCCTGTTTCCTTCTCTAAACATATGCAACACCTGAAAATGTATGGAACTAATATAGCTCAAACAAGTCGACCACTGACTCCGCATTTGCCTTGGAACTTTATGGGATTTAATGAATAACAAGTTCACCACGTAACTGGAGTCATTTTTAAGCCAGATGTAGTCCCAATTAAACTCCATTGCTATAGAAATTGCGAAAATAATTGCCCATAGCTCAGCTTCAAATGCAAAAATTGAATCAAAGTGGATGGAGAAAGCCCTGTGGAAAATATTATTCGGTTAGAAATACTTTTCGAAGATGGAAGTCTCCAAATGAACTTTAAAGCTGCTATGGAACTGCTTTTCAGCTTATGTTTTTTTCTTCAAATAAAATAACTTTGAATTTGCTGCTTATTCGAACATCCTCAAGATACTTATGATGTATTGTTGCTTTAAAACTTAACTTACATTGTGAATTTCTACTTTCTTAGAATGTTTTGCTAATACTATCTATATCCAACATAGGAATGTATATATATATATATATATATATATATATATATATATATATATATATATATATATATATATATATGAAGTTTATTTTCTAACACACTAAAACTCAAAATGACTCAAATCTCTTTTGGTTCCGGGTGAAGCATCTTAACAACAAACAAACCCTCGCCTATAAAATTGAGATATAAGTATAAAGTCTTGAAACTTTGTGATTGAAAAAAACCCAAAACTTAATTTCATTCATAAAGGAAAAAAAGTGTTTCACCTTAGTGGTAATTCAAATATAATTCACAAAAACTCCAATGATGAATTCATAGGAAAAGCACCGCTTTATTGATCTGCATTTCAAAGTTGCTCTTTTAGTTTACCCTTATTGAAAATTCATGCACCAAGTGAAATGATCTCATTCATTTTTTTCGGAATGACCCTTCTTTTGTATGACTTAGTTCAAAGTTGCTCTTTTAGTTTACCCCTATTGAGAATTCATGCACCAAGTGAAATGATCTCATTCATTTTTTTGGAATGACCCTTCTTTTGTATGACTTAGCACCTTTTCCAATTTATATTAAAAATCAACATTTTTCCTTATACAAATGGGTACATATTAATTTATTTACCTCTTTTTGCGTACATGTCACCTACTAGGCTACTACCTTCTAAACAAAGCCAAACAATGTGCCCTTTATGATGCCTTGTGCTTTTTAAAATGTATAAGTTACATTCCAACTGCACTCATATCAACTTATTGCAATTAATCAATTACACATTATTGAGCATGTTTTTGTTCCTTTTAACAAAATGAAAATAAAAGTATGATGATAAATGTGAACTGTCACCTTTTCAATGCATTAGTGAAAATTATTCCAAAAAAGCGTAAGAAAAATATGTTTATTAACTCACAAGTACGAGCTAGGATAAATACATACAAAAGAAAACTTGGCGTAAGTTACGAAGAAAAAGAAAAGGGCAAAAAACCATCCACGAGTTTTCCGATAAATGAAAACAAACACCCTTGTGATTAATTTTTATTTTTTTTTGGTAAACGCGTGAAATTTAGCCTATTCACTTTCATATGAAGCCTTTTTTTTTTTTTTTTGCCATGTTTTTACAAAACACAAGGGATTTTTTTTTATCTAGTTTCTTTTGAATGTTTTTTTTTTTGCCCTCTTTTCCATAACACATGCATGAGGGTGCTTTGCCAAAACCCATTTCATTATTTTGTCTAAATTCTATATTAATGACATGTCCCTTGTTTAATTAGTCACTTGTAAGTTGTAATTAACTCTAACCTTTACATGGTTATTTTAATAAGATTGCACTTATTTCTTTAGCAAGATAATAAGTGTCGCAGCTCATAAAAGCCTAAACATAATGAAAACTGGCCATCGTGCCTTTGTCCTTGCACTTTTTGTAAATTAATTTGGACTGAAGTTAGTACATTCTTTGAGGCCCGAGGGACCCCTTTAAGCCATAAAGGACCTGTGAAGTAGCTGGAAAAGAAAAGTCCAAAACAACTTGTCATTCAAACTATATATAACAATGTGTAGCTATTTTTGAATGTTTGGTGTGTTACCACGTTAAATCAAGAGTACACTTTCTCCAATCATAGCAATTGAAGAAAAGATATTTGTTTTTCAAATTCTATGTGATTCTCATTTTGGTTCAATGTAATATGTTTATACTAGGTACATAATATTTAGAAAGACTTAGTTTTTGTCGTATTTTAGTAATAAAGTACTAATTTACTTTTGCTTACTATTCACTCAAAAGATTCCAACTCAGTCTTTAGATGGTTGGTTTATATAATTCATCTAACTTTTGGTACTTTTTCGCAGAAAAGAAGGAAACTGGAAACATCTTGGAAGGTGCTTGTTAATCATATAAACATGCTGCGAGAGAATGTAAATCTGTAAAGTGATACTATAATATTTTACTTGCAATTAAGTATGGTGCTTAAGATAGTAAAATATCTTGCTAATGGTGAAGTAATTTCTTTAATTAGATGCTTGTTGGATGTATAAGAGTTATCTCAATCGTCGATTAATGTGTGTGCATAATTCCATCAATGCACCATCTAAGTTGCCTTACGAATAAACCTCTATTTGGTATTCCACCAGCAATGGTGATATACATTACCCCAAACGTTTAAAATTGATTTTAGCGTAATTGACTTACTATAGGTCTTGAAAAAATGACTTAGATGTGTACTCTATGAAATGATCAGTTAGTTACAATTATCATTAATTAATCAAAGTATTTAAATAATTCTTCGCATTACGCATATAAAACACAAGATGAGTTATTAGATATTTCCAACATTTTAGTGGGAAGACATCAATATGAGAGATACTATAGGAAGACATATATGAGAATTAAGGATGGGAGAAATTAAAACATAAATTGGACAAATAGCTTAGTTACTTACTATGGTTTAATATAAATTACAATTAACTATGAAATTAAGTATTTGATGTTAATGTGCAACTTAAATTATAAAATTAAAACTGAAAAGTAAAAGTAGGGCGTAGGACTCAAGTGATTAACATATGGGGTCAATAGCGATCACCCCTATTGTTTGGGGTGTTCTGCGAAGTGCTCCCTAACGTTTCAAAAAGAGCACTTTGTCCCTTACCGTTTGTAATTTGCCCCCTGAGTCATGATCTACCGTCCATTTTTGCCATGTGTCTATCTTTTCATCCATTAGATTTGGCATCAAGGGACAAATTGCACATTTTGACAAACGTTAGGGAGCAAAATGCTCATTTTGAAACATTGGGGGGCACTTCGCAAAACACCCAATCGTTAAGGGGCAAAACGCAATTGACCCATAAACTTTTGTCTCTTAATTTGTATTATTCACTCTTGAAATTATATTGCAAGACTGCTATACAATACTAATTATATGACCTGTGTTATTATGAATATTTTGTCACTTGACTATTTCACACTTATCATTATTCAGTCCGTTTAATTACCACATGCCTTCATGAATAAATTAACTAAAACCAAGCTTGAATCAAGGACATGGAAATGTGATATGAAAGGGGTGAAATTGTTGCTCCGGACAAGATCACCATAGAAAATTACCGGCTTTTGACACAATAATAAAGTTTACTCGTCATCACTGTATATTAAATCAAATAAGAAATAAAAGACCTTACTAAGACAAAGTATTCGATATGAAAATTGAACTTAGGTTCGATTCGAAAAATCACATATTTCATTCCTCTACATTTTACTTTGAAGGGTTGGCAACAATGCAATGACTTTGCCACTTATGTGCCAAATACAACATGTGGCATCACATGAAGAAAAATGTTGATTGATAATGAGTTGAAAAGTTTAGAGTGGAGTCTCATAAATATCTTACCCATCTCTATCCCAATTTTTTTTTCAGACTTTAAAAAAAACGCTAAAGCGGTTTTCAAGTTTTTCTCCTACCAAACATAGCTTTTAAACGTTTTTTGGAACTCAATCAGATTAGAAAATAAGTTAATTACACATAACTAGCTCATAATAGAGCTTGACATCATCATGGTTGTTGCACCTTTTCACATAAATAGCAACTATGGCGTATTACGATGGTTCAGTCATGTGAGGCGAAGATATGTAGACACAATATTAACGATATGTGGACCTCATCAAATTGGAAGAGAGACTTAAAAAGAACCAAAAAACAACTTAAGGGAACCGAAATAAAAATGTTACGGAAAAAACACGAATGTAGTTGAAGACACTTTTGCTTTTGAATGGAGGAAAATAATTCATGTGCTCAACTAAATGCGTTCTCGTTTGCGTTCTGTAGAATGAATCAGAATTAAGACCTCTTACCAACTATTACCATCTCCGCAATCACAATTCCGTTAAGTTCTCTATAAATTTATTATATTGGGGGCAAAGCTAAAGATAATCCAGGTTTCAATCGCACGTACTCGAACACTCTTATCACGCTCATTTACTTCTCTAATCGAGATAAATGATTGATTTCGTTAAACTTAGTTCAAGAATTCTATGCAGTTCAAAGAGTACATTCATTCCACAAGTCATAACACACACCATCAATCATTTTGTGCCATCCACCTAATCAAGATTTGGAAGTTAGTTGTACAAGTTGTAGCTCTGAATTCTGTATAAAGCAATGTTTCATCACTGGAACAGAAAATGTCAAGCAAATGTACCTGTTGGAACTGCAGAGAGGAGCCTGTGAGCACAAATAATTGTTCTTGTCACTATGAGAAAATGGTCCCTTTTTGAAGTTGACATATGTTCTCACATATTTAGTCATCTTTCAAAAGTTTTTGCATGGGCACTTTTGGATATGAGTTCAGTATTTATTGTCTAGTACTCTTTGAAGCCACTTGAAGACTTATCTTCTTCTACTTACTTATCAGCCAGAACTTTCACCCACCCCCACCCTACCTGCCTTTATCTCCTTTCCACTTTCTAGGTTGATATATCTCAGTGTTAGTTTCCATCTTTTTTGGGGGATAATTGCATTTATACCCCCTAAAGTTTGGTGTAATGACAGAACCATCCCTTATCATTTGAATAACATCGTCAACGCCCAATGAAATCTGGAAATATATTACGTATAGGCTTCGTTACAAGGTTGAATTGTTGCAGACAGACTTTCGAAGTTTGAAATATTTAACGAGTAACCTTATACTTTTACACGTTTTTGAAACTTCGGGAGGTGTGTCTGTAAGTACTCAAACAGTATGGGAGGTTTCTGTAATTAGACCAACTTAAGGGATGTAAATGTAATAATACTCCATACATTGTTCACAAGTCAATGAGGAATGGAAATAAGAGGAGATGAAGTATCTTAGTACTGTCACATGAGGTGAAGCCAACAGCAAAACTTAACAGTAAAGTATCATGGTTAAATGAATGGTCCCCCAGAGGAACAAGAAGTTAAAATTTGTTATTAATGGGTACTGAACCAATTTGTATCTTGTGATCAGAATGAAACTACTCTCAAAGCACCACCAAAACTTCACAGATGCCAATATCTTTTGTTGCTAAATTTTGTGACAAATATGCCTCACCAGTTTGTCTGTTAGCTAGGACTGAATAATAGAAACAGTAGTATTGACAGCTATAGTTTTCATCTTTCTTGATTCTATCAGGATTACATCAAGATTAAAGACCCTAAGAATTATATCTACACCTTCTGAGATTTGGACTAATTACAAAAACTTCTATTACAAAGACAAAGATTTACTCTTAAAGCTGATTGACAGCCAAAATATAGTGAGTCCAATATTAGATGGAGAATGTAAGATTTCTAACCTATAAAATACTAATAACTCAAAAACAAGTCCTGAAAAGTTTCCTATGCATTTCCTTCTGTGTTCCCTTGCTTAAAAACCAAACAGAAATTCAGAAAATCAAATAGGCACAAATTTAAGCTCATATTTTCCATTGATCCTTGAGCAAGAAGAAGTATTTCTGCCTAATCAGCAAAGTTCAAAAGAAACTAACTACTAAACTAATTTCATTATCCATTCAGAGCCTTGCTCAAATATATACCGAATTCGGTTACAAGGCAATACAGAAATACAACTGCAATTACAAGTAAAATTTCTACTCAGTCTTTATTAGACTTGCCCCTATGACTATTTCTATCAAATAAGTATAAATGAAGAATAATATGTCGTCACTCATGACCATTCCTATCAAAACTAACTTAGTGTAAACAATATACAGATGAATGCCACACCCTGTCTTTAAGATGAACGGTTTAAATGACAGACGTAGGCGCACTTAGAAGCAGCAAGAGAATAGAATTTACACGCGAAAAAATTTACTTATCATGAGTAATAGGGGAATCAATTTTGGTAATTAGAGGTTGGAAGGCATTTGCAGAAGATTCGTCGGTAACAGGTAATTGTGGTGACGATATATCATCATCACCGTCCTCATGTTCAGCCAACGCTTTGTCTAAAGCAGCTTGTGCGACTATTGTCACCCAAACCATTAGCACCACTGCATCAAAAACATAGTAAATGATGAGCACAAGAAATGCAAGATCATGCATTGAACAAAAAGTATACTTTCAGAGACAACCAGAAGAAAAACTAGCTGGATATTCAGTTAGTTATTTTGGTCATGCATGTAAATTCAAAATACACAATGAACTGAAACTCACCAGAAATGACAAGGCTCAACACAATAAACGCCTGCATCCAAGGAAAGGTTTGTGTTTAAATAATAGACTATAGCAACACGATATACTGTCATCAGATCATGATGATATGCAAATAAAGGAAATTAATATTAGCTTTAAATTATTTTTTTTATAATTTCAAATACAAGTGTAACATTAATCACCACGGCCTGAGTCAAGCACATCTTAATGAAATTCAGCATATTTCTGTCCAGTAGACTAACTACTAAGACTTGAATTTCAACGCTTTCGACACATTAACATCAGAGAATGGTATTGCGTAATTCTCATGCCAACAGCAAAGAATTCTCTTACATTTTCAGGAGCTATAGTGAATTTTATGCCTCCCTTGCATAAAATGCAGCAATATTCAAAACAGTAGATACTTGTCAATTTTCTTTCCTTGAGGAAACTTGCTCCAAATACGTATAGTCTATAGAAAGTCCTCATTCATTTTTTCAGAAAGTACAAAAATCATCAGGTAATCATGGCGGATATGCAGATTAATTTATGACTGAATACCTAAAAAAACACTGGAAAATATCATCCAAAAAATCCACCACATCCATAACACGTAAATTATTCAAGAAAACAATCCATAACACGGAGTATACTCATATACTACTTGGAACACTATAAAGTTCCTCCTTTCATAGGCTGCACGCAGTTTAACTCTTCCCACAGAGACTTTTTATTTGTCAAAATACAAGCAGTTTGGATAATTTCATGCAACTATAAAACATTTTTTTGATAACTTGTATTTTGTAAAATATATGTTCTGAAAGACAAATAATGAGAGTTACCAAGAGAAATTGTTTTTAGGCCTAGTGGAACACTGAAAATGGCAGACAAACTATAAATTGATAATATATTTATCTATGTTTTAAGTCAAAAGTTATCCGGTCACCTGAAACCCGAATAAAGAAGCTAAATACAAGGACCACCATAATAACGAGCTCTCCAAATTAATATCGAATAGAACAGAACTCTTACCCAACGGGTTTTCGAAAATTGACTCCACCCATGTGTTACATCAGAAAGATCCTTCAAAGTTGTACCAACATATACCAAGGCAAGAGTAATTGGCTGCAAGAAAAACAATTACAGACGCTCACATCATTGGGAAAATAATAGGAAATATTTCTCCTCAAAGATATATAATATGCATCTATAAGGCATCGAAATCAATGCGGAAAATATAGAAAAAGGTTTTCCGAAACCTTAAAGGCCATGAATATATAACTCTTGAAGAGGTAGATTTAGTGCTTACCACCATGCCCAACCATGAAGCTAGCATGTATTCACCTAGAGGGACTGGAGTCACGGATAAGAGATAGTTCAGCATGTTAAATGGAATTAACGGAGCGAGCCGGAGCAACAGAACAATCTGTTCAAATGACACAAGAAAAATTAAAAGTGTATTTGTATATGAGATGAGTTCGTGGCGCGAGCGTGTGATTGTATATATATATTATCATGACATTGCATCAAGCAAACAATTTAACCAGATTATCAACAAACAGCATACTCAGTCGCTCAATATCGAAAACAAGATGCTGACTTGAGATCTAAACGACTCACATACCTTAAACCCCGAATTCTCAATCGCAAGTGCAACCGCACGGTACTTTGGATAGTCATTCAACTTAGAAATAACAAATGACTTTGCTATCTGTTTGAATTTGGAAAGGAACCATTAGTTATGAATAAATGCTGAAATTTGACTCGAAGAATCTTACAGGTACATGGTTTTGTCCCAGTCATATAAAAGTAAAATGGGAAACTTTGAGGCGAAAATACATTACAAATGAGAATCCTAAGCTCTTATGACCAATAAAATAGGTGTTGATATTTGGCTGGGAAAAAAACTTACAGTTCGCCCAAGAATAAATGAAGCACCGGCACCTAGTGTAGCACCAACAGAATCAGAAATGAAACCCAGAGGCAAACCAAATAGATAGCCACCACCAAGCTGAAAGACATAACAAGTACCAGAGTGATTTCAGTTCAACCAGAACAGAAAACGAATGGAAATGTCAGTCCATTATTACATATCCAGGAGTTCCAAAATCAAGAAATTAATTCAATATGCTAGATGGGAGATGTAATAGAAAAAGATTGAGATAAGTAAAATAGGCTATAATGAAGATGTCAGAACTCAGAAAATGTAACAGAATTATAGTGGCATCATCTTGGAGATGCAATGCCATACGGAATCCATGAGAATCTCATTTAACTGCAGAGAAACTAATAAAGGCATCTGTCACAAATATGGGGTTAAGTGACACATGAATAATGCAATCCTAGTTTTCAAGGTTCTCTTTAGTTTCACACAGATATCCCGAATTTTGCAGGTTGGGCTCAGTTTCATAGAAACAGGTATCCCTAAGTTTGCAGGTTCTGTTTAGTTTCATACACAAGCATGCTTATTACGTATAGTGATGAATATATATTTTCATTTTTCCTGGCTAGGTGCCATCAATGCCTTAAAATGATAATCGTTCTAGTTTATTGAACTGAACCTTGTACCCTTCATTACCGTGAAAATGAATGTAACTGAGTATAGCAACGACTATAGGAAGAGAATGCTAGATAAATTAGCTAAAAAAGGAGCTAAACTCTCTATAGCTTCCCTCTCATGCATGCAAAAATCATTGCCTACCCAATAAAAACTTTAATTTGGGAAAACAAAAAGAGATGCTAATTCTCACCGTAAGTACTGAAGCTGGAACTGCCAACACTGTTAAAGGAATGTATGCGACAGCTCTGCAAAGTTCAGAAACCAAGTAATTTAAGTTTAAATAAGAATTGGAATATGACTTTCCTCAACAGGAAAGGGAGTCAAGATGATAAAGCAATCTCCTCCAGATATTGATGCCATGCCTAGTTATGATAAGATAAAACACTGCAACTTTAAAGGGAAGACTTAGAAATCCCAACATGGATGGCAAAAAATAGGAAGAAAATAGAAAGTAAGCCATGTAATGAATTTAGATGGTCAAAAGAAGTTGGACCTGTAGAACTTGAAGATGGAAAGGTACCAACTTTTTTTCTTAAACACATATATATCCTTGAGTTCTAGTCAAATTTAAGCAAACTAAGATATGTTCTTGACCACAATGATTTTTTTTTTCTTTTCAAATTTCATTCAACCAAACTGATCTATATCTATCCAATAGTCTAGACACCCTTTGGCTTATATATAGACCAAAAGGAAGTAGGCAGCCATATAAAGCATGGTAAGAGTTATATTCCAACTATACAGGAAGTAGACAGTATACCACTAAATTTAGCTACGGGAGATTTTTTACCAAGAGTTATCCATTTTACATATGCTGACAGGTTCACACATACATATACTACATAAGAACGTGTCTGATTGCAAAAGGTGATTTATTCTACCAATTCTAAAAAAACACGAGAGATGAATGAAGGATAGAGTTCTTTTTCAACTCCTCTCATTTTAGGCTACTCACAGTAAAACTGGTGCTACTGCTATTCATATTTCATGCATGTCATCTCATGTCTTAAACAACCGTCAATGCTTATGTCTTTAGGCACATCATAAATGCTTTATTAACATGAGCAAATATAAATTGTACTTACAGAACTAGAGGACCCCAAGGACCGAGATTTTTCTCTACCCACTCCAAGAAATCCTTTAGAATCTGGAGAAAATATGTACTGTCAGAAACAGAGTAAATAAAAGGCATGATCACCAAGCTTACTGTCTGAAGCAGATCTAATGCTAGGACTGATGTAATAAGAACAGTTTTCAAATGATACATAAACTTAAAGACGCAATGTCAAACAATATGTTCATCAGATTGAAACAGAGGGAGTCTTCGAAATCATTAACTCCTCAGTATTATGAGATAAAGATAAAAAAGAAAAAGTTATTCTGCACTTCTTTAGTATTAATAGAACTTGCAATAGGACTTTATATTAGCTGCAACTGTGTTAGCTCATCAAATCACCAACTTAGGGCTTAACGCAACTAAGGTTGACAATACTAGTGATCATCTCTACATGGTGCCTCAATGGAAGGCAATATGATCATGGATCCAAAATGAGGCTTGTGTAGTAGTGCACATATATAAAATAGCAGTTGGCTGATCAGCAGCATAGACATTATGCACGTATAGGACTTGAGAATTAGCCACATTCGTGCGTAACCAATAGAGAGTCCTAATGATCTTAATCAGATGGAAGGGGCAATATAAGTGATCCTACTCACAAATCTCGAATTTTCACTCATTTTCAGATCATAAAAAGGAGAAGAATGTGTTTAAAGCTTATGAATTAAGTCTCAAACTTGAGAACGTGAGGCACATTGCCCTAATAGAAAGCTGAGTTTATGGGGCAAGGTACTAAATGAGGGGTATTTCTTGTATCATCAGAACTGAGCATGAGGGCAATCTTGAGCGTGCATGGTGGTGCACAAAAAATTAGATTATGACGCACTTAACATGTGTCTCAGGAAGCCATAAAGAAGAAAATATTTCCAGGAAACAAAAATGTATATTAGCCTCATCCTATTTGGTCCTAATGAGATTGAAAAAACCATGGACACCAACAAAGAACATGAGAATGTAAATTGGACGAGAGTCACAGAAAATTGCATCTTGTCCAATCAATTAATGGGAAAGCTGCCCCTGAGAGTTCTGATATCTCTTCCTAGACTTGGAAAGCAAATACAATAAAAACATTTGTTTCGAAATTTGGAATAGGAAAATTAGAGAATTTTGTAACTAAAGAAGATAGATCAAGGTGGGATACTTGAGCCGTAAAGCATCACAAAAAGGAGTTCTTACATAGTTATAGAATTGTTTCCTTTGGCTTTTCAGTTTACATGATCAGAAATAACGGAGCAAAAAATCTCAATCTTTTACTTTAACCAAACCCATGCACCTGGTTCTCGATCTAGTATTGAACAGATTGAATTCCTTTGGGAACAGTGACGCGGAGGTCATCAAAGAAACATCTTAACTGCAGTGCCCCTTGTAATTTTTATTTTTTTTTAACTTTGATTGCATTTCACAAAAATATCCCAAATATAATTGCCCGCTTGATGACAACTCTGGTATCTAGACCACTACGATCAGTTAAATCAAGAAAAGGAACTTGGTGTTACATGCCCATTGTATAAACAAGGCACCTCATTAAGAAGGAACCATCAGATAACTTGGAGTTCGAAAAAAAGATTATATCTGCACTTCATGAATTGGTTCGACTCATCCCCTACTCAAGATTCCTTTTTTATGATATGACAAAGCAATAATTATCTAGCTTTGTATTTAGAACCAAATTCATTACATCCCATCTGCCTCAGCTGAAATAAGATCTAAATTATCGTAAATGAACTAGAAAAGCTTCTTAAACAAAGAATTAAGGTAAGATATCATCATCAACAATCCAAAAACCTTTACAAAAATCAACCAACTCTGCATCATCAGCAACCATAAAAATAAGCACAGCAGAGCAAACCTTAAAAATACAGATAATAAAACACAAAACCAACAACCACCATTCCAAATAAAACATAAAAGTGTCATTCTACATAGTCCAAGAAACAGGGAATAAACTGTAAGAACATCATTAAGACAACAACAAGAACAAAAACAAAATCTGACCTTTTCAATTGGGAGAGTGAAGCAAGCAATGACAATAGCCGCAGTCAGCACTAAAAGCAATGAAACTTTCAAACAAGAACCCCAACTAAAACTAAAAGCCATCATTAAATTTTGGACTTTTGAGGGCAAAAAAAAAAACTTTTAACTTGCTTAAATCCAAATGAAGCCTCCAATTATTATATACTACCCAATAATTTGTGGGATTTCAATTGCGAGTAATAATAACCGAAATTTTTTCACATTCAATAAAGAAAAAATCCCTCAAATGATGTAAAGATTGAATCTTTATCCCTTTTCATCGAAAAATAAAACTGATTTGCGATGAAAAACGAATTATGGCAAATGGGATTGAGTTGTTTTGCCTTTTTTTTTTTTTTTAAAAATAATTTTTTTTGAAAATTTAGCTGTGGTATTGGTTTTGTTTTGTTCAGCTACGTAACTATTAGAATTATAGATATGATGATGATGTTCTTCAATGAAAAGGAAGAGACCACGCCTTAACTGTTTCTTTTTCACGTGGCATTTTTTTTTTTTTGAAATATAATTTTTTAGAGATAAAAAGTGTTTAAAATTTAATTGATGGGTTTCAAAAGAAAATAAATGTTCTTGTAACTTAAATTTTTATCAAATATAGCTCATATCTATTTTGTCCTCTAAAATAATACTATGTATGTAATAATGGTAATTAATTATGTTACCTTGTCATTACACATCCATGAATTGATATAAACAAGATTTGTCATGTACTCTCAATAGGTAATTCATATAATAGCTACTTTTATTTCGTATTTTGTGAAATTGTTGAGACGTTTGTCCGAGTTTATTAGAAAATATTATAACACGAGAAACTTAAAAGCTACGTAATGTTTCATGATTTACTCTATATTATTAACTGCATAATATATAATTCTTAAAAGTTTTTTACAGAAAACGTTTGAGGAATTGACTTATTCCAAAATGAAGTCTTCTTTCGAATATTTAATACAGTAAACAAAAATCATGAATGACAACGGCTGGAAAATTAATGCTTGTACACTGGACATATTTTTGCCGCCAATCTTAATTACCGACACTGCAGCAATTTAATATACTTTATAGTTTATACTTTATACGAAGCTCATATTATGCGAGCTCTGAATTCAAATCAAATGTAACCCAAATTTTAACATTTGTATCTCACTTTCTTATAATAATATTAAAAATTAAACTCAAATAATGAAAGTGTCTTTCGAGACGCAATTGGGTTTAGGAAAACGTTTAGAGCCACTATATAAACTAGAGACAGAGAAGCAATTCGAATCATTTATTTTTTCTTTTATAAGTGGCACCATAATTCAATAATCAATGAAATTTTTATTAATTTTTGTAATTCAGTTTTTTGGGATTTTTCCTACTCAATACAAAAATGGAGTATATGAAACGTCCAAGTTAAAAAAGATTTTCAAATCTTGTGGGGGCAAATAACTTCAGATTCTTGTCAAAATATCAATTGGAATCATATTTTCCCGCGGATTAAACTAGAGCATGCATTCATTGCCTAAGTTGAAAATATCTTGTCGACTTATTGTTGCTTAATGGATGATCAATGTATTTCAAGTCTTCAAGAGTAAACCAGACAAGTTACAAAAAATAAAAAATCTAATAAGATCTGAACGAATTATAATTGCGACCCCGATGGATTTCATTTAAACTTTCTCACAATGCCAAATTTCAACAGCAAGCTCGAAAATATTATGTGAAAACCGAGCATAGTACACTCCCAAATTTCATTTGTTCTACAAATGGGAAAATTTGTGTAAATTGTGCCTTTCAGTAGAAATAAATACAGCACAAACAACATTCTAATTTGCGTAACTTCAAAAAATGTTAATATGTGGAGTAAAGAAATATTGCCTGACAAAATTAGCAAAATCAATAACAAAAAGGATGATTAACTCCAAGGATCTTCCCATCCTTTGGGCCCGTCTCTTTTGACGAAATCAACAATGACTTGAACAGCTTCCTGAACTCTGTTTGACAAAGAGTGGACTCCATATTCTATCTCAGCTTTCTCCGCGCCACCCATTGCCCTACACAATCTGAAATGATTTGCAAAATTTTCAAGAAACGTGTATTAGGTGAATGAACGAGGTAATCTGTTAATAATGTAGCACTAATAGAATCGGAACTACAACATAAAGAACTGAAAATGATTCGAAAAGTTGTTGTTCATGCCTATCAACCAATGCTTTTTTGTCCACATATTCCGGTACATATTCGTCCCCCATGGAAAACATCACCTGCAGAAAAAAAGAAAAGAAAGCCGTAATGAGTGAGATTTGCTACAGTATGGAGGGAGAGAGAGAGAGAGAGAGAGAGCAACTGCATCCTAAGTCGTTCTTAAGCTCGTGAAAGCAGTTAAGGAGGATATAATTTCATCCATTTCACCTCAAGTGAAGGATAAATATGTCAGTTTTACAGATGACTGAGTAATCTGTAACTTATCCAGTCAAGACAATGACAGTCTTAACAGATAGGCCTGATCAGATAGAATAGTGGTATATGTGAAAATTGGCGGCCTAGAATTGCTGGGAGTCGCATCAAGCACTTAAAGAGAGAATACTTTCAGAAACTGAACAACTACCAGAAAGGGAACTATAATTCTAGGACATTATAGACAGACTTGAAAGAACATGGATAAGCTGAATAATTTCTGAACTCAGCGATACTGTAGAAAAACTATGGGAGCACTGTCGTTGTATTACCAAAGAGCTAACTTTGAAACCTACTGGAAATCAGTATCAAAAGCAGTGGAAAACTACCAATGTAGGTGTATTAGACATGTGACCAAGTTTCTGCTTCAACTGGTCTTCACTGAAATCAGAACTGAACATGTCATCATCACCGTTGTATGCACAAAGCGAATGATATCTGCTTACAAATATGAAATAATAGAAGTTGATAAATAGTATGCAAAGGCAACATTCTATTGCAAAAAGAGAAGGGATAAGAAGTGTTTAAATTGCTCTGACCTGTAGGCTGTAATTGGAGAATCTGGGTTGGCATCTCTGGGCATCAATTCTGATCCTCGACCTTCACTTATCATCTGTGAAGACAAATCTATCATGGACGGAGTTTCTGGGAGAGTGGCTTTATATTCCCGGTCACTAACTGGAGCCTGAACAGCCAATCACATGAAAAAGATGTATAAAATGCCAAATACTATAAAACCAAAGTAAAAAATGTAATAGTATGATTAAAAACACAAACATCACTAAAGTAACCTGCAAAATGGCTGCACGAACTGCTCTGGAACATGCTGCATTAGTGCGCAAGTAATATACAATATCCTACATACAGAATAAAAGTGAGTTTTTCTTGTTATATTTGTTGCTAATTAAAGTTTTTATATGCCCATCCAAATTTCCTTAGTTCAGTAGAATGACATCAAAAGTCAGATGATTCTTCATTCAAGAAGAATAGCTAAGTACCTGGCACCCGGTACTGTGTCCAAGTAGTACGACTCCTTCGGACTCTTCTTTGTTTATCAAATAACTTATCAATTGATCCAACTCCATCGCATCCTTCAGAGGTAATATAGTCGTCACAATTTTAGCAAACAAGAACATCAGTAGAGCATTAATTAAACATGTGTTACTGATACAAGAGAGTGCAAACTAGGAACTTGATTGTATGAACTACGGCGATAACAAGCCTAAAGCTTGGACAAATTACAAAATGTCAATTTTTGTATTATCTTGTTACAAGACGTTGGAGCCAGTCCTGGGACCATGCAACCAATAAACTTGCATTGTTTCATGAGTTGAAATTGCAGAATGAAAGTAAATTATATAACGGAAAGGGCACAAAAAACAGTAGGAGTGATGGGCCTGAAAAGTTATAAGCAGGCTACCTTAATCACATAACAGATCGGATTGCTAACAAGATGTTCACTTCGCCAACTATGTAGAAGTTTGTCGTACTTGAATGAAATTATTAAGTCATAAGGAGCAAAATTCTTCTTCTAAATTAAACAAAGAGGAAAGCCCTCAATGAAATCATAACAGAAGAAAGTGGCAGTGCACCAGAAGCCTGCCAAGCGGCATTATTTCTTACTTTATCAGATACAAAAAGACAAAGCAATTTGAATGAAAGAAGTTACTTGTTTCAAGCTCGAGATGCCGTATCCACTGTATGAAGATGAAAATAGAAACTGAACCAATGACCAATGTTCTTTGTCCAAAGCAATTGCCAAGGGCTCCAAATATCTGAAATGTGAACATACTTAAAATGAAATTTGTGCTCCAGAAACATGATTGATGACAATCCAAACCAGCCATATTAAGTTTTATTATTGACATATCCATCTTTACCCTGATGGCCATACTAGCGCACTGTTCCATAACTTGAATTCCACACATTCAGTATGCTACTTGGACCACCATGGGGTTTCAATCACATACGAATAAGTGCCAAAATTATAAAACATATAAATTATAAACTCTGACAACCATTGTCAATATAATAATATCTATTATATGATATAAACTGTTCATAAGGGGAATTGATTGGATAAGAAAAACAAAGAACTACCTAGATAAATGACCTATGAATTTGAAATGTTTTCTTCATCTAACTAATAGTTCCAAGGATTTTTCCAACCTTATGTGAATGGATCTCTGTATTATTTGTAGTGAAATTTCTCTTCTGAAGAAGTGTGTGACTGAATATGTGTCTTCCTGCCACACCATTCAGGGGCAGCAGTCTTGTGTGGGCACTCCACCGCATTTGGGAAGGCCTTTATAAGACAGTTTCTTAAGCTTCTGAAAGTTAAAATGAATCTTGACATTTGACACACTCAATCTTACTACTAGAGAAACAGTTAAAAGAGCAACTTAAGAATGGGAGTTTTCTAGGTCACTAAGTTATTGGACTATATGGTTGTCATTAACAGTAGATAGATGTGAAAAGAACAATGTAGGAGGGACATCCAGAAAAGTTATATAAAAAGCTCAAATAGCATCTACAGAAAAATAAACTTGCAAGCAGACATGAAAAATTTGAACCAGTGTCGAATAACGTACTCAGTAGCCAAAAAACCATCTGTCAGCCCACCAATAAAAATAACTTGCTGCTTGTAATCACCCGTCTTAAAAGCAACCTGTATAAAAGAATCACTTCTCAAATTAACTACTCAATTTCAGCTATTATTTTGATATGCACCTCAAGAACTGAAAGCAAGTGTGAAGCCAAACCAATCATCACTAAGTAAAGCAACAACGTATAAAATCTACAGATCTATTCAGTATCTTAAATCCAAACTTCTTCAATTCCACAACCCAATTTTAAGATGCATACTCAATTCTCAGGTCTGCCTCTTGAATCTAAATTACTCCAGGAGCAACAAAAATAAATGTCAGCTCGCTAGATCATTAATCATGGCAAAATTAGAGTAATGCCATCACAAATCTTGACCTCCAATTCTAATTCTACTCCTCCAATATAAGATGACAAAACTCAAAACTGAATCGACATAACATTTTGCAGATTAACTACTCAATACAATGTAAAGCAGCGCGGTTCAAAATCTCGATCTTTCGAGTTACTTCAATCAACATTTTCCCGCAAATGAACTGACTAAAACAAAATGCACCTAAATCACTAATTACAAAAAACTAAAGCTAAGCCATCTCAAACCTTCATCTCCAATTCAAGTCTTATTCAACTCAGAACTAAATCCAAAACAAAACTATGTCAACGATTCACTACTCAATTCAGCTAACAGACACAATGTAAACCAGCTCCAATTCGAAATCTCGATCTTCGACTTACTTCAATCAACACATCTCCAACAAAACAGCTGACTAAAGAATCAAACTACATCCACAATCAATACATCAATTCAATTTCACTACTCAAATTCACCACAACCGATCAAAACAACAACAACAACAACAAATACATATAACATAACAATTCTCCTCTATCTCTCCTGACCTGAATCGGCTTCGGTCCGTACTTAAACATCAGTCCGCGAAACTGATGCCTCTTGTTGATCGGACCACTACCGCCGCCGCCGTCGCCGGAGACGGAGACTGAGTTTTTGGTCATCTTTGCGGAGGCGGAGCGGCCGCGAACAATGCCGGAGAACCAGGAGGTACCGGACGACGAGGCCGCCGTCGTTTGCGCCGGTGAAGGGAACGAAGATGATCTGGAGAGATCCATATCACTGTTCTCCATTTGTATTCATTCAAAACTACCCCATTTTTAATTAAAGAGTATTTTAACTTCAATTTTTTTTCCTTTTTTACATTGGTGATTTTTTTTTTCATTTCATTTTTTGCAGGTGTTGGGCCCCATTTGTATGGTCATAGTCAAGATATATATGATTGTTTTTCTTGGGCCAATAAATGGCCCAATACTTGTTACTTCTTTTAATCGAACAGTTTCTAACCTATTTGAATTTTATGCTTCATCCTAAGGCCCCAAAAACTGTGGGATTGGCATTTTCACACCCAAAAATAGAGTCTTTTTCCCACTTTTCACTTCGATAAATTAATTTTGGCCCTTTACATTGTGAAAATGTCAATTTCTTGTCTAGATGCACCCCGCCAGTCTGCAACCGTATTCAATCCCTTGCAGCAAAAGATCTCCATCAGAACGTTGAGGCTAGGAAGGATCTATGTTAAAAAAAACTCTCGCTCGGGCCTTTTTAGACCCCAAAACGCCTTCGAGCGGTCTTTTAGGGCTTAGGCTCGGAGGCAGAAACTACGCCTTTTGCGCCCCAAGTTGTTGGGCTTACATCCTGAAAAGATAACGCATAAGGTTGTTTTGTTCACTTATTTATAATTTTTCTCATTTACTCCGCTTTCAAAATATATATTTGACGAAAACTAACAAGTCTCTTTGAACATATTTGATATTCTTACTTAATTATTCTCTATATCTGAAAGTCGTCTTCCTGTCTAAGTTAATTTTATGATCATTATTTTGTGCGTTTCTTTATCGTTATTTGATTATGTACTGTTTTCTTTCTGAGAATGAGTTGATATGAAGTTTCTACAATATGTAAAGTAATAAGACGGCTTTTTTTTTACATTATTTGACTTTATATTGGCACAAATATCTCTTTTTATTTATTTCAAGAATATCAGATCTTATTCTTTATATTCCTAATTCTAATCTCTACATTTTATCATAAATATATAGTTTTAATAAAGTAAATATCAAAATTTGTGAGGCTTACGCCCCGCCTCTAGAGTCGATCTTAATAATAAGGCGTGTGATGCAAAAGTGCATGGAACAGTCGGTCCTTCCCTAAGCGCCCAAAATTTCATATGGTTATTGATTGTAATTTCCGCTAATCCCGATCGAGAATGAAGCCACAAACATGCGATTTGAGTCGTGTCCTATGCCTCCGATTCATGTCAGGTCAGGGTTACCTAGGATGAACTCATCAATATTGGACCAATAGCAGTTCGATGGTAGTGTGATCCATATAAGTTGTGCTCGTAAAACTGAACGTTTTGACTGCCTCGTGGATAGGTCAAGAAATATATTGTATTTGTGATGAGCCATCATGGCTCCCCTTTGTGCCATTGGTTGGTTTTGGAAAACTAATCTATTGCAGCCCGCTAGTGATCCAGAGTAGGTTAGCGTAGCAAGCTTGATTCTCAGCTGATAGAGAGGTCAGGTTAGTGAGAGGAGTTTCTATGATGCTATGCCTTATTGGGGTAAATTTGATGAAGGTGAGACGCGATGATGTGAGACTTAGCAAGCAAATGGTTGGGGACTCAAGTTCTAGTTGACACTAGAAGCACGACGGTGTCAACGGTGTTTTGAGAGCGCAAACACTCGTTAGTGAGGCGTACGCATGCAACTGCCAAAGAAGTTGCCAATGTCGACGTGGTCCGTATGAGATCCTCTTTGAATAAGATCTCAGTTCTTTCTAATGTTGGCGCGCGGCGGCAATCCTAACCTTGAAGAGCAGCCTACCATTCCAAAGTTGCAAACCTGGGAAACGATTTTGTTGCTCAAATTCGATCGCAAATTGCTTCATACACATGAGTCACCCAAAGGAGCAATAGTCCACCTCCACCTCAATTCTTGTCTTTTATATAAACAATTGAATTTGACAATTTTGTTGTTGTCCATTTCATCATCTATAAAGTACGACTTAAATCTTTTGAAGGTGTCAAGACCTAAAAATATAAGTTCAGGGGCAATTTGCCCAAATACACTAATTCTGAGGTTCTAAGACTAATCACCTAAAGACTTAAATAAATTGATGTAAAGTGAGAGGGATCGATTAGTGAAGACTGAAGTATAATATTTATCTTCTAGAAAAAAATTGGTGTCACTCGTGAGGCTTAGCCGTATAGAGTAATAGGAATTTGTGACACTCCTTAACTTTCAACGTTAACAGTACTGTTAGTTTGAAAAACATAAAATATGTTTGTTCCTTTTCAATTTAATTATACTGTTGAAAAGTTAACAACTTATTAAAGAAATGTAAACTTAATTATATCCTCGCGAGTTGACAAAAATATTTCGGGAACAATACAAATTTATAACTGGATTCCGTTCCAATTGTTACCTTCTTCAAAAAAACAAGCAATTTTTTTTTCCTCAACTCTTCAAATTTATAGTTAGACTTCGATATCGAGTAGTTTTTTTGGTAAAAGGTTAGTATTGAATAATTTGCTAGATATTCAGGTCAATTTGTTTCCATGAGTATTTTCCTATGTTAATCTAAATTTTTATATATTTTAAAATAAAATCAAAATTTAACAATACTAAACTGAGTTTTGTTTTTTTAATATTATCTCTATCCGCAAGAGTGTAATTAGTGATCTTAGTCTTCCTTTTATTAAGAGTTAATTGGCCAGAACAAACACGATACCGTGATAGTTCACAAATAAATATCATAAACGAATTGATTAAGTCGACGAATATTCGCTTACAAAGTGGCGTATTTCGGTTTAGCATGTATATCTTGGGTGAGTATTGGATGATCAATAGGTTTATCCCATATTCAGATATGCATAGCCTCTTATTTTGTTTTTGAGGTATTTTGCTACGTAACGGTCTCATATGTGATTTTTATAAACTCTACACAAATTCGTGTAGGTTCTTGAAACCACACAAGGGGTTTTATGCATTTCCACCTATAAATTTTAACACCCAAAAGAAATGTAACTTAAAAGTTTACAAAAACCAATTCATGTATTATAAAAACACAAACTATAGGGCAGAAAATCTATAACTTCTTCATGAAATCAAATCTAGGCAAAAAACGAGTGCTAAAATATATTTCTTACAACCACATAAACACCAAGTAAGCTCCTTACAAGGAAGAGAATTTCCCAAGAAGATGGATAATTAACAAATAAATAAGCTAACACATACTTACAAATTTACAATCTTTTGCTCAAAATTTTCCCATGGTTTTCAGTTTTCTCACTTTCACCCCTTCCCTACACACCCTCCGGCTCTCACCACCACCATGATGGATTAATTGATGAAGTATTCTCATATCTCTTCTTCTATATTTATTTTATTACATGACCTCAATTAATCATCAAACCTTATACCTTCCAACTTACATTGTATAAGAATGATAGAACACTTCCACACAATGTAAAGCCTCGTTCTCTGCTCTTGAATGTAACGCGACCATTTCTTCAACGCCCGCAACTTCTGCATTCCATTAATCAATCCCATAGTAATCAATTATGATATAAAATGAAGTATTTTTTTGGAAAATAAAGCTTAAGTGATATGCTATGGGAAAAAATATATGGTTGAGGATTTATTTTTCTGGGAAGTTAGAAGGTTTGTTTAAGATGAGCCTCGAGTATATATATATATATATACATAGAAGTCTAGTTATTATAAGGGTCAATTGCGTTTTGTCCCTTAACGTTTGGGATGTTTTACGAAGGGCCTCCAACGTTTCATAATGAACACTTTGCCCCCTAACGTTTGTCAAAATGTGCGATTTGTTCCCTGATGTCAAATTCAATGGATGAAAAGATAGCCACATGGCAAAAAATGGACGGTAGATCAAGGACTCAGAGGGCAAATTATAAATGTTAGGAGGCAAAGTGGCAAAATGTTCCTTTTAAAATGTTAGGGGCACTTCGCAAAATACCTTAAACGATATGGGTGACCGTTGTTGACCATTATTTATTATAATGTACTTATGTTTGTAAAATGGGTTAGTATTTTTGGTGGTTGATAGGTTCTGGTGCCTGATTGGTGGATTATTATGACAACTAGAAAAAGGGTCCCATTTTATGTTAATGATAGATATGCACAGTCATCATTTGTCTCCCTGCCAAACTCAATGGAATATTTTATGTGAAGCTTGTTCTTCTATGTGTTGTCTTAACTTGGAGTGGGAAGTACAATTGCAAAGCAAAGCCCTGATTTTCAGGGGGGGATTTGGATGCATTCACTATGTCTATTTGTGATGAAAAATTGCAAGTTGGTGTTATTGGTGTGTGGGTTAATAAAAAGTACTAAAAGAAATATTTATGTATTTACATGAGTCACATGGCTTCTTTTGTTGATGGACGCCTGTCTTTTCACATTTTTCGTGAATGAATATCGAAGAAAATTGATGAAGTATTAAATTTTGATATAATTGTTAAATGAAATGAAAATCGACAATATACATTTTTTGAGATATTATCTAGTTTCAATCATTTTATGATTAAAAGATATATTATGGAAGCAAAATCAAAGACCATGAATTTAACGTGGTTCAACTCTTGAGGCTATCGATGGGCCACCTATTTCAAATTATTAGTTTAAAGATCAAATACAATTTACAAGTTATGGATTTCAAACAAAAGTCGAACAACTTTCTTTTACTTTTTTTTTTTATACACTGGAAGGGGAAGACCCCAGATGGTGCTTAGCTAGACCGTGATGGAACGGTAGCTAAAACCACCAACAACATCAAATAAAAGAGACGAGGAAACAATGCTAGGAGGACTACTAAAAGAGTGCACGCCAAAGGTGAAGTCATGACCGTAGTTCGCAAGCTTATCCGCGACGAAATTTATTTCCCGGTACTCATGATTGATCGAACAAGAATTGAACCGCGCCATAAAGTTTTGGCACGAAGCAACCAAACTGTAATGCGGGTGAGTGTCTTGCAACGGAGCAGTAAGAAGACTAACCACCACCTTAGAGTCGCAAGCGTGAAAAATGTCCCGAAATCCATGAGAAAGGGCAAACGACAGGCCATAATTAAAAGGCACACCAGAGCTCCGCCGTGGTGATGCTATTGATGTATATACTATGATTCTTTCTCTTAAGTTGTTTGGCAAACCGTGTATTAATCTTCAACATCGCCCTCAGTCGAAGCTCCCTCGAATATAGTATATGAATGAACTTCTTCGTTTCCCTAAAATTGAATGCATTGAATAGTTAAAGCCAGCTTCCTCACAACAAAACACACTTGAACCTCTAAAATGTGCTACGAGTAAATCGTATTCAAGGAATGGATAAAGAAGAAGAGTGTTGTTATGTGACAATATGAAGCCTTCCTTAGTGTGAGTGGTCGAAGTGATTTTCGTTCCTATTGAAGAAAGTAGTTTTGCAAGATATGTTTGGTATACAATTAATTATCTTTCCATACAATATTATTCTCAAGATAAAAGTTAAAAAAAAAAAAATCTTGCTTGATATAATGAATAAGGAAATATATTCTACTTAGGAGTTAGGACTTACTTGCGACACTAATTCCTAATTTCCTAATGAAGCACGCGCGGTTGCCTTAAAAGTTAAAACTCTTACAATTTAAATTTAGTGTAGTCTATGACTCTAAGTGGTTGGATTGACAAGATGTGAATGGTAATCTCGTAATTAATGTGACTGTATCTATATTCTCGTGAATGAATTTTGATTGGAATAAATCGTAGCAAATTTTAAAATATACCTTCTAAGTTTTTTAATTTAATATTGTTGTTTATAGATGAATGAATTTAAAATATGTAAAAGATTGAACGACACAAATATATAACTCGATTTTCATTATTTTGAAAAATAATTGCTTTCGTTCATTTTATTTTATTCTTTTTACGCCAGTGTACTCATTCAAGTTGCCGGAACAACGTGATGTTAATCATACTTTTATTTTTATGCGGGTATTATTAATTTAAAAATATAAATAATTTGATCAAGTGTTATGAAAACTGTCGCTGAATTTGAATGTCTGAACGTAGGGACACTTTGTACCCAACAGTTCACACCTATCACGTGAATAATCCTATCTAAATCTACATTAAACTTATCTAGTTTAATAATTAAATTTGAAAGCCCCACCTCATTTGTCTTTGTTTAGAACCCCACACCCTTTCACTCTTTAAAAAGATAGCTAGAGATGTATACTGTTTAGGCCCCTACCTGACTATATATCTCAACCCTGGAATTACATATGCAACATGACAATTAAAAGAGCCCATGGTGATTGAGGTATAACAATCAAATTATAACTGGAATGTCTGATTTGAGCATAAATATCATAATAGTTTCTCGTTGCCATAAAATATCTTATTTGAATCATAGCTACCGTCCAAATGTACATAGAAACTTGTTGTTATTGTAATATTTGTTGGAAATCGCTAACCTTGAATTTATATGAAATGAATTATCTGATGTATGCTCCGTAATTGTCATAATATAACCCTTCTAGTTCCATGATTCGGCAGCCTTGGGCACGTGAAGTTTCCTGGACCGGATTCGTGCCTTATTTTGAATTGCTTGTAAACTCCATTTGGCGATGGAGGTTTCGTTATTGGCTCCCTTTTGTGATCCAATGAATGACCGTATTCATAAAAAAGAAAAAATCCCTTCTCATTATTGCTCCAAAATGGTCCAATTCCAATTACAAATCAAAAGAAATCGTTGTCACAATCCAAGAACCCCAAAAATAATGAGTTCTAATGGAAACCAGCCTCACATGCAAGTCTTTTTTCAAATTTCCTCTATTGTATGTACAAATTTTTAATATTTTTCTTACATCGTAGTTCCATCAGTGTCGAATGTTAGTCAATTATATCTGAAGTCCCTCCACTAAACAAGTGGAGGGACTACTACCACAATCAGATTCAAACATCTAACACTATTTCATGCAACATGAATTGCAAATAAATTTGATTTTACCTTATATATATGGAAAAGAATTGCATGTTCCATCTTCTGTTACAAAATAAAAACTATTAAATTTATATTTATGTGTCCAATTAGCTAGTTCGCATGTTCTTAAAAGCACAACGCGACACTATAAAATCAAATTTAACGCCCATAGAATGCGTCCCATTGCCATGCAAAGGGGTGACAGAGAATATTGTTCACAACAACATATCTTATCTTAAGTTAGAGAAAAATAATCAAAGATATGATGTTAACATATATAATCAAAGTGGACCTTATATTTATTAAATTTTTATATAAATTATTGTTGTCCAGATTGATTAAAAAATTCCTGGTTTGGACAAGTTTTGTCCCGCCTTAGGCCGATTAAGTCCAAAGTCCAAACACACTGAACCTAGTGTTGACGACATCGGACACGTTTTGCCTTCTTCCACCGGAATATTACTGTATGTTTGTCCAATAATGGTAGGGTGGAGGGGGGTACTTCTTCTGATTATATGTTGCATATGAATTTTTGAAAAGTGTTATAATTAAAGTTTGCAATAATGCATAAATACGGAAGTAGGTTTTATCTGGATATTTATTATATGATTTGACTAACTGAAACACCTCCATCACACTATTTCCCTTTAAGTAACATGCTCTGGCTATAGGGTTTTAACTGTAGACACCTTATTAACTTGGTGGGGTGGGGTGGGGTGGGGTGGGTTCTTGCTTTCATGATGTTGCCTGCTAGCTCTTGGACTTCTTCTTGATAAGAAGGAAGAGATTTCAGGGGTGTTATAACAATGCATGACATAGTGGTTGGTACAACAAGCTAGGTTTGCTTTATTAGATCCAATATTAAGATAATTGTTAGCATGATTCTATAGTTAGTCCTAGAATCGGATATAATTGGACTATTCAAATCTCCAAGAGTTACGCTATAATTAGGCTGCTCAAATATCCCAAAGTCTGCGTGTTAACATGTTTGATTTATTTCTAGAATCATGCTTACAAGGATTAAGTATTAATCGATATAATATATAAACAATGAACATGAATGAGTTCAAAATGTACCACAAATACATGCATGTACAACATAAATTTCTCATCAAAAAATAAAAAAACGAAATACAATATCATTATAACGTAATGAAATCATGAAACCTAATGCAAAACCATGCAGCAAACGCAGTTCCAAGCAATATATTAGAGTCCTATATATAAACAAACACTAAACATTAATTCACTTCAAGTTTCGATCTCATTACACTATTTTACAAACATCATGTAGTTCCAAATGCCAAAAGCTAAACCCGCATCATGCAATAATAAATATAACTATATATATTAGTTCCATTTTCAATTTTATGAAATTAAAGCAAAACGTATAATATTTTCTAAGTCTGATGCAACAACGAGTTTTCCACGAAAATATATCGAACATTACAAAATGTTTCTAATATTCAGGGCAGCAAAACACAGTTTGGGCAACGCAATTTTTGGTCCATGTTTACAATAGAAGTTGTGTTTTTATCTTAATCACATCAAAGCATGGATCAAAGTTTCGTTTTCGCCAGTATGTTTCAGTGCATTGAATACTGAAAAACTTTTCGCAATGTTTCGAGATCTTTTCGATATGTTTCGAAAATTTCGTAAAAAATGTGCGCACAATAGATGTAGAACATATTGCATATTTCTTTTGCACATAATCAAAAATAGATATGTTCCGATAGTTTTCGAGAAAAAAAAAAAAAAAAAAAAAAACTTTGATCTATGCATCAAAGTAACATTAGTAATAACCCAGTAGCGAAGCCCATTCCAAAAATTAGTTTTTAAGAAACATTGGGCCCAAATCAATTTTAAACCCAGAGGAGATATAATTATGAAGAAAAGAAAAGAGGGATAATAATAATTGGATAAACCGATAAAACCCTAATTTCACTGCATTTCGATTTTATTCATCGTAATTCCCACTTTTTGGCGGTAAAATCTCACACTTTTTCTTCAATATCCTAAAAACTCAGTTCAAAGTTGTAATTCTCTTCATTCGTATCATCACTATTCGATGCTATTCCGTAGGCTTTGCTTCTCCATTTCAAAATCCCACCAAAACCCATTTTCAATTTCCCCAATTTTCACAAACCCTATTGCCAATTCACACTCAAGTCCAATAATTTCGTCGAATTCGAAAACTCTGAAATTAGGGTTTCGGGGACAAATTGCTGTAAATTCGCATACTTTTGTTTCAGATAGCACCACAAATTCAACCATGGATGAACCCAGGAAGCCATCTATAGTTCCCATTCCGTCGCCGAATACTGCGGGCCGTGCCGAGGTTTTTCGGGCACTCGAGGCCTCATTGGGGTCGACATTTAGCTCTCAGCCAATAGTCCCGAACCCTAGTCCTCTAATCATTGTGATCAGTGGTCCGAGTGGTGTCGGAAAAGACGCCGTGATCAAAAGGTTGAGGGAAGTTAGAGAAGATTTGCATTTTGTGGTTACGGCGACTAGTCGCCCGATGAGGCCCGGCGAAGTTCATGGGAAAGATTACTTTTTTGTGGGGAAAGAGGAGTTTTTGTCGATGATCGAGAAGAACGAGCTCTTGGAGTACGCGTTGGTGTATGGTGATTATAAGGGTATTCCGAAGCAGCAGATTAGGGATTACATGGCGAAAGGGTGCGACATTGTGTTGAGAGTGGATATACAGGGTGCTGCGACTTTGAGAAGGATTTTGAGGAATAGCGCGGTGTTTGTGTTTTTGGTGGCCGAGAGTGAGGAGGCTTTGGTGAAGAGATTGATCGATAGGAAGACGGAGACGACCGAGGCTTTGCTCATGAGAGTTGCGTCCGCTAGGGAAGAGCTGAGGCATTTGAGGGAATTTGATTACGTGGTTGTGAATAAGGAAGGTGAGCTGGAGAGCTCGGTTCAGCTGGTGGAGTCGATTATCGATGCTGAGAAAGCTAAAGTGCACCAAAGGAGAGCGGTCATTTAGATAATTTTGGGTGGTTAGGTCAGTGTAAAACATTTAAATTGTTGAGCTGAATCTGTTATATAATTGTTGTCCTTCATGGTTATAAACAAATATATTACCACATTTGTTATCTGTGCAATTATATGGTCATCTATGCAGAGTTGATCAATGAATCCAGTGTCTTGAATGAATGTCTTGCATGTGGTGTGTTTCCATTTTTATCTTGACAAATTTCGGGTTTTGCTTGTTACTGTTACAGCAGTATGTATCAATATGAAGAACTGTTCTTGGGCTTTCGTTTTTGTGGAAACCATCTGCATATTTCCAATTAATGTAACTTGGGGAAGAAATGTCAAATTTTCATATAATGAAGAGATTTAGGATTCGTTTCTTGAAAGTTTCAGGAACCTGTCATTGACATTGTCTTGGTGCAATTTTCTTTTCAAATAATTAATCTTAAAAGGGTGATATAGTCGAAATTTTTAGTCTTTTGCACATATATTACCTTTTTATATGACTATTTCTCTCCCATTGCCATTTACAAATTTAAACAAGGGGAACATGCAATGGGACTACTGAAGGTTGATGCTACATCTCGTTGTAACCAAGCTTGTATTTTACAGTTGAGATAAAATAGAAACTATTAAATACTTGCATGAAATTTGAGTTCATTATCTGATGGTAAATATGAGTACTTTTTGACTACACGGGCAGGGCATGTGGCCACCTGACTATGACATACTATTGTTTAAACATGCACGATTCAACTGTCTGTGTGTGTGTCCGTAACAAACATAGAACCTCTACGGAACGTGGATGTCACCATTCTTGTGCATGAAGACTTCATCTGACGAATGGTCATTGCTCTCATCTTTAAGATGAGAAGAAGTGGCATCTTTGTGCGGTTTATTACGCTTATAATGTTATACCCCCTCCCCACCTCTCTCTGGGATGAGCTCTTTATTGCAGGATTTCGAGTTTTCTATCCTTTTCTCATATCATTTAATTTGTTTTCTGTTTCTTCGTATTGTCTTGGTGTATTGAGAAATTATATCCCATTCTCAATTCTGGTCAATTAAGTAGTAGATTGCGTGTGCTTTCGATTCTATAACTACTCTGAAAATATATGGGTTGGGAGGTTTGATTATTTGGCAAGTATTTCTGGCTTGTTTTCTGGTTTCATAGTTTGGTAAGGATTTATGCATGACCCGATGGAGGTCTGGCATACAGGTTCAACCCGGCTTCATATTTTAGCATGTTTTGTTACAGTAGGGTCAAAGAGGGAGCTGGGATAAAAGGCATGCTACGCAGTGCATAGTCCAATAATATCAAACTTTTTAAAAAATAAACATCAAAATCAAATCATGGGATTCAACATTTTTAATTTTTAAACAATATTATATCTTAATTGGTATGTAAAACAAAAAAGTTGTGACTTGTGACTTGCTACATTAATTACTCTTATTTTTCCAATTCAGACATAGAACAAAAAGAAACTTATTTTGCCAAACAGCAGAAAGAGACGCAACTTAACAATTCCCTCATTTGAACATTACTAAAACATGCCCTCAAACCCCATTTTCTTTCTTGTTATAGAAATATTCAAACTAAACATTAGCAGAATATATTCTTCTGTAAATTGAATTTCTCAAGCCAGTTTTTCATTTCATATAGTTCAAACTCTTGTCGTTCAATCATCAAAAACGCATTCCACCCCACTTCTCAAGCAAAATCTCACCACATAACTTCATTTGCCTTACAAAATACTAACAAATAGCAGAATGAATCACAATGGATCATCCGTTAACGGTGAAGACAGAATTCCTCTGCAAATTTCTAAGCGTAATGATGCACAAAGCATGAACCCCATCATATCTAAGCCGCAATTTCAAGCAGCAGAGAAGAAAATAACGCTATTCGCCCTTCGCCTTGCAGTGCTAGAAAAAACTGCCTCAGGGATTGGAGCACTTAGTTTCATATGGGTTACAGTTGTTTTACTAGGATGTTTTGCTATAACTCTTGACAAAACTGATTTCTGGTTCATTACCATCATCCTTTTGATCAAAGGGACTCGAATTTTTAGCAGAAGTCATGAGCTAGAATGGCAGCAACAGACCATATCAAACATGTCGGAATCAACAGTTATCACGCAATAAAGTCTATTGGAATGAGTTGGGAGAAAGAAAAGGCGCCTACTCAAGTTTGGGCGAGCTCTGAGGTCCCTCTTCTTCCTTATGCAAAATGGGTATTTCTATCAAGAAGCATAAGCAAGATTTTGTACTGGCTCAAATTAGCTTCTGCAACAGTCTGTGTGGTTCTTGCGATGATAAACTCGTGAAAGGGAACTATGATGAACTAAAAAAAGGAGACAGTGATAAGAGTAACAGAAACTCGGCTCTGATTATATTCTACTCCTTGGCATTGGCTGAGGCATCGCTATTTCTGTTTGAGAAAGCCTACCGGACATGGAAAGTAAAGGTTGCGAAATATTAGATCAGGTTATTGAGGAAATTGAATTGGATGACAGGGATTTGGTTTCGATCACGAGGTTTTTTTGGGATTCGTATTCGAGATGTGTTAATGGAGGCGTTTCCGATGGCTTGAAAATGGACATGGTGTCTTTTGCTATATGAAACTTTTAGACTCTGATTTATGTGATGAGCAGTTGATAGGTGTAAGAATCTTGAGAAATTTTTTGACAAAACTGCTGTTTTCTGAAGACACCATAAAAAAGATTGGAATTAATAGATTAGTTATGGAAAGGTTACTGGGAAGAAATTGAAGAAGAAGAGGTCAGGTATTATGCTGCAGATATATTGTCAAAACTAGTCGCTAAAAGCAGAACTTAGTATGGATTGCTCTAATACCGGGAGCCGTGGACTCGATATCAAACTTGCTGCATGTCAGCTGGAGCCATAGTGGAGTATGCGGTGAAATTTCTTAGAGGACAGTAATCTTTGACAAAGAAAGCTACGGTTTCTGGGATTTTCGTCATCTGGGGCTTCAAATATTGAAGAAACTAGCTCTTGATCACGATATGTGCGGAAAAATCTGCAAGAGAAGGGGTCTCTTACCGAAGATTGTCGACTTTATTTATGCCGATAAGAGGCTGCTGAGGCATTCAACGGCTGTTGTTTCACAAATTTTGGCAGTGAAACGTTCCCTGCAGATATTGAAGATGCTGTCCAGTGCCTGTGGTGCAGCAGGGAAGAAACTTAGAAGAGAGATTTTAGAGATAGTTTTTACGATAAGTTATATCAGAAATATATTAAGATACGGAAAAAGAAACCTGAGCTACAAATGTTGGGAAATATATATTTTGACAAACCTGGCAATGGAAGAGGATGCGACGGAGAGGATTGTGGCCACCGGAGGAGGCTTAAAGTACTGTTCGGTATTTCTCTTCAATAGTGATGTGCCAGAAGATTGGAGCCATGTGAGAGAAGCTGCAGGCAAAGCAGTAGCTATTCTGACACTGAAAAGCAAGAATACTTGCAAAAGAGTTATGAAACTAAGGCTAAATGAGAATATGATAGAAGCTTTGGAAGTTCCATTGCTTTGGTTACACAGCAAAAATTCTGCAAAGTTTAATTATATATAGTGCGAACGACTGCTTTGATCAGTTAAAGGGACTAACCAATGCAGGACCTACTGTAAGTATTCATGTGTAATAAGTTCAGGATAGGATACATATGAAAAACAGCATAATATCACTGAACAAATAACTCGTTGATTCTATGTTTTTCACTCATTTTGCAGGAAGTGATGATTGGAACTGCAGCATGTATTTTCAAGTTTATGACAATTCAAGACTCCAGAATCATGTTTAAGAGAGCTGGAGTTGGAGAATTCAACCTGGCTCATCGACTTTACCTGATTCTTTAGAAATATCAGTATCCCTCAACAAAAGTTCCGAGCATTAGAAGATACACAATAGAGCTGGCCATTTGGATGATGAGAGTGAATGATACAAATATTCGAACGCAGAGTTTGGGAATGGAGAGAGAGGGAGATTGAGTCTGTCACAAACACAACATCAGAGCTAGCAAGTTTTAATGTTTTTTGTGGAACTGTAGGACTACGCCGGCACAGTGTAGCAATGCAACCCCTAAATGAAACAGTATTGAAATTGCTGGAAAAAGGGCAGAACCACAGAGAATCCAAAAAGATTATTTCTAGCCAAGCTTTGAACTTTTCTAACCATTAAAGCAAAAGCAACATCTCAGAAATCATTCTTTAAGTTTAGCAGAAATGCTGCAACTGTTATGGACATTGAGAGTGAATGACATTCTCACTTCCCACCACTTTGAAAATATTTACAAATGGTACAAGTGCAAATCGTGAGGTCAAGTAGTGTAATAATAAAAAATGATTCAAGTTAGCAATAACAAAGCCCCCAGATTATACAACTGTTGTAAATTCACAGACACCAATATCGGGTAATCGAACCAAGTGGTCATAAATAAAGAAAATTAATTACAAATCACTCAAACACCAGTTACAAACGAAAACACTATCTTCCATCACCTATACACAACCTGAAAAAGAATAGTTAATCTATGGTTACAACAAATAATCCTTCTATCCCACCACAAGAAACCATTTATCACATATTACTACACTTCCATCAAATGCATTTCTCCATCATATAGTAGAATAATCATTTATTCCTGAAGAAATTGAGATCCCAGCGCCGTAACAAACCGTCCATTATACCGTTTGTGGGGCTTTTCTCAACTTTTACAGTCACCCTAGTGCGATCAGCCAGGTCTATGCCAGATGAACTCTGATTGTCTGATGGTGTATCACTATTTGATATTGCAGTGTTTGTTTCTTCTTCGATGGGATGGGAAACAGCGATACTGCTTGTTGTGTTCTTTGCTAGAGTTGAGGTGTCCTTCGATTGATGTACCGTGTCATTATCAGGTAAATTTTGGTTACATGCTGAAGTGTCGCTAGGAGAGCAAGTTTCCACAGTTTCTTTTTCAGAAGATGAAGTACACTTGGATGTAGATTCTGTAAGCGGTTTGTCTGGAGCTGGATATTTCATTTGGCGGGGATGCTCGTTAGCAGCTGAAGTTGGAACTAACTCAGTTTTTGAGGAGTTGCTCTGAGAAGAAAAACCATCCTCTTGTTCGTTCTTTACTGAAGGTTCTGATTCAGGGAGGTCACAACCACCATTAGATGACGGTTCCTGAACTTTGGTGTGTTTCACCTCCAAGTCCTTCAGTGATTCGAGTACCGCTTTCATGTACATCTGAAAATTTTCGAAAACAAATAGCCATCAGATAAACTTCAAAGGTTGGGATAATGTAAAAATGTGGGAGATTTATCAATTACAAAATCCAAAATTTACCCTTTCTTCTTCCTCCACATTGGACGGGAAATCTGCCAAGGTATCAAGAGAGTACTCCACATATTCATCATCGTCACGAGAACCAGGAGGACTGCCACCGGTTAGCTCAAAGCTGATCATATTAGAAGATGAGGCATGAGAATCAGACCCCCGACTTTCCACCTGCAGGGTAAAATTTCTTGGTGAGTCAGTGGCACGCCAGAACTGTATCTTTTCTTGGTAGTAGCATTATATAATTAAGATTAAGGAATATTTTGATTTATCAGACACCGTTGTGTATCAACAGATCAGATCCATTAATTGGGAAGAGTTGAAGTCAAAAAGTTTATTCATGCAGGATAACTCCATCCGTGTAAGTTCTACTGTTTATGCAATGATTCCCAGCTTTTTTTGAGGTGACACTTCTTTTTTCTGTTCCCAATAGCCTAAGAAATAAAACTTCACAAGCTTAAAAAGGGAATGTCTCGAAGGTTTTCATTTTCCGTTTTACTGTACAACATAATCTTCACAGTTGTACAAGGAAAATTGTAGGTCGTATATAAACTTTTTTTTTTCTATAAATTCTAAAACATGACAAATAAAACTCCAACCAGATACTTTTTTCTTTTGCTGACTACTTTGACTCTTACGAAGAAAAAAAATTGGATATATTTTTTAATCTATTAAGTTTTTAAACTTTCTGGTACTTTTTGAATATGTAGGCGTATGGACGTCTTTTCATGAAAATACATAGAAACTCAAATGATTATAACAATTACTAGTTTATACATGAATATCTACCAGAAGAAATTGTATTTTACACTCAAATGAACGCACGTAGATTGTTCTAAAACAATATTATGGAACATAATTATTTGAATTAATTCCACATGCTGTAAATTTCAGAGAATAAGTTTTAAAAAGACAATCTATTAATATACATAAGAGTGTATATGTCAATTAAATATATTGAGCAATTTTGTCAAATATTATACTATTTGATCTTGAATAGTCAGAGACTCAAAGGAGGGTGAAACTTTTTCCAACAATACCAAAAAAACGAGATTCGACAGTGGTGGGCTAGACAACTGTTTTTTGATGGGCCACATAAGTAACTTTTTTATAACTCATAAACATGGGCCATATAAGCTAAATATCTTTACCTAAGACGATAATATGATATATATGCATAAGTAAATTTCTGAAAAAGCTGGGGGCGGGGGGGGGGGGGGGGGGGGGTCTATATGCCCCCAACCCTTCCATCCGCCTCTGTTTCTGAGGCGGTGGCCTTTTAGCATACAACTTGAAGTTGGTGGAATATTTTTAGCTGGTTTCTTAGATACCAAAAATGCTGCTTGTTGCAACACTTGCAACTTTTATTTAAAGCCAAACTAACCGGCTTTGAGAAAAACTAACCCAGAAGAGTTTTTTCAGAAACTATGGCAATAAGCTACTAATCAATCTTCAAATTGCAAGTCAGTACCCCCAAAAGAACACACCAAGAGCACAAACAAAAAGATGATTCAGAATATACGCATATACCACACTAAGCCATCGATGACCCAAAGCATTAAAACTGCAACTGCAAGAGAAAAACTTAGCACATTGGAAACTTTATGATAATGAAAATGAGGAAAGTACCTTTGAATCATGTTGTTTATCTGTGGATGAAATATCTGCTGGAACCTGAAAATTAACACCGCAATTAATTTTTTGATCGCGGAAAACCACATTACAGTTCCATTTCTGATTATCGACTACAATAAATGCAAGGAAAACACAATTAAGGATATAGTTATCAGAAAAGAAGAATTCTTGACTCATGCTATTCCAGTAAACTATTTCAATTTAGCAAACATATTCAAGCTCACATTTTAAAGATTATCCAGCTACATATTTGGTAGTAAGATGTCGCTTGAAATTTGAGAAAAGCATATCTTACCACTATTGTACTCATTGGTCTTCTGGAGCGAAGTTGCTTAATGGCATCCTCGGCACTACCTGTGGCTGTACCTGAGTATGACTAAATATGAGCAATTGCCCCTTCTAAAGAAAGATTGGATACTACAAACCAACAAAGATAAGAAGAAAAAATATATATACAAACCAGCCTGTGACCCCAATAATTCATCCTCATCCTCCATATCATGGACAGTACTCCAAGTACCCTGGTTTTAAAATCAATGAAAAAAAATCAAAGATGTGGCCACTACGACTCAGTACAAACCAATAATGTCGAAGCAACAAAGCTCTATTACCTGGCCAAAATAGTCGTGATTCAAGTCAAAATATGCAGACCCTGCTGCATCTTCAGGAGGTTGTAACACATTGTTGAAAAATATACTAATAGAGTCGAAATAAAACTGAGGGCGGGGAGAATTGTGATCACCCTCAAATTTGATTATATTCTTATCCCCCTGCAGAAACAGATTTGGTAAGTATTAAGCAAAAAGATAATAATCTTATGATTCAAACTGCAAAAGAATTTAGAGGAAAAATAATTACCACATAAGCATCAAATATACGATCAGAGTGATGAGGTTGTATGAAATCATCATCATTGGCATGACCAAATAGAACAGGAACGAAGCTAGATTTTGCAACCTGAAAATGGCAAATAGTTAATGCAATTACAAGATACATCAGTGAGAATCTTCCTTTGTAAACAGAATTTGCATAGGACTAAATGAGGATTAACAGCAGAGGCTGGCTCAAGCAGATAATCACAATTGGAAAAGGCCCAACAAACAAAAAGGCCAAGCCTATCTAACATAGAATGAAGAACCACTATGGAGGCTTAAAAATCAGCTGACAAGTGATACAGCGAAAATATATAGGTAACGGGACAATGTACTTCTATTGCTTATAAGTATGTTGATGCTTATACTGGTGTGCATTTAGAAAATGTAATAACTGCACATCTAATCAACTCCTGATAGAATTATAGATGATTTGAAATTCAACATCTTTCTCAGTTTTCTAATTTAAGTTGTCTTTTTACCCAAACAGAGACAGAATAAAAATTCAGGACACGAGCCTGTTCATAAAATAATAATTGGCATGCTCGTGGAAATAATTGTCCCATTTATGTGCCACCTAGACAACCACCTCGACCTCAGAAAGCACTGGATTCAAGAAGCAGAATATTTGAATATCCACAACGTAACTCTGACCCAAGATGCAATGTAGAACTTTTTGCCTACCTAAAATTTACACATGAAAAAACACTAAGGCTGCACAAAGAAAAAGCCCATATCCTACTCCAATCCAAGAAACAAAGGGAACTTCAACAGGCCAGTATACGAAGTATAGAAAGTCCAGGTCTGGCCAGGAGTAAAAAGGAGGTCTGACTATCTCCAACATGGGTCGAGAGATATACCAGTCCTTCCCCGATCCACTTCCCTTAAAATAAAATCCCAGCACCATAGTTCAAATAACGGAAGGTACGAGGACTGGTTTGACAGTTTCACTTTTAGAAAAAAAAATTGTCATCTGTAGACCCAACCTGAGCATTTATTAATAGAAATATGTTAAAGATACAAGACATGTGTGAGTCAACTTAGAGAAACAATTAGTAGCTGCATTAACTTTAAAGAAATGATAAATTTTTTAGTTGGTTTAGCACAGATTTTAAAGTTAGAGTAATAAGTTGATTACTATGCTTGGAGACAGACCTTAATAAAGCCCCATGGCCCTGCTAAATTTGCTTAAATTAAGAAAGTTAATGAAATATCCTGTTCGAACTTTACACAAAATAAGCCGAGGAAATCGTTGCGAGAACTATTATTAATAAAAGATAAGATGCATAGCAACTTAGAACAAGATGAAATTTCAAATCTGGCACAAGGCATGGTACGACTTAAATGACTACCCAGTTAAGATACCTTGATTGTGTTAAGATCGCTTATGTCAAATTTTGCTTTCTTCTGAATTGCTCGACGCATATACTGGATTGCAAATTTAACCTGCAAAATAAGAAAAAAGAAAGCGTTACAGAAACAGCACGACAACCCCAAAATGAAAAGGTTAAAGATGAAAAACGATGAGACAAGCTATTGTATGATATTAATAAACTCAAAATGCAGTTATAAATTTGTAACTTACAGTGAATTTGGGGAGCCGAACTTTGTAAGTATCAACCAGCTCCATCATCAAGTCAACCAAATCAGAGAACGGGCTATCTAGAACCATTCCTGCGATGGAAGGATCCTCAGCTCCATACATCAAGCTGAAAAAACCAGAATATTAAGCCTCTTGGACGTCCTCCTAACACTTCATTTGGACATCTGAAAGCTTACTAGAGTAGAAATGATCCAATATCTATATATATACATGTTAACATGGTAAGATGGACGAATTCAGCTTAACATGCTCTTATGTTTGCCTTATCCCTGAGGAGGTATACTAGCACGATTAGCGAGCAACTTTGAAAAGAAATAACACCTACCGAATTTATATAGTGGGTTGCAATAATTCATAAACCCATCAAGCTAGAAAACTTGTAATTCAAAAATATCTAAAGAGCGAAGAACGCCTGCAATTTGGATCCTCATAATAGATCTACTAAAAGAATTATTTCTCCCTGAGTTAAATGCTACTGGAGCACTACCTATTGGAGAATTTTGAAGAATAAGATACAGCATCTCTATCTAAACGACACTAATTATAGAAACATATTAAGGCTATTGGAGTAAAAAGAAACCCACTAACCTAGTAACAGCACCCATGGAGCGGCCCCATAAACCAATTAGAGACACATTTCCATCAGCCCGCAGATAATCAACCACAGCTCTGAGATCATCTTTCTGTCAGAATCAGAACATGTTTTAGTTACATATAGCATTAGCATCTAAAGCGGTTAGATGGATGCATGGAGCAAACAAAGCATTGCTGTCAAATATTAATCAGAAGATGCTAGTAATCTGGTAAAGAAAACCCCAATACAAACTGAAAATAAATCAAGATTTTTCCTGTTTAGACATGTTCAGTTGTCTTTTGCACTTCATTCTCTCCACAAGCCTCTTCCAATTTTTGTATAATATACATAATCCCTCCGTCCCTCTCTCATGCACACACACACTCACAAATCACAAAGACTATCTCTTTTCCCCAAATTTTCATTCAACTTTGATAGCTTTCATCTCCTGAAAACCAGCAATTTCCATTTCCTATCTAACCATCCTTTCGTTTCTATCCACGTTCATCTCAGCTTTACCACACCCTCACCGTCCCTTAATATTGGTTAGCATTCAGCGCCAAAACCATACAACTTTGCAATCTCTAGAGAACTTAGCATCCCGCACCATTTTCTTCTGTGCATTTTCCTTGCCACTCTCTAAGGTATTAGCTTCTCCTCCTCAAGACATAATAACTAAACCACTTTTCTTAGAATTCAACCAGAAAGTAAAGCATATACATTAATGATAAAAGTCAGATTTGCTTCAGTGGAAGAGAAAGTGTGAAAAGAATCAACTACATAAGGCTGAAGAAGGATGCGTGTCAGTTAATCTAATGATAAATATTGGTAAAAGTTCAGTAGATTGTGAGGGAAAGAAAACCAATGGATTTAGTCTTCTGAAAGGAACTCCCAGAGGGTTACTTCAGATAACAAATATGCTTCATACTACCATAAAATTTGCATAAAACGGAACCCTGCTTAATAGAGCCAGTCCGGAAGAATATCGTTGAGATGACAGCATATTAGCACTCTAATGAGGTCAGGTAGAATGAGATGGGCATGAGATAAAATAGCAGTCTACTTACTTCATTCCAGCCCAGGGTTACGTGCTCTCCTCCAGAGAGTCCAGAACCAGAGAAATCAAGGGCGAAAACAGTGATATTTGATGGCAGCAATATGATAGCAGCTTCACTGGCATCCGTTCGGCAACCACTAAGAAAGACAAGATCAAGAGCTAAGTACCAAGCCAAATTGGATGTAGCCAATACTGAATAAGTTTCGACCAACCACACCAAAAGTGGTCATGAATAACTCATTCATATAATGGTATTGAAAAATGCAAGGAGACATGCATATTGTACTAGAAACGTATTCATAACAAAACCACTAACCTATTTCCATGGCAATAGATTACACAAGGCAGTTTGTGTTCTTCAGGAGGTATGATAGGCATGTAATGGCTACATTGAAGAACATCTCCTCGAGTATTTACAACCTGCAAGATGAATGAAGGACTTCCAGTTTAAGAATGAGATCAGAAAACACTAAGCCAGAGGACGGATAATTACTTCACATTAATAATTGACTTCAGAAAACTTAAAATCCAAATAGTTAATGAACATTCACTTCCTTCATGTAGATTAGGTTTACAACAGAGAGAGGAAGAGAAAGGCAAATGGCCAAGTATCATGCTCACAAGCTTCTTACCTCCATATCTTTCCTCTGATACCACTTGCCTTTCAGCACAAACTCTTGATCCAATAAATCATTTTTGGGATTGTATTCAGCTCTGCAGTCGAAAAAATTAATTAAGGTTTTTTGGCTTAGTGTCTATTAACATAAAATGAGAAAGAAGAACATGTTGAGACATTTAAATATCACATTCATGACTCTGAAGAGAAATTACCATTTCCTCAGTCATATAGTAAAGTTATAAAACAATGCCAACAGACCACACATATGTCTTAGAGTATCCAAAACACAGCTATAGATCAATAAGGGTCTGGCCTCTAATGTATTTCGTAAAGGTCTAACATTTATTCAAGACCAAAAGCAGAAAAACGAGAGTCATGTGGTTTTGCAGAATCATTATATGATATTTGAAAAAAGTTCGCGAGAGTTTGTAGTATCTTGTTTAGCAACAGATTCACCAAAGATATACTTACATCTCAGTCATGTAATCATGGTCATCTATCTGATGAGCTTAACGACTTTCAACCCAATAAGCAATGATATAAACAATACTATGCTCGTTTGGTTTTCCTTCACTTGGTCATTATGGCTGGAAACTGTATTCAACTAATATACTTAAGAACTTTATTTGAAATGAATTTCAACAGTTGGCTACTTTTCCTATATCTGTGTAGAACCTGCTCTTGTCAATAAGACTCCAGTCCAGACTGATGACAGGTTTTACAGTTAGCAGAATGAGATTTGAGTGACAATCTAAGTTCTGGCTAGTTTATATGACGTTTACAAAGGCGCAGATCTTTTCATCACGCAGAAAACTGCGCAAGCAAACTGCAAGCCTATCTATGTTCTGGGACATGAACCTCCCTATAAATGAATTTACAAAGATGATATATATTTGTATCTCTGTTCTTTACCAGTTCCATATGAAGCATTAGTACATGCATACCCAAGCTAATCGTTCCCAAGAAAAAGAAGTGCATTTCTTTTAGCAGCTGTTACTAAGTCTTCAGAGGCCTTTTGGTTTCTGATCTAAATAAAACATTAGATTACCGACAGCCTAAATTAGTCAGATACTGTAGACTGAAAAGATAATTATAACAAGAGGACGCCAAGGGCAAAAGAATTTAACTTTGCGATGGAGGAGGCAAGGTAAATACGGTTAATCTACACTGAGATTAAAGAACAAATATTTTTGGTACAATATAATGAGTTTTAACAGGAAATTGATACTCAACAAAACATTGTTACTGTTATCAAGCAAGAGCTTCTTATTCTCCCCTGAATTTTATACGAGGCCAGACATAAATATATTAACTTTCTTGGAATAGATCCAACGATTTACCAGACATATTCTCCCCTGAATTTTCATATGGGCCCATCATTCTTTCCATAAATACAACGATTTACGAGACATCACAAGATTAAATATCAAAAACAACGTAGCCCAACCAACCAACCCCCCCTCCCCCCAAATTAAGAGTGTAGTACTGGTATGGAGTCACTGGAGAATACTATTATAAAACCAATTGATGCTCAACCTCTCTACAGCTCGAACTTTTTAGAATAGGCAGCAATTCAATAGAAGGCTTGTCTCGATTCTCGACCCCTTGGAAACTTAGGCAACTCCTCACAAAATAGCCATTACTCATAGACATAAACAAAAACCTCCACATACCGATCTTCGTTATGGATCATTCCACAACTTGTCCAACAACTTAATCTCATAAAACAAACAAGATGGAACTTACCACACACCAGTGAGTTCTAAAAGCAAATATTCACTTAAACAAGCAGGATCAACACTTGACCCAATAAAGTCCTTAAAATTTATTATATAAAACTCCTCCTTTAGATCAGAACAGCATCAAGACTTAAAGCACAAAATTATGCTTTACATCAAATACCCACATAAAAACACCAAAAGAAAAACCTAAACAACTTAATTTAAAAAAAAAAAAAAAAAAATCAAAATTAAATCACAAAAAAAAAAAAAAATCCCAATGCAAAATTTCACACCCCATAAATCAAAAACCTAGAACCCACGAAAAAAACCCAAAAAACTACCTCACACTTCCATAAAAATTCAATCTTTAAACACAAATAAAACACATGCATAAAAAGAAAAAAAAAACAACAAATAACTTCACAAATCAAATACGAAACAAAAACTAAAAAAAGATTTGATTTTTATTACCTGGGTGGTCGTATTATGAAGTTAATTAGCTGTTCCATGAGAGATTCGAAGAGCAATCAAGATCTTATTTTTCTCTCACTAAAACTGCTCAAGACTACTTTCTTTTTTTTACTTGTTTGTTCAAAATATACAAAAAAGAAAGAAAAAGTTGAAGTGTTGCAGATTCACAATCTCTACAAGAGAAAGCATAAATTACAAGTAAACGTCCTAATTTAGTTTTATTTGAGTCGAATTGCAAATTGGCCCTTTTATTTTTCTTGTTTTTGGCTATGTACAGTGCAATTGCGCCTCGTTTTTCCCAAACTATAAATAAATAATAATATATAAACTATGTGTATATATTTATATTAGTTTAATATTGGGTATATGATTGAATGTATATATCTAAATATATATTGTTTAATTTTCGTTTTGAAGTTTTTTTGGTACACATATCAGTCAAAATACATCCTACATATGAAATTGTCTTTAGGTTGACAATGTACGAAAATGCGTGTGATGTAATGATATACATATATTATGAGTCTTTTTTTTTCTTGAATTTACAATGAGAGTTTTATTGCTCTCTTATTTCATTCTAGAATTCTGTTCTTTTGCATCATTGGTGAAATAACGTTTAATACGCTTAATATATATTTTATGTACATTCAAGTAATTTGATTCAATATCTTCTAAATTTGTTTCTGTCACACCAAGTTTGTCTAGTGTGGTTTGTCTGACTAGTGTTGTTTGCAAGCTATTGTGTCTAGTAGAAGAATACATAATGACATTTTATGGTAGTGGTCGTGGTCTCTAATGTGTCTGGGTCGCGAACAGTGATTCGATTGACGGTGAAGAAAGAGAATTCTTGGTTCAGTTTTCTGCCTTAATGACAGAAAAAAAAAGGATTGATCAAATCATGTTGAGTCTGACTCATAGCGACAAAATTGTTATAATATTGTAATTAAGGTTTTTGTAATAAGTATTTAATTCCAAACTATTGTAAAGAGAATTTATGTCATTTCCATTCATGTCCCCAAGGTTTTGTTTGATATGCATGAATATGGTGAAATAAATGTTTCTGATACTTTAAATGTCCGAATCTTTAACTTAAAAAGGATGAAGGACTTGACCTGTCATAGTACAGATGGAACTTGACATGGTTTTGTGAATGAATATTGAACTTTTAGTCAACGAGGTATTGGAGTAAATACCAAAACTACACAAACTTCATTAATTCCTAGGAAATAGTAAATGTAATATAGTGTTAGGCATGCAAGAGAAAAAGGTGTCAGGTTTGTGAAAATCCTTACTTTATGACTTTAGAATTAATGAACAACATCTAAAATCTTCACAATAAAATTTTGTATATCCTTTTATTATGTATCATTCTCAGGTATCACTTATATTTACAACAGTGGATTGTATGTGCGATTGGATCTTATGCACATATTGGTGAGTGGATAGAAAAATAAACATGTAAATCTTTATTTTATATTTATTACACCTGACATAAACCGAGAGTTGTTATAGATAATGGAAAATGGAGATTATTTCAGGCGATCATAATAAGTAACAACTTGAATTTGGAGTAAAAAAACGAGACTTGAAGAAAATTCCGTTAGTTAATTAAAAGTTGGTGAGAAATATCTTTTGTTTTTCTTCTTATATAAGTAAAACAATAAACTATTATCTTATTATAAGATAGTCCAACTAGTAAAATAGAATAATACTCACACTAGTAGGACCGAAGTGGGACCAGTCTAACAACTAATATAAAAATTAAGTAGCCCTAATTTTGTAGTTATCTTTAGTAATATGACAATTTTAAAAAATAAAAATCGTTGAGTTTTTCTTTCATACTAAACAAATTTGAACAGTACATTCCACATTTCTCTCTCGCCTATGAAGAATTCAAATTCTCAATCACCAAATCAATAATTAATTGGACACAAAAATAACATGCTACAGTTCAAGAGTGTGGATTATAAATAAATAACATTAAAACAATTGAATTCGTCAGTGTTCTCAAATTGACCAATTTTTTTTTAATCCAGATCATATCTGGCGTTTATTGTAGCACATGTATGTAAGTGCTAGATCGAGATGGATTGGTACATACTTAGTAGTCTTAACTAGGGAGAAAAGTGACTGAAGTACCAAAAGAGCTAAATTGTCAAAGAGGTACATGCTAAATTTATTGTTCAGTTTTTAATTTTTTATAATGAGAAAACTGATTATTATCACATAATAAACTGTGTTGTTGAGGAAAAGAAAAAACCAAGAAAAAAAAAACACGTTTCAAAGAATAATTTTCAAAACTTGTTAAGATGGCATTAACTGAAAATAAATAAACCTGCTAAATAACTTGGAAACTTGATAATGTCTTAGTTTATTTGAAGGGAGTTATAAAGGTGAACGAATGAAATTTAAGCTTGTAAAGATGAGAGATATTATTCCTTATATAGTGTACATAAAAAGATTCCTTATATACAAGCTTTGTTTTTTATTAATGTAGATCCTATCCGTCACTTGACTTTGATACTATACTGGATGATGAAAGAGCCATAAATAGTTACATAACACGAAGGTCCATTAATCTCAATAATAAATTTATGACATACTCTTGGGATAAGACTGAAACAACCACCAGCCTATACATGAGGTGGCGTGTTGATTTGTCCATAGAATTTTAGTATACAATTTAGTGCATTCAATATAAACAAGTTATTCCTCCCTTAATAAAGCTTTTTAACAGATAAAAAAAAAAGAAGAGAAACTCTAATTTCTGCATTTTCAACTAATAATACAAATTAAAGTTATTCTTTCCCTCTTCTTGACACAAACCAAAAAACAAAGACAAAGAATTCCAGCCCTTTCTTTATTTTGACTCCAGTTTTCATATTCAAAAGTAAGTTCAAAGGAAGGTACCTTCTGTCACTCTATATATACCATGCAAACAAAACAAAAATTCAACATAATTCTCCAAAAAAAATGGTTTCTACTGAGGGCAAAGCAGCTTCTTCAGTTCTCTCAATGCTCAACATAATCCTCTACATCATTGTCGTCGCCATTGCAGCATGGGCTGCTGGTCATGGAATTGAACGATCACACGAAACAGGTTCATTACTCCAACTACCAGCATGAAAAAACAGTCGCACCTCAATTCAAAATCTTTGGCCTAATACTACGTTTTTTCTTCTTTCTTATGAGTTGTTTTTCAGCGTCGACTCTGTCGCTCCCTGCTCAACTGTTTCCAATATACTATCCGTTTGGAAACATGGCGACGGGTTTAGTCGTCGTTTCATCGCTCATAGCTGGAATTGTAGGCCTTACAACCTCAGTTAGTGGACTCAATAATGTTACTCGGTGGACTGCTTCTAATTTACATGCAGCAATTGCATCTTCTCTGGTATCATTGTCACTCACATTGCTAGCAATGGGGTAAGTTATTATTATTGATAATTACATTCACAGTCCTTAAAAAAAGCTTGACATAGTTACATAAACTTCAATCGAAGTTTGGAAGGACATTAAACATAAGCCCTCATGAGTTTCACTGTGAAATGCAACTCAGTGGGATAGGCGTAATGAACCGAACAAGAATCACGTAGAGTACGTGATTTCTCATTCTCTGTAAAAGACATAAATATTGGAAATAAGAATTGTGCATGTATGTGCTGCAGGTTTGCATGCAAGGAGATTAATATAGGCTGGACAGGATCAACCTTGGTAAGCTAACAAGGAAAATGTCATGCTTTGTTATAGTTTCGTTCATTGATCTTTTTCATTTTGGTCTAACTTTTGTTGAAATATTATTCAGAGAACCTTGGAGATACTGCTGATAATTGTAAGCGGAACTCAGCTATTCTTCATTGCTGCTTTATACATTGGGATCAATGCTGTTACTGTTATTGCATGAAGGAGGGAATTTTTTGTAATTTTATTTGGTTCCTGTAACTTAAATCTTAATTATTGAAATTAAAAGTTTGATTGTTGTAAATGTTAAATGTTAATTTTTAATATGAATTACCAATTTTTATTATTTTTTAATATGTTGTATATGCACAAAGATTTTCTTTGATACTTCTCTAATAACTGCACAGAGCAAGTTTAAAGGGAAAAAGGAGGGATTATATTAATTACATGGCTGAAACTGGATAAAACTAGCCAAAGTTGGAGTTACAGCGTTCAGAGTACAATAACTTGAGTTGCACATGAGCTCAAATCATCAAGAATTTATACCTCTAACTTATGTTTGAGACATGCCCTAGCTTTGCCAACAAAGATTCCTTCTACCTTCCTGCATAATTTCAAAAGCGAGTTTGTACCTTTCCAAAGACGCGGCTCCAGCCTCGATATAATTCCGCGCTTCTTCTCTTAAACTCCACAGCATCAACGTCTTAAAATCTTGGGAGTCCCCTCCTGAATCAACGTCTCTCAATATCCCGTATTTTGCATTTTTAGTCCATCGATGCAAGATATAGCGAGACGGGATCTCCCTTACGTTCATTATCTGGAACACCTTTAAAGTATGTCTGCAAAGAACACCTTCGAATTCAAACATTTTACAACTACAACTGATGTTCAGATTTGATGCGTTAAAGGCAACGGTATTTCTCTCGTCTCCATTTCCGCATTTCTGCACCAAATATCTACTAAGTGCTCCCTCAACGTTTATTTTTAAGCCAACGTAGCTATAGCATTCCAAGAGCTCCTTTTGGAACACTTTGAACATTGTAATTGTGTAAAGTCTTCTGCATTGCTCTTCTATGGGGTCTTTCGTGTGCAGAACTGCTTGCAAATTGTATGAGTTGAAATCCTCTTTTCTTTCCTCGTCAAGGCGCTGTTCAAGAGCTTTCTCGTAACGGACAATAAATTCACTAAGAGGTGTTTGAGGAGTCAAAATTGTAGCAAAATATGGTCTGAGGCTTCCATCTACAGGGATTCCAGCAAAGAATGTTCCTTTTAGGTGCAAGGGAACCCAATTTTTACGCATTTTATACATCTCTTTAAACCATGCGTTCTCTCTCAGGTTATATTTGTTCACAAGCATATTCCAAGCAGAATCAAATTCACTTGCAGTCTGACTTTGAAAAATGCAAGTTTCATACTCATATTTGAACTCAGCATCCATGGACAGTAATGCACCAAGGTTCTCCTGTTCCTTAGCAAGAATTTGCCAGGCGGAAAAACGATGGTGTGTCTCAGGGAAAACCAACGATATTGAATGTTGAATGGCTTTGTCCTGATCAGCTATTATAGAGACAGGTCGGCACCCAGACATTGCCTTAGCCCAAGTACGGAAGATCCAAGTAAATGATTCCTCAGATTCATCTGCAACTAAAGCACAACCAAGAAGTACAGGTTGTCGATGATGGTTGACCCCAACAAAAGAAGCAAATGGCACTGAATGACTACCTCGTCTGTACGTTGCATCAAAAACAACTGCATCTCCAAATTGAGCGCAAGAAAACCTAGCCCGAGCATCAGCCCAGAAAATGTTCATGCCTTTACCCTCAAACATTTGCACCGCATAGAAAAATCCCATATCTTCAGCTTGTCGAGATTGAAAGTACTCAAGAAGCAAACTATACCAGTCACTTCCAATCCTGCTTTCTCGAACTCGTTTGACCAGGCTGAGGTCTCCATTTGTTTCAACTAAATCCAAATTTTCCAACATACTGCTTCCTTCCTCTCGATAAGCCTTTGATGCAATAGTAACTGTTCTGTTGAGATCTGCCGGAATATCACATTCATGATTGTGTTCTTTCTGATGACGATCAACCACCCAACTTCCTGATTCTTGCCTTTGTATTCTCATGTATGCTCCGCAACCAACTCTTGATGGGTGCTGATGCCCTTCCTTGGAGCACACAAATCTTCTGGATGTAATTGATCCATCATTTTTAGAACGGAATAGCTGGCCTATCCTAACCCTGAATCCTACATTAGCTGCATACGCATGGTAAAACTTGTACGCTTCATTTGCAGTACTAAATTCAAGACCTTTGTAAGGTTCACCGACTGGTACACCTGCTCCATCCATCTCTTCTTTTTTGAGTCGTTTAAAATCAACAATTGATGGACTATCATCCTCATGCGATCTGATTCCAGTTCGACTAGCCCCACCAGCCGATGATCTTGGAGTTGGAAAACTTTTCCTTTGTATCCGAGGGGGACAAATTTCTCCAGAGGATTCAAATTCATGATTGTGTTCCTTTTTTATATTGGCTAAAACCCACTTCCCAGAATCAGCTTTTTGCACTCTTATAAAAGCAGGACAACCGGTTCTTGAGGTTGTTTGGAATCCCTCCTTCGAACACACAAATCTTCGGGAAATAACGGAACCATCAATTCTAGATCTATAGAGTTGTCCAATCCTGATTTTGAACCCCATTTGGGTTGCATAGTCACTGTAAAACTCCTGTGCCTCTTCAGCTGAATTAAACTCCAAACCCACCTGCAGTTCCATCTTAGGTTCTCCTCCAACATTCTGATGGCCATTGATTTTTTCCACAACTAGAGCTGCCGGTCTTGTCCTGACAGTCATATTAGTTCCCAACTCTTCCCTATTCATATCAGTATCTGCAATCACCACGAAAACATAAATTTCTGCCAAAACAAAACACCATTTACATTTAACAGCCATAAAACGAGCAAAAAATTTGAATTATGCTGTGTCCTTGATTAGACAGCTCCACATAGATAAAACAGTTAAGGGTGAGATGGAAATCAGAAGCACTGCCTATTAGATTAATTCAAAGAGCTCAAAAAATATAGACCAACTAATTGTTGCTGAAAAGAATAAAGTAAACACAGCCTAAACCACCTAATCCATATTACATGCCATATGATAAATTCCAATTGGACACTGAGTAACCAAACTATCAGATTGAAAAACCTAAGTAATCCACACAAGCATCTTTTCCACAAATCAAGACAGTAGGAAAAATATAACACACATCAGATAATGACTTCTTATGTAATACTTATAGAGCATTCCTTAATGCATTAAAAGTGGAGTACTCCTAGGCATTTATTAAACCATGCAAGCATCTTTCAAACAAACCCAACAACAGTACGAAAACAAACATATAGACGCTAACTTCTTAAGAAATTAACATGCCTCAAGAAATCAAAGCAAAGTTTTACACATCTTTAGGAAAGTTCTAACGATCTCTAACATTTTATGCAATGCAAAGTCATTTAAGCAAGCTCCCTCCCTTGAATTTAAATTAGTCATGGTTATGCACACTTCATCTCCTACATAGCCTCAGCAATGGACTCATAAAATTTACCATATCCAGTGATTTATATAGCAATGTGTATGTACAATATGCATTGACGCCGTTATACTATCACATCAATGGAAACAAATAGATACATAACCTATCAACAGATCCAAGAATGTAATCAATTTATCACATTTTACAAAGCAACTTTTCACCAATCACATTTATTATTCAAGTGAAACCCAAAAATTATGAATAGCAAAACCCAGAGCAGTGTTAAGTTTGGAAGAACAAAAGTGAAACTTTGTCCACAAGGCTCTGACAAAAAGAACAAGTAGCTATTGAGAAGTAAAATTTAACTATATTCACAACAATCATGTATGCTCTCTCTATCTCCTATTAGTTTCCTACAAAGATAGTATTTCCAATTTCATGTCACTGGTGAGTACTAGCTATAATTTTTAAAATGCAAAGCCATGATATTTGCTTCTGGTAAATATTCATTTTTCCATGCATTAGGGTAGATAATTGCACATGGAAGTTTCATATATAACTACGATACATTCACATGGAAAGGCCCATATCTAGATCAGGATGTTCGTAAACTCAGCAGAGGATGATTCCTGGAGCAAAAATCAAGCTTTCTTCAATGGATGAGCTCAGGATATCAGCTTTAACGTGTTGTAAATCTGAAAACCAAACAGATATCACCAGCAAACATAGTTGCTCAAGTCGAATAGAAGGTGGCATTTCGGTTGTTATGTGGCTGACCGGAGAAAATGCTGATGCAACGCCCAGCTATGCTTTATTCATAATATAACTCCAGACACACAAAAACGCAAGCTCTCATAGACTTATTGAACCAATTTTTCATGATCAAAAGTTCTAATTTTTTACAGCAACCAAATAAAACCTCCGAAGTAAAGCCACTCGACCGCAACAAGTTCAAAGCATGTCGAACAGTACTAAAAGGCAAAACTCAGCTTTAAAACAACCATTCGAATTTCCGATCCATCAACTCCTCAAATTAGCAACACCAAACACCACAACTGACCTCATTATTCACTAACCACTGCACAAAACCATAAATACAACAGAAGCACACCACATTTTCAGCTCAAACACACAAATCCTCACAAAATTAACATATTTCAAGTTCAATTCACTAAAACCGACCAAATTAGCACAAAATTGAAACCATAAAAGCCTCATAAACCGGATTGAAAATAGCTAGGGTTTTACCTTCGCATATCCGCTGAAACTGAGCTAAAAAATCTCCCAAATCTTAGGGATTAATCCACCTCAAAATCACCTCTCAACAACTAGCTCGCATTGTAAACACCAAATTAAACACATTCAGAGTGCAATTACCTGATCATTTGAGACTGAAAATGGATCAAAATAGGAAACTAGGTCAATCTACTGAAAATAAAATTGGGATAATTTTTTTTTTTCTTTTGGCAGTCACTGTCTATTGCTGAGAGCTGAGGTGGATATACATAAACAGTTGGCTTTTTTATACGGTGATTTACAATGATAATATTAATATGCGATAGTTATTGTCTGCTTTTAGGTCTATGGAACTTTTTTGTAGGTCTATAGTCTATTGGTGGAAAATATATATATTTTTAAGTATATTTGTACCTTCATGATGTCATAATGAGCTTTAGCATTGTGGAAGTGGATACACAAGTTATTAGATTTTATTGATCAGTTTTACGAATTAAAAATTAGTGGCAAAAAACTAATATATTTTGGGTTGAAATATGCCAAAGTTCTTATTTTGGGTGCAATGTGAACACCTAGTGTTGGTAAAAACGATTTGAGTTGGGACTATTAACTTTTAGTTCAACATAATAGTGATTCATTCACATGTTTAAATAAAAATTCGTTGGTCAATGTTTACTTAAATTTCATATATAATTTTGAATTGAATGAAATTTTGATATAATAAGTGAAACTTCTTAAATAATTTAGTAACAGTTGATATGATACTGATAATAACGTGCTTGAAAAAGAAAAAAAAAAAAAACATGTCCAATAAAACCTCTGTGAGATGAGATCGCTTTTGATCTTGTGCTTCCTTTGCATATTTGTTTGCAATTTGTTAGTTCAATAAAAGAACCCCTATGCAGTCGCACCACGAATAATTAAAAAAAATAAAATTGGTCGTGTTTTAGTAAATATGTTATTTCCAACTAAAATGAAAGTTAATAAAATTTATTAGGACAGACTTAAAGCTATATTACAAATTTAGTAATGGTAGAATCTATGCTAAGTGGCATTCATTTTGCATTATTATATACACATAATATTTATTTTTCAGTAATAGAGAAGATTACAAAATTTAATTTGATTTCATAAAAAACAAAAAAAAATCATGAAACTAGAAATCTTAAGCTCAAGATTTTGTTGAGAATTACTTCGTTAGATTTTTATCTAGAATAACAATTCAATAGTATTTGACTTTAATATATAATAATAAAACTGAACTAAAAGTAGATTTCACAAATTTAAGAGGACCAAATTGTAATTACTCAAAACACAGAAAATAGTGGGTGAAACGTTCTTCTTCAACAAACAAATATCAAATCTTATTTCAACACAAAAACGCCATTGATTGAACTCATTTTCAGCTCCACAAACACACACACACACACACGCAAATGACGAGTGGTTGCAGCATCAGAGCACTGTGGATTCTCAACAATCAACACTACGTCATCTTCTCCAGGTAATTTTATGTTAAATAAACATAGATAGGTTCAAATTAATCGATCGATTTAGTTTAATTTTGCTAATTTTTTTCAAAATTCAAAAAAATATCAGGAAGTTTCCGGTGGTGGAGAAGCGGTGGCGCGTGGCTTGTGAGAAGGAGAATGACGATGATTTTAAGTATAAATCGTTGCCTAATGAATCGGAGTTAGCTGCTGCGTTCATTCACCGCAAAAAGAGGTTTAAATCATCGGATAATGAGCTTAATTGAAGTGTTTCGTTATTCGTTAGTTCGATTAATTAATCGTCAGTTGCTTTTGAGATGATAGTTGAAGCATATGTGTAAATATGATCTGTTCTATCGAAGCTTTGCACATTTTGGTTAATACTGATGATTTTAGCTGATTTTGACTGAGGAGAAAGAGGTTTAACTCGTTACATGATTAGTTTAATTGAGATTTTCGTTGTTCGTTAGTTCAATTACTTAACGATAATTGCTTTTGAGATGATAGTTGAAGCATATCTGTGTGATTATGATCTGTTATATCGAAGCTTTGCACATTTAGGTTAATGCTGATGATTTTAGCTGATTTTGACTGAGGAGGAAAAGGTTTAACTCGTTACATGATTAGTTTAATTGAGATTTTCGTTGTTCATTGTTCGTTAGTTCAATTACTTAATGATTAATTGCTTTTGAAATGATTGTCAAAGCATATTTGTGTATATATGATTTGTTATATTAGAGATTAATAGGCAATTTCGGGTTAATACTGATGATTATAGCTGATTTTGACTGAGGGAAAAAAGGTTTAACTCTTTATATAATTAGTTTAATTGAAATTTTCGTTGTTCGTTATGTCAATTACTCAATGATTAATTGCTTTCCAAGTGACGGTGAAAGCATATATGTGTAAATATGATCTGTTATATCAAGGGTTAACAGGCACATTTACATTAGTACTGATGGTTTCAGCTGATTTTGACTGAAAAAGAAAAGGTTTAACACTTCATGTAATTAGTTTAATTGAAGTTTTCATTGTTCGCTGGTTCAATTACTCAAGTTTCTCGTATGCAATTATGTTTCAGAGCATACGAGGCACATTTACATTAGTTCTGATGGTTTTAGCTGATTTTGACTGGAAAATCATAGGGAAGGGTCTGCTCGTGGATACGGTATACGCACAAGTCAGTCTGTTAAAGGGTCAGATTCGTGGGTTGATGATCCGATTACACGTCATGTGATAAGCTTAAGCATCAATGAAGAAGAGAAAGGGGAGAATGGTTTCTTATGGCCTCTAATCCTACACATCAAGGGTCCTTATTCCGTTCTCGTTTTACCTTTAGTTGAACCTCTTCATGTGAAATCCTATTTGAGGATGTGCAATAGATCAGACTGTGGGAGTGCTGTAGGAGCGGATGACAATTTGTCTTCCATGCTTCTCAATCTTCCATCCGTCACAGGGTATGGTAAGTTGTCCTTTTGCATGCTTGCTGAAATTTTACCTTTGCTATGTCTTTATAGTGCAGAATCAAATAAAATATTTAGCAGCTCTTCCTCGAATTGCCGTGCATGAGTATGTGGATTTTTGTTGTCTTCCTGCATTAAGTAGAGCCCTGGCATTCTGTTTTAGACTAGTTATTCACTGTGAGTTTTTTATAAAGGGTGAATTACACAAACCAAACCTGAGACATGAGCTATTTACATACACCTCTCGTCAATCTAGTGAATTACACAAACCACTCCCCCCATATCATGTTTGGCATTAAGATTTACGGGTTACAATTTTAATTCCAAGTTGACTCGTCTACAGTAATGGGGGATTGGGTTTTGAGTGTTCAGTATGTGAAACCCTTTGAAAGATTCCTTTGATAAACCCCCTGGTTCACTCCCCATCCACCAACACTCTTCTCCTCCTGTGCATTTTTCATATATATGCAGGTGGATGGGTGCGCACTTTCTTGTTAACTTCTACATGATTTATGAATTTTTGCATCACAATCCTTTTCCACTTACCAGTTATGAGTGTTTGCTGGTGTTAACTCTGAACACTCGTCTCAAACTGTGTTTTGATGAAAGTGTGCCTGTTCCTACTCAAATGTTGAGTGGTCCTTCATGTATTTGCTGAATTAGGGCATTCACTGTTGCACATGCAATCGGAGACGTTATAGTTGGTGAAGTAGTGGAGCCTGAAGTAATTGTTGCTGCTGCTCCTTCAGTAGGAGGTTTGCTGGATTCCCTCACGGGTAGTATAGGAATCTCAGGTATCTCAGCAAGAGCAAAACCTGTAGCTGCACCTGTTGCAGCATCCACTGTTCCTGGGACTGCCTCGGGTGGAGCTGTAACGTCGGAAATGGGTTCGAGACCGTTGGACAAGGAGGTGCTTAGGTCATTTATTAGTAGTGCAATGCCCTTTGGTATGCATTCTTTTCTAAAATAAATTCATCTCAAGTTTGTTATGTAAGCTGTTGGTGTAAAATGCTCTGGCCTTGTTTATTATTTTCTCCATTGTCATAGGTACTCCACTAGATCTCAGCTACTCCAATATTTCTGCCATCAAGAATACTGGATTTTCTTCGGCAGACATGCCTCCTGCAGAGCGCAAGCAACCAGCTTGGAAGCCTTATCTGTACAGAGGGAAACAGCGGATCCTATTTACAGTTCATGAAACAATCCATGCTGCTATGTATGACCGCGATGAGATTCCAGACAGCATATCTGTTTCTGGTCAAGTGAACTGTAGAGCAGAATTAGAAGGGCTGCCTGATGTTTCTTTCCCATTGACAGGGCTGGACTCTTCGCGTGTTGAGTCATTATCCTTCCATCCTTGTGCTCAAGTCCCAGAGCACGGTGGTGATAAACAGGCTGTGACTTTCTCACCACCGTTGGGGAATTTCGTGTTGATGCGTTATCAGGCATTTTGTTCTCTTGGACCTCCAATAAAAGGGTTTTACCAGCTTTCAATGGTTTCAGAAAATGAAGGTGCATTTTTGTTTAAGTTGAGCCTCATGGAAGGTTATAGAGCTCCTGTAACAATAGAGTTCTGCTCAATCACCATGCCTTTCCCTAAGAGAAGGGTGGTCTCATTTGAAGGGACACCTTCAATTGGAACAGTTTCAAATACTGACCACTCAGTTGAATGGAAGATAGTAACAAACACTCGAAGTGTTTCTGGAAAGGGCATTGAGGCAACTTTTCCTGGGACTGTTAAATTTGCTCCATTGCAAGTTCAAAGGCTACCTTCATCCGAATCAACATTTGGAACTATGACCGATGAAGACAGTGATCTTGAAACAGAGTCTAGTAGTACTGTTAATGTTGATGATTACATAATGGAGAAAATGAGTAGGGATCTTCAAGCAGTTGATCTTGAGGAGCCTTTTTGCTGGCAGGCATACAACTATGCGAAAGTATGTGCTTTTTTATTGCTTTTGCTTGCATAAGAAAGAAGTTGACTGACATTATCCTTTTACTTGCATAAAAAAGAATTTGATTGACGTGATCAGAAATATAGCTTGCGTTTTGATTTTTCATATACCTAAAAATTGCTAATCGTTTCTGCTGATCAAATTTGCAAGATGAAAGCAGCAACTAAGTTGAAAAAAAATTGTTAACAACTCTGCTATAATATAACGATTTCTTCATTCAATCGCCAGCCCTCATTGGACTTTAAGATAATCTTTCTAATTGTTTTGGGTTCAATGGATGCTTGTGAAACTTTTGCTCGTCTCCACCCAGAGAGATTCTGCTTCACCTGGAGAAAAGTTTATATATCTATGTTTCACGAATAGACCTGAACCAGATCTTTTCCAATCACTTCTTTTTTCGTTTCTGAAAACATGTCCTAAAGATGGTGGAATTTTTTACTAATTCCCTTTGATATCTTATTTGCAGTCTCAACATATTGTCTGTCCAAACATCTTTATTTTCTTCAACTGTTCATTAATTCCCTTGGCGTGCAGGTGTCTTTCAAGATGATAGGACCATCATTATCAGGAATGTCTATCGATTCTAAATCTGTAAGTCTTTTCAGTCAGAAATTTTAGAAGGAGTACCAATAAATACTTTGTTTCAAATTGAAATATACTTCAAGATGCATGTGCTTCTCTTTAGCATTTAAATTTGCTGAAAATCCAGGCTTCTTTGAAACAAGTATGATCTGATATTTTTGTTGACTATTTTTCTTCAATAACCAGTGGCATGTTATCTCACCTCAGTTCTACTGTTATTAGAGCAGCACAATATTTTGTTTTACTCGATATATCTTTTTCAAACTACTAAGTCCTTTAATATTAGAATCTATAAAAATGAGAGAATGAAAAGCAAAATATAAATGTAACATTTCATTGTCCAAATCAAACCACTTCACCAAAATGATGGAAACATAATGATCTGTGTTTGATTGTTCATGATGATAACTGACTGCTGAAATTTGAAATTTAGGCAAACTTTAGTAAACGATAGGGATTTCTTCTCTGGTAAAGGGTTTAGATAAGACAATGGAGGCGAATGAAAGAGATCCTCCGCTAGATAATTTTACTCTAGCTTCATACCTGGTATACTTGAATTGAAAGGTGTCCATTTCTCTCATAAATTTACCCTTTTATAGACATAAAGATTCTGCCGATCTTCATGCACAGTTATTTTTCAAGCTTTTGTGGGGAGTATGTAGCTCCATGGACAAGTACTTATTTGTTCAATGGATCATCTTTTTTTTAGTACTCCTTACATAAATCTTTTTCTCTCTTGGTCTCTGAGCTGACCAGGGCGTTCTCTTTTGATATGTTGTTGATCTTATCCAAAAATCGTAAAAACACTGGAGCTAGTCGCCCACGCTGTCAATATTTGAACAGGAACTGTTTTCTAATTATCTGAATGCTCCAAAAAGAGTTAATTCTGAGAGGAACCAAAACTTTTTACCTTCAGATTATCATTTTTGATTTGCTGATTAGGACCTGTGTAGAACCTATTTTTACTGTGGTCTTTTTCCTTTAACCTCTAAGGCTTGCCCTTTTAGGTAGTTTCTCAAGTGTAAATTTCTAATTTTAGCTTATATATCAAGTCAATCTTTTTTGATTCAGTACTTACCCTTAAAATTATGTGCAGGTCAATATATTTCCAGCAGTTAAGGCACCAGTGGAATTTTCAGCTCAGGTATAGTTGTCTATAGACCAAGACTCTCTGATAACATGTGTTTGAGAAAACTCATTGCGATAGTGAAAATCTGCTGATTGCGAGCCATGACTTGGCATTAGTGGGATTAAAGGGCTGGAGAGTCGTGATACTATTTTACATGCCTGGCATGCTTGAGCATGAATACATTAGTCTAGAAAGCACGCCTACAAATTCTTCATTTGAATATAAAGACAATAATTGTTCTATTAGACATTTGGTCCATATTGGTCGGCTTTTTAATATATTTTTTTAATTCATTTATGGATGAACTAGGTAACTTCTGGGGACTATATTTTATGGAATACATTGGGAAAATGTCCTGTCGCAGCAACACCAAAGGCATGAGGGTATATGTGAATGCTCAAAAAACATTGCTAATAGACATGAACCTTGCAAGATACTTCTGTTGTTTGATCACATCAAACTTGTGCTGGTGAAGTTTTCTGGCCTCGGACCCATGTTCTTTCAGTGCAGGTGCTGGTGCCGCTCTATGTTGTACTGGATTAACTAGCAAGAAGACGACTTTCCAGTTTTTTGATTTGTAACGTCTTAAGTTTTTGTTCTGTGTATGCGTGATGAGATAGATGGCTGCTGAGGATTCTCTCACGCAGTGAAGCTTATCAAGAAATTTTGTTGTCTGATCAAACAGCAAGGAGAAGAGGTGCGTTTTGTATCTTGATTTCGCTCTTAAACAATATTCTGGTTATCAAATGTTGTACCACATGGTTCTGGTTTATTAACCTAGTGTATGAAACATATCGTCAAATAAGATTGTGTTTGAGCTTCAGTTTTCTTGATGTTGCTGAGTAAAAGTCTCTTAGGCTGTTTCCTAGCCATCTGAAGACTGAAATCGTGCACACACACACACATACACACACACACACACACATATATATATATATATATATATATATATATATATATATATATATATATATATTGCCATGGAATTTCATTTCTCAGCAATTTTACGTGTTCTCGGTTGTGTATTGATCCGGGGCCCAAAATTAACTCTTGAGAGCCCTTATTTGTTCTTTTGAATCTGTTATCTTTTCTCTTTCTTTGATGGATAAGCATCAGACAAATAAATAATCTTTCTCGTTTCCTCCCGTTAATAATCCGTTTTTTTCTTCTTTCTTAAATGAAATAAATCAAATGATATATCTAGAAATACTTCAATTTTAATAGGGAAAAAGAAATATATAGAAAACAAGCAATTGGCCGGGATCTTGCCAAGATGATTTCCAAGTCTCAACTGAAATGTTGGGCTGCTTAGCTTCCAACATTCACAATAGAATATGCATTCAACAGAATAATAGTTTCTTTAACAGTTTCAGACAATATACCCTAAAAGCAAACTGGCGAGATCCTAGCTGTCTAAAACTTGTGCATCAAAGAAACACATCAATGCAAATTTGTCCATGGCTAGTTGCAGGATCTATTTGCAGTTTCTTGACACAATTCTAGGAGTTTATCAAACTGTTGATCGATGTAATCTATATCAAGTATCTTGATTTCTTGTTGATCTATTCAAAATCATTCTTACTGATACCAAGGATATGAAAATTTCCAACCTCGTAGCATACCTTCGCTATGTTATTTCAAAAGTTGAAAAAACAAATATGCGGTGGAATTATGACTGCAAGGTTTCAAAATTCTCATATACTTAGTTCATGCAAGAATCGATCACGATTTTCATTCTTCTAGTGCAACCCGAGGCGAGCGGTAGAGATCATACGGGGCCCATAGATAATCAACCGTGCACGGCTTCCTCGAGTCTAATCTCAACCATGGCTTACCCTTTCCACTCCAATGTAGGAGGCTGATAGGACCAGGGTGAAGGCCTCTACATTTGCCTTCCATATTGTCACCTCCTATCCCATGTTGATTCCATCTATGATTTACTGCTTTGATGTTTCCTGCAAAGACAAGCAAAACAGGAGGCAATGACCCCAAATGATAAATTCTCTCCTGCTTCTGTATTGCCATCCATTCCTCAACTTTTTGTGTGTAGCCCCCTTTCCTCCATTGATCGATATCTATCACCATCACGCCGGTGTTAAAATAGCATGGTCTCCGCCCCTCAAACGTCTTGGACAAGTTCACGTCCGACCAAAACTTGTCTGTGAAATAGTTTGTGAAATTCGCATGACAATACTCTGGGGCAGCCAACACCTTGTCGCCTAAATCTACCTCCCAAAGTTTTGCAATATCGTCCACCACTATGATGTCCGAGTCCAAATATATCACGCGTTTGACATTTGTTGGAAGGATGTCGGACATGTAGATCCGTGCATAATTCAGAGGCTGATCCAAGGCTTGCCGAATGGACTTGGATATCTTTCCACGAACCCTCTCGGGATCAAAATGGTACATTTTGAAGGTGAGGTAAGGGAAGGTCGATTTGATCAAGGAAAAGATTTCGGGTTCAAGATTGACCGAGAGGAAATGGAAGGAGGTGTTTTCAGGGCATGTAGAATGTTGCAAGATGGACAAAACAGCCGCCATCGTGCCTCTAATGTAGTTTGCATCAAGGGGCATGGCAATGTGGATGGTGTCTTCTTTACCCGAGGCGCATGAATTGCCATTGCGGAAAGCTGGGGCCTCACGAAAGTCAGGGATGACGGAGGAGGCAGGGGTCGCTTTTTGGATTATGTGGGGACGGATAGCGGTGGCTGGGTGGAAGAGGAGTAGAGACAGGAGGCCCAGGAGGAGGGGGAAACGAGAAGAGGAAAATCTCCATAAAGGCATCCTATCCAATTATAACTAGAAAAACTTTTTTCTGTTTTTTCTTATGTCTAAATAGAGGTCTTATTTGGGGGAAGAATTTAATCATGAAGCTATTAGAGGTTGGCAACATAGAAGTTTGGAAATGGTTGTTGTTTTGGTTTGTGAACAAAGATATAGGATTATGCTCCAAGTTTTTGGGGCAAAGAAGAAAAATAGGAGGTTTGGTTTGACTAAAGGAGGACTGGTTTATATTTGCCCGAGTCGAAATGTAGAGAGGATTTATCTGCGTGAAAGAAAATAAATTTATTTAATTGTTAATTTTATTTGCACCTCAAGTTTTGTATTATGCACTTGTTTGATATTTTTTGTCATGTATGATTAAAGTTAATTCCACAAACTAAAAAATATTTATAGTTTAAAGTTTGCTTGATAATCCCAGAACCAGTCATTGCTTTGTAGCCCCTTGATCTTGTTGGAGAGATAACCTGACAAACGTGTTAGGTCATGCTAATGCTAAAATCTTATTCAATCATAGCAAACGAAAATGGTTTGTTAATATATTTATTCTTTCATGTGTAGACACTTAAATCATGCACTTAATCAAATAAAGACATGTGATACAAATTACAAATTAATTTAGATTTTAATATTCAAGTTTGGAATTTTACATTATACTTGATTTAATATCAAGTTATAAAGCTGTTGGAAAAATTGTTTCTAAGATTGTGACTTTACTTGAGAAGTTTAAGTTTCCACTTTCCATAGATTGAACATATTCGAAGCGCCGGATGAAAATCATATTATTCATCACGAGCTTCAAATAAAACCAAATTTGATTAAGATCAAACCAAAAGTCCTTAGATTACAGTCAAATCAGAATAGTTTCACATTACAAAGTTTAAAGATCACAAGCGCCCGAGGGAACCTTTTTACCTGCAAGTTTTAACCATTAAAAACAGTGAATTTTGTGATTAATTCTCCTTGTTTGTTTGAGTTATCTCAAATTTTCAGTGATAAATTTCTTTTACTAAATTTAGATCTCAATCTCTGCAACAAAATCCAAAAATTATGTACCAACCATCATTAGATTTAACATGCGGTGCAATTTAAAACACAATGGTAGGTGATTAGAAAAATAGGTATTTACTTTCTAACTTATATTTATGAAGCATGACAAAAGTTTAATGATTACAGAAGGTCATCAATTCGGAACATATTTGAAATGGTATTCTAAAGTTCTCAAGTTCCCAAAACTGCTAAAATCACATATTATCCAAACCCAATCTGATATCTCTCCATCCTTCAACAGACAAAGACCCTACGTCAATTACACACTTAAATACACATGCGATTTAAAAATGTATTAACTTTTTTGAACTAATTTAAAATTCCCCTGCACCAAAATTGACTACTAATACACCCCACCACCCCTTCAATGTTAATAAGAACACCTTTAAGTCAACCCAAATAAGATCACAATACTTTCAAGCAACTAACCCAAACACAAGTGCAGTTGTCTGAAGGTCCCTTTTAAAGATTCTTTAAATCTTCAAGAGCTCCACATATATTCAAAATAATTTTTGAAAATGAAATGCAATCTAAAGAGGCCCATATAATCCTGACCAAGAAGCAATTCCTACTAACAACTATATCCATAAATGTTGCCCGTTCTACCAAGAAATAACTTAAAGATCCAAAGGAACCAAAATACCGCATAGATTTTGTATCATACTCTCGACACGTAGTTGATTTCACATTAAGAAAATTTGAGCTCGCAACAATTACAAGGTATGTCTTTTTTATTGTACGTTTTTTAGGAATCGGAAGACCCTCCATGTTCCCTTAAAATACCTTATTAAGGGGCGAGAAAAAGATTGTTTACATATACTTGTCCTTCCCAAGTAATGGACAAAACTCAACATGCTTCATTATGTGTAGTCAAATCTCGTCGAACCTGGGCAGAGACTCTAATACTTTTCGTCCTTCTATATTCCCATTAAAACCCATTGTTAAGGGAAGAGAGGAAGGCTATTCATATAAATTTGCTCAAAATAGTTTTCAAGCAATGCGAGACAAATCTGAACAGACACTATACCAACCACCAAGAACAATTACACAACATATCTTTTTGATCAGACGTTAGAAATCAGAAGTCCCCTATGTTCCCTTACAAAACCTTATAAATGGGAGAGAAAAAGATTACACATAGAATTGTCCTCCCCGTGTAATGGAAACCAATCTCAACACGCTCCATCACGTGTAGTCAAATCTATCATCGAACTTCGGGCTAGGGCTTAGGGCTTGATACCGTATTAGAAATTCAAAGTTCTAACTTCCCCTTAAATGACTATGTTAAGGGGAGAGACAACAACTATTCATATAGCATCGAACAACGTGGGACAAATCTCAACAACATCAAATCAATCAATCATCAAGAAGACGAATTACGCCAAATATCAAGACTCGTTTTTTATTCAAACATCTACTTTTAGAAGCAGTATGCACCAATAAAGTGTATCACACATGTACTTGTCAACAGCTATGGGGATAAATATCAGCAAATTCTACCACAAAATTTAACTTTTAACAACAAAAAAATAGAATCTTATAGTACCAATTAGAAGAACAATCTACAGGACAAAAATCTCAGGCACTCTTTCTTCTCTCATTGCATTTTCTCAGAGCTTGAACTTCTGTTACAAAATAAAAACACCAAAAATTAGAATCTAGGGCAAATTTTCTGTATCAAATGAGAAGAATTAAAATAAATAAATTACCTCTTTGACAAGCTTTCCAATTTCTGTCGCTATTGACGAGACAATCCTGAAAATTTTGAAATTCAATTCGATTTTAATTGCAAACTCAATGCGATTAGGGTTTAAGGCGAAAACACACACAAAATCGCATATTTTGTATTTATTTTACGAATAAATGTAAACCTGTAGCGATAAGTAGACAGAAGAGCAATATCCGAGCTGTTTGACGGTCTCATCGTCCTCAGCGGCGTCGCTCCGGTGAAGTTCCGGCGGTGGCGGTGGCGACGGCGTCGTTTTGGGATCCATAATTAAATCTGAGGTTTTACAAGATTTTAGTTAGTTATTATTTTAGAGGATTTTGTGACGCACGCTTTGTAAAAAGTAAGTAATTTGGGTTAATTTCATTCTGCGCCCTGTAGTTATACTAATTTCGACATTTACACCCCAAAAAAAGTATTACTTCGAAAAGGTGCAAATATATGTAATAGCAACAGATTGGACCCCATTATGATAGTATATTTTGTTCGAATATCCATTCTTATTTTTTGGAGGAAATTTATTTGTTTTATGTTTTCTGTTAAAATAATGATACGAACTCATAGCAAAAAACCTCTCTGGCTTATGTTACTGTGGAAAAATAACCCTATATTTTGCGTATTTGGCAAAAAAGCACCATGTAAACGATAAATAAGCAAAAAAGACCACTTTGAGAAGCTAGGGGAGAAAAAGAGCTATGCACTTTCCAAAAAAAAGAAATTGTTGATCATTTCTTCTTTGGAGGGTTCAAACTTCAATTCGTTAATTTTTTTTTTTTGTTATTTTAATCCTTTTTTTAAATCTTTAAGGGTTCAAAGAGTCCATTAGGCGAAATTGGAGTGCAAAAATTGTGATTTACGCAGTTGATTTTCATTGTCCTTCGATTAAACCAAAGTTTTTTCTATCTAGAATTTTGTAATATAATATAATAAGTTAAGAGTCAATTTCGTTAAACCCCTTAATATATGATGTCCTTACAAAGTGCCCCTTAATATATTAAAATATGCAAATTGCTCCTAATTTACTGGAAAAATGTACAAATTGTCCCATGAGTTATTGATCCACCGTTCATTTTAGACGCGTGTCTATATTTTTCATATGTTAGATTCGACATCATCGCACACTTTCGCATACGTCGGGATGCTAATTACACATTCTAATAGGTTCGCGAGGACTCGTAACAAGGGCATATATTTCAAGGGTTTTACGCAATTGACCCCATAAGTTATGGCACATAGTATAAAATTGTAAATCATTAAATTTATATAGAATACTCCAACTAATTCCATACAGCAAGCATAATGAGTTAGGTTTGATGTTAATTATAATTTTAATTTCCATTTACTAACCCAACTCACATCATGTTCAAATCGTTAACCATGGTTACATACCCAACACCCAAATCAAACCAAACAAATAATAACAAAAAAAATTACACAAAAAAAAAAGAAAAATTAAAAAAAAAAACAAATCTCTTTTTTCCCTAAAGAATCAAAGAGAATAAAAAAGAGAACATTTTCAATGCATTCATTCATACATATAAACAAACACAAAACAAAACTATCAACAAATCTGTTTTTACTCACATCAGATGCTCATAAACCATTAGCTGATTAGCTCTGGTATGAACCGATCATCTAAATTATTGCGAAGAATTATTGTTAAAAAATCTCACAATTACATCACTAATTTATAGGATCTTCGAATCTTTTTGTGATTCTGTTTGAATCGGACTTGCTCGATTGTATCACGATGATCTGTTGATTTGATCGGATCGGATTGAATTGAATTGAATTGGAGAGTTTTTGATTTGCATTGTGTTTATACGATTTTTTGTTTATTGGTTTGGTTGTTGATTTTGTATTGTTTTGAAATTTTGATGCAGTTGTTGGTGTTGTTGTTTAGTGAGCGAATCAGTAAGCTGATTGTTTTTGTCGTCGAGTCGAATTGAGAGTTTCGATTGAATGTTGGTGAATTTTGTATAGACTGAGCTTATAGTTTGTTTAATTTCTGTTAGCTATTGGTTGATGTTTTTGATATGATCTGGAACTGGTTTTTGAACTTGGGTTGGTGTTAGTAGTTTTGATTTTAGTTGTGTAAGATGGAATGCCATTGAACTTTGTGCAGATTGGGAATGGCGTCGATGGTTGCCAAGGCTTGTAGCAATTCCTCCTATCAAATGTCGGCTGCCGTTGTTCAAGAAAAAGGAAGTAGGAATAAGAGGAAGTTCCGTGCTGATCCGCCGCTTGTTGATCCTACCAAGGTAATACCTTTGCCTGCAAATGAGGGCACCGGTTTTCAATTCTCAGCTGGAAAGTTTGAGACACCCCCAAGTGGTAATCATGCAAATGGATGTGATATGTGTTGTACGGACCAAGATAGTTTGAAACTGGACCTTGGTTTGTCGTGTGCCGTGGAAACATCTGGGGTTGGGCCGAGCTGTCGTAGAGAAGATAAGAAGGAAATGTCGGACGAGTTCAGCGATGCTGATTGGAGTGATCTTACTGAATCTCAGCTAGAAGAACTTGTCTTAAGCAATTTGGACACAATTCTCAAGAGTGCGATTAGGAAAATAATTGCTAGTGGTTACTCTGAAAGAGTTGCCACTAAGGCTGTTTTGAGGTCTGGTCTTTGGTACGGGTGTAAAGACACCGTGTCAAATATAGTGGACAACACATTAGCGTTTCTTAGGAGTGGCCGAGAGATCGATCCTTCAAGGGAGCACTATTTTGAGGATTTGGAACAAATGAAGAAGTATATAGTGGCAGAGTTGGTTTGCCTTCTAAGAGAGGTTAGACCTTTCTTCAGCACCGGGGACGCTATGTGGTGTTTGTTGATTTGTGATATGAATGTGTCCCATGCTTGTGCCATGGACAGTGATCCTTCGGGTAGTTTCCTCGCTGGAGTTAGTTCAAATGTGAATTCTTCCACTTATGCACAACCCCAGTTGAGATTGGAGCCCACAAATTCGGAATCTAATATTTCAGTTCCTTGTAAATCTAACGCATCAGTTAATAGTGCTCAGAACTATCCGTTTGAGCCACATAGCTTGCAGCCTGAGACACCTAAAGCAACAGATGGTCAGAAGTTGAATCCAAAGAGTTCTTTTGTTCTTGATGGGCTAGTTCAACAGAACCCATGTCAAAATACAACATCCAATGTTAATGAAAAACCCTTTAGTGCATCAGGAATATCCCATAATGCAGTTGCAGGGGAGAAGTTTGTAGTCAGTAGAAAGGTTTCTGGAATTACCAGAAAGGAGTACATTTTACGTCAGAAATCAATTCACTTTGAGAAGCACCACCGTACGTCTAGTTCTAAAGGCACTTCTAGATCTGGCAAACTTAGTAATTTCGGTGGTCTTATCTTGGATAAGAAACTTAAAGCCGTTGCAGAATCTAAAGGTCTTAATGCTAAAAATGCCACATTCAAGATAGAGAATGAAGCCAGGCTTGATGTGCCTCGAGAAAATCAAAGTCATGATCTTTCGACAAGTAGTATAACCTCTTCAGTGCCAACAGTTGGTTCCGGGACTAGCAATTGCAACTCCTCGTTGCCTCATTCAAGTCTCCCATCCTCATTTCCTCTGGTGCCAGTTGACAACTCACTTTCCTTACCCATTGCTGATACCGAGCTTTCTCTCTCATTCCCAGCCAAAAGCAGTGCTAATCCGATGCCCATCAGCTGCAAACTTGAATCGGCTAATTCTAGCTATATTGGCTCTTCGAATGATAAATCCCATGGGCCGTGGCTTCAAAAGGACAGGAAAGACGACATGATTATGAAGCTGGTTCCAAGAGTAAGGGAATTGCAAAATCAGCTTCATGAATGGACAGAGTGGGCAAATCAGAGGGTGATGCAAGCTGCACGTAGACTGAGCAAGGACAAAGCTGAGCTCAAGGCACTTAGGCAAGAGAAGGAAGAAGCAGAGAGACTCAAGAAAGAAAAGAAAACATTGGAAGAAAATACTGTGAAAAAACTCTGTGAGATGGAAAATGCCTTGCGCAAGGCTAGTGGACAAGTAGAGAGAGCTAATGCTGCTGTTCGAAGGCTCGAATTTGAGAATGCTGTGTCGAGGCGAGAAATGGAACTTGCAAAACTGCATGCTGCTGAGGCAGCTGCAAGCTTGCAGGAGGTGTCAAAGAGGGAGAAGAAAACGTTGACGAAATTCCAGTCATGGGACAAGCAGAAGACAATTTTTCAGGATGAGCTCGCAGGTGAGAGACGTAAGTCAATGCAGCTGCAACAAGAACTACAGCAGGCCAAAGATGTGCGGGATCAAGCTGAGGTATGCTTCGCTTTAAGGTCAATTAACTACTAAATTTGATTAACCATTAGTAGTTATAATTATTGAAATCTCTGAGGTTGGGCCTGCTATGAATATAATTAACAACATTGAGAACTGGTGTGCATTTAATCAACAAAGAACTGAATGGAATGGTTTCCCATATTTATCTCGATAATTTTGTCTTTATGTTTTTTCGTGAGCATGAACATGTTTACGATTTAATATACCATACTTTTGCATCATGTATCATTAATTGGTATACTCTTATTCTTAAGGGAACAATCCTGTTGATCAATATAAAGCCATTCTCAGGTATTATGAGTATTGATACTTTTTAGCTATGAAAACCTAAGGTCTTTCCTCAGTGGGGATAATCTGAATCACTAAACAAGCGTGATTTTCATGGGTATATCCAAATCCATGATCTTTTCCCAATATGCAGATACTGTTGATTGGATCAAATAACTTATAGAGAAGGACAGAGGACAGATACATCGTGTAACAGAAAAGCCATTTAGTTAAATCTTCATAAATGGTATCCGTTAAATATTGGAAATAGCATATGTTGTGGCGTAAATTCTAGTTTTGTTACTATCATACTATGCATTTATTATTGTTGCCAGGATTAAGCTTTTGGACTAAATGATTTTGATAAACAAAGACTAATAATTCCGTGTGAGACGAAGAGATGTAATCACGATCCAATTTTTTTCTTTTTTTTTTTTATTTACTGGGGGGAGAGGATCTTGGTTATGTAGAAAACCTAATATGTAGAAGCAACACAAAAATAATAAACTTGGGGTGAATTTAGAAGAAATTTCGGTTCAAACAAAAAGAAGAAACTAATTACTTTACGAGCATTTCAAGTTATGTTTGCAAAAGATGGGAGGGGTGAACTTTCTCTATTTTTTGTTGGCATTCAATTGTGTTTCAGACATAGTATTTGGCATTGTTTTGGTTTGAACGAATAAATATTTGGGGACTTCCTCATATCGGATCTGGGATTGTCATAAAATATTCATATAATTGAAGGCTTAATACTGTGCAGAGAACTTGTAAAATCATAATAAATTTCTCATGTCACATTTTTTTCTCTTTGATTCAGCAGCAACATGTAGCAAGCTGTCCTCTGTGGTTGCATAGTTTTTCTGCTTTTATAACTCTACATGTAAGCACATATACTTCACAGCACGATGAAAAGCAGAGAAGCCAAGTTATTCTCCAGTGTGGAGCTCTTTGCAGCATATTGGACTACAGTTTGCTTGACCTCCTCCATTATGTCTCTCACCAATTTTTGAGTATCTGTTGAAAATGATTTGTACATTAATATGTCGAGCATAAATCTTAAGCAAAGAGGGACTCCAATTCTTGATTTATAGAGGAAAACACACTCTTCATTCTGCAGTCGAATTGTCATTCTGCAGTTGAATTTGCAATCTTCTGAAGCTTCTTATGTTCCATCTTCCATTTGACAATTCTTCCCACCCTTATGTGTTTTTCTTGTTGACAATTGTTGTGCTCATTCGACACTCACAGGCCAGATGGAATCAGGAAGAAAAAGCAAAGGAAGAATTACTTACACAGGCCAGAAAGTATAAAAAGGAAAGAGAACATATTGAAGTCTCCACTAAATCCAAGGAGGACACAGTCAAATTGAGAGCAGAAAACAAACTACAGAAGTATAAAGACGATGTCTTGAAGCTTGAAAAAGAGATTTCTCTGCTGAGATTAAAGACAGACTCATCAAAAATAGCCGCCCTTAAAAGAGGTATAAACGGGAGCTACGCCACTAAAGTCACGGACTTTATAAAGACTCCATCTTTCAGGGATTCCATTAAGCCTTACATATCCAGAAACGGAAGTGAAGGCGTGAAACGTGAAAGGGAATGTGTGATGTGTCTCTCCGAGGAGATGTCCGTGGTTTTTCTCCCGTGTGCACATCAGGTGCTATGCATAATGTGTAATGAGCTCCACGAGAAGCAGGGAATGAATGACTGCCCGTCTTGTCGGAGCCTAATCCAGCGACGTATATGTGTACGTTATGCAAGCTCTGAAGTTAAATCGAGAAAGAAATGAGCTCGCGTAATAAATGTTCTGTGAGATTAAATGATAATAAATAGTGGATTTTGATGATCGTTTGAAAAGTTCGTGTGGAACTTGTATTTTTGCGTGCAATGAAAATGGTTACAAAAGGTTCTTGGTCTGAGTTTGTATGTGCCGGTTCTTATTTTTCAATGAATGAAGAGTGTGGCTTCTCATTTGGTCATAGTTTTTTACAGCCTTTTGGTGTTAATAAGTCACTTGGCACTTGGCAGTTAATTTAGGTTCACAGTTTTGGCATATTTTGTTTAAACTTGATATGTAATTATCCTGTTTTATCATGAATTAAAGTTTTATTTTCAGGTATGCCCGATTTGCTGAATTTTACAACTTTTTGCGAGTTTCTTAATTTTTTTTTTTCATAACTTATTAGAGTTGTAGAAGCAAATCTGAACAACTTCTGAGTCGAGAATCAAAACGTCTCTATGTTTTTTATAAAAACAGTTAGAAATTTTAAGCCATGCTCCAAATAATTTCTGCATGTGGTAAAGTATTATTAAAAAGTTTTTAATGGGTTTCGAATTTTGAGAGGTAAAATACAGTTTGAATTGTATTTTTAAATATGCATAAATGATATATTTATGTAAGAGCAAAATGCAAAATTAAGGTGGTAGGAAAAGTAGTTCTTATTTTTCATAATTGGTGAAATAGTCTTTTATCACATATTCCGTAATTTTAGTCCTATTCTTTTATAACTTGTTAAAATAATCTTTTATCTTTATTTATAAGCAATTTACACCATCTTCTCTTCAGTTTTTGTTCTTAATTAATTTTCATGAATTGATTTCAATCTCTAAGCAAACAATCATTGTTTTACTATCTAAAACTCTTAATATAAAAACAAGTTCACCACTTAAAATAATAGAGAGAAAAGCAAATTAAAGAATTTGTTTATTTGATGACTAAAATAAGCAAAGATTAAATTAAGGAATGAAATTGAAGAAAAATGATGTGAATCGTTAACAATTAAAGATAACGACTACATTTCTAAGTAAAAAAAACGACTAAAATAGCAAAAAATAACTAAATTGCAGACTTTATGAAGATAAAGGACTATTTTTGCTAGTTACAAAAAGTTAAGCCTATATTAACGACCACTTTAAAGTTAGAGGAATATATTTGCATTTTATATCCATTATATAAATATATAGTTTGAGATGTTTGAAAGGATTAAATTAATTAAAGTCGCATGGAAGCCGATTATGCAAACATTATTTAGTTTTCTGGTCTTTCATTTGGTGTTTTAGCTGGGTCTATAACGTTGGCTTTATTATTATACACCCTTTCCAAAAATCCATAAAAAAAAAACCTACTAAAATTGATTCCGAATACGATATTGAATTTTTTGCTTATTAAGTTAAAAAAGTGAATATTTAATCTACACTAAGTTGAATCACCTACAGTTGATTCTCAATATGTTATCGACATCTTTGAATATAAAATTCAAATACTGATAATGTAGAGCGTTTCGTCAAATGATCTGTAGGCTAAAATTTTGAGAAGATTTTGATCCTTTCAAATATTTTCTTGAAAATATTGTATCTTTGTAGAATTCGTAGAAATCTATTTGAAGCAAGAAAACCACTCTCTTTTTCTCTCATAGAAGTCGTTGCCAAAATGAATTCTGTAATATTATATCATTGTTCTTTATTTGAAGAATTGATTTCGTCTTTTATGAGATCGCCACTTTTACTAACAACTTTTTTGGCTAACCAAAAAAAGGGTTACTTCTTCTTACAATGAAATTGTCATCTCTATAATATATAAGGGTCAATAGCGATCACCCCCTATCGTTTGGGGTGATTTGCGATGTCCCCCTATCGTTTCAGAAGTTAGACTTTCCCCCCTAATGTTTCATAAGTTTTGCGAGTTGCCCCTGGACCGTTGACCGGTGGAATATTCCACCGGAGATTCTAAAACGTGCCCAGCACGTGCCCGGCGGAAGGGCATTTTCGTCCGACCACTTTTGACTACACCCCCTTAACCTTTGGTAACCAACTTTTCCGCCCCTAACGTTTATGAGTTAGACATTGCCCCCTAACGTTTGCACAAAATGAGCAGAGTGCCCCCTAACGTTTGGCAAAGTTAAGCAGATTGCCCCCTAACTCATAAAGTGATATTTTCTTTATGCAACATATTTGTTTTTTTCTTCTTGTCTTTGTTTGCTCACAAATACTTTTTTAATGATTTTATTTCTTCTAAATTTGAGTTTGGGAGCGTCATTCCGTTTAAAAGTATGTATGTGCACATGCAACCTTCTCTTGTATTTTTTTAACTAGAATCGATATAAAAGTATGTAATGGTTTCTTTTCCTTCTAAAAGATAATAATCTTATTATAGTTGGTTGAATTCAATGAGGTGGGTGTTGTGCAAGAGTGGAAGAGGGAAGCATGGTTTTGTTTCTCATGACCTATTTGGCAGAATGTGATTTTAAGGAAAAGACGAAACTTTTTAGACGCTTGCTTAAATTATAGAAAAATTATTTTATTATCCGTTATACGATGACATGGTGCAATTAACCGTGGAAACGATGGTGACTATTTTAATTGTAGAGCATTATTTTTTCTATGATTTCATACCAACTGGCCATTTAAATTAGTAACCGAATTGTATATACCATGTACCACCTTACCCTGCATCGATTTTATATAACATCTGAGAGTGCTTCATGTTTTAGAATTGAATAATGTAAAAATATATAAAATATCACTAAGATCACGTCGTTTTGATATTTCAAATAAGATGCTGAATGTGGAAAATAGAAAATTTACACATGTATTTCATACAATTCTAATATGTTGAGCTTTTTAAAATCATAAAATGAAATGATAAATCGAATTTCACTATTTTCGTCGATTTGGACAAAGGTTCCATCACAAACTGTAATATCTTTGTATGACTTTTTAAACATTATTATACTTTCAACAAAACTATAGCTGTCATTATAATTCACAAGAACAGTAGCACATATATTTGCACAAAATAGTGTCGCCTTTCTGATTTAACTTCTGCAGAGGTGAGCTTGTAACTTTAGGGTTCCAAGATACAAACCAATATAGTTGTTTACTTAATACACAAACATTCTATTTTTGGTACTAAACTCAGAATTGGAACCCATTTACTATTTTTGTCTATAATTCAATTAAAGAAGCTAAGTAAGGAAGAAAAAAAATCATTAAAAAAGTATTTGTGAGCAAAAAAAGACAAGAAGAAAAAATAAAATATGTTGCATAAAGAAAATATTACTTTATGAGTTAGGAGGCAATCTGCTTAATTTTGCCAAACGTTAGGGGGCAAAGTTTTACATTGCAGCAAACGTTAGGGGGCACTCTGCTCATTTTGTGCAAACGTTAGGGGGCAATGTCTAACTCATAAACGTTAGGGGGAAAACGTTGGTTACCAAAGGTTAGGGGTTATAGTCCAAAGTGGTCGGACGAAAATGCCCTTTTGCCGGGCACGTGCTGGGTACGTTTTGGAATCTCCGGTGGAATATTCCACCGGTCAACGGTCCAGGGGGCAACTCGCAAAACTTATGAAACGTTAGGGGGAAAAGTCTAACTTCTGAAACGATAGGGGGGACATCGCAAATCACCCCAAACGATAGGGGGGTAATCGCTATTGACCCAATATATAATTCACTCAATCTTTGGGAAGATGCATGTTGGTCTTTATATTTCCACGGAGGAGAAATACCATTTTTTTCACATGTTAAGTTGGCAAAAAGTTGGATAATTATTAAAAATAGAGTAAAAAACATCAAACCCCCTGTCGTACACCACGTTTGCAACATGCCACCTATAATTCAGAATTACAATATGCTCATGACCTTTTCTAACACGAACACATAGTCAACTTATTGAAGGAATATTTCTGCGAGAAAGTTAATTTTTGCGAGAACTACTACGCACAAGTACGAAGATTCATATCGATCTAACCCTAATTTCTATGTATATAAAAAAATCTTCATTGACATTAGACTTCTATCGAGATGATTTTCTATATTTACGCTTAATATTCATGGACAAACAAACTATTCGGAAAAAATAAAATATTCAATTGAAAAGTTGAATAGGAGGTACTTCGCACATATTTAATAAGTTCAGAAACAGAATGTAACCTTTAAATACTAAACAGACTTTACCATGTAATTCTCAGTTTCATGTTGAGACTCATTGTGAAGGAGGTTATAACAAACTATTATCATATATCCCAAACTATCATGCATAACCATTGGCATCTTCTTACCTGATCCTATTTATTTCCAGATAGGAAGTTTGGATATTAATTTCAACTTAAACTATATTGACAAATAACATGGATGAAAAACTGTTAATTTGTCATCCAACTTCCCAGCATTTTATCAGGCAATTCAAATTATAGGGACCTGAAGCTGCCACATGATGGAGCAAATACTCGGAATCGTGTACGAATCTCCTGCCCTGTGCAAGCACAGAAAAAGAAAATTGCACACTCCCTACGCAGGCATTATCCTGTTCAGGTTCAAAGGGACTTTCTCAGCCTGACCTGCTGGAGCAGATTCAGGCACCCCTGGTGCGTTTTCGCATTAATAATCGAGTAAAGGAGCGTTGGATATAAAGAAAAGACGTGAAGGAAAATCTCTTCATAACCGACTAAACTAGAACAGTTTGAACATAATCAGACAAAGATACTCGTCGCAAGTTTTCTTACAATCTGGGGCAGTACTTATTTTGTATTTACTTACCTAATGCTTGAAACAGAGGTCTTTGATAGACCCTCCATGCATCATAACTTGGAGATTCTAAATCTTGCCTCGGAGTTTATTATCAGTTGCCCCGAAGAAGTCCCTGTCATCAATGAGATAAAACCGACAAGAAAATGAAGTCAGAGGCCATATAAAGAAAGAAGGGATAATTACACCTGCCCCAGAGGTTTATTAGTCACCTTCAACTTTTCACGGATTTAACATACTCCTCCGGCAAGTAGATTTCGCCCCCAACCTCGCCATGTTGTTCTCCACTAACAGTTTTCTTTGCAGCCCAGAATTCTGCACTCATAGCATCCATGCCACGCTGGACGGCTTCCTCTGCATCCCCATAACCATGCTCCTCGGCATATTTTCTTACGTCCTCAGTTATCTTCATAGAACAAAACTTAGGTCCACACATAGAGCAGAAATGTGCCACCTTAGCACCATCAGACGGAAGTGTTTCATCATGAAACGACATGGCAGTCATGGGGTCCAACGACAGAGCAAATTGATCCATCCACCTGAACTCAAATCTTGCCTTGCTTAGTGCATCGTCCCAAGCTTGAGCATGGGGGTGTTGTTTAGCTAAATCTGCTGCATGTGCGGCTATCTTATATGCTATAACTCCAGCCTTTACATCATCTCGATTAGGCAAACCGAGATGTTCTTTGGGAGTCACGTAACAAAGAAGTGCTGTGCCAAGAGCTCCAATGTTGGCTGCTCCAATAGCTGAGGTGATATGATCATATCCAGGAGCAATATCAGTTGTAAGAGGTCCAAGAGTGTAGAAAGGTGCTTCATTGCACCATTCTAGTTGTTTTTGCATATTCTCGGGAATTTTGTGCATTGGGATGTGTCCAGGACCCTCGTTCATGACCTGAATGCATAAGATGTTACCTCAAGTTATAAAAGAGCACCTCCAGCAAAGAACATTAGATTCGGTACTAAAAGATAACTACTTTCTTACACTAATCATACCATGATAGAAAAATTTCTTTATTACCTGGACATCCTTTTCCCAAGCTCTGCGAGTCAATTCTCCTTGAGTCAAAAGCTCGGCAAACTGAGCAGTATCATTAGCATCATATATGGATCCAGGTCTCAAGCCATCACCAATCGACAACGATATATCATACTGATTACAAATGTCTAATATGTCATCCCAGTGTTCATATGCAAAGTTCTCTTTGTGATAAGCTAAGCACCACTTTGCATGAATAGATCCACCCCGAGACACGATTCCAGTCATTCGCTTAGCCGTTAGTGGAATGTATCGGAGCAGGACTCCAGCATGGATAGTAAAGTAATCGACACCCTGCTCAGCTTGTTCAATCAGTGTTTCTCTGAAAACTTCCCAATTAAGATTCTCTGCAATACCATTCACCTTTTCCAGTGCTTGATAAATGGGAACAGTTCCAACAGGGACAGCAGAGTTGCGGAGGATCCATTCGCGAGTTTCATGGATGTGACGCCCAGTAGAAAGATCCATAATAGTATCAGCACCCCACATTGTTGCCCACTGCAGTTTGTGGACTTCTTCCTCAATGGAGCTTACAACAGCAGAGTTCCCGATATTAGCGTTTACTTTTACTAAGAAATTGCGTCCAACTATCATTGGTTCTAACTCTAAGTGTTTCTTGTTTGACGGGATGATAGCACGACCACGAGCAACCTCTGATCTCACAAATTCTGGGTCAAGTTTCTCGCGAGCAGCACAGTATGCCATCTCCTCAGTTATGACTCCCTGCTTAGCGTAGAACATTTGAGTATACCTTGGTCCACCCAACTTCTCCCTTCTGTCAATCCACTCCTTCCTCAACTTAGGGAGTCCTGTTCAACAACCCATTGCCAACAAAATGTATTATTAAGCTTAACAAGAAATATAAGATAACAAGGATATTCAAGAAGGATTCTCGAGCAAGTCTACGTATAATAAGTTGTTTTCTGTGTAAGGATGAAATATGGAAAGTAATGTTGTTTCTATACAATGCGCATCTGAATAATATCATATATTCAAAGAGTAACTATGATTAAAAAAAGAGCAAGATGCCAAAGTTAAAATGGAGATAAAGAGTGATGCTCGGTGAGGATGTAAGCGGAAGATATGAACACTAGCACAAAAGGCACGACAAATAACCAAATATAAGATTAAGTAGGAGCATTTCAGACTAATAAGCAAGCCTACCAATGGTGGGGCTAATGTTTTGTGGACCACTAGTGTCATAGGTGTCAAAATGAGGCTCGTCCCCTGCTAGGTGGATGCGTCGAAATGGAACTTTCATCAAGTGACCAGATTGCTCATGAATGACTTCCCTGAAAAGCAATACCACAATTTAAGACACCTTCCGAACAAACCAAAATGTTCAACACTCATGTTGCGCTAATCACTACAATGCCTGAAGGTGGTACAGCTACATAGTTAATAAGCTAATACATTATGTAAAAGATCAAAAGATGATATCGTGGAGGATAGCTCACGTGTATTCTTTCGAGCTTTTAGGGAAGCATTCTTCGAAGGATGGAAGTGGAAGAAAATCAGGAGCACTAGGATCTGCTGTGTGCTTGCGCTGCTTAGCCGTCTCTTTGTTGGTAGACGGGGGATCAAAGGTCAATGTAGCTTTGGCGCCTGCAAAAGAAGTAGCACAAATATCCTTTCTCCTTAGGCCGACACCTTGTCCATTCACATCAATCCCATGCAAGAAGGAGGTGTTCAGAAACTTCGAGGCAGCAGAGTTATTTCTGTTGTTGCACACAGCTGATGCCAAACTAGCCTGCATCGACGCCATATCTGGAAAATCTTCAACAAAATAAAGGAAAATATAGTGAGTTTGTAACAAGTAAATACATGAAGAACAGTCAGGATAAGATAACTATGTAACAACAAATATTAGTGAACAAAAAGGAATGATGATGCTTTAACACTACAGTGCAAATCAGTTAATCATCACAACCAAAAACCAAAATCACCAACTCTTTAGAAATCTCGAAGTACTATCAACGGCAATCACTCTGATCCTTACAGAAATAAAGTGGAATGGAAATGGTAATTGGACCTTAAAATAAGGTAACAACTATCTCATAATTTATCATCATGTATAAAGACCGCGAAGTTACAACGATCATATACCTTTGCTAACACATAAAAAATATGAAGAATATATGATCAGAAGTACCTCTACCAAATAATTGAAGTAATGTGATGATAAAGCTCTAAGGGAGTGTTGCAAGAGCTTATAGACAGAGCTTGTTTACTACTTTTACTTAAACTCACCGACCTTTGAAAAAAAGTCGAGGGTGTTTGCTAATCCTTTTAAAAAATCACTTAAAGTATTAATTAGTAATTTGCAATAACTAATGAGAAGTGAGTTTTCCTTTTTAAATAACTTATTTTCAAAAGCAGTTGGAGAAACACCTCGGCTTTTGCGGCGTGTGTGTGTGTGTGTGTTTTTTTTTTTTTTTTTTTTTTGACTTTTTCTTAAGACTCGTAGAATCATAAGTTAGTGTTGCAAACATTAAAAATGTGCTTATGCGGCCACACAAGCCAATAAGCTCTTTTAATAAGCATTTATTTAAGCAGTGGAATATTAAACCACAAGAACCACCTGTCTTGAATAACTACGTCACCGACGGTCAATAATGAATTCTCTAATATGAGGTTGTCATATCGTAATGCCGATTCAAAATTTCATTCGTAATGCCAAATTATGCTTAATTAACCATAGATCGCAGCAGACAACTTCAAACTCGTAAAATGTACATCACCAAATGGTCATCGATTGCATGATTAAGCTCACATACAGCTCAAATTTAAAAAACACCAGCTTAAAACTATTCAGATTCAATATACAAACAACAATTAATGTGAAATCAGTTTCAGCAGATACAAGAAAAAGAGACATTTAACAAAATATCCGTACCTTAAAGTGAACTGATAATCTTATCTGAGAAGATATTTTTAATGTGAATGAGGCAAAATGAACGATCGAGAGCAGATTATTTTTGTTAGTGCATGTGGGTCTTTATATCCGAGCAAAAAGGCTCTTCACTCATAAAGTGAGACTGATTCTCAGTGCTTAATAATTCATCAGCTTTTTTCGTAACAAAATATCTCAACAAAAAGCCAACTTGTCGCTTTAGATGGAAAAATATCTCACTTTCTTTTTTGCGCTAAACAACAAAATGTACCTAATTTTCGAAAATAAATAATTAGTAATATTATTAGACAGGTGAAATGTCATTTTTAGTATAATAGAGTATTATGTACTCTGGCCCTCACACCCGGTAAAAAAATAAAATATTGTTTAATATAATTCCAAAAATATAGCAATGTGTAGTTCACTTGTCAAAATTAGGGAATATACATAATCTTTTATGTGAAAAAATGATATTTATATTATTCTTTCATCAGAAAATATGTATTTGTTTTAAAGTTTAAATACTGAAAAGGTAAAAAAGGAAAACTAAAATTCAAAATTAAGGTCACATTTTTTTTAATGATATGTGTTTATACTTTACTTTTACATTTCATTTTTATTAATCAAAAGAAAGACGACAACTAAATCTGAAATTTACAAATGAAAAAATTAGAAAAATATTAGGATTTTGATTTTTAAATGTAAACAAATACACTTTTAAAATGAATTTGGAAGATTATGGAACTCTTTGAAATTGCGGAAGTATCTTACCATTTATTCCCCGTAGGAAGTGATTTACCAGTTTAACATAAGATGGGTAATTTTCTGAAAACCCATAACAATGTTATAGAAACAAAATATCATTTTCAGCATAATAAAGCATGTAATATTAATATTTTACTTAATCACATCAACTAATTACATGGCATCACTAAACTGTATACATTTTTTTTTTCTATTTTAATGTCTACCTATAATGTTTGCAAAATATATATAATAAATTTTCACCAGTTTTTGTAACTTCACTAAACTTTTTCTGTGTTTCGTCTTTAAACCTTTTAAACTTTTATATATTTTTATTTTATTTTTAAAGCGTTGGAAACTCAATTATTTTTTATTTTTTTACTATTATATCTAGGGTTTTTGGCATTATACCTCCCTGTGATATGCTAAATCTGCAAACTACCTCTTCTTGAAAAATAAATAGGCAAATTACCTCCTTGTAATTTTAAAAATCGGCACACCACCTCCCTGTAATTTTTTAGTTTATTTTTTATATTTAATGATCAAAATACCCTTATTGTTTTAATGGAGGCAATTTTCTGATACCATATTGAATACATATAGCATGAACTATTGATCCAATTACTATTCTCTTAACTGTACATTCTCCTTCTTTTCCAAATAATGACATGTGATCAATACTTTCGTAAGAACAATTTTTTTTAATCAAAACAAAACACTCTGAATCATCTATGTTTCGCATCATCTACTAATGGCACCATTAACGGTATATCGCCATTAATAAAGAAAGCAACTTTCTTAAAACTTGTTTCGAGAATATAAATCATAGTAACCAATCAATGGTAAAAATTAATCATTCACTTGTTTTGTTTTCAATACTGAGACAAACCATTGTAAGAGCTCTCTACTTCTCGACTAACCAATATATAACCCATGTATGGCTAGGGTAAACGTAGTACTAATAAGTTCTAAGATTATAAAATCAAGTTATAACTTTTCAACATCCCTCCACAATAGCGTGAGGACCAGCGTATGTAGGCACGCAGGGCATCAAAATCTCACACTCAAGTGACGTAGGATCTGTGGTGAATGTAGTGGCCTTACATACGTAATCTAGATGCTACAACACAATAATATCATTTGTGACAGGGTTGTGCAAGAATGAACATTCACTTATTGCAGGTATCAACAACCATTCGTGTTTTGAAGCAGATGACTTCTTTTGAAGAAAACCGTTGGCCGTTGGTCAGGTCCTCGTATTCTCGTATAAAGTTCCAAATGTAGTGTAATTTTTGTGAGTAAATCACCAAATAGCTCACAGTAAAAAGAGTTTTTATCTCGTATCAGTGTTAGGTTCATGCATGTTAGCATGATTGCCCATGAAAGAGGGTACAAACAACTTATAACATTGTTAGGTATTCGAAAACTCTTACAAACTGTTCTGAATGTGACTTGGTCACCAAAATTTAGTTTTATTATGAATGAATATGAGGTTGTCGTTTATTGTTCAAAAGTCTTGGTCTCGAGCGTAACTCAAGACAATTTTGGGCATACGATCTAACCCACGTGATAAGATTCGATGATCATTCCGACCTACGCGTGAGAGAGCGTGTTGAAATTTATCCCATATTGCTCGGGACTCCTCATTTGTACAACTAACATGAGACAAAGGTTACAAGAACATGTCGGTGTCGTACTCCAAATGCTTACTATCCAAAAATCCTAGCTCTATTTCATTTGTTTGCACAACAGTTTGACATAAGTCATCCTCATTCCCTTCTCTCTTCAACTCCCAGTTTTCTTCTTTAAGGTCCTCGTCGTTCTTATTTCTTGAACTTTTGAACTTGTTTTCTTTGTTATAATCAGGACCATGACATGATTTAAATTGTTAATACATGTGAAAATTACTTTAAAATTATACTACTTTACCTAATCAACGAAGGGTAGAACTTATTTCGATCCAACAGTGGAAATATTTTAGATGTTTTACATAGATATTTCTAGAAAATACAACAAGACAACACTAGAATCCTCCTAATAATTCATTACTTCCAAAATTAATATGATGTTACTGCCTCCATTATATTTTCTCCCCCAATACTCCTCAACTTCATGGTTTGTAATAATTATACTTATGGCTTGCGACTAACTTCGATTTCAATTCATTTATTTTAGTTTATTTGTCAAATTCTCAGTTTAATTTGCAGAGCGAAATAAGCTGCGTAGTTTGTTGAATGAGCATCGTGATATGACAGGCTTGCAAATAGGAACCTAGGATCCTCACAAGTTTGGCTTATCACTTGAAAAGAACAATTTTTTTTATCCGATTTTTCTAAAATTCAGTTGATATTTTTTTCAACTTTTTCTAATGCTGTTAATTGTGATTGTTCTAATTTTTGTGGTAATAGGATTTTAACTTCTTACTTTTCTAATTTTTGCAGATGCCGTATCTTGAAAAGAACTATTTTTTTTTAATTTACACATATATTAAGTATACATCAAAATTAATTTAGATATTTACAACTCTACTTTTATTCTTAGCATAAAATATACAAAACAATTCATCACAATTAAATTACTCTTAACCCACGGACAAATTTTACACGCGGTCCGCCGTGTAGGATTGCTAGTTTGGAATAAGTGAACTGGCTTGACTCAGACGCTACATGACACTCTTCTGGGCACATTGGTTTTCAGAATGGGCCTGGCGCCAACCCAGTATCAAAAAAATCCAGCCCAGACCCTTTGAAGAGGTTGGGTAGTGTTGGGCCTGGCCGACCATGTTCCTCGTTTTGTGTGAAAACAACTTTAAGAAAAATCACTTATTATAAGCAATTAGGCAATTTAAATGTAAGTGTACTAACTAATTACGTAAATAGTAAAATTACAAATTGAAAAAGAAAAGGACTTATGGGGAGAGAACAGGTGATATATAAGAAAAACGGGGGAGGATATCATCATATCGTGTTAAACTGTTAATACAAAAGAAAATTGGCCCACAAGAGCGTCCAAGGTGACTCCACGTGGCATTATTTTTCACAGGTTATATAATAGGGAAAAGATATGACATGTTTTGATGATTTGTTATTTATAAGTTTTTATCAATATTTTGCCTATGAAATATTACCGAAACGACATTACTAACAAGTAAAAACTATATACAAATATTCTTACTAGAGTTTTCAACTAGAGTCTTTTTAATTCTGTAAATTTTTACGTAAACATGGAGTTCGAGGAGTTGTTAGAAACAGGGATCCCAACTAGGTTGGCACTCCTTAAACTCTAATTAGTTCCCGGGGCTCGGATAAATATATTAAAATAAAAAAGAGTGTCAAACAAAGTCGTAAAGACTAAGAAAATTAGTGAAATCTAAAATTCTCTCTACAGTAGTCATCATTAACTAAATCTAGCAAGAAAGTCGGACATGAATTCCACCAATGTTCTCCAGTTTCCCGAGCTCCATATGCCGCAAGCGCATCTGCCACCCTGTTTCCTTCACGAAATTTGTGCTGAGGTTTGAAAGTTTATCGTCTCAATGAAAGAAAGATAGTTAATTCTGTAAATAATTTTTTATGAGTTTTAACATAGTTTTTTGCTATGTTGTGTCATGTGTGCATCAATATTTGCTTATGTTCGCACAAACTGAAGACAAACCTTATCCAGCTCTCCTCCACCCTTTTTCAACTGCAAGATCAAATTTCACATCAAAGAAATAAAAACTGTAACTACACATAATATGTCTTAAAGGGGCCACACTTTTCACCAGCACAAGCTGCTTTTTAATCTCTTCCTTTTAATTTCTTTTTTGTTTGGTTGTCCATTTTAGATTTTGGTGGACATGGAAAACCAACATCTTGAAATGAATACCATATTGTTGTACTAATAAAACTGTCGGCAAATATTAAGTCTTCTTACCAAGTCAGTCAACATAGCCACACTCTTATCTTCCATCTACATTATTATTACACAAACTACTTTGCTAAACCATAAGATTTTCTTTAGAGATCAAAGAAAATTAAGGGTGAAAGAAATATGGCAGGAGCCTATGCAGCTGTAGTTTCTCTTACTCATACCATTCAGCAGAGCATGGAACATCATGCTAGAAATCCAGTTTTCATGGACAAACAACGGAGACAGATCGAGTCTCTCGGACAAAAGGTTAGTTTCTTGCAAGATTTTCTTGAAGTTTATTACAATGGAGGTAGTAATGAGGCACAATGTTTAAGTTTGACGAGTCGGATTGCGGATGCAGCTTATGCTGCACAAGATATCATTGAATCCCATGTAGTGGATTCTACTCTTCCAAAGAGACAACCCAAAAAGAAAAAGAATGAAAAAGTAAAGTTCAAAATTCAGGGAAAAAACAGTTCCAATCACTTTTCACAGCTTCTGCAGAATGTAATTGAAAAGATAGATTGTGTCAAGAAAGAGGTCATGGAGGTTAAAGCAAAGAGCAGAGTTAAAGATCAGCGGCCCCACGATCGGGTGCCCGTTGTTTCATCAATACCTCCTCCCACTGGGAAGGATACCGCGATGGAATACTACAATGACGACTTGGAACAAGTCATGAATAACCTTACCGGACAACCGTCTAATCTCCAAATCATTCCGATTGTTGGAATGGGAGGTATTGGTAAGACCACACTCGCAAGAAATATTTATGACGATCCACTTATTGTTGAATACTTTTATACTCGTGCCTGGGTTACGGTATCTCAAGAGTATGATTTGCGAGAAACGTTTTCAAGACTTTTACATGAAATGGGAGTCTCTAGTAGAGAAGAAGAAAGCAGTGAATATCATCAATTAGGGCAAAGACTACACAAGCATTTGTCTGGTAGGAAGTATTGCGTTATAATGGATGATATATGGAGTATCGAGGTATGTGAAAAGTTAAAGTTATTCCTTCCGGATAATAACAATGGAAGTCGGGTCGTGGTAACTACTAGATTGTCAGATGTAGCTGATTGTCTTAGCTCTTCTCATCTCTATAAGATGAAATTTCTAGATAGAAACAAAAGTTGGAATCTACTGTGCAGAAAGGTGTTTGGTCATGTTAACTGTCCTTCAGAACTAGAGGAAATTGGGAAGGACATTGCGAGAAATTGCAAAGGACTTCCATTATCTATTGAGGTGATTGGAGGGCTCCTTGCTAAGTCTGAGATGACACGAGAATATTGGGAGTATGTTGCAAAATATATAAGCCAAATCGTAAATTCAGCGGAAGGTGGGCATTGGTTGAAAACATTATCTTTGAGTTATAGCCACTTGCCTATTCACTTGAAACCATGCTTTCTTTATTTGGGGGGTTATCGAGAAGACAGTGAAATTCGTATATCCAAACTCATCAAACTATGGGTTGCTGAGGGTTTTCTGAAACCTGATTACACCAAAAGTCTGGAAGAGGTTGCAAAGGACTACCTAAAAGATCTCGTCGAGAGAAATCTTATCTTTGTTCGTGGGTGGGGATCCACGGGAAAAATGAAGAGTTGTGGTATCCATGATCTTCTAAGGGATCTATGCTTGAAGGAAGCTGAGAAAGAGAGGTTTCTTAGTATCGTCAAGGTGCGCAACCATGCACAATCTGTAAATAAAGAGTGTCGCATTGTTTTTCACGAAAACCTGTCTTATGACAAAAAAGGTTCCCATGAGTTTCGTCAACTCTTGCAATCAACACCATTTATGCGTTCATTGACATGTTCTTTTTATGAGTCCAGTTCATCATGGCAGTTAGTACATAATCACAGATTGCTGAGAGTATTAGATTTGTTTGGTTCTGGCGACATAGATAGCAACATCTTTCAGCTGCTATTTAACTTGCGTTACCTAAAACGTGGTGAATTTCCTTTTCCTTTCTACAGTCTAGATGTTTCTCAAGTGTTCCGATTATGTTATCTTCAGACTCTGATTCTTACAGGATATAAGGTGGAAGGCGTTGCACCAAATGAAATTTGGGAGATGTCACAACTTAGACATGTCAAGATGGGTATTAATCTTTGTCTTCCTGATCCTGTACATGGCCAAATTAACGGGCATGAGCATGAAGATTTTGTTTTGAAACACTTACAAACGCTAAAATGGGTAATGAACTTTGAATTTACTGAAGCGGTCCTTAAAAGGATACCCAATATCAAGAAGTTGGGGATATATAGTCCAGAACCCTCAAATTACGACTGTCTCCACAATCTCAACCGCCTTCATAAACTCCAATCACTACATTGTATGCTTTCCACAGACATGGATTTCTTCCCAAACCTTGTGTTCCCTAAATCGCTCCAGAAGCTGGCATTATGGTCCTGTCGATTTGATTGGGACGATTTTACGGAAGAGGTTGGCTCATTGCCCCATCTTGAGAAGCTCACGGTGAGACATTGCCATTCAGGAGCCGAGTGGAACACAGTTGACGGGAAATTCCTTCATTTGAAATACTTAGAAATCGACAATTGCGAACGTCTGGTATGCTGGAGAGCAGAAAATTCCCATTTCCCTCGCCTTCAGCGCCTTGTTCTTCGGTACTTGTTTGCATTGCAGGAGATTCCTTCCGGAGTTGGAGAAACGCTTCAAGCAATCAAATTGTCTAATTGCAACAGTTCGGTTGAGGCCTCGGCAAGAGAGATTCTAGAGGAACAACTAAGCATGGGGAATGAGGGTCTTCAGCTTAATATATGGAATGAACGTGGGTAGCCAGCGCAGCGAAAATGGGTAGAACAAATGAAGTTTAAAGAAAATTTATATGGAGATGTTAACAAAATGGTGTCTTAAATTGAATTATTTCATTATTTTCCTTTTTAGGAAACTATTTAAGTTTCTGTTAGTTACCGTTATTGTAGAGCTTCCTTTTATGGAAACTTTAGTTAGTTTGTTCCGTTAGTTTTTCTTATAAATAGGTGGAGCGTGTTGCTCTTTAGATTTACTTTTCCTTTTACCGATTACATCTCCTCGTAATTACAAACACTCTCTGTAATATTTTTCAAATCGTTGATATGAAATCATTCGTTTTCTTAATATGGTATCATTCACTGGGAACTATTGATTGATTCGATCATGTTCTTCGTTATTCCGCTTCTATTCTTCTTGCTCAATCTATTGATCCGTTTTCTTAATATGGTGTGAGCCAGACTTGTGCTTTGGAGCTCAGCTTTATATATGTTCTCAGACAAGTTTGTTAATTTGACATTGGTTTGAGAATTGCTGCTGTTTGTTTTTGACCAACTTTGATTGCATTGGTCCTTGCTTTTAGTTGTAGTTGGCCAAATTGTTGTTCACTCATAAACTGAGAGTGAGATTAATATTCTGCAAAAAGAATATTCTAATACCACTCTCTCTATATATTTATACGAAAGTGTAGCTCACTGGATAAACTGAGTTTGATTCTGATCTTCCTATATATAAACTGAGCTTGATTCTGATCTTTCTATATATACGAAAGTGTATATATTCTTTTCTATTTATACTATTTCATGTAATGACGAGGGCCACAATACACATTTCATTAAAATATATGTTGATGTCATTTACTTGCAGATATCTATAATTTATATTAGACAAGATTTTAAGATATGGCGGGAATACCTAATTTCTATGCTGTCTTTAATCTCCTATAATTGTTCAGAAATCAGTGGATTCCTTTAATTTATTACATAAAAGATTTTTTTGAGATGTTTTTATTCTTTCGTCTATATTTACGATTCATAAATCATAAGCTTCGCTTAATCCAATAAATCATTACCTTAGTCCTTCACTCAAATTTTTAAAATGATCACACCCTCCATTCTGCACTCCAATTTGGCTTGACATCTAAATGCTCTTAATCTATGATCGGATCAAACATATTCGTCCAAAAGAGAAGACCCTCAATTAATCCTTCACTCCAATTTGCATAATTATAAGTTGACTTTTGTTCATATATAATATAGGGTCAATTGCAATTTGCCCCTTAACGTTTGACCGTTTTGCGACGTCCCCTCTAACGTTTGAAAGAATGATTTTACCCTCTAGCGTTTGTAAGAATGTGTGATTTGCCCCTGATGTCAAATCTAACGGATGAAAAGATACGCTTCTGTTTGTTTTTTACCAACTTTAATTGCATTGGTCCTTGCTTTTAGTTGTAGTTGGGCAAAATGTTCTTCACTCGTAAACTGAGAATGAGACTAATTTTTTTGCATCAAGAAGATTTTTATACTACTTGCTCTATGTATGTATTCTTTTCTACTTATACGAAAGTGTAGCTCACTGCATAAACTGAGCTCGGTTATGATCTTTTGCATGAAGAATTAACTTTATAATATTTCGTGTTATGTGTCTTTTGTGTTTATACCCATATTTAAGTTTTAAATTCCGGAAAAATTTGCCAAAATTCCATCAGGGAGAAAAAGTCTTATCTATACATGGTATAAGGGGCAAGTTGTAAAAAAATAAAGAATAGGGGGCAAAGTGCAATATGGGGTACGGTAAAGAATCAACAGAAGGTGATAACAGCTTTTTAAAAAACGTACCATATATATAATACTCTAGTTCTATAAAATTCAGGATAAAAAGTTCTATTAAAAATTAATAACAAAAGTTCAATTCTCACATCAAAGAAATAAAATTGTGACTACGCATAGATGTTTTTTCCTTTTCCTTTTAATTTCATTTCTGTTGGGTTATCCATTTTAAATTTTTCGTGGACCTCATAAACCAACATCAAATAATACTGTCGTCAACATACAAGTCTTCTTGCCAAGTCTATTAGCCACACTATATATATATATATTCCATTAACATTATTGGACATGCTACTTTGCTAAACCATAACATTTTCTTAAGAGAGCGAACAAAACTAAGGGTGAAAGAAATATGGCAGGAGCCTATGCAGCTGTAGTTTCTCTTACGCACACCATTGAGCAGACCATGGAGCATCATGCTCGAAATCCAGTTTTTATGGACAAACAACAGAGACAAATCGAGTCTCTTCAACAAAAGGTTAGTTTCTTGCAATATTTTCTTGAAGTTTATTACAATAGAGGTAATAATGAGGCACAAGGTTTAACGAGTCGAATTGCGGATGCTGCTTATGCTGCTCAAGATATCATTGAATCCCACGTAGCAGATTTTGTTCTTTCCCAAGCTCGAAAAAGACGACGCAGAAAGAAGATGAATGATAAAATAAACTTTAAGAGTCATGGCAAAAACAGTTCCAATCACTTTTCACAGCTTCTGCAGAATGTAATTGAAAAGATAGATTGTGTCAAGAAAGAGGTCATGGAGGTTAAAGCAAAGAGCAGAGTTAAAGATCAGCGGCCCCACGATCGAGTGCCCGGTGTTTCAGCAATACCTCCTCCCACTGGGAAGGATACCGCGATGGAATACTACAATGACGACTTGGAACAAATCATGAATAACCTTACCGGACAACCGTCTAATCTCCAAATCATTCCCATTGTTGGAATGGGAGGTATTGGTAAGACCACACTCGCTAGAAATATATATGACAATCCACTTATTAGGGAATGCTTTTATAGTCGTGCTTGGGTTACGGTATCTCAAGAATATGATTTGCGAGAAATTTTATTAGGTCTTTTACGTGAAATGGGCAGTAGAGAAGAAGAAAGAAGTGAATTTCATCAATTAGGGGAAAAATTACACAAGCATTTGTCTGGTAGGAAGTATTGTGTTATAATGGATGATGTATGGAGTGTCAAGTTATATGAAAAGTTAAAGTTATTCTTTCCGGATAATAACAATGGAAGTCGAGTCGTGGTAACTACTAGATTGTCAAATGTTGCTGATTGTCTTAGCTCTTCTCATCCCTATAAGATGAAATTTCTAGATAGAACCAAAAGTTGGAATCTACTGTGCAGAAAGGTGTTTGGCCATGTTAACTGTTCTCCAGAACTAGAGGAAATTGGGAAGGACATTGCGAGAAATTGCAACGGACTTCCATTATCTATTGAGGTGATTGGAGGGCTCCTTGCTAAGTCTGAGATGACACGAGAATATTGGGAGTATGTTGCAAACTATATAAGCCAAATCGTAAATTCAGCGGAAGGTGGGCATTGGTTGAAAATATTATCTTTGAGTTATAGCCACTTGCCTATTCACTTGAAACCATGCTTTCTTTATATGGGGGGTTATCGAGAAGACAGTGAAATTCGTATATCCAAACTCATCAAACTATGGGTTGCTGAGGGTTTTCTAAAACCTGATAACACCAAAAGTCTGGAAGAGGTTGCAAAGGACTACCTAAAAGATCTCGTCGAGAGAAATCTTATCTTTGTTCGTAAGTGGGGATCCACTGGAAAAATGAAGAGTTGTGGTATCCATGATCTTCTGAGGGATCTATGCTTGAAGGAAGCTGAGAAAGAGAGGTTTCTTAGTATCGTCAAGGTGCACAACCATGCACTATTTGTAAATAAAGAGTGTCGCATTATTTTTCATGAAGGCATGTCTAGTGATGATGATGGTTCCTATTGGTTTCGTCAAGTTTTGCAATCAACACCATTTATGCGTTCATTGACATGTGTTTCTTTCAAGTCCAGTTCATCATGGCAGTTAGTACGTAATCACAGATTGCTGAGAGTATTAGATGTTTCTCAACACCGTTTATGCCGCATAGAATGTAACATCTTTCAGCTGCTAGTTAACTTGCGTTACCTAAACTCTGGTCAATTTCCTTTTGATTTCGCTAGTCTAGATGTTTCTCAAGTGTTTCGATTATGTTATCTTCAGACACTGATTCTTAAAGGATATCAGGCGGAAGGCGTTACACCAAATGAGATTTGGGAGATGTCACAACTTAGACATATTAAGATACGCAATCTTTGTCTTCCTGATCCTGTACATGGCCAAATTAACGGGCATGGGCATGAAGATTTTGTTTTGAAACATTTACAGACGCTAATGTACGTAAAGAACTTTGAATGTACTGAAGGGGTACTGAGAAGAATACCCAATATCAAGAAGTTGGGGATAAATAGTCTAGAACCCTCAAATTACGACTGTCTCCACAATCTCAGCGGCCTTCATAAACTCCAATCACTACGTTGTAGAGACATGGATTCCATCTCAAACCTTGTGTTCCCGAAATCGCTCGAGAAGCTGGTGTTAAATTACTGTCGATTTGATTGGGACGATTTGACCGAAAAGGTTGGCTCATTGCCTTATCTTGAAAAGCTCAGGCTGCATGGTTGCTCTACAGGACCTGAATGGAACACAGTTGACGGGAAATTCCTTCGTCTGAAATCCTTGGAAATTAACCATTGCAAAAATCAGCTGGTATGCTGGACAGCAGAAAGTTCCCATTTCCCACGCCTTCAACGCCTTGCTCTTGATTCGATGCTTGCATTGAAGGAGATCCCCTCGGGAATCGGAGAAACGCTTCAATCCATCACATTATATAATTGCAGCAGTTCCGTCGATGCCTCGGCTAGAGAAATTCTAGAGGAACAACTGAGCATGGGGAATGAGAGTCTTCAGCTTATTAGCAAAAATGTGTTGAAGAAATGAAGTCTAAAAGAAGATTTGTCTGGAGATGTTGACAAAATGATTGGTGTGAGACTCAAGATTTGGAGACTTGTGTTTTGGAGCTCATGATCTATACAAGTTTTCAGACAAGTTTGTCAATTTGACTTGGTTTAAGAATTGCTGCTGTTTGTTTTTACCAACTTTAATTGTTGTAGTTGGCCAAAATGTTGTTCACTCGTAAACTGAGAATGAGATTGATTTTTTTTTTTTTTTTTTTGCATTAAGGAGATTTTTATACCACTTTCTCTATGTACAATATGTTTTTCTATTTATACGAAAGTGTAGCTCACTGCCTAAACTGAGCTTGATTCTGATATATTTTGCATAATGAATAACTTTATAGTTCATGTAATGTATCTTTTGTGTTTTTATACACATTTCATTAAAATATACGTTAACGTCATTTTCGACTTACGAGGGTTATCACTTTTGTAATTTACTTTTATATTTTGATTTAATCATACAACAAAACAGTAACAGATACAATAAAAGCCAAACAAACAAACAAAAAAAGAAATTATTACCTAAAATCAATATGTTAATTTTTTTTTCTCTTCTCTTTATTACTGATGAGATAATACAAAACTGGTATATTTCACATTTTCACACCAACACACATCAAAAACCAACCATAACTATTAAAAAACAATTAATTATATTACTCACTCACAAAAATTTTATGTACTTTTTCTTTTTCCCCCACAAATTCTATCGTAATAAACTTCAGATCGAACAATCGCTTCTCACATCTTCTCTGAGCTTCAGATCCACAAAAACGAGATCCGTATTTTGAAAAAATAAAAATAAAAAATCAAAATCTACGGTTTTTTGAACTCGATTGTAGATCTGAAATTCAAAGCTCGGAAGCACACAAATTTTTTATTTTTTTTTTGTTGTAAAAAAACATACACTCGATCGAGATCAGTTAAGACGAAGCAAGCGTCTCAAATCTCTCGAAGCCAAATCGTCTCTCGATGTTGTTGTTGTTGTTGCTGTTAATTGATCGTTCGCCTGCTTCTTATTGATCGGAGAAGAAAACGTCGGCAGAGGCAAGTTCCGCGGCGACGGCGACGAGAAAAACGCGGATCCGGCGTACACGTTCGCCTGCGGCGGCACGCGGATCTGAAAACTCGGCTTCCGATTCGAATCTCCGCCGTTGATCTTCGACACGATCGAGTCTAGCGACTCGCCTCGCTTCAGGAGCGTCACCTGACCGTTGACGAGTCCGGCGCCGCCGTCGTTCTTACGGTGTGAGATCGATCTCCTCTTATCAGATCTCGATGATGATGATGAGCTGTTGTTGAGTGACGATGATGATGATGAATTGTACGATTTTGTTTTCGATTGAAAATTTCTGCGGCGGTGCTGTTGAAACGACGTCGTGGCTTGGAATTTGAACCGCTCGACCATGAGATTGTGTGGCCTTAACACCGCTGTTCCCATCGTGAATTGATTTTTGACCTAATAATGGAGCAAAAATTGATTTTGCTATTGTTGATTTTAATTTTTTGTTTGTGATTGTGATTGTTGTTTTGAGTATGAGAGAATATTTTGCAGAGCCACAAGTGGGGTGGGTATTTGTAGATGTGTACGTGTGAGGGTGGAAGTGGAGAAGGATGCGGAGTTTGTTTCTCACATACGCTCATTAGTACGCGTACAAGAGTTAAACTAGAGATACATAGGATTAATTAATTAAATATAATTACAAATTAATATTTATTTTAGGAAATATTATTTTATTCTAGATTCTAGATGGATTATTACACGTATAAATATTATTATTGACGCGGAATTGTTATATTAGGAAACATGATTTTAATTGAACTTCACTATTACACACGTTTAACGAGGATAAAATCGTCTACTCTTCGATTTAATCCAATTTTATTTTAGTTTTATTTTCAATAATCCAACTTTAACAGGGATAAATCGTCTATTCTGAGATTTAATCCAATTTTATTTCACTTTTCTTCTTTAATTATGATTTTGTCCAACTGAATTTTCCTAGTAAGGTTTTAACAGGACATCGTGAAAACGTTTGAACGACTAAAGGGAAAGTGTGTTAAAATATTTGGCTATACAATTTATTAATTACATTGAAAAAGTCATTAGCCCTCTAGTTTAGTTTGTAATAGTCTTGAAAAACAAATTCACTCGGTGGAAGAAAATTGGTGATAATGTAATTGAAGAATTTATTTGTAAATAGATAGCCTTAACATTTGTAGAACATACTATATTGTTCAAGAAGAAAATATTTCACTTACTTAGCATCGTTCTCTAAAATTTTAGTAAAAAGTTGCATTATTTTTACAGCACTTAGGATGTTATCTCCTTTATTTTTTTATTTCGCACGTGGGATGATATACAAGTCTCATGGGCCATGCCTAAGTTTTCGGGCAAATATTAATATATATTAATTAAAATCCTAAATTAAGATTACAAAAACAGAAATTAATCCAGTGTCATCATCTCTTCTGTTATCCACACGTACTCCTACTTGTCAAATGCTTCTTCATCAGTTGCACACCATTTATTCTCCTCTTATTCTGCAGCAAAAAAACACTGGATTTTTTCGAACAGTTTTAAAATCTAATGATGTCCCATTTGCATTCAACAACAAAATAAGAAGAAGAAGAAGAAACTGTGCCGCGGAGGATAAAGACTCGGAGTTTGAGGTTGACACGGACACGGCACGTGAAGCCTTGAGAAAACTCGACCAACAATTTCAGTCTCTCTCCAATAAACAAATCAACACGCCCAAAATTAGAGGTAATTATAATACTTATGGAATTTTTTTGGATTATGAAAAACAAACTAATTGTGTAATTACTTGAATTGCCGGTTTCTAGCTCTAAAAGCTCAAGCTTGTCGAGAGGATTGACATTTATTTAGTTATATATTAATCTCTGGTGTGTCTACTCACGTGTATGCTTTAAATCTTTTGTTACGTCTGACACATGTATTTGCTTGAGCTCTAATATTATATTGAATTGTCGTTCTCTCTAAAAAACTCAAATTTATAGAGAGAATTGACATTTATTTATTTATTTATGTATTAATCTCCAGCACTTTATGTGGATTAAAAATTGAGGGTTGAAAATTGATGCAGATAATATGCAAACAAGAACAAGTTTGATTATGTCAAATGTAACATCATTGTACATATTGTTTTATGAAATCTGAAGTCTTTATACATTTGATAGTGATACCAATACTGGAAAACTTGAGCTTCATCTATCTAGCTCATATAAATTATCTGGATACTTTTTTTCTTGGCATTGTCACAGCTGTCGACTTTGATCAAACAAGCCCCCGTATATCATCAAATGGCGCCTCGGAAATTTCGGGATCCTTTTTGACGTTCTTGGCTTCTGCTTTGGTGGTTTTTACGATTTTCTATAATGTTATATTTATTACGGTGATAAAGCCATCTATAGACGGACGATATGCAGAAGAACCAGTTACGAGTGGCACTCAAGAAGGAGCACCAGTGCAGCAATTGTTGACAAGCCGAAAGTTTCCGGTTGGGATGTGAAAAAGATCTTGTAAGCATGATTTATCATGGTAAATTATTTTTTTGCTATCACAAATGTAAATTCTCATTACCATTATGGAAGCGGCTGAGGTTGTGGAGACATGAGTAATTTGAGGTCTGTCCCATTATGAATCTCTAATTTCTTGATATTGGGATTTCTTTTAAGGACCTCCTCAGTACATTTGTAAGTTCTTCAAAACAAAACTTCATTCTCGTGCCCGTTAATTTGGCCATGTAAAGTACCTGGAAGATGAAGATTATCTATCTTGTCATGTCTTAAGTTGTGGAGTCTCCCGAATTTCATTTGGTGCAATGCATCCCGCCACATATCCTGTAAGAATCAATGTCCGAAGACAACATAATCTGGACACTCGAGAAAGAACTGAGCTACTACCCGAAAACCCGTTTTTGACAACAGTTAAGGTAACTAGCTGGAAAATGTTGCTTTCTAATCTGCAAGTATTACCCACATTAAACACTCTAAGCAATCTGTTATTATGTACTAACTTTAACGATGAGCACTACGCCGAAAAGAATCACTTGTCAATAAACACATAAATGGTGTTGATTGCAAGACTCGGGGAAACTGATCATCATGAGATAGGTCTTCAAGAAACACAATGCGACTCTGTTCGTTTACAGATTGTGCACCTTGACAGTTGTCCTTTAATCTCAATTCTCAGGGGAATTAAGAAATCTTCTTGTTCAAATTGATATGGAAAAGTTCCTCTTATTATGCCATCTTATGAGGTTGATCTGTTTCTGCCGTTCCTTCGTAATATATCTGATAACTAAGAAATTGTAATTCTTTCGTCTGAGGGATGACATAGCGTGATTAATAGCAAATCGTACTCATGATAATCGTCGTCTACTTCCAACGCAGGTGCATAACATTCTTCAGCAAATGGTGAGTAAACGACAATTTCTTAGTTGTGATTCATAAAATATCACTATACTTCTTACACAAGTCACTATAAACTGAATTCTATATAGGGAAACCAATTTAGATATTTCCCATGAACAGAATGTGGAACATATCGATCCATGAGTAGAAACACTAGCTGTGGACTTCAACAATGAGTGCACGTACATTTATAATGCTGATCCTATTCAAGAATTTATCCAAGTAAAATATATATATGAACAGAGATTTTTAGTGCAGCAGGACATGACTAACGGAAGTACAATGTCAGCAGAATGAGTCTCATCTATTTTCCAGCAATATCCTACACAGAAGATGCATCCGCAATTGGACTCGCCAAACCTTGTGCCTCATTAGTACCTCCATTGGAATAAACTTGAAGAAAATCTTGCAAGAAACTAACCTTTTGTTGGAGAGATTTGATCTGTCTTTGTTGTTTTACCAGAAAAATTGGGTTGCGAGCATGTCGCTCCATTATCTGTCCGACGATATTCGTAAGAGAAACTAGAGCTGCATAGGCTCCTGCCACCTCTCTTTTCTTAAAGAGATGCTTAAGGTTTCAGAAAAAGTATAGTATGTAATAATGTGAATGGAAGATAAAGGAGGGATTATTGCAAGATGGTGATTTTTGTGGTCCAAGCCAAATTTAGCAGACAAAAAGAAATGAATGGCAAAAATGAAAAGAAAAAGTTTTGCTTGGGACATAAGTGGAGGCAACAGATAAGTGAACTCGCGTTTTCCAGAAAGAATTGGCAGATCTAGTTGCATTTCTGTTTCTTCGATGTGGAGTGTGGACATTGATATTTGTCAAATCATTTTTTGTTGAATATTAATTTCAATTTGTTATAGTTAGAGCATTTCTTTTTAATTGTTGACGTCGAAAGTATGGTATTGGATCAAAGATGAGGCAAATCGAATCAAGGGCGCCATTTTTGATGAGCTCAAGAGAGAAAGTGTATGAAAGAGGTAGACCTAGTGGCGGCTAGCGTCCGAGAAACCCAACTAGTTTGCCCCCTGATTCATTTATCAATTGTGTGTTTGATTTTTCGTCCGTTAAATTTGGCATCAGGAGCAAATCGCACAAAATTCAATAGATTGAGGAGGGCATGACGCACATTTCCATAAGTTAAGGGGGCAAAATGCAACAGACCCCATAGGTCGGGTGTTGCTGCATTTAGCCCTTTATTGTACTAAGTAAAACTTATGATGTTCATTTTCTGTTGAGTTATTGATCAAAGATGAAAAGGAAACTTGAGATCATCATGGAGTATTGAGAGTGCTTACACATGACGATTATACTTCATCTGGAGTTGGAAAATTGAGTAAAACAACCTAACTGCTAGCTTAAATACAACTTCAATATTGGAGGGAAATGCAACTTCCTAACTAACTTTAACTAAATATGATACGCCAGACGAACTGTCGAGCCATATCTTTGATGTTCGATGATTTGGATATCCTAAGTCATAAACAAGAAAAAGATTATCTGCACAAAAGTATTTTTTATGTTTTGAATGAATCCACACTATATATATATATATATATAGATATAAGAGCAGGTCGGAGATTAAAACATTATATGAGTGCGACAAATCAATCTGAGCAACGACAAGTACACAACAAAATTATTTGCTTTTTAGCCAAGTACAACTAAAAGCAAGGACCAAAATCCAATTAAAGTTGGCCAAAAACAAACAGCAGCAATTCTTAAACCAAGTCAAATAAACTTGTCCGAGTCTGAGAACATAACTTTGCTCCTAAACACAAGTCTACGAATTGAGATTCAATCTCACACCATTTTCATAACACAGGACAAGCAGAGTGGATCTTCTTTTAACATCTCCGGCCCCTTTGCGCTGTGCCGGCTAGAATTTCAGATTAACCAAACCTTCAATGTCGGAAAGATCGATTAATTATATAAGAGGAAGAAAGAAATTATTGAGGCCAAGACAATGAACATGAGATGGATAAATCTTACTATAAGTTTTGATTTTAATAATGAATGTTTTCAAACCTTGAATATTGGCAGCTGCTGGACATTCGGCATCTGAAACGAGTGGAGCTTTAAACCTTGAGACAGTAAACAAGAGACGGGTTTAATCTTACTCTAAGTTACGATTTTTAATTGAGTTTTCAAACCTTCGACGACGGCTCCTAGTTAGCCCAGACGTGCGTAGCTCAAAACCATCATTTCCCATGCTCCGTTGTTCCTCTAGTAATCCTCTTGCCAAGTTCTCAACAGAACTTTGGCAATAGAACAGAGAGATTGATTCAAGCATTTCTCCGATTCCCGAGGGAATCTCCTTCAATGCAAGCATGCAATCAAGAACAAGGTGTTGAAGGCGTGGGAAATGGAAATCTTCTGCTGTCCAGCATACGAGATCTTCACAACGGTTAATATACAAAGATTTCAGACAAAGGAACTTTCCGTCGACTGTGTTCCAGTCAGGTCCTGTAGAGCACCGAAACAGCTCGAGCTTTTCAAGATGGGGCAACAAGCCAACATTTTCTGTAAAATCGTCCCAGTCAAATTGGCAGTCCGATAACGTCAGCTTCTTGAGCGATTGAGGGAACACAAGGTTTTGGAACAAATCCACGTCTTTGGAAAGGTGGCAATATAGAGATTGGAGTCTGTGAAGGTGGCCGAGATTGCGGAGACAGTCGTCATTTGAGAATTCTTCATTGTGTATAGCCAATCTCTTGATATTGGGTATTCTTTTTAGGACCTCCTCAGTACATTTTAAGTTCTTTATGAACTTTAGCGTCTGTAACTTCTTCAAAACAAAATCTCCATGCCCATGCCCGTTAATTATGTCATGTACAGGATCAGGAAGACACAGAAAATTTATCTTGATATGTCTAAGTTGTAGCATCTCCCAGATTTCATTTGGTGCATCGCGTTCCACCACTTTATATCCTTTAAGAATCAATGTCTGAAGAAAACATAAACGGAACGCTGGAGAAAGAGCTGTGCGACTATACAAAAAAAGATTTTCACAACAGTTAAGGTACCGCAAATTAGCTAGCTGGAAAATGTTGCTTTTTAAGCTGCTAATATTACCCACATTAAATACTCTGAGCAATCTGTGATTATGTATCAACTCCCGTGTTGAACTCTGCTGAAAAGAATCACATGTCAATGAACGCATAAATGGTGTTGATTGCAAGAGTTGACGACATTCATGCGAGTCTCTCTCATAAAGAGAGCAGTCTTCATGAACCACTATGCTAAACTTGTTATTGACAGGCTGTGCATTAAACACTACGTCACACTCGTTATTGACAACACAAAGAAACATCTCTTTCTGAGCTTCCTTCAAGCATAAATCCCTAAGAAGATCATGGATACCGCAGGTCTTCATGTTTTCTAAGGATCCCCACTTACGTACAAAAATAAGATTTCTCTCAGTTAGATCCTTAAGGTAGTCCATTCCAACCTCTTCCAAACTTTTGGCTTTATTTGGTTTTAGAAATCCCTCAGCAACCCATAGTTTGATAAGTTTGGCTACACGAATTTCGCAATCTTCTGGATAACCGCCCAAATAAAGAAAGCATGGTTTCAGATGAATATGCAAGTGGCTATAACTCAACGATAGTACTTTCAGCCAATGCCCATCGTCCTCTGTATTTATGATTTGACTTATATATTCTGCTACATACTCCCAGTTGTTTCGTGCCATCTCAAACTTAGCAAGGAGCCCGCCAATCACCACAATAGATAATGGCAGTCCTTTGCAATTTCTCGCGATGTCCTTCCCAATTTCCTCTAGCTCTGAAGGACAATTATTATGGCCAAACACCTCTCTGCATAGTAGATTCCAACTTCTGTTTTCATCTAAAAGTTTCATATTATAGATGCTAGAAGAGCCAATACAGTCAGCAAGATTTGACAATCTGGTAGTTACCATGACTCGACTTCCATTGCTATTATCCGGGAGGTATAACTTTAACTTTTTGCATACCTGGATACTCCATATATCGTCCATTATAACAAAATACTTCCTACCAGACAAATGCTTGTGTAATTTTTCTCCTAATTCATGATATTCACTGCTTTCTTGTTCTGTACTAGAGACACCCATTTCACGTAAAAGACCTAACAAGATTTCTTGCAAATTGTAATCTTGAGATACCGTAACCCAAGCACGAGTATAAAAGCATTCTACTATAAGTCGAGTCTCAAAAATATTTCTAGCCAGTGTGGTCTTACCAATACCTCCCATTCCAACAATGGGAATGATTTGGAGACTCGACGATTGTCCGGTAAGCTTATCCATGATTTCTTCCAAGTCGTCATTGCAGTATTCCATCACAGTATCCTTCCTAGTCGTTGCAGGTCTTGACGAGACAACGGGCACTACATCTCGGGGCTGTTGATCTTCAACTATACTATTTTCTTTAATTTCATTAACCTCCTTCACGATACAATCTATGTCTTCTATTACCTTTCGCAGACCTTGTGAAAAGTATTTTGAATTGTTTTTCCCATGAATAGTATCCAATACATGGGATTCAATGATATCTTGTGCAGCATAAGCTGCATCCGCAATCCAACTCGCCAAACATTGTGCCTCATTACTACCTCCATTGTAATAAACTTCAAGAAAATCTTGCAAGAAACTAACCTCTTGTCGGAGAGATTCGATCTGTCTTAGTTGTTTGTCCAGAAAAATAGGCCGGAGAGCATGACGCTCCATGATCTGCTCCATGATATGTGTAAAAGAAACTACAGCTGCATAGGCTCCTGCCATATCTCAACTCAATGATGCAATAATAATGTAAATGAAATCTTATGGTTTTGTAATAAGGTAAAATGGAAGACAGAGGAGGGATTTCTCAGCTTTGTAGACTTATGGCCGACAGTTACTTTATTTGATACTTTGAAGATGTTGGTTTTTGTGGTCCAAACAACAGCCAAATTTCAGTAAAGGAGAGGCAGTCCAAAACAAAGTATGGCCATGCTAGTTGGGTCGAAAATATATCAATGATTGAGTAGTTAGTGTAGGCATTTTTAGTTCTTTGTTGTGGAAGTTGAATATCAATGAAATACTTTTTTACAATATTAATCTTATACGTTGTTATGATTAGAATATTTTTTGTTACTAGAGTTTCGGAATAGTTATTGATTTTCATTCATTGTAATTATTCATTCATGCTAATTGATGGCAAAAGTTTTTATATAATTTTATCAACTGTATACAGCGGACTACTAATTAACTGATTCGTTAAATCCTCTGTTTTCCCCTGCAGGGAGCATTCTAACATGGTAAGCATATGAGGACTCAATTAGAAGAAAGAAAATTAATGTTGTTCATCTATACATATGCATGTACTTTCATGAGATTGTGCAAATAAATAGGGAAAATTGCGTCAAACCCCCCAATCTATGGGTGCTTTTGCGTTGTGCCCCCTAACTTAAGAAAATTTGCGATATGCTACCCAACCTATTGATTTTTGTGTGATTTGCCCCTGAACTATTGAGCAACCTTTCATTTTGTGTTGATATCTCATCAAAACTTCCCAATGATTTTGAAATCTTGTGCAGGACCCCCCCTATGGTTTGTTAACTGTATAAAATCCACCTTCTAGTTTTATACACTTTGCACAAAATCTTATTTTTATGAAACCACAAATGAGTGTTTTTGTAAACTCGCAGCTCTTGCGTATTTGAAGATGCATTTCCGGATATTAATAATTTTTTATGGAATATTTGGAAATCAGTAGACTCCGTAGATTACTTCAAGATTGGATGCGCTAGTTCGGCTGATGACTTAAGAATCCTCAAAATGTTTGGCATGAATATTATTCCGAGGCGAACACCCAAAATTATTCCAGTCATTTGGCATCCTCCTATTGCGAATTGTATCAAATGCAACACAGACGGTTGCTCGTTGGGTAATCCAGGCGTTGGCGGGGCGGGGGAATTTTTCAAAATGCTCGGGGCTTTACCGTTCGTGTGGTAGATAGTCATGAGTATAAACAATAGCTGTAAAACTTGAGTAAATGAGCTCTTGACATTTATATTACTCCCCCTGTTCAAGTGTTTATCCATGCAGTATAAAGATTTGAGAGGAAGTATAATTTCAGCAAAATGAGTGCTACACATGAAGTAGAGCTAAACTTTTGGCACAAACAAAGTTAAACTTGAGGAAATTGAAACAGCTGCAATTCTTCTACTGAAGTCTCCAAAATATTCTAGTTTTATCTCGAACCATTTTACATACAACCAAAGTACACAACAGACAATTGACACCTTTGATCCTGATTAATAACTAAAAAAAAAAAGTAGAATCACATTGAACTGAATCAAGAAAGTCTGAATTCTCTTCTGGCTGAAAGCTTTGTCGTCGATTCGCTCTTTCCGTTTGAACTGCACCTAGAAGTACTTATATTTAAAATCCTGAAAGTCAGAAATTGAATGAATTAAAAGGACGAATTGTGGCCAATACCATGAATAAGATATGGATATAACTGAAAATTAACGTCTTACCGTATATCTATATCCACGCGCGATTCCACGAAGACCCTCATTCCCGAGGCTCCGTTGTTCCTCTATTATTTCCTCAGCCGAGGTGACAATGGAATCTTCACAATCCACCAACTCAATCGATTGAAGCGTTTCTCCAATACCAGAGGGGATCTCCTTCAGTTTCTCATTGATCTGAGAACAAGGCGTTCGAGGAGTGGGAAATGAGTATCTTCTGCTGTCCAGCATACCAAGCAGTCGCAATCGCTCATCTCCAAGAATTTCAGACGAAGGAATTTCCCCTCAACTGTGTTCCACTCAGCTCCTGCTCTGAAGTTATACATCCTGAGCTTCTCAAGATGGGGCAATGATCCAATCTTTGTTGTCACATCGCCCCAATTAAAATAACACGAGCCTAACTCCAGCTTCGTGAGCGATTCAGGAAACGCAATGTTCTGGAGGATATTTGTGTCTGTGAATGCGGTGAGACCTAACGACTGGAGTTTATGTAGCCTGCAGAGGTTGTGAAGACTGTCCGGTACTTTAGTATTCTTTATCTTTAGTTTCTTGACATTGGGGATTCTGTTCAGAACCTCCTCAGTACACTTAAACTTTATGACAGACGAGAGAGTCTGTAGGTGTTTTAATACGGAGTTCTCTTGCCCTCCGCCACTCAAAGGAGTAGGGAACAAAATTCCAGACTTCGCAATTATATGCCTAAGTTCTGGCATCTCCCAAATTACATTTGTTACGTTGATCACCGACATTTCTGTAAGAACCAAAGTCTGCAGATACCAGAATTGGCAGTTTGGAGAAGAAACTAAAAAGGTGCGCCAATGAATACTTTCAAGGTATCGCAAGTTAACTCGCTGGAGAATACTATCGCGGCTACATGTGTAGGCCACCTGGAGCAATCTGAGATTAAGTGGGGGACTCAACTCGTAATCACATGTCAATGAACGAATAAAAGGTGACGACGGCAAGGTACGAAGAGTTTGAAGGGGATCTCTGATGTGATCAGGAGACCAGTTTCTGTGAGAAACAATGCGGCGCTCGATATTCATAGATTGGGTATGGTTTTCTGATTTGACGACACAAAGAAACCTCTCTTCCTTACCTTTCTTCAAGCATAGATCCCTTAGAAGATCATGAATACGACATGTCTTCATTTTTCCAATGGACCCCCACTTACTAACCAAAACAAGGTTTCTCTCGATAAGATCCTTTAGGTAGTCTTTTGCAACCTCTTCCAAACTTTTGGTGTTATCAGGTTTTAGAAAACCCTCAGCAACCCATTGTTTGATGAGTTTGGAGATGGGGATTTCATCGTCTTCTCGAAAAACCCCCATATAGAGAAAGCATGGTTTCAAATGAATAGGCAAATGGCTATAACTCAAAGATAATATTTTCAACCAATGTCCATCTCCTCTGTATTTATGATTTGGCTTATATATTTTGCGACATACTCCCAGTATGTTCGTGTCATTTCAGACTTAGCGAGGAGCCCTCCGATCACCACAATAGATAATGGCTTGCTTGCAAGAAACTAACCTTTTGTCGCGCATGATGATCCATGCTCTGCTCAATGATATGCGTAAGAGAAACTACAGCTGCATAGGCTGCTGCTGCCATCTCTCTCCTCTTCTAAAGAAATTCTTGCAGTTTCAGAAAGTATATCATCAATTCTTTGGAAACTTGTTCTAATGTAATGCAAATGCAACTTGCAGTATGGTCTTAGTATTAAGGAGCCAACCTTACCAATTTAATATATGAGACAAGTTTTCATCATCATCATCATGAATGTGGTGTGCATGGGCTAAAGTATAGTCAATTGGTCAATACAAGTAAATAATGGTGGCTGATGGTCTTTGGCTCAACATTTTTGACCAGTGCTATTTGCAAGTAGGCCTTCAAGTTATACAAAATAGCTTTTTTCTCTTCCTATACGTAAAAATCAACTCTCGTTGTTTCAATCATCACAAACACAAGCTTTCTTAAGCATGTGTATACATTGTAGTGTTTAAGTGAATTGTTAGTGTGAGAGTAAAAATATAGAGTTAGTGATTTTACTACTATAAAATTATGAGAGTTGTAACTCGTATATTTTATCTCATAGTAATTCTTCTTTTTTGCCCGTGATTTTTTTTTATTTTAAAGTAATTTGGAGTTTTTTACGTAAATTTGTGTGGTGTTTATATACTTTTTCAAATTATTAGTCGTACTTTAGCTGTAATTCAAGGTTTATTTTAGGGCAGCGCTTATCTCACAGACATTGAAAATGTCTGTGATACAGACGCTCGCCTAAGTATGCTTTAATTGTAATTTATCCCATCAAGTAATTTGTGTCATTACAGTTGATCCCTTTAAGAGTTATAAATTATAAAAAGACCCCAATATTTCAGAAGTAAAGAGAATATACTAGTATACAACAAAATCTCAACAAATTATTTATTTATTGAATTGATGCAATCCGTTGGATTATAATATTTTTACAACATTATAACAACTTCTTTTTTTCAATAAACTTATTTGTCTTGAAAGATCCAAGAAAGTTGGTAATGAATCAACATGGGGCAAAATAGTGAAGATATTTTACAAGCTTGCACAATTTCTTGAGAATTACAAGAAATTTTGTATATCAACAAAAATATTTTTAGTCATATATAATTTGCAGTCTTTTTAAAGTTTTAGTATTTTTGTTGATAATTTTGATGAATAATGTACTACTTTATTTGTAAAGCATGACTAATTATAATTATCTACATCCACAAATTAATATGTCCATGATATATTATTTTTGTACTTTTTTGGTTGAAACTTGATGTGATTATTTTAGAAAGAAAAGAAAAAAAAAAGTAAATACATTTAGTTACATATTTTAAGAAAATGTACAAAGTGCAGCAAGCCTACTAAAATCTGATAACAGAAAGATTTGTTACCAATAAATGAAAAAGAAAAGATGTGATATGCATTAAAATGCAATGCAATTTTACCCCTATTACCACCAAGGATTAAAATGCAATTTTATTAAAATCATGGATGATATCTAATTCCTAAAAAGGTGGAACTGCTCCGATTCCCGATTCCTATTGAAAATTTAAGCGGCTAAAAATTGTCCGTATGCTTACAGACTGTAAGCAAATCATTTTCCTTTATTTTATAACAAGATTCCACTCGGTTTCCGTAGGTTTGACTTAACTGTTGTATTGTTGTGCACAAGGAAAGTGAGGATCCGAGTGTAACTTGTAAAGACTGCATAGTATTGTAAACATATTATATTCAGCAAAATGAGTTCAATTTACCAGCAACATCCTAAATGGAGAAGTACAACCAAACATAGTGACTGAAATCGGTAAAAGAAGTTTGGCAACTAAATATGAAGTCATAAAACCAAAGATGTGTACCAATCAAACTTTTCGACGAGCCTTTGCCAGTCATTCTGCATGCACATACCATAACATAAGAGATGACAAATGCAATCAGCCAAACATTTTAACTCAAGTCAAAAACAAACAGCTGCATTTCTTTAAATCCTTCTATCTAAACTTTCTTCAAACATCCATTCATTCTATCCATTGGCGCGAGGCAGAAGAGAAGACGGTTGTTGTGTAAGTAGTCTGAAGGTCAGACATTAAAAAAGTTCAAAAAATAAATAAGGAATTGAACCCAAGGCCAGAACAAGATAAGGATTTATCTTTTTTTTTTCTTTCTAATTAACGTTCTCATCCCATAGCTGATCTCCACTCACGGTTAGACGAACATCCTCATTTCCCAGGTTATGTTGTTCTTCTAGTATTTCTTTTGCCGAGGCGACAATGGGAGATCCGCAAAAGACCAACTCAATTGATTGAAGTGTATCTCCAATACCATGAGGAATCTTCAATCTACTCATGAATTTAACAACAAGGCTCTCAAGTAGTGGGAAATGTGTACTTTCTGCTTTCCAGTGTACCAGGTTCTCCAAAAGGCTAAGTTCCAAGAACTTCAAACGACGGAATTTCCCCTCAACTGCATTCCACTCGGCTCCTGATTGGCAACGACTCAGCCTGAGTTTTTCGAGATGGGGCAACGACCCAACATTTTCTGTAATATCATCCCAATAAAAATAACAGTTCCATAACCTCAGCTTGTTGAGCGAACGAGGGAACGCAATATTCTGGAAGAAATTCATTTCTCTCGACATGTAGCAAGTTAGTGATTGGAGCTTATGCAGGCGACCAAGATTGTGGAGACAGTAATTTGAGGTCCCTGTCTCTTGATTCATTATCCATAACTTCTTGATGTTGGGTATTCTTCTAACGATGTCCTCGGTGCACTTAAAGTTCTTTATCCACGAAAGTGTCTGTAAGTTTTTCAATACAAAATCATCATGATCATGCCTGTTTGTTTGGCCATGTGAAGGATCAGGAAGACAAAGTTTATTTATCATCATATGCCTAAGTTGCGGCATCTGCCAAATCTCCTTCGGTGCAATGACTTCCTTCTCGTTATATGTGAGAATCAATGTTTGTAGATACCATAGTCGGCATATTGGAGAAAGAATTGCAGAAGCACTCCAATGAAGATCACATTTAAGGTATTTCAAGTTTACTAGCTGGAGAATACTTGCCAGGCTATTTGTACTTCCCTTAGTCAATACACGCAGTAATCTAAGATGATTTGTTGATTGCCATGCTAAACTCCGCTGAATAAAATCACAATTTAATGAACGAAGAGAAGTTGTTGATAGCAAGGCATGATCGAATCGATGAGGATCTATCTCACAAGACCATTCTTCATGAAACACTATGCGACGCTCGTTATTGACGGGTTGTGCATGGTTGTGTGTCTTGATGACACAAAGGAACATCTCTTTCTGAGCTTCCTTCAAGCATAGATCCCTTAGAAGATCATGGATGCCGCAGGTTTTCATTTTTCCAGTGGATCCCCACTTACGAACCAAAATAAGATTTCTCTCGATAAGATCCTTTAGGTAGTCCTCTCCAACCTCTTCCAAACTTTTGGCTTTATTTGGTTTTAGAAATCCCTCAGCAACCCATAGTTTGATAAGCTCGGATACACGAATTTCACAGTCTTCTGGATAAACCCCCATATAAAGAAAGCATGGTTTCAGCTGAATAGGTAAATGGCTATAACTCAATGATAATATTCTTGCCCATTGTCCATCGTCCTCTGAATTTACAATTTGATTTATGTCATTCGCAACATTTTCCCAATATTGTTTTGTCATCTCGGACTTAGCAAGGAGCCCTGCAATCACCGCTATAGATAAAGGAAGTCCTTTGCAATTTCTAGCAATGTCCTTTCCAATTTTCTCGAGTTCCGGAGGACAACCATCATCGATAAACACCTTCCTACGAAGTAGACTCCAACTTCTACTTTCATCTAGGAGATTCATCTTATGTAGATGAGGAGAGCCAAAACTATCAGCAACATTTGACAATCTAGTAGTTACCATGACTCGACTCCCCTTGTTGTTATCCGGAAAGAATAACTTTAGTTTTTCCCATACTTCGATACTCCACATATCATCCATAATAAACAAGTATTTCCTACCTAACAAATGCTTGTACAACTTTAATCCTAGTTGATGATATTCACTGCTCTCTTGTTCTATTTCATCAGTAGAGACTCCAATCTCATGTAAAATGCCTAACAATATTACTTGTATATTCCATTCTTGAGATATCGTGACCCAACTACGAATACAAAAGTACTCCACAATAAGTGAATTGTAATAAACATTTTTAGCAAATGTAGTCTTACCAATACCACCCATCCCAACGATTGGAATGATTTGGAGAGTAGATGATTTTCTAGTAAGCAAATCCATCATTTTAATCACGTCATCATCGTCATATCCCACTACAGTATCCTTCCAAGCGAAAGGAGGTCTTGATGAAACAACAGGCACAAGTTCTCGAGGCTGCTGATCTTTAACCGTGCTCTCTCCTTTAATCTCCACTACCTCCTTCCTGATACAATTCATGTTTATAATTACCTTCTGCAAACCTTGTGAAAAGTGATCCGAATTGTTTCCTAATGATATCTTATCCACCACATAGAATTCAATGATATCTTCTGCAGCATAAGCTACGTCCGCCATTCGACTCTCCAAACCTTGTGCTTCACTACTACCTCCATGGGAATAAACTTCAAGAAAATGTTGCAAGAAACTAACCTTTCGTTGGAGATATTTTATCTGCCTACGTTGTTTGTTGCAATAAATTGGCTGGCGAGCATGATGCTCCATGCTCTGTTCAATGATATGCGTAAGAGAAACTAGAGCCGCATAGGCTGCTGCCATTTCCCACCTCTATTTTTCCCTCTCAAAAGACACTTTCTCCAAAGTTCTATAACTATGATCGAGGACGGATTTCCCACACCGTGGCTATGCAGACTTGATAAGAAGACTTAATCATGCATATATAAAGGTTAAAATAATTGTTTAGGCCTAGTTGTTGCCAAAAGGGTTGTTAGTACTATATAATATTCTTTCGAAAATATGTTTGTTTCCATTGTTACTTTCCTCTTGTGAACAACGTCGGCTGCTGATATGTCGCTTATCACATTCACAATAAATCAAATGTATGCATACAAGAACAAGAAAAAGAAAAGGCAGCTTGCAATGTTCTCTTCTTTCTGAAATGTTATTCATCTCAACCATGTAATCGTCGGGGTCTACAATATACAACAAGAACAAAAGAGAGAACTATAGGGAAAGAAAAAGAATCTTAATGTGGACAACATAAAGTCCAAAACAAAGTTTTGCTGGTAGGGGGCTAACAATATCAACAATATCAAAAACGAAAAACACACTCTTCTTTTTCGACAAAATGTGCAGTCTCACACTTCCCTGCAGTTGAAAACCTAAATAGGAAAAAACAGAGTAGTAATCTCTAAACAGGTTCAAATGCCTCAGATGCAGCCCCAGGACAGTAACTCCGAGTTTGCAAAATTTGTCGAAATTACTTTTCTGAAAATTCAAGAGAAAGAAATAACAGTATAGCAGTAATAGTACTAGTATCCATTTTGCATACAATGATGTAATCTTTTGAAATATCAAGAAACGGTATTGCAAATTCAATCGCGTTAATGGATATTGGTGGTATGGACCAGTACAAAGAAGGGATCGCATGTTTGAAACAGACACAATGGAGTTGTAAACATCTTTGATGCCAAAAAGAGCATTCTTATGGATGGAGAACCGGCGGTGGCTTGGACCAGCACGATCCTTACAGCTTTCAATGGGTTGAAAAATCTTGTAGTCCATTGCTGCATGGTTATAAAAAGGCCAAATGGCGGAGTGGATGCTCCATGTCTGACTCCCAATATCTATGAATCTCAAAGTATGAATTATGACAAGACATCTAAGACAAAGATTATACAAACACTTTCACGCCGTTTCTTCTAAACTGTGATGTTCTGTAGGTTCAAGAAACCCCTCCGCAATCCACAACTTGAAGAGTTTAGAGGCGGAGATCTGGTTATATTGTGGGAATGCTGCCATATAGAGGAAACACGCTTTTAAATGTTGAGGCAACTTCTCATGATACAAATCTTGTGTTACCTTCAACATCCCACGGTTCTCCATCTCGCGATTGTCTGCAAATGTGCTCCAGGTCTCTGGCTCCGGAGACATACGCAAACGTAGGCTGCCCAGTGTAATGATTTTTAAAGGAAGTCCTTGGCAGCTTCGGGATATAGTCTTGCCAATCTTCTCGAGTTGAAGAGGGCACGGCTCTTCTTCACCAATTGCTGTGTAACGAAGTAGATCCCAGCTTTCATCTTCATTTAAGAAGCCAATGGGATGGATATATATGAAACGAGCAGCACTCGCAGCGACTTCCGATTGTCTAGTTGTCACAATTATCCGACTTCCTTTCTTTTTGTCGGGGAAAGAGTTTAGATCGTATATACCATGGACGTCATCCAACACAATGAGATATCTTGTTCCACTCAACATTTTGTCTAGACAAATTGCTAACTCCTCAGTACTTAACTCTTGATCAGGATCGGGCCTTACGAGGCTTAGTAGGATCTCACGCAGACCATTTCTTGGACCAACTGAGACCCAAGCTCGATAATCAAAAGTATTTGCAACTAATGGATCATTATAAACTTCGTTAACAAGAGTGGTCTTGCCAATGCCTATCATCCCTACCACTGCCAGCTTTCCAAGATTGGTTGAGGATCCAACAAGCTGATTCTTTATTTTCATCAACACATCCTCGTGTCCCACCACTTTTTTCTTTCCTTCCTGAAATATCGATAAAGCTAAAGGTTGAGAAGGTCCTGTTTGTCGCGGTTCTTCTCTCCCGGATCAATATTGTCAAGATCAGGGATTCTTGACGCCGTCTCTTTAAAAGATTTAAATCTTTGCAACACTTTGCTCAAATTCTCAGCGAAGATCTCCTCCACTCCAGAGTTTTCAGTTTCAGACGGAAGCAGATGAGTTGACATGCGGGATCCAATGATGTCTTCGGCTTCATATATTGCATCTATTATTTGTTTTTCCAAGTCATGTACTGAATCTGGACTGATGTATGGATTCTCCTTTTCGACGAAAGACATCAAGAAAGAGACATCGCCACGAAGATCTTCGATTTCTGATTTTGGATAGGGAATTGAAAGTTGATCAGATAACAGTTCTAACTTATCTAGAACATGCAAAAGTGAAATGGCAACAGCGTAAGCCATCCTTGATAAGGAGCGTACACACACTGATGATCGAAGATTTAGGCCTTTTTGAGAACAAGAGTTGATAAAGAAGGACTCCCGAATTAGATATATGGACCAAGTTGCTGTAAGTCGACTATCCTTTTGTCAATGGAACTTTTTGTATTTTACTGACTAAATAGACAACATTTTAACTCTATTAGCTTTGTTTGATGAAGTGATACAGACTGGCTGATGTAGCATATTTCCATGTTTTGTCAGAAAGTTTTGCAAATTGCAATTTCTTAAACTGATAGAGATGTATGGAGATTGGTGTAATTAATTATTTGCTAGCCAGCTAAGGAGTTGTTAGTTAGTTTTATAATAATTCAACTTGCATATTTTCTTTTTTTTTTTTTGGTTAATTTGGGGATGCATGCGTAGGCAGTGCAAAATGTTCATCATGAATTGTGTACATATATCTACTGTTGTGGGAAAAGTATTCAATTGTGGGCGTCGCCAAATAAGTAACTGATGAACATAATTTGGGTTAGAAAAAAGTGCGTACCGGCCATAAGGCTTGGGAGTCTTGTAACTAAACTAAGTTTATAATGTGAAAATTAACGTTGATGGCAGCGCTAAGGGAAATCCAGGGAATATGGCGCGTGGATGAGTTCTTCGTGACCACACCGGGCATTGTTTATCTGGTATCTATCCGTGCTGCTATATCGGTACAGAGATTCTTAGATGGTATGTAGCATGACACGAATAAAGAAAGTATAATTTCCTCGTATTGAGTCCTTCTATTTTCCTACAACATACTATGGAGGAAGTACGGCCAAACATAGTGACTGAAGTCGAATAGAAATTATTGGCAACTTCATATATAATCTTGAAACTTGTCAAAGAAACATCAGTAGTTCTTAAACCAGGTCAAAGAAACTTAGCTGGAAACAATCTCCAATGCAATTCTAATTCCTAACCAACTCAAACAAACTTGTCTGAAAAACATAGCTGAGCTCTAAAACACAACTGTCTCCAAATTCTCGATTGAGCTTGAAATCTGATCAGACCATTTTGTCAAGCTCCAGCTTTCACAACAGGGAGTGGAACGTCTTTCAACGTCTCTGTCTAAATTTCTTTCAAACTTCGTCCTGCCCATCTATTCGCTAGAAAAAGTCATAAAAATCAAAGAATTAATACTAGAAGTAGAAAGGAATTGAAACGAAAAACAAGAGATGGATTATTTGTCTTATTCTGTTTTTTTATAAATAATAATGTTTTGATTTCATACCACGTCGAGGGACCTCAAGTATGTCGCGTGTCCCAAATTCTTTAAGCTGAAGACCCTCATTCCCCAGGCTCCGTTGTTCCTCTAGCATATCTGTTGCCAAGGCCAAAACGGAAATGTCGCAAAATACCAAAGTGATTGATTGAAGTGTTTCTCCGATTCCTGAAGGGATCTCCTTCAATGCAAATATGGACTTTAGAATAAGGCGTTCAAGGCATGGGAAATGAGAATTTTCTCCTGTCCAGCGTACCAGGCTCTCGCAACTGTTAATTTCCAAGGTACTTAGACGAAGGAATTTCCCGTCAATCGTGTTCCAGTCAGCACTTGTATAGCAACCATCCAGCTTGAGCTTTTCAAGATGGGGCAACGAGCCAACCTTTTCCGTAAAATCATCCCAGTCAAACCGGCAGGCATATAATATCAGCTTCCGGAGCGATTGAGGGAACACAAGGTTTTGGAACAAATCCGTGCCTCTGGAAAGGCGGCAATATAGAGATTGGAGCTTATAAAGGCGGCCTAGATTGTGGAGACAGTAGTATTTTGAAGGTTTTGGGTTATTTATCCATAATTTCTTGATGTTGGGTATTCTTTTCAGGACCCATTCACTACATTTAAAGTTTTCGATGAACATTAGCGTCTGTAAGTTTTTCAAAACAAAATCTTCATGCTCATTCTGCTGGTTAATTTGGCCGTCTAACAGATCTGGAAGACTAAGATTTTTCATCTTGATATGTCGAAGTTGTGCCATCTCCCAGATTTCATTTGGTGCGACGTGTTCCACCTCATTGTATCCTGTAAGAATTAATGTCTGAAGACAACATAATCTGAACACTGAAGAAAGAAGTGCGCGACCACCCAAATGAAGATCATCACCACAGTTAAGGTAACGCAAGTTAGCTAGCTGGAAAATATTGCTTTGTAAGCTGCAAGTATCACCCACATTTAATACTCGGAGCAATCTGTGATTATGTACTACTGAACTCGGGTGAAAAGAACCACATGTCAAGGAACGCATAAACGGTGTTGATTGCAAGACTTGATGAAATTGATGGGAACTTCTTTGATCATGAGACAAGTCTTCATGAAAAACTATCCGACACACGTTATTGACAGGTTGTGCATGGTTATGAGTCTTGACAACACAAAGAAACATCTCTTTCTGAGCTTCCTTCAAGCTTAGATCCCTTAGAAGATCATGGATGCCGCAGGTCTTCATTTTTCCAATAGATCCCCATTTACGAACAAAAATAAGATTTCTCTCAACAAGATCCTTTAGGTAGTCCTCTCCAACCTCTTCTAAACTTTTGGCTTTATTTGGTTTAAGAAACCCCTCAGCAACCCATAGTTTGATAAGTTTGGATACACGAATTTCAGAGTCTTCTGGATAACCCCCGAGATAAAGGAAGCATGGTTTCAAATGAATAGGCAAATGGCTATAACTTAAAGATAATATTCTCAACCAATGTCCATCGTCCTCTGTATTTATGATTTGGCTTATATATTTCGCGACATACTCCCAATATTTTCGTGTCATCTCAGACTTAGCGAGGAGCCCTCCAATCACCACAATAGATAATGGAAGTCCTTGGCAATTTTTCGCAATGTCCTTCCCGACTTCCTCTAGTTCTGAAGGACAATTAACATGGCCAAACACCTTTTTGCATAGGAGATTCCAACTTTTGTTTTCATCTAGAAAATTCATCTTATAGATATGAGAAGAGCCAATAAATTCAGCAACATTTGACAATCTAGTAGTTAGCATGACTCTACTTCCATTGTTATTATTCGGAAGGAATAACTTTAACTTTTCACATACCTCTATACTCCATATATCATCCATTATAATAATGTATTTCCTACCAGACAAATGCTTGTGTAATGTTTCTCCTAATTGATGGTATTCACTGCTTTCTTGTTTTCTATTATTAGTAACGACTCCCATTTCATGTAAAAGGCCTAATAACAATTCTCGCAAATTATATTCTTGAGATACCGTAATCCAAGCACGAGTAGAAAAGTATTCCACAATAAGTAGATTGTCATAAATATTTCTAGCAAGTGTAGTCTTACCAATACCTCCCATTCCAATGATCGAAATGATTTGGAGATTTGATGATTGACCGGTAAGTTTATCCATGATTTGTTCCAAGTCCTCATCATAGTATTCCATCATAGTATCCTTCTCAGTCACAGGAGATCTTGATAAAACAACGGGCATTACATCGCGGGGCTGCTGATCATCTTTCTTTCCTTTAATCTCAATAACAGTTTTCCTGATACAATCAATGTGTTCTATTACCTTCTGTAGACTTTGTGAAAAGTGATTGGAACTGTTTCTCCCATGACTTATGAAGTTTACTTTTTCATTCTTTTTCTTTTTGGGTCCTCTTTTTGGAGCTTGAGGAAGAATAGTATACACTACATGGGATTCGATGATATCTTGTGCAGCATAAGCTGCATCCGCAATTCGACTCGCCAAACCTTGTCCCTCATTACTACCTCCATTGGAATAAACTTCAAGAAAATGTTGCAAGAAACTAACCTTTTGTTGGAGAGATTCGATCTGTCTCCGTTGTTTGTCTAGAAAAATTTGCCGGCGAGCATGATGCTCCATGATCTGCTCCATGGTATGTGTAAGAGTAACAAGAGCTGCATAGGCTGCTGCCATCTCCAACACTTTCTGCAAACTTTTATCAGTGTCAATGGAAAGAAAAAGGAGGTATTTTGGACTTGGTAACAGGTCTTAATTTGATCACACATATATTAAGGTTTAAGTATTTGTTTAAGCCTAGATTTTTCCAAAAGTGTTATTGGTACTATATAATATTATTTCAAGATGTTGCTTTTCGTGAATTAATTGACTCTTAATTACTAAGGATTCAACGTTGGCTGCTGGTCTGTCGTTTTTCATATTTCATAATTGGCAATTATATTAGAGTATCTGATTTGGTAGAGAAGAATAAGAAAAAAGAACAATGTTTTCAAACAAGAACAATATAAACAAGCTATGCAGAGTTTGTAAGAAGACTTTAATCATCCACATATTGAATCCTGCCTCTCCCACTTGTTTGTTGTAGACTTCAGAGAAGATAAAAAGGCTTGTTTAAAATATTGTTTAGTCCTAGTTGTTGCCGAAATTGCCAAAGACCCCATAGGTTGAGGGGCTTGCTGCATTTTAACCTATATTTTAGTGAAACATGTATTGTGGACTCATCAATTTAAACCAATATTTTATAACAAAGGTATAAAAACAAAAGATACATTACAAGAAATAATACAAAGTTATCCCTATGCAAAAGATCAGTATCAATCTCAGTTTACGCAGTAAGCTACACTTTCGTATAAATAGAAAAGCATATACATCGAAAAAGTAGTGTAAGAATCTTCTTTATGCAAACAATCAATCTCATTCTCATCCTCAGAGCTTCCGAGTTAATAACATTTTGGCCACGTAATAGAATACAGAAGAAAATTATTTGCTTTTTGGCCATATTCTTAAATCAAGTACAACAAACATGTCTGAAAACATAGCTGAGGTCCAAAACACAGGTCTTCAATTTCACACTATTTTTGTTCACAAGCAGAGTGGATCATCTTGTAACTATTTTGTGTTGCGCCGGATAGAAATTCTGCAAAATCAAAGAATGAAAAATAGAAGAAGAAAGGAATTGAGGCCAAGACAATGTACTAGAGATGGATTGATCTTATTCTATTTTATGATATTAAGGAATGTGTTCATACCAGCTCGAAGGGTACTACTTTTAGCTGAAGATCCTCATTCCCCAGGCTCCGTTGTTCCTCTAGTATTTCTCTTGCCGAGTCCACGATGAAACTTTTGCAACAAACCAATCTGATTGATTGAAGCGTTTCTCCAACTCCGGGGGGGACCTCCTTCAATGCGAACATGGCATCAAGAACAAGGTCTTCAAGGCGTGGGAAATGGGAATTTTCTGCTGTCCAGCATACCAGATCATTGCAACCGTTAATTTCCAAGTATTTCAGACGAAGGAATTTCCCGTCAACTGGGTTCCACTCAGCTCCTGTTGAGCACCAAAACAGCCTGAGCTTTTCGAGATAAGGCAACGAGCCAACTTTTTCTGTGAAATCATCCCAATCAAAACAACAGGAAAATAATTGAAGCTTCTTGAGCGACTGAGGGTATACGACATTTTGGATGAAATCTGTGGCTCTGGGGACCCGGCAAACTAGAGATTGGAGTTTATGGAAGCGACCAAGATTATGGAGACAGTTTTCGTTTGAGGTTGCCTGATTCCGAATCTCTAATTTCTTGATATTGGGTATTCTTTTGCAGACCGCCTCGGTACACTTAAAGTTCTTTACGAACTTTAGCGTTTGTAAGTTTTTCAGAACAAAATCTTCATGCTCATGTGAAGTATCTGGAAGACGAAGAGCATTCATCCTGATATGTCTAACTTGTGCCATCTTCCAAATACCATTTGGTGCAATGCATTCCACCTTATTATATCCTGTAAGAATCAATGTCTGAACAAAATATAATCGGAACACTCGAGAAAGAACTGTGCAACTACCCCTATAAGGATCTTGATAACATGTAAGGTAACGCAAGTTAACTAGCTTGGAAATATTTTGATCTAATCTGCAAGTGTTACTCGCATTTAATACTCTGAGCAATCTGTGATTATGTACTAATTGCGGTGATAAACTCCAATCAAAAGAATCACATGTTAATGAACCCATAAATGGTGTTGATTGCAAGACTCGACGACGTTGACGGGAACCTCTTTGAGCATGACAGCAGTTTTGATGGAACACTATGCGACACTCGTTACTGACAGGTTGTGCACGGTGGTCTGTCTTAACAACACAAAGAAACTTCTCTTTCTCAGCTTCCTTCAAGCATAGATCCCTCAGAAGATCATGGATACCACAACTCTTCATTTTTCCAATGGATCCCAACTTACGTACAAAAATAAGATTTCTCTCAGTTAGATCCTTTAGGTAGTCCTTTCCAACCTCTTCCAAGCTTTTGGTTTTATTTGGTTTTAAAAACCCCTCAGCAACCCATAGTTTTATAAGATTGGATATACGAATTTCACAGTCTTCTGGATAACCGCCTAAATAAAGAAAGCATGGTTTCAAATGAATAGGCAAATGGCTATAACTCAAAGACAAAATTTTGAACCAATGCCCATCGTCCTCTGAATTTATGATTTGGCTTATATATTTTGCGACATACTCCCAGTATTTTCGCGTCATATCAGATTTAGAAAGGAGCCCGCCAATCACCACAATAGATAATGGAAGTCCTTTGCAATTTCTCGCAATGTCTTTCCCAGTTTCCTCTAGCTCCAAAGGACAACTAATATGACCAAAGACCTTTTTGCATAGGAGGTTCCAACTTTTGTTTTCATCTAGAAAATTCATCTTATAGATATGAAAAGGGTCAATACAGTCAGCAACATTTGACAATCTAGTAGTAATCATGACTCGACTTCCATTGTTATTATCCGGAAGGAATAACTTTAACTTTTCACATACCTGGATACTCCAGATATCATCCATTACAACAAAATACTTTCTACCTGTCAAATGCTTGTGTAACTTCTCTCCTAATTCATGATATTCACTGCTTACTTGTTCTTTATTATTACTAGGGACTCCTATTTCATGTAAAAGGCATAATAACATTTCTCGCAAATCATATGCCTGAGATACCGTAACCCAAGCACGGGTATAAAAGTATTCCACAATGAGTGGATTTTCATAAGTATTTCTAGCAAGTCTGGTCTTACCAATACCTCCCATTCCAACAACCGGTATGATTTGGAGATTCGACGATTGTCCAGTAAGTTTATCCATGATTTGTGCCAAGTCGTCATTATAGTATTCCAGTTCGGTATCCTTCCTAGTCGGAGTCGGTCTTGATGAGGCAACGCGCACTACATCTCGCAGATGTTGATCTTCAACTCTACTCTTTTTTCTGATCTTCTTAACCTCCTTCATAATACAGTCTATGTCATCTATTATCTTTTGCAGACCTTGTGAAAAATATATGGAATTGTTTTTCCTATGACTTGTGGATTTAAGTTTTTCATTCTTTTTCTTTTTGGGTTGTGTTTTAGTTGTAGGAGCTTGAGGAAGAATATTGTCCACTACATGGGATTCAATGATATCTTGTGCAGCATAAGCTGCATCGGCAATTCGACTCGCCAAACCTTGTGCCTCATTATTACCTCCATTTGAATAAACTTCAAGAAAATCTTGCAAGAAACTAACCTTTTCTTGGAAAGATTCGATCTGCATCTGTTGTTTGTCCATAAAAAATGGCCGGTGAGCATTGCACTCCATGATCTGCTCGATGGTATGCGTAAGAGTAACTAGAGCTGCATAGGCTCCTGCCATCTCCAACACCTTTTGCAAACTTGTAAATGGAAGATAGAGGAGGGATTTCAGACTTGGTAAGAAGTCTTAATTTAGTCACCCATATATTAAGGTGTAAGTATTTGTTTAAAGGGTCAATTACGATCGCCCATCATTTGAGGTATTTTGCGAAGTGCCCCCTAACGTTTCAAAAAGAGTACTTTGCCCCCTAACGTTTGTAAAGTTGCCCCCTCAGTCCTTGATCTGCCGTTCATTGTTGCCACGTGGCTATCTTTTCATCCATTGGATTTGGCATCAGGGGGCAAATCGCACTTTTTTACAAACGCTAGGAGGCAAAGTGCTCTTTTTGAATCGTTAGGGGGCACTTCGCAAAACATCCCAAACGTTGAGGAGCAAAACGCAATTGACCCTTGTTTAAAACATTGTCTAGTCCTAGTTGTTGCCGAAATTGTTGTAAGTACGATATAATATTCTATCATAATGTTGGATTTCCATGGTTTGTCGCTTCTTAATATTTATGATAATGAATCTTAATGTATATGTAGGACATATATGATTCTTCCTGCCACTGCTGTTCAATTTACATGCGACAAGACACAATTGACATGTATAATAAAATTATATTAGTGTATGCGATACAAGAACATATATAGATAATTTATGGTAGAAGATAAAAATAGGGCAACTAGCCATATTGTTTTTGTAGAATAGTTTTGTAATTTGGTTATAATCAAATTCAGAAAATAGTTTCCATCTATTTCTCCCACTGTTGCTAGTGCTACTCATTGAAGTTTAGGATAAAGTTTTTGTTAATCATTGTTTATATGCCAAAAAGTGGTAGATTTTCTTGTGAGTTTTTAGCTACTACAAATAAAAGCAAGGACCATGTGAAGTACAAACAACCTCAATTCTTAAACCAAGTTAGACAAGTGTCTGAGAACAGAGTTGTTTACTTCAAACCCATACAGAAGCTCCAAATTCTCTATTGAACCTCTCAGACCAACCTGTTTAAATTCTCTCCGACTCAACAAAGTGTGATCTTCTTTTAGTACCATGCATCAATTCTTAAACCAAGTCAAACAAAGGTCTCAAAATTCTCTACTGAAGACATGAATCATCTTTCTCTTCAGATTGAACAAAGCGCAATCGTCTTTTAACACCTTCATCTAAATTCTCTTTGGTCGTCCACCTCGTGAGATCTATTTTGCACCAGGCAGGTTACAAGTTGGTTGTGTAAAACTTCGGAAAGTCAGAAATCAACGAACTTTATAAATAAATAAAAAAGGAAGTGAGGCCAAGATCACAAGAAATGTTTTTATCTTATTCTACTTGTAAATTTTAATTAATGTTTCGTACCAAAAATCCATTTTCACGAATGGTTAGACGAAGACTGTCATTCCCTAGGCTCTGTTGTTCCTCTAGTATTTCTTTTGCCGAGGCGATGGCAGAGCTTTTGCAACCCTCCAATTCTAATGATTGAAGCGTGTCTCCAATACCGGGAGGGATCTCCTCCAATTTGGACATGCATCTAAGAACAAGGCGTTCAAGTAGTGGGAAGTGAGTACTCTCTGCTGTCCAACATACCAGGTCCTTGCAACTGTTAATTTCCAAGTATATCAGGCCGAGGAATTTGTCCTCGACTGTGTTCCACTCGGCTCCTCCAGTGCAAGAATACAACATTAGCTTTTCAATATGGGGCAACGATCCAACCTTTGTTGAAAAGTCGTCCCAATCAAAATGACAGTTCCATAATGTCAGCTTCTTTAGCGATGGAGGGAATGCAAGGCTCTGCAAGAAACCCGTGCCGCTCACAAAGTAGCATGTTAGTGATTGGAGTTTATGTAGGCGATATAGGTTGTGAAGACTAAAGCAATTTGGAGTTCCTGTCCCTGGGTTCATTATAGATAATTTCGTGATATTGGGAATTCTCGTAAGAATCTTCTCGGTACACTTAAAGTTGTGTATGTACGGGAGCGTCTGCAGGTTATTTAATACACGGCAATCTTGCATGTCCATTTGGCCACGAAAAGGATCAGGGAGGCAAATTCCAATCTTGGAAATTATATGCCTAAGTTGTGGCATCTCCCAAATTTCACTTGGTGCAACAATTGGCATCATATATCCCGTAAATATCAAAGTCTGCACATACCTTAACCGGAAGACTTGAGAAAGACTAGTTGAAGCACCCCACTGAAAACCGCATTCAAGGTATCGCAAGTTTACAAGTGGGCGTATGCTTTTTGTGTTAGAAATACCCGACACAACCAATACCCTGAGCAATCTGAGATTAGTTTCTGACTCCCGTGATGAATTCCGTGGGTAAATGTCACATGACAATGAACGAATCAATGGTGTTAATGGCATGTGATCCTCATTATTTACGGATTGCACATGGTGCACCTTCATCATACTAAAAAACCTCTCTTTCTGAGCTTCTTTCAAGCATAGATCCCTAAGAAGATCATGGATACCGCAAACCTTAACTTTTCCAATGGATCCCCACTTACGAACAAAGATAAGATTTCTCTCGACGAGATCCTTTAGGTAGTCTATAGCAACCTCTTCCAAGCTTTTGGCTTTATTTGGTTTTAGAAATCCCTCAGCAACCCACAGCTTGATAAGTTTGGAGATACGGATTTCAAAGTCTTCTTGATAAACACCCATATAGAGGAAACATGGTTTTAGATGAATGGGTAAATTGTTATAACTTAAAGATAATATTTTCAACCAATGCCCATTCTCCTCCGAATTTACGATTTGGCTAATATCTTGCGCAACATATTCCCAGTAATCTAGTGTTATCGTAGACTTAGCAAGGAGCCCTCCGACCACCACAATAGATAAAGGAAGTCCTTTGCAATTTTCCGCAATTTCCTTTCCAATTTCTTCCAGTTCTGAAGGACAATTAACATCACCAAACACCTTTCTGCATAGTAAACTCCAACTTTGGTTTTCATCTAGAAGATTCATTTCATAAAGATGAGAATAGCCAAAACTATTAGCTACATGTGACAATCTAGTAGTTACCATGACTCTACTTCCGTAACTGTTATCCGGAAGGAATAACTTCAACTTTTCCAGCACATCAATACTCCACAAATCATCCATTATAATCAAATACTTCCTACCCGACAAATGCTTGTGCAACTTTTCTCCTAGTTGATGATATTCACCGCTATCCTGCTCTCCAACATCTTGAAAAAAGACTCCAACTTCTTGTAAGAGGCATAACAACAATTCTCGCAAGTTATATTCTTGAGATATTGTAACCCAAGCACGAATATAAAAACATTCCACAATAAGTTGATTCTCAAAAATATGCCTAGCCAGTGTAGTCTTACCAATACCTCCCATTCCAACGATTGGAATGATTTGGAGATTTGACGATTGTCCGGTGAGCTTATCCATGATTTGTTCCAAGTGGTCATCGTAGTATTCCATCACAGTATCCTTCCCAGTCGTAGGAGATCTTGATAAAACAATGGGCATTACACCGCGGGGCTGCTGATCTTTTATTCCGCTCGTTCCTTTAATATCCGTTATCTCTTTTTTGATACAATCCATATTTTCGATGACCTTTTGCAGAAGTTGTGAAAAGTGATTGGAACTGTTTTTACCATGACTTGTAAATTTCAAATTTGCATTCTTTTTCTTAATGTGTTGTCTTTTTTGAGTATGGGAAAGAACAGTATCCACTACATGGGACTCAATGGTATCTTGTGCAGCATAAGATGCATCAGCAATTCGACTCGTCAAACCTTGTGCCTCATTAGTACCTCCATTGGAATAAACTTCAAGAAAATGTTGTAAGAAACTAACCTTTTGTTGGAGAGATTCAACCTGTCTCTCTTGTTTTTTAGCAAAAAACGGCTGTCGAGCATGATGCTCCATTATCTGCTGGATGATGTGTGTAAGAGACACTAGAGCTGCATAGGCTGTTGCCATCTCTCACATGTATGTTCTTGTTGTCTGATAATGTAATATAATTTACCAATTGGATATGTAGACTTATTGCCGACAGTGATTCATACATACAAAATTCTTTCAAGATCATGATGGTTTTTGTGGTCCACGCTAATTTAATAGACAGCCAAACAAACACGAGAAATGAAAATTTGAAATTTACAGGTCAACTGAGTTAGTTGAGTGGGTGTTATACCGTTATAGAATATTAAATATGAATGCTTGAGTATTTAATTTAGGTCCATGATCTTATAGAACTTTTTTTTGTTATATTTAGGTTATTTAATATATTAGATTTTTTAAACTCCTTTTTGTATTTCCACAAAAATCTGGGTTTTTCTACAAAAATAGTGCCCAACTTTTCTCTTTTGCAAGATTCATCATCTCATGAATTTAATCGCATAATTCGTTCCTTAATTATGCACCTTTTACAATTTATGCCCTCACGTGACTGAAAACACCGGAGTAAATTAGAAAATAATTTATTTTTAAAATAAACTAAAAGACTAAGAAGAAGGAGAAACTTGGTCGCGTGATTTGGTGATCTTCTCCAAGACTTGGTGGATGATTCATTTACTCCAACACCTTGAAATACTTTTATGGGATAAAAGCATCAAATCCCCTTTACTATACTCCTTGTTGCAGGGGCGGAGCCACGAATTTAAGTTATTGGGGCGAAATTGAGTAGGATTTTTTTTTATAAGTAGGCATATTTTTATTAAAAAATTATTTCAAAAATAATAAATCATTATAAAAGTAGTACTAGTATATAAGAAACATATTAATAGAAAAAACTTATATAAAAAAAACTCTAAAGCGACACATTTTTAGCTAAGATTCATAAAGTGAAACTACATAAACATATACAAAAAATATGTAGAAAAATAGAAATAATATATGCTCATTAAGAAGTTTTTGTTATATTTGTTCATTATAAAATGTTATGTTAGATAATCACCCTTATCTTATTTATTGCATGAAAAGAGTACGAGAGAATTAAAGATAAGATTTAAAAATTTGTACAATTTATGGGCAAAACCTTATGATATTAGGAAATTGAATGTTAAAATGCACACCGAATATATATAAGTATTAATTAATTCTTAATGTCATGATATTTTGATTTCATTAACTCTATATAAACTTTAAATTAATACAATATAGTATATTTTATACAATATAATAATTATATTATATACCTATATATAGGTGGGGCTGGGGCGGGGGCCGCATATGCCCCCTGGCTCCGCCACTACCTTGTTGCACTTTGCCCCTTGTTCTTTTTTTTTTTTGTTGGCAACTTGCCCATGTACTATGGATAAATAAGCACTTTGCCTCACATCTATTGACTGAAGAAAAGAAAATTGCTCCGGATCGAATTTCTGGCCAATTTTCCCATAATTTAAAAAGTGGACATGGGGGTCATCACGATTTAACCCCAAATTCAATAAAATGACATCTTTTCACTTTAATTTTTTATGTTTTCTTAATTTTCAAAACCTAAATTTTGATAATTAAAACTAGGATTTGAAAATTAAGAAATGTACAAAAATTGGTGGAAAAAGAGGGCATTTTATTGAACTTGGGGTTAAATCGTGATGAACCTCCATATTCAGTTTTCAAATTCCGCCAAATATTCGCTCAGGGGCAAAAAGTCTTATTTATTCATAGTATAGGGGGCAAGTTGCAAAAAAAAAGGATAGGGAGCAAAGTGCAACAGAGGCCGGTTATAGTATAGGAAGCTTGATGCTTTTATCCCTACTTTTATTTATTTTAAGGGATTCAAGCATTAAACCCCCTATACTAAACCCCCTGTTACACTTTGCCCCCTATCCTTTTTTTGGCAACTTGCCCTTATACTATGGATAAATAAGCACTTTGCCCCTGGTCAACAAAAAAGTTTCCATCGAAAAGTTCATTTTCGTCGAAATTTGAAACGTGAATATGCGGTTCATCACGATTTAACCTCAAGTTGCATAAAATATCCTTTTTTTTCTTCAATTTTTTGTACATTTTCTTAAATTTCAAACCCTGATGTAATTATCATAATTTAGTAGTTCAAAAACTAAAGAAGTATAACAAAAATTAAAGTAAAAAGAGGGCAATTTATTAAAATTAAGGTTAAATTGTGATGAACTCATGTTCAGGTTTCACATTCTAGTGAAAATAAGCTGTTGGCGAAAGAATTCCACCAGTCAATCGGTGAAGAGGCAAAGTGCTTATTTATCTATAGTACCGAAGGGAAGTTGCCAAAAAACAAAGGATCGTGGGCAAAGTGCAACAGGGGTATAGTATAGGGGGTTTAGACGCTTTTAACCCTTATTTAAATAACAAAGCTGCATGCAATTAGCTGGTGTCTATGCTTCAGTTTGCTAGGAAAATTAGATATCTGAACGTTTCTTTCATGTAGAATCCTCTGCTTAGCCCTGCAGTTGAGCATTCAAACATATATATGGATGTACTTTAATGAGATTGTGCAAAGAAAATAAAAACCAACTAACTGAACCTCACGTAGTTTTTAGCTTTTTTGCTCAGAATGGAGTTCTTACACAAGTCTTATCTCTTTGCAGCAAACAAGGTTTGAGACATAAAATGATCATCTGCAAAAATATCCTTCAGCTGATGTGTACTAATTGTGTACTATATACAGAAACAAAATTCAGAATTTTCCCACTAATAGAGTTTATAGTCATATTACATGCAACACAACAGACAATTGACACCTTTGATCCTGAATATTTAGAAGACAAACTCAATTCACATGGAGTTAAACACGTGAATCTGAATTCTCTTCCGACTGGACAAAGCGCCTTCTTCTAACACATCCATCTAATTTTTCCCCCTCAAACGTACGCCAAGTGCTATTCATGTCGACACAGACGGAATAGAACCTGAAAGTCAGAAATTAACCAATTGAAATTAACAAGGAATTGAGGCCAAGACCATGACAAGAGATGGGTATATCTTATTCTACGTTGTAAGTTTCAATTAATGTTTTTATACCTCATCCATGTCTCCCTGCACGGTTAAACGAAGACCCTCATTCCCGAGATTCTGTTGTTCCTCTACTATTTCTTTTGCCGAGGATATAATGGAACTTCCGCAATACCATAACTCCATTGATTGAAGCGTGTCTCCAAAACCAGAGGGAATCTCCTTCAGTTTCCACATTAATTTAAGAACAAGACGTTCAAGGCGTGGAAAATGGGTATTGTCAGTAGTCCAACTTACCAGGTCATTGGAACAGTTAATTTGCAAGAATTTAAGACAAAGGAATTTGCCCTCAACTGTGTCCCACTCCGCTCCTGTATAGCAATTATCCAGCTTTAGCTTTACAAGATGGGGCAATGATCCAACATTTGTCGTAATATCGTCCCAATCAAAGTAACACGAGCCTAAAGTCAGCTTGTTCAGCGATTGAGGGAACATAAGGTTCTTAAAGGAATCTGTGTATCGCGAGAAGAAGCATGTTAGTGATTGGAGTTTATGCAGGCGGCTGATATTGTGGAGAAGGTAGTAGTTCGAAGTTTCTGTCTCTTGATTCAGAATCGATAATTTCTTGATACTTGGGATTCTTTTAAGGATGTCCTCGGTACATTTAAAGTTCTTTATGCATGACAATGTCTGTAGGTTTTGCAATACAAAGTCATCTAATCCATCCTTTTGCCCATCTAAAGGATCAGGGAGATAAATTCCACAATCCGAAATTATATGTCTAAGCTGTGGCATCTCCCAAATCTCATTTGGTGCAATGATTGCCTTCTCGTGTCCTGTAAGAATCAATGTCTGCAGACACCATAGTCGGCACATTGGAGAAAGAACTGCAGCAGCATCAGAAAGAAGATCACATTTAAGGTATCGCAAGTTAATCAGTTGAAGAATACCTTTTAAGTTGAGAGCATTGGCATTAGTTAATACCCTGAGCAATCTGAGAGTAGGTACTGAGTACTGCCATGATAAACTCTGTTTAGAAAACAATGTCAGTGAACGAATACATGGTGTTGATTGCAAGGCTCGATGAAATTGATGGAAATCTATCTCATGAGACCGTTCTCCATAAAAAACAACGCGACGCCCTTTATTTACAGTTAACGCATTGTTGTGCACCTTGAGGACACAAAGAAACATCTCTTTTCGAGCTTCCTTCAAGCATAGATCCCTCAGTAGATCATGGATTCCGCAGGTCTTCATTTTTCCCACAGACCCCCATTCACTAACAAAAATAAGATTTCTCTCGACAAGATCCTTTAGGCAGTCCTCTGCAACCTCTTCCAAACTTTTGCCTTTATTTGGCTTTAAGAATCCCTCAGCAACCCATAGTTTGACAAGTTCGGAGACACGTAATTTACAGTCTTCTGGATAAACCCCCATATAGAGAAAGCATGGTTTCAGATGAATAGGCAAGTGGCTATAACTTAAAGATAATATTTTCAACCAACGCCCATCGCCCTCTGAATTTACGATTTGGTTTATATCTTTGGCAACGTACTCCCAGTATTCTCGTGTTGTTTCAGACTTAGCAAGGAGCCCTCCCAATAGATAAAGGAAGTCCTTTGCAGTTTTTTGCAATGTCCCTCCCAATTTCCTCTAGTTCGAAAGGACAAGTACCATCGTGGCCAAACACCTTTCGACGGAGTAAACTCCAGCTTTTATCTTCATCTAGAAGATTCATCTTATAAAGGTGGGAAGAGCCAAAACTATTAGCAACATTCGACAATCTAGTAGAAACCATAACTCGACTTCCATTTCCGTTATCTGGAAGAAATATCTTGAACTTTTCCCAGACCTCGAAACTCCACATATCATCCATTACAATCAAATACTTCCTACCTGACAAATGTTTGTGTAATGTTTGCCCTAATTGATGGTATTCATTATTTTCTTGTTCTCTTTTATGACCAGGGACTCTAATTTCATTTAAAAGGCCTAACATCATTTCTCGCAGATTATACTCTTGGGATATCGTAACCCAAGCACGAATATAAAAGCATTCCACAATAAGTGGATTGTCATAAATATATTTAGCGAGTGTAGTCTTACCAATACCTCCCATTCCAACGATTGAAATGATTTGGAGATTAGATGACTGTCCGGTAAGTTTATCCATGATTTGTTCCACATCATCATCGTAGTATTCCACCACAATATCCTTCCCTGTGGATAAAGATCTTGATGAAACAACGACAACTTGATCGTCATGCTGCTTATCTTCAACTCTGCTCTTTTCTTTTATCTCCATAACCTCCTTCCTAATACTATCTATGTTTTCGATTACCTTCTGCAGACTCTGAGAAAAGTGACTGGAACGTTTTTTCAGTGATATCTTGTCGACAACATGGGACTCGATGATATCTTCTGCAGCATAAGCTGCACCTGCTATTCGACTCTCCAGACCTTCTGCTTCATCACTAACTCTAGTGGAATAAACTTCAAGAAATTGTTGCAAGAAACTAACTTTTTTCTCGAGAGATTCGATCTGTCTCAGTTGTTTGTAGAGAAAAATCGGCTTGCGAGCATGATGATCCATGCTCTGCGCAATGTCATGCGTAAGAGAAACTACAGCTGCATAGGCTGCTGCCATCTCCAACACTTTCTGCAAACTTGTATGGGTGTGAAAGGAAAGATAGAGGAGGGACTTAAGGACTTGGTAAGAAGTCTAAATTTAATTTAAGTAATGAAAGTGTTATTTGGTACTATATTATATTATTTCAAGATGTTGCTTTCGTGGAATTAGATGACTCTTAATTACTAAGGATTCAACGTTGGCTGCTGGTCTGTCCTTATTCATATTTTATGATTATATCAAAGTAGAGAAGAACAACAAAAAGAACAATGTTTTCAATGTTCTCTAGCTTCTTTCTGAAAAGGTATTCATTTCAAACGTTAGGATCAATACCAACTTAATATATAACATTAGGGTATCCTATTCGAGCACTTGAGCTCAACTTCATGCGTAGGACTCATTTTGCAGAAATTATACTTTCTTTACAATCTCTGTTCACATATTACTTGAAGAAAAACAAACAGCAGCAATACTTATACTGAAATCTCCAAATTATTTATTAAATCTCAAACCATTTTACATGCAACACAAGTACACAACAGACAATTGACACCTAATAAAAAAAAAAAAGTAGAATCACATTGAATTGAATCAAGAGTGCACAAACACAAATTTCTTCCGACTGAAAGCTCCGTTATCCATTCGTCCTTCCCTTCTGGAACTACGCCTGGAAGTTCATATTATTCAAAATCCCGAAAGTCTGAAATGAACGAATTAAAAAGAACAAGAAACTGTGGCTAATACCATGAAGAAATGTGGATTTAAAGATAATTCTGTTTCGTAATTTAAATGAACGTTTTCATACCGTATCTCCAGATCCGCGCAAGATTAGACGAAGTCCCTCATTCCCGAGGCTCTGTTGTTCCTCTATTATTTCATCAGCCGAGGCAACAACGGTATTTCGGCAATCAATCAACTCAATCAACTGAAGCATTTCTCCAATACCAGAGGGGATCTCCTTCAGTTTACTCATTGATCTGAGAACAAGGCGTTCAAGGAGTGGGAAATGAGTATCTTCTGTCGTCCAGCATACCAAGCATTTCAAATAGCTCATCTCCAAGAATTTCAAACGAAGGAATTTCCCCTCAACTATGTTCCACTCAGCTCCTCCAGTGCAATCACGCAACTTAAGCTTTTCAAGATGGGGCAATGATCCAACCTTTGTTGTTATATCGTCCCAGTAAAAACAACACGAGCTTAACTCCAGCTTCTTGAGCGATTCGGGAAACACAATGTTCTGGAGGAAAGCTGTGTATTTGAATGTTATGCAACCTAGTGATTGTAGTTTCTGTAGCCTGCCAAGGTTGTGGAGACACTCGGAATCTGCGGTATCTGCCCTTGGATTACTACTTTTTATCTTTAGTTTCTTGATATTCGGGATTCTCTTAAGGACCTCCTCAGTACACTTAAACTTTCTCACACACAAGAGAGTCTGTAAGTTTCCTAATACAGATTTATCTTGTCCGATCACTCCGCCACACAAAGGATCACCAAACCAAATTCCATTCTCCACAATTATATGCCTAAGTTGTGGCATCTCCCAAATTTCATTTGTTACGACAATTTCCGTGAAGAAGCATGTAAGAATCAGTGTCTGCAGATTCCATAATAGGCACATTGGAGGAAAAATCGAAGAATCGCCCCAAATATTACATGAAAGGAAACGCAAATTAACTCGCTGGAGAACACTACTAAGGCTACGTGAAAAGGCGATATTCAATACTCTGAGCAATCTGAGATTATGTGTTAACTCCCAAGATGAATTCCACACGAAATCGCATGTCAACGAACGAATAAATGGTGACGATTGCAAGGCATGCAGATTTTGGGGGGTATGACTAAGCTTGCTAAGCCAATTTACGTGGAACAATGCGACGCTCGTTATTCACAGATTGGGTATGGTTCTGTGGCTTGACGACACAAAGAAACCTCTCTTCCTGACCTTTCTTCAAGCATAGATCCCTTAGAAGATCATGGATACTACAGGTCTTCATGTTTCCAATGGACCCCCACTTAATAACCGAAATAAGATTTCTCTCGATAAGTTCCTTTAGGTAGTCCTCTGCGACTTCTTCCAAGCTTTTGGCTTTATTTGGTTTAAGAAATCCCTCAGCAACCCATAGTTTGATAAGCTTGGAGATATGGATCTCATTATCTTGTAGATAAACCCCCATATAGAGAAAGCACGGTTTCAAATGAATAGGTAAGTGGTTGTAACTCAAAGATAATATTTCTAACCAATACCCATTGTCCTCTGAATTTACTATTTGGTTTATGTATTTGGCAACATACTCCCAATATATTTGTGTCATATCACTCTTAACAAGGAGCCCCGCAACTACCACAATAGATAAAGGAAGCCATTTGCAATTTTTCGCAATGTCCATCCCACTTTCTGCTAGTTCTGATGGACAGTTACCTTCATGGCCAAACACAATTCTACATAGTAGACTCCAACTTTTGTTTTCATCCAGAAGATTCATTATACAAGGAGGAGATAACCCAAAACTATCAGCAACACTTGATAATCTAGTAGTTAGTACGACTCGGCTTCCATTGTTGTTATCCGGAAAGAAGAATTTTAACTTGTCACATACTTCGATACTCCATACATCATCCAGCATAATCAAATACTTTCTACCCGATAAATGCTTGTATAGTTTTTCTCCTAACTCATGATGTTCAATGCCTACATAATGGCTTTTGTCACTAATGGCTCCACTTTCATATAAAAGATGTAATAACTTTTCTTGCGGATTAAATTCTTGAGATATTGTAACCCAAGCACGAATATAAAAGTACTCAACAATAAGTGGATTGTCAAAAACACTTCTAGCGAATGTAGTCTTACCAATACCCCCCATTCCCACGATCGGAATGGTCTGGAGATTAGAGGACTGTCCTGTAAGTTTATCCATGATGTGTTTCAAGTCATCATCGCTGTATTCCACCACGGTAACCTTCGGGGTAGGAAGAGTTCGTGATGAAACAACGGGCACTAGATCGCGTGGCTGTTGATCTTTAAGTCTCATCTTTTCTTTAAACTCCATCACCGCTTTCCTAATAGAATCTATGTTTTCGATTACCTTCTGCAGTCGTTGTGAAAGGATATTGGAACTGCTTCTGCCAAGACTTGTGAGTCCTTTCTTTTTACTCTTTTTCTTTTTGGATTGTTTTTTGGGAAGAATAGTATCCACTATATGAGATTCAATGATATCTTCTGCAGCATAAGCTGCATCTGCAATTCGACTCGCCAAACCTTTCGCTTCATCACTACCACCATTGGCATAAAGTTCGAGAAAACCTTCCAAGGAACTAACCTTTTGTTGTAGAGACTCTAGCTGTCTCTGTTGCTTGTCCAGAAAAACTGATTTTTGGCGAGCATTGTGCTCTATGCTCTGATCAATAAGATGTGTAAGAGAAACTAGTGCTGCATAGGCCACTGCCATCTCTCCTTATAAAAGAACCCTTTAAGTTTCTTCTTGTTGTAATGCAAATGAAAGATCAAAGGAAGGATTTTTTTGCATTGTGGCTATGCAGACTTTGTAAGAAGACTTTAACGTACGACTAGTTGTTACCAAAGTCTTAGCAATAAGGAGGCAACCATACCAATATATGGTTGACCAAAGTGCAAGTATTGACTTAGCACTAAGGAGGCTAGCATACCAATATATGGTTGACCAAAGTGCTACTTGCAAGTCTTGTCTTAGTCACACAAATTTGTCTCCAAAATTGAGATTGAATCACACCATTTTGTTAACCATAAAATCCAGCTTCCATAAAAGGACAAGTGATGGAAATCAAGAATCTAATTTATTTAGTATTCTATAATTATAGCTTAAATATTGTTTATTTATAGGGATAAAAGTGTCAAACCCCCTATACTATAGGGGGTGTAGCGATTTGCCCCTGAACTTTTTTTTTTGGCAACAAAACCCCTGTACTATGGATAAATAAGCACTTTGCCCCCTGAGTCGCTTTTTCACCATTGGATTTGAATACGTGTCAACACTTTTTGCCGTTGGATTTGGACTCAGGGGGCAAAGTGCTTATTTATCCATAGTGCAGGGGGCTTGTTACCAAAAAAAAAAGTTCAGGGGGCAAAGTGCAACAAGGGGTATAGTATAGGGGGTTTGACGCTTTTATCCCTTATTTATATTTGGATATTATTAGCTTAGAATTCTAATTTATCTTATTACATTTTATTAAGAGTTTTAGTATGGTAGATTTTTTTTTGTACACCCTATAAATAAAGGGATGGGGTTTTATTGTTGAACAGGTTTTGATGATTATTGGTTATTGACTGCCATTTGCAATTTCTTTCTATCAACGCGTGTGGTAGATAATCATGAGTATAAACAAAAGCTGTGAAACTCCAACAAATGACTACTCGTGATATTTTTATTGCTTCAACTTCAACAATTGTGTCCTATTCAAGCATTTATCCATGCAATATACATGAACAGATATTTTATAGGAAGTATAATTTCTGCAAAATGAGTCATACACGTGAGGTAGAGCTAAAATGAGTCCTATTTAAGTATTTATACATGCAAAGAGATTTGAAGGGAAGCATCAGCATACTATGGGGGAAAATGCATAAAACCCTCCTGTGGTTTTGAAAACCTGCACGAAATCCCCTTGTGGTTTGTTAACTGTCTAAAACCCTCTTGGAGTTTTATTAATCATGTATTAGACCCCCTTTTGGTTTATTAGTTATGTAAAACCCCCCTTGTAGTTTCATAAACACTCTCTAAAACACCCCTTTGTGGTTTCATAAAAACAAGATTTTGTGCAAAGTTTATAAAACTAGAAGGTGTGTTTTATACAACTAACAAACCATAGGGGGGTCTGCCACAAGATTTCAAAACCATTGGGGAGTTTTGGTGGGATATTAACACAAAATGAAAGGTTGTTCAATAGTTCAGGGCGCAAATCGCACAAAAATCAATAGGTTGGGGGGGCATATCGCACATTTCAATAGGTTAGAGGGCACAATGCAAAAGCACACATAGATTGGGGGGTTTGCTGCAATTTTCCCTTTATAATTATATCAAAGTAGAGAAGAACAAGAAAAAGAACAATGTTTTCAATGTTCTCTAGCTTCTTTCTGAAAAGGTATTTTTTTCAAAAGTTAGGATCAATACCAGCTTAATATATACATTAGGGTATCCACTTTTCTTAGTTGTGATTCATATTAACACAAGTCTTTTTCTTTGCAGAAGGAAGTCCTTTGCAATGTCCTTCCCTATTTCCTCTAGTTCCGGAGGACAACCGTCATGGTCTAACACAATTTTGCACAGTAGACCCAACTTCTGTTTTCATCTAGAAAATTCATCTTATAAAGATTAGGAGAGCCAAAACTATTTGCAACATTTGTCAATCTAGAAGTTACAAGTTTCTTAAAATGACTTTTATCACAAACTCACAAAGTAATTATTGCCTCAGTTGAATTTCAAACTATTCTATTTATATTCTCTTTCGACTGAACAAAGTGTCGTCTTCTTTTCACACCTCCAATTAATGTCTGTTAGTTCTGTCCATTTCTGCAACACATATCATAAAATTTGGAAAATCAAAGAGTTTTTATAAATAAATAAAAAAATTAAAGGAGTTGAGGCCAATAGCATGAATAATAGATGGATTTATCTCATTCATTTTGTAATTTTACATTGTTTATATTAATTACTAGCCCCATCCAATAACTGGATCAATCTCAAATAATGTACCGACTTCCACAATGAACACCATTGATCAAATGCCCATGACAAAGAACGAATAAATTTTGTGGCGTACAACGTAGGAACAAATTTTGGAGAATCTCTCTTGTGACAATGCTCTGTAACAATATGGTAATGAAAAGTATAATCTTAGCAAAATGAGTCTTTCTAATTTCCTACAACATCCAGAACTGAAGTACAGCCAAGCATTGTGACAGAAGTTCCAAAGAAGTTAACTACAAATAAATTCAAGGGACCAAATGAAGAACAAACAGCAGCAAACAAACTTTTCATGAAACAATGTTGAATCCAAATTCTCTGTTGAATCTCTAACCAACCTGTTTAGATTCTCTTCCGACCGAACAAAGTGTTATCTTCGTTTAACACCTCCGTCTTTGTTTATCTTTAGACGCTCGTTATCTAATCCATACGCCAAATACTGAAAGTCAGAAAATCAAAGAAGAAAAAAAGGAGTCAGGGCCAAGAGCATGAACAAGATATGGATTTAACTCATTCATTTTTGTTGTTTTATTTAACATTTACATACAACAAACTACGCGAACCGTTAGCCGAAAATCCTCATTCCCAAGGCTCTGCTGTTCCTCAAGTATTTCCTTTCCCGAGGCGATAGCAGAATCTCCACAGCCGAACAAATTCATTGATTGAAGCGTGTCCCCAATGCTTGAAGGGATCCTCTCCAATTCGGACATTCTAGTAAGAACAAGGTGTTGGAGGACTGGGAAATGAGTACTGTCTGCTTTCCAGCGCACCAGCTTGGAATTACGCATTTCCAAGAATTTCAGACGAAGGAATTTCCCCTCAACTGTGTTCCACTCGGCTCCTGAATGGCAATGATCCAGCTTGAGCTTTTCAAGATGGGGCAACGATCCGACCTTTGTTGTCAAATCGTCCCAATCAAACTCACAATGGACCAATGTCAGCTTGTTGAGTGAATGAGGGAACACAATGTTATGGAAGAAATCCATTCTCTGCACGCCCGCGCAAGTTAGTGATTGCAGTTTATGTAGGCGGCCTAGGTTGTGAAGACTGTAGTAATTTATAGTTTGCCTCAGATGAACCACTATAGATAATTTCTTAATATTGGGAATTCTCGCAATGACCTCATCTGTAAACTTAGAATCGTATGTGATCTCCAGTGTCTGTAAGTTTTGTAGTACGCAGTCATCTTGCCCGTCCATTCCACCATGCAAAGAATCAGGTAAGCGAATTCCGCTTTTTACAATTATATGCCTGAGTTGTGGCATCTCCCAGAGTTCATAGGGTGCAGCAAGTACGGCATCAGTTGTTAGAATCAATGTCTGCAGATAACGTAGTTGGCACATTGGAGGAAGATAGTCAAATATTTCCCTCTCAAGGTCACGTTTCAGGTAGTTTACTGGCTGGAAAATACTCTTTAGATCATAAGTTCTAGAGCAGGCCGATACCAGGATCAATCTAAAATTATCCACCGACTTCCATGACATAATTGAGTCATCATAATCACATGACAAGGAATGAGCAGACGATGTAGTAACGTGCAAGGCATGATCAGATTCTAGAGAGATTCTCTCAGGAAACCAGTCTTCTGCGTGAAAAATCCTGCGGCTCTGGATTTTTACAGATTTCACCAGGTTGTTCAGCTTGAGGACACCAAAGAACCTCTCTTTATGTGCTTCCTTCAAGCATAAATCCCTTAGAAGATCATGGATACCGCATGTCTTCATTTTCCCAAGAGACCCCCACCCACGGACAAAAATAAGATTTCTCTCGATAAGATCCTTTAGGTAATCCTCTGCAACCTCTTCCAAGCTTTTGTCTTTACATGGTTTTAGGAAACCCCCAGCAACCCATAGCTTGACAAGTTTAGAGATGGGGATCTTATGGTCTTCTTTATAAACCCCCATATACAGAAAACATGGTTTCAAATGAATAGGCAGTTGGTTATAACTCAAATATAATGTGTTTAACCAACGGCCATTTTCCTCTGAATTTACAATTCGGTTTATATATTTGGCGACGAACTCCCAGTACTTTCTTGTCATCTCAGACTTAGCAAGGAGCCCTCCAATCACCACAATAGATAAGGGAAGTCCTTTGCAATTTTTTGCTATGTCCTTCCCAATGTCCTCTAGCTCTTGAGGACAACTACCGTCATGGCCGAACACCTTTGTGCACAGTAGACTCCAACTTTTGCTTTCATCTAGTAGATTCATCTTATAAAGGTGAGTAGTGTCAGAACTATCAACAATATTCAGCAATCTTGTAGTTATTATGACTCGACTTCCATTACGGTAGTCAGGAAGGAATAACTTCAACTTTTCCCACACATCGATACTCCATATATCATCTATTATAATCAAATACTTCCGGCCTGATAAATGCTTGTGTAATTTTTCTCCTAATTGATGATATTCACAACTTTCCTCGATAGATAATCCAATTTGATGCAAAAGGCTAGAAAACATTTCTTGCAGATTATATTCTTGAGATACCGTAAACCAAGCACGAAAAGGAAAGCATTCCACAACAAGTTTGTTTTCATAAACATTTCTCGCGAGGGTAGTCTTACCTATACCTCCCATTCCAACAATCGGAATGATTTGGAGATTAGATGATTGTCCGGTAAGCTTATCCATGATTTGTTCCAATTCGTCTCCGTAGTGCACCACGACATTATCCTTCCCCGAGGTAGGAAATCCTGATGAAACAACGTGCACTTGATCACTTTCCTGCTGATCTTTAGCTATTGTTTTCTCTCTAACCGCCATCGCCTCCTTTCTTATAGAATCTAAGCTTTCTATTACCTTCTGCAGACAAAATTCTTTTTCTTTCTTCGGGCTTGTGAATTCTTTTCCTTTCTTCTCTTTGTTTTCTGATTGTTTTTTTATTGTTTTTTGAACAATAGTATTCACTGCATGGGATTCAATGATATCTTCCGCAGCACGAGCTGCGTCTGCGATTCGACTCGCCAAACCTTCTTCTTCAATATTATTACAATCTTCGTATGAATAAACTTCAAGTAACTCTTGCAAGAAACTGACTTTTTTTTGGATAGACTCGAGTTGTCTCAGTTGTTTGTCAAGAAAAATCGGTTGGTCAGCAGTGTGAACCATGCTCTGGTCAATGAGATTTGTAAGAGAAACAAGAGCTGCATATGCAGCGGCCATAGTTTGCAAACTTGTTTCTTTGTAATACAAATGGAACTTTAGGACGGATTTCTAACAGTGTGGGCTATGTAGACTTAGTAACAAGACTTTAATCATCAATATATTAAGGTTTAGGTATTTGTTTAGTCCTAGTTGTTGACTACTTGTTACCAAAAGTCTTATTTATTAGTACTGAATAATAATTTTCTTTGCAGATGCTAAATCACAAGGATTCAAACGCTGGCTGCTGGTCATCTGTCGCTTTGTACATTCATAATAGAATTAAGGGATAAAAGCATCAAACACCCTGCGCTATACACTCTGTTGCACTTTGCTTCTTATCCTTTTTTTTCTTTTTGGCAACTTGCCCCTGTACTATAAATAAAGTAAGACTTTTTGCCGTCTGAACGAATTTGAAACGTCAATATGGGAGTTTGTCAAGATTTAACCTCAAGTTCAATAGAACTCCCTCTTTCCACTTTAATGTTTTGTACATTTTCTTAATTTTCAAACCTGGCCTTAATTATCAAAAATTAGAGTTTGAAATTAAGAAAATATCACAAATATTAAAGTGAAAAGAGAACTATTTAATTGAACTTGAGGTTAAATCATGATAAACCTCCATTTCACGTTTCAAATTCCGGTAAAAATTGATCAGAAACTCGATCAGGGGCAAAAAAATTCCCAAGTCAATTGATGAGGGGGCAAGTGCTTATTTATCCATAGTATAAAAGGAAAGTTGCGAAAAAAAAAAAAAAAAAAAAAAAAAAAAAAAAAAGAAGGATAAGGGGCAAAATGTTACATGGGGTATAGTATAGATGGTTTGATGCTTCTATTCCTAGAATTAATATATGCATGCTCATATATGCATACATGAGCACATTAAAAAAATGGAAAAGAATAATATGGTTGACGAACCTTTTGGTTTATGTAAGAAAGGCGAAGGTGAATCCTTTAGATAGAGAAGACTAAGAAAAAGAAGACTTAAAAAAAAAAAAAAAAAAAAAAAAAAAAAAAAAAAAAAAAAAAAAAAAAGTGGAACTTGTTGTAAGGTGGTTTTAACCAGATTTTACCCTAAAATCAATGTGGAAACAATTGCGTACTTAATTGAATCAAGAGCAACGAGATTGAATCAAGAACTTGAAACAGAAAACAGAATATTATTTATTTCATTATGCAAATATAATAGTTTCACCATCTAGAACTTCCTTCATTCACAATCCATAATATAATACAAAAAGAAAAAAAGCTTGATTTTAATCATTTTTATAAGTAACTTCAATTTGCACCAAAAAGATAATTCTCAACACAATCGGGTCATTCAAAAACTCCTATTATTTTTTTCCAGTCACGAAAAATAGATAATATTCCAAAATTTATTATCACCTAAAAGATCATGATAAACATATACTTATAACAAATCAGCTATAAATTCCACGATATTTTTCCCCAAATGAGGAAATTAAAGTGATTCCAAGAGTTTTACTTGTAATAACAATCCAAAATCCCTTTCATTGGTCTAAATCGTGTTTCTCTCAAAAGTCGCATTTCTGAATCAAACACAAAGGACATTTAAATCGCGATTTTTCTTTTTCTCCTTCACTGATCGAAAAATATACTCTGCTCTGCTCTGTTCTGCTCCACTTCAGGTAATAATAATTTGCAGCAATTTTTTCTTGGGTTTTCATTTCTTCATCTGCAATTTATACGATTATCGTGGTATTAGCCCTTAATCTACAGATTCTTAGTCTTAATCGCTTCAATTTCATGATTCAGTGTTTTTAATCCGATAATTGCAGATTTTTTCGATGTATTATGCCGTATAGATCATGCAATCTAATGATTTTTTTTTAATATGTATATATAGAATAGTGTGATTAATGTAGTATAAGTGCACTGATCGAGCTCTAGGGTTTTAGTGAACTATTTTCATGATAATATGTTTGATTCTTGAGTTATTGAGTTTGTAAGAAAAGGTTGAGGGGATTGGATTTGTTATGTTTATGCTCTTTCGATGTCTGCGTCTCGACTCGAATCGGATTTCGGGTGACAAGGAACAATGTTGAGCTTATGATTAGTTTTTGCGAGTAGTTTCCGAGTTACTTAGTAGATTTGGATTCTAGTACTAACTTACAGACGAATTTTTGCCTCAGATGATCGCTTTCGAGGAGCTCTAACCTTGATTAACGTTTTGGTTCGACTGTTCTACCCGTAGCAATGCTGAAAGAGGACGACGTATTATCGAACTCTGAGGTAATTATCCGTGCTGTGGATGTTTATAGTTAAACGAACTTTGAGGTGTTTCAGTATGTCGTCTAGTTTTTTGCTGTTTCTTAGTGTGCTATCTTTTGGACTTTAGTTGATGAGATTCAGATAGTCAGTTGGTTGATGGTTGATGGTTGACGGTATTGATACATATCTTCTTGTGCTAAACGCTATTGTGCCTCTATTCTTCTTTAATTTACTACGTAGTTTGATTTTATCCAGGTAGAATCTTTCGAATTTTGTCTCGTGCAGATGCAAATAGTTATCAAATTATTATGGTAGAGATGTTTATTCATTTATTGATGAGGTGTTTAATTGTGTGTCTGATTTGCAGCTTCCATCTGCAGTTTTCGAAGACCTTATTGATTCTATCATTGTGGATGTTGCATCAGAGTGCCACCGAATTGCAAAGCTAGGACTTGATCGGAATTTAGATGAACAGGAAGAGGAATTGAGGTTGTCTGCTGAAGCACGAGCAAGGGCATCCGATCCAAGCCATAGTGGTGAAGCTAATGGCAAATACGTGGTTGATATATTCGGGCAAACTCACCCTGCAATTGCCAACGAGATATTTGAATGTATGAACTGTGGCAGATCTATTATGGCTGGAAGATTTGCTCCTCACTTGGAGAAGTGCATGGGCAAGGTAGTTTTTTCCTCCCGACATATCTTCGAATCCTCTTACAACAACATTCAGTTCAACTTAATAAAGTGCAAACTGTGCTAATGCATAGCCAGGGTGTTTTTTGAGCATTATGGAGTTGTTTGTTCTGCAAATAGTTTGAAATCAAATATGTTTTATGTGTGCTGGTCCTCTTTTCTGAGTTGAAATCATGTTTTTGTATACTTTTGGAATAGTGTATTTCTATTGTATTAGAAGTAACAATTGCAATGACTTCAATAAATTAAGTACAAAATGAGGTCTAGTAAAGCTCACTGTTATTGGACCCATGAACCTCTTATTATCGTGAGGATACTTCATGCATACTTTGAAATTATTCTGCGCTTGCTGAAATGCTACAAAAAATGTCTTTATTAATTATTCGTAACAGTTTATGAATTACAGTGTGCAACCTAATAGTATTACTGTTATGAATATTGAAAGCCGCCACTAATTCTCAATTGCTCGACGACAGGGTAGAAAGGCACGTCTCAAGTCAACAAGAAGTACAACAGCTGCACAGAACCGGCAATCAAGAGGAAGCCTTCTCTCCAGTCAGCCATCATATTCAAATTCTACCACCGCGAACCGCTTATCCAATGGAAATTCTGGTACTGCAGGTGATGAATATTCAAATGGCAGTGTGGACGAGTCGTGACTGAATGAGGTTTGAGGTGTACTCAGTTTAGCAGGAAATTAACGAAGGCAAACACTTTTTTGGTGGCCCAATAGTGCAGTGCTATTTCATGTATTGCTCGGGATCGGATTCCTGGTTTTTGGCTCAATCTGCTGATGTTTTTGAACAGAAAGATTTACATCTATCACTAAAGGAAAACCACAACTTACATTGATGATTGTCACATATTTGCATTACTGTTCTTGACAAATTTTCCATGATGGTGTTTGTTAGCTACGACAGTATTGAGATTGAGATCAACTGCAGAGGATACAATGCTTATTCACCAATATGAAATTTTTGGCAACTTTTGATTTGTAAATTTATTGAATGCCTGTGTCCAGTAGGCATATTGAAATCAAAGCAATTAAAGTTTTTTTTAATGTTAGTGGAAGTCTATTATTTTTTAAACAAGATATCTATAATCAGGCCAGGACTTTTTGATGGTGAATGCAAATGAAATTTATGTGCTCCCTAACCAGGTAGTAATATCAGGATAGAGGGAGAGAATTATGGCACATATGAGACGACCAATGACAATTTGTCGCATCTTATGAAATATGAATATAATATGAGCTACTGCGGTTCAAAATATTTAAAACGACAACTTTATAATGAGCATAAATAACTTAGCCCCTATTACATATTTATTTCGAACAATAACGTTACAAACGTAAATTACTTACACTACATATAAAATCCTTAGTATACAACACATTTTCAAAATATGGCACCTATGAACCCTGAGCTCCCACATTGTGACGGGGAACTAGTGAAAGAACTGTCGCCTCCTTCTAGTTCGCTTCACAGGCGTGGGTTTTTCGCCATTACCTGGAAATTCCCAACGGGCGAGGATACCGTCCCATGAAGAACTGACCAACATAGGGTAGAAAGGGTGCCAATTGCAGTCTCTTACGGGATCCCCATGAAAGTCAAGTTTCCCAACTTGATCACCACTCACCTACAAAAGGATATCGTGCATGATCATCATTATGATGAATACATACTACATTTCCAAAATAAATATTGGAGACCAAGCATATGGGTTTTCAATCACAAAATTAAAATTACCACGTCGTAGATGTACACAGAGGAATCAGTCGAACCAGTGTATATATACTTTTGGCCGGTGCTGCAAAAGTCAAAAGCAAAAACTGAAATTTGAGTTTTTGACTTGATTTGTGATTTTACAACTACAGAAACAATGTGTAAAAGATGGCACATGCGGGCAGTGAGCAAATTATGCAAGCAGATTACCTATAAGCTGGAGAGAAATAACAGCGTATGAGAGTTCGCAAGACAGAATGGCCTTTGTATGTAGCCAAAGACAGGTCATCGGGATGTTTTATATGCCTAGCCTGTTCTGGATATTCCATCCATCGGTAATCCCATTGGGCATATCGACGCCTTGGAGTGCTAAATCAGGAACAAAAAGATCCCCATTATGGCAAACAAATATCATGAAGCTAGAGTATAACCAGAATCTTAAAAACTACAGAATCTCAAACTTGTAGGTTGATTATGGTGGAAAAGAATGGGATTCTAATCATATATTTACTTATTCATGGATTCCTAGAATAATGCAAAGGAAAAGACAGCAGATGAAGGGAACATAAACATACTAGTTGACGTTAGACGACATTTTCCTTATATCCCAAAGCTTGATGGATTGATCTTTTCCATTGGAGATGAAGTAACGACCATCCCCTCGAGTATCGATGAATGTAATTCCTTCTAAATGGCCCATCAAGACTCCAGCAGCCTGTCCCCTGTTAACAAAGCATCGTCTGTCCCAAACCTGATATAACCAATACATCATAAATGCCAATAATCATGCAGTCACGATAAACAAAAACCATGCAAAGAGAAGCTTTTCCATTTCATTTTTCACAATGCATAGAACAGTTAGATACATCTTTTTCGATTTAAATATGTAGTGCCGGTTTGCCTTAAGTCCAGTCGTAATATATGTATGTAGTCCAAATATAGGGCGGACATACTCTTTATGTTGGTCTATGAATTAAACTCGGGCAAAAGGTTTGGGTACACGTAGACGATACCCGTGTTACAAAGCTCGAGATGCTTCTCCAGTAACTTTAACAATAGGACAACTGAAAAAAGCCTATGTACCCTTACCGCATTAGGTTTTGAATAACATAAGGATATGAAGACCGTTCGCGTAAGACAACTATTCTTCTGGGTTTAGGTGAGCAAACTATCCAATTGAACTACCGCCACTGAGTGGCTTCACCACGTCATAAAGTATGCTTCTAAGCTAGAATCAGGAAGTGGTTAATTTTGTTTTTACAATGCATATGAATATCTCGAATAACATAAGGATATGAAGACAGTTCGTATAAGACAACTATTCTTTTAAAGTGGCGGATAAACATTACTTTGCAGAGGTGATCATCGCTGCCAGAATATATGATGTGACCACTTTCATCCGCAAAGCATACAGCATTAACATCAGACTGCAATAACATTCAAACAAATTAACATTTAATATCTCAAATTAGCGCAGATGACAATGAATAGAACTGCAGATGCTGTAATAAGTTGTAGGAATCTCAAGTATAATTGTGGTTACCATATGCGCGGGGATTCTAAGGCTTAGCCTTTTGGCTTCAAGATCGTAAACATATATTGCTTCATCACTGCTAGCAGCTACGATTTCTCGCCCATCCGTTGAGAATTTCACAGAGAAAATGCCAAAAGAATAATCGTCATAATCATCAGGACTAGATGCAAATTCCAAACCTTCATGAATCTCCTGAATCGTAGAAATGGTAATTGTGACCATCGAACTCACTAAATGTAAAGTATTTAAATTAGCAAAAGCAGTACTTATCTAAATTAAAAAATCTTAAGACTCTAAAAATTAAATGGAACTCCACGCAATGATTCTTGACAATTTTACTTGCAGAATTGTGTATGATTAACTCCATTTGTCATCTTGCGAAAGAATTAAGTTTAGACTGTACTTTGCATCTAAAACCAAATGAAAGGATGAATATGAAATGACAAAGATAAATGGCATATTTTAGTGCAAAGAGCATCTAACCAGAAAGTGGTGCTAATTGAACCACTTCACTTGAAACTTAACCTGCTATTACTTTAGTGTAATCTCATCACGAAACAAACATCAAGTAAACTAAGTTTGAATTCAGTGAGCAACTTTAAATAGGGAATCCAAGGCAGAATTTAAGAATTAACTTGTACCATTACAATTACCTTTCCCTAGCAGTGTTCTATTAGTTTCTTTACAAAGAAAGTAGAAGAAGAGCTTGAAATACAGACCGTCACGTTTGCCTGAGAATCTTTTGTTGCAGATCCAACATCAACAATATGAACAACCGGTGAGATACTGGAATAAGCCTGTCAAGATTTCATCAAAATGAAACTACATAAGATATCTCCAGCTGGGAATAGGAAAAAAAAAAAAAAGGAAAAAAATTGTGTCATATCAATTTGATCCATAGTCATGCTGAATGGCAAACATATACACTATATGAAATCTCAAATTTCTTATGAACAGGAAAAGTCACAGGATACAACTATTAACTATCAGATACTTAAAACTTCACATTAGTTTATTTCCGTCTTTTGAAACTTAAAAGAATTGGTAGGGTGGGGGCAGGCAAGAAGCACGAGCTTCTGTTGTATTTAGTTTTGAACTTTTGGTTAGAATTTCAGCTCAAAATTCTAAGGCTTGGGTACTCAATGGGGTTTGGTTTCAGCTTTTCGAAATTCGCTAACAAGCAACATTCTTTCCCAACGTATTCACCTCTTACCCCCCTTTCAGCAAAAAGAATATTCCATCAAGGATTGCTACTTCAAATTCATGGGAATGACAAAGAAGAGCCACCATTACAATATTTGGAGCATTAACAAGTTTACCAGAAAACGACGATCCGGTGAAAGAGAAGTATCAGTAATAGTCCATCTCAAGCTCCTCGCCCGAATATCCTTGTGAATTTTCCATCCCATATCAACATTATATATCCTAATATGGCTCTCCTGTTACAAACATGGCACAAGTGCACGTCAAACAAATCGAATAACTATCTACAAAAACTCGAAACCAACAACACAATCTTTCACAATCAGTACCTGAAACCCAGCAACAAAAAGAGACCCATCCGCAGAAAACTGCGACACATACGCACAACTCTTCATCTTATCGATCACAGAGGGACTATAAACAGGCAAATACCTGCTCAAAACATGACACGAATCCGACAACGAAAACCTCCCTCTCCCACTGTAATTACACTCCCTCCCAAGCAACATTTTCACCGGCGAAACGGGCAAACTAGCCTTCCCGGGCACAACTCGACTCAACCGATCATGCGGGGTCGACTTAGTTTTCGTTAGATGTGTAAATTCTTCATCAGAACAACCAAGAGACTCATTTCCACATGATGCAACAACAGGCTCATTCACATCATCATTAGCATGAAAATACCTCCCTAACCAACTCATCTCCCAAATCTTATTCCTATCTCCTCTAATCAAATAACAAAAAACCCACAAAAAATATTACAGACAGATGATCAAATCAAAAACTATATCAACCTCAGTACCAATCCTTATCCTTTATCTCCCACTTTAGTAAACAGAGCAATTTTGATAAAATCTTCAAAAATTCACCGATTATACTGCTGGAGCTAGATTCCACACAAACCTTAAAATAGTTATGTGTGTGTATAAATCATCCACACAGCTCAAGAAGTACAAAAGTCTTTAACTAATTAGCTGTTCAACTATCACTTACAAGCATTAATTATTAACAACAAAAAAAAAAAAGAAAAGGAATTAACTTTTGTGTTAAAATCCCATAAAACCAAGAAAAGATTGGTCAAACTTACAGCGATGAAGAAAAAATTAATGAGATTAGAAAAAGGGCTATGTGGGATTAACCAAAGTATTCAACTTTTTCTTAAAATATTCACACACACACAGAGTGAGATAGAGATGGAGCAGAATTGAAAGGTTAGCAACAGGTAATCAGTGACGTAAGAACTTTTTTTTGTTTTTTTTTTGGGATCTTTTGGACTATAAATTAGGAATAAAAGCTTCAAATCGCCTATATTATAAGGGTGTAGCGATTTGCTTCCTGAACTCTGTTTTTTTTTTTTTTTTTTGCAACAAGTCCCTTTGTACTATGGATAAATAAAACTTTTTGCTCCTTTATTGAATTTTCGGTCAATATTCGTTGGAATTTAAAACGTGATCATGAGGGTTCATTAATATTTAACCTAAAATTTAATAAAATGCCCTTTTACACTTCGATTTTTGTTTTATTTTCTTAATTTTTAAAACCTAGTTTAAATTATAAAAAATTTAAGGTTTAAAAATTCAGAAAATATAACAAAATCGAATGAAAAAAGTGCATTTTATTGAATAGGTTAAATAGTGATGAACCATCATGTTCTCGTTTCAAATTCTGGCGAAAATTGGCCGAAAAATGTGGTCAGAGGCAAATTATTTTTTTCAGTCAATAGTTAAAAAGGCAAAGTGCTTGTTTATCTATAGTACAGGGGGCTTGTTGCCCAAAAAAAAGTTTATGGGCAAATCGCTACACCCCCTTATAATATAGGGGTTTGAAGCTTTTACCCCTATAAATTATTAAGGGTGTGATATATGCCCATCAAATCTCCTAACTACAGAGCAAATTCTTAAAAAATCTCATTTTTACCCTTCTCATGATACAATATATCATTCATTCCTAAACCAGAATCCCTTAATTAAAGGAGTTACTTTATGGAAATACCATAATATACTCAAATAAAACAATTTAGTCCATCCAGATCCGGATTTTACTATAATTGGCTAAGATATTCTTTTTTTGCTTCTTTTACTGTATATGTAAATTATGCAGCAGTTTTCACTTATTTTTAAAATAAATAAGAATTTAAATAAAACATATAATATACAGATAATATAGGTCCTAGTTTTAATCTGAAAATACGTAAAAGAATATCAAATATTTTTGTTTAAATTTATCACGAAAACATGGGACAGAACGTAGGTTTCCATATAACTCAATTGTTTCAAAGAAAAATGATACAACACAATATATCGCGTAAGTATCGAGAGGAAAATTACATAAGCAAACAAATAATAAATCATTCAAATATTAAATTTTTATATTTTCAACCCATAAATTTAAATATATATGTCAATGTTTCCTGCTCGATAATAAACTGAATTCCTTAGTTTAAAATTATTTGGATGTGAGTTAATTTAGTGTAGTATGCCTAATAACCCATAGAATAATGATTCATATTAATTTGATTACTTTCAAATTTAAATTAAGATCTTTTTCTCTTCCATTATTTGTTTATTAAGTTTTCATTCATTCAAGAGCTACTAGATAATTTATGTACATTGTATAAAAATGTAAATATCATTTTTTAGATCAATATAGGAATTCAATTTCAAAAAATCTTAAGTTTTCCCTATACAGCAGCAAAGTAGGCGGAAAAGGTTCGGAGGAGATAGAGTTACAATCAGAAATAGATTCATTCCCCTAATTAAGTTAATTACTAATTAAATCAGATCTTTAACTTATATTCTTATGGGGGCAAAGTAGGTATCACAATAAAATTGCTCTGAATATCATTTTGTCATAAATTAATAATCATCAAGTTTATTACAAAGTAGCTAGATTTTTTTCCTTTTCCGGGTTTTGTGTTGGTGAGTGTGTGAACAGGGAATCTGGCTGTCTGAATGTCAACATTCTGGAAGAGTAAATTGCAGATTCTACCCCTGCATTATTTCTAATTTGTTTTCATTCTATGAAATGATTTTTATTTGCAAAAGACCCATGTAAAACTTAAATAGTAGCCAACAATATCATGTAGTTATAAGTTATAGCTTCAATTTTTTGAACTTATAGCTATCAGTTTTTTATATACTGAATTTTATTGGTAATATATTCTCATAAAACTAAATCTTATAAAGATTTATAATTTCTTGAAAATGTTAAAATAATCGACCGTATTTTGGGTTCTACAAACCTAAAAGTTAGTATTTATTCGCTTATCTTGTTAAAATGTAAATAAGATTTATTTGAACAATAGTAATCCCTTAAACATCAAATAGATACAATTAAAAGATGGGTTTTGGTTGTTAGTTCCAGTACGTGCAAATCAATTCAAAGTGAGGAAATGTTTGCTAAATTTTAAACTTCATGAGGAGGTATTTGCTAATAAAAATAAAACATATGTCATTTATCAATTAGAAAGAACACAGGAGTTATTTTTGCAATTTACTCATATTTGGGGGTTGAGTGTAGGTCACACGCGCGTGAACTCGCGTCTGGTGATTAATAATGCCCATATGTGTGGGAGCGGAATGATTTTTATGGAGATGGACTGGGCCTGGATTAGATAGTCAAGAAGTACATTAAATTAGTGTAATATAATTGTTGCGTTTGCAACGCGGATACTATTTTTATTGTAAAATTATTATCTTTAAATAGTAGTATAATATACTCTCAATAATGTCATTCATACCAGAAATTATTTTAAAACATAAGTTTAACAAGATCGTACTCATTTATTTAACGTAAAAATAACAGTTTTAGTACATTGCATATGAATCGAGAAATGTGTCCTAACTAGTGAAATATCAAAAAGTAACCGTGGTTGCCAAAATGTTGTGGGTACATCCGAAATATCACAGCCTGCAATTGGTTTGTTAATATGAGAGTGCAACCCCTAGATTTGGTCGAAGTAGAAGTTTAAAGTTATGCCAAAAAGTCAACCGTTTGGTTAGTTATTCTATAGTAAAAAATTGCATGTAACTATTAATTAGAAGCTAGAAGTCGGGTATGGTTCTCTTGAAAAAGACCTGTCAAGTGAATTTATCTCACAAATCAAGTGAGTGATCTGTAATGCCCGAACAAGGAGAATTTATGACTTAGGGTCCAAAATTCTACATGATTGTGGCGGAGGGTCCCACCAAGGCAACAGTTTTTTTTTTTTTTTTAAGCAAATGAAGACAATGTATTAAGGACAAAATAGGTGACCAAAAAAGTTACAATAGTACATTAAAGGAAACTCCCAGCACAAAAGCATGAAATACGCAGATTGGAGACAGAAAATCCCCCATCACAAAAGCATGGAATACGCAGATTGGAGGATATAAAAATAGAGTTCCACGAATTCAAAAATGCCCCACGGACGAGATTATGTGCATGGTTAGCATTCCTACTAAACGTATGCTTAAAGCGCCATTTAGGCCAAAATTTTCAGATTTTTTGGACAGCAATCACCAACGGTTAGATGGACCATAGAATTTCACCGCGGAAGTCAATAATGACATCAATGAGAGTGAAGCTGATTCCAAAATAGCATGACGGACCAAAGAGATGTTGATGCATTGGCAGGTTTGGAGAAGAGCAAGTGCCTCTGTAACAAGGGCTTCCATACAGAGTTTCATTTTAAAAATACTCCCTTCCAATACCTTTTTATAAGTTTACTACTGCTATAGTACTGGAATAATTTTTTGTAAGTTTATGTCATCCATACCACAAATAATTAAAAAAGTACTTACACTAACTAACTTGTTAACTAACACTTCAAAAATACTTAAGTTGGAACAAAAATAAATTCTAACCTTTTTAAAAGTTTGCAAATACCACCTTATTCTAATTACAAGCATTTCTCAAACTTGAATAATTACAGAAATGCCACTTTGAAAGTGGTTCCAACTTCCAAGATTCACTACAATAACTCAACTGTAATGTTTAATGTTTTTAAACTTCAATAGTGTTTGTAATAATTTAAACTTGAAGGGCCAAGCAATGGTGTTTAGATCCCCCAAAAACAATATGGATACTACTTCTTTCCACACAACTTGCCAACAAAAACAATTTAGTGTTCGTGCTAGCCCTCAGATGCACCCCGGATATTTGCAGTCGATCAACAAAGTTTACGGTACCAAGAAATAGTTGGTCGCTTCAGCCATCTGTCGCCTCCACTTGTTTGAAATCACACCGGGTTAGAGTCGAGAGCGGCTTGAACCCGCCATAGAAAGAACTGAATATACATGTAGTTGAGGAGAATAACCAGTCCAAATCCCACGACTGATGAAATCAGAATGGCATAAACTGGTGCTAAGTGAAGCTGCCAAATAAAACAAAACAAAACAAAACAGTGCGATGTATTAGAGGAATTACAGTAGGTTCGGAAAAATACAAAGTTGTAGCCCAACATCAAGATCGGATAGAAACCACCGAACGTTCATGCATTAGTTTACATGCTTTCGTTCGGAACTTATGAAAAGTATTAGCCTTCATCTTTCCTCTCTCACCTTTTAAGTAATATCCATTTTATTACATTTCCAAGTTTCTTAAGGAGAAATGTCTGGAAAGAAGATGATCAGAAGAGCCAAAGGAGACAATCCTAACTTAACAGAGGAATTTAAATACAAGAGATAAGAAAACGGTAGTAGAGTGATTCTACAAACAAAATAACAAAAAAAAAATGATGCATTTCTACGAAAACGCGTAGCTTCCACTTCAGAAGTGAGAGTTTTCCCGCAATGTTTTTCGCACATGTCAACCTCGTTCTGAAAGTATATATGTTTGCAAGAATCAAAACTTTTTTCACACATAGAGGATCTTTATATATGATATCTTTAGTTTTCAATGAGAACACGAGGCTAAAGATGGTACTGTAAACATCCTATATAATTGCAATAAGACAAAAGCAGGCAGCAAATGTTTATGCAGTCTGATAGAATGTTTCTCACCATGGAATAGAAAATATGGAGAAAGAAAGCTACAAGCGCAACCTCCAGAGCTGCATACGTCCATACGAACTCTCTAGTTGCTGCAACAGATAAAAGAAATTCTAAAACAAAGGCTCCCCTGTATTCATCACCTAAAACTATGCAAATTGTCATACCTTGGATTACCGCAGACATAGATGAAATGAGACCCAATGTGAAAGCAAAAGGTGCAGCAATTATAAGTGCTTGATTTTTCATCTCAGTTATCTGTATAAGAGAAGACAACATAAACCACAAAAGGTTAAATTCCCATCCAACGGTTGAAACAACTTTTACAATCACCACATGCTTCATGGTTATGACAAAGTAATCGGAAAAGAACTACAAAATATTAAGATATTGAAAACGTTTACTATCATGTTATATTTGAGGACATACCAGTAGCTGCTCGAGGAAGAAGAAATAGCATATTGTTGTGATCAAGAAAAGCACCACAAAATCTTGCCAAGGGCTGCATTGAATATGGAAAACATCTAGTTAGTTTCACTTAAATGGTGCAGTTCTTTAAATAAAATTAAAATAAAAAGGCATTATCATATTTCATTCATGATTTAGACATCAAAGTAGCAATCCTTGCGACATTGGCGTTAACCAAGAGATAACTGACGAGATATGGTTACTCTTATGCCTGTTTTGTTTTTTCATAATGGAAAGAATGATATTCTAAATCAACTATGCAATTAAACATAACAGAGTCCCATTGACAAGAAACACGACACTAGTATTTCGACTTTTTCCTTTTCCTTCTTTCGATTGATGGAAGACTTCACATAATCCTGATACTAAAAAAATCAAAGAGAAGTTCTGTATAATACAAAAGTGTCACCTCATTGAGTTCAGCTGGTTTCGTTCGCTGTTATCTCTTTGAGTAGTATTTGGCACACGAAGCAACGTAACAGGTAAATTTTGAACTACATTCCTACAGACTTCACAAACTGTGTTTCCTTTTGTGCTAAACCATTTGATAGCACAATCTTCATGGACTAGTCTTAGTGCACCTTTACAACTGCACTCCATCTTCAGCGTAGTTCTCTCTTCGCACGTGTCAAGACAGATCCGGCAGACGGCTTCCTCTTCAGGTATCTCTTGATCGTCATGGACAGGAGCTGGAATATCTTGATCTAACTTGTCACAAACTAAAGGTACCATGACAATAGGTAAATCAATATTAGTAATTATCTCGGGTGAACATCCTGCTAAGAATATACTATATGAAATATGGACAATTACTTTTAGACCCTCCCATGAGGTTTGTTCTAATTCAAAAAAAAAAACTGTTTGAATAAATACAAAAATGCCCTTTGATATTACGATTATAATAGAGACACCCCCCCTCCCCCCTGTTCGAAAAATGCCATGGATAGACGCCTAATATTTTTTAGACACTATGGAGTGTTTCTGTAATTATTCGAACATTAAGGGGTGTTTCTGTAATTCGACCCAAACATGAAGGGGTGAACATGTAATTATCCCAATGGAACATCATGTCATCGGTCGTTACATAATGCATATTCCGGGGCCAAAATAGACGCAGATTAATTAAGGTCTAAATGAAGTTAGATACTTAAGCCTGTCAAAATTCTCCAAATTCTTCTACTTATGGTCTACGCAGTAAAATTTATGTTCCAACTATCTCAGATGATAAGTGTGACTTATCAGCGATAAGAAATATAATTAACAATAAAATCAATTTAACAGTTTAGCTAATTCTATGGTGCAACTTTCAACTTGATAGGATACGAAAGCAATTGCGTACTATAGACACTATTCACATAATTTCTTGGCAAATATCTGCCAGATGATCAAGAATTAAACAACGAAACAGATTACGAAGTAAACATGCATGAAATGTACCTCCATCAGTATCTGGAGCTCGATTATCACGGTTGGCAAAAGACGTAGATCTTACAATAAGAATACTCCTAGCAGGCACCGAAAGTGACCTTGAAACAGTTGCTTTAGATGTCGTTGCCTGTCATAGGTATACAAAAACTTATCAGTAATTTATTAATTTCGTCAGCGCAGACTTTCATGATTAAGTAGCGATACTCTCTCTTTTACAATCATTGCTTCATAGTTCACACTTTTCACTATGCAGAAGACAGGGGTTGTTCAAATTTTCATAACCTTATTAGAAAGAGGATCAAGCAACAAGGAAAGACAATTGTTACTCTCTCTTTTTTATGTGCCAACGGCCAAACAATTTTGGAGGACTCAGACCATATAAGGCCTTGCAAATCTAGGATACTCAACACTTTAACGAGAAAAAAAAAAAAAAAAACATATGACAAGTTTATCACACTAAGGAAAAATCAGATAAATAAATAACTAAGTATCTGACAACGCAACGGAAACTAAGGAACATGTTCTTTTGACAGTATAGATAAATGAGAATAAAACAGAACATTATCATCACGAAAAGAAGTCCGAAATGGAGTAATATCACTAGCAATCACCATAGAACAATGCAGGTTTTGAGGTTACTCTAATAGCCTGGTCGCATATGCTTTCAGTGCATCTTTTGCAGATAGCTTACTTAGCTAGTAGCACATTAATTTTTAATAAATCTTAACCCCATTGAGTAATGGTCAAAAATATACCTGTTAGTAAGATGTTTCAACTTGATTAAACTAGATTTCATAATTTTGATAGTTAGAACTGTAACAGTTAAGTTAGATACTGAGAGGAACTTGTCAACTGATTACGTAAAAGAAACACCAGATAAATTCTGAAATGGCATACTGACAAAGCCAAAGCAGTTGTAAAATTTGAAAACTGAAGCATATGATATTGAGATATATTAGCTCAAATATGAGGTAACGCGAACAGATTAAACATGATGACAAAAACAATAGTGCTCAGGAGAAAATCGACATAAAAGTTATTCGAAAACCAGTGATATGAAAACATAAAATGATAAACATGACTTAAAATGGATACATATAAGCGAAAAAATGGAAATCCCTTCTGGAGCATATGATCAGAAATAATATAACTACTATAAACATTAATTTTCAAACCCTATGCATAATGGAAAAAGAATCTGAGGAAAAAAAAAAGCTCCAAGCAAAAAGTATGAAGGCGAATAGCTCCATCTTGACTCAAAATTCTCATGGAAATATATTGATACTGCAGAACATTAAAAAGATATAAACATTATTCAAGTTATTTTCAGTACATTCTGCTAACACAAATTTTAATGCAAAATTCCTGTCATCCACGTAAGAAATATACTTTATGAAAATTATTAACCAGGGCACTGAAGAAAGATACGGGTTTCAAATTAAACTTACTTGCGACTTCTGCCTCTCACTATATGTCCTGGTTGACGTAGGGGCAGTAATATGAGGAGAGAAATTTGAAACAGGTGTGACTGGAAGGGAAGTACACTTTTGCCATGTCAAGTTCGACACAGGATTCGATAAGTTTGGGCTTTCTGGAGCTGCTTTAGGATCTGAATTGAGAAGATAGCTTCTTTCACCATCTAATGCAGTTGTCCGCTTTTTAAAGCTTAATGCCCGGAGAAAGCCTCCTGTTGACGAATTCCCGTTTAAGACAGCTGGCGACTGAAGCAGACCTTTCCCACTCCGGCTACATAAAAGACTTCCAGGTCTTGGAGGTATTTGAAGTGTGAGATCAGACTGCCGGGGTTTTGGGACCGAGTCTGTGATTATATGAATTTCCTCTCTGTCATGTGTATCACCCTGTGAATAATGAGAAGTACGGTGCCAGTATACGTTAACTTTATGTAATCTTTACAGCTTAATCGGATACACATTGTTGATAATGACAAGGACGACATCAATAGCAACAACATCAGCCAAGCTTGTAATCTCAAATAATTGGGATAGACTTATGAACCTAACTCAAGTCGAGTCAAACACACACCCCGACGAAATTCATAGTACGGTTCATATTTCATAAGATGTGCGAGATTTTAGGTGGGCGGTCGCCCCCCCCCCCCCCCCCCCCCTCTTCAAAATGTACCACAAACTCTTAGAAAATTTCCTGTCATACAACATTGTTACTCAAAAACATTTCACATTAGACTCGCGAGATTTTAGGTGGGCGGCCGCAACCCCACCCCCCCCCCCCCCCCCCCTCTTCAAAATGTACCACAAACTCTTAGAAAATTTCCTGTCATACAACATTGTTACTCAAAAACATTTCACATTAGAAGTCAAATACATCTCTTACATCCAATTTAATGAAAAGCACAACACTCTCGTGGTCTACCAAAAAAACGAATTCGGTACAACACTAAAGAAGTTCTCATGAAGGCAAAAGGCGGATTATCATAGTCAGATGACAACACCAAGAGTACCAACAGAAACACAATTAAAGAGGGAACAAAAGACTAATATCTCAGAGAGAAATTTAAACTTATGCAAGTTACTAAAGTATAAGGTACTATATCTACTTTTAAAAAATATATAATAATAAGATCTCTCTCATCTTCAATTGAGAATCAAAAGAATTTTAAAACAACTAAAGTATCCGAATAAACAAACAATAAACCAATGACATTAGACTAAACAAGTATCAGCTTCAATCCAAAGCAAACCATTTCAAACACAGAAATCATATTATAATCTGACAAAAATGAAAGAAGTCAACTATCGGTCAACACACAAATTCCAACAGAGTCAAACCCAAATATTAATAAAAAAAACGAATCTTTATAGCTTATACTTATATAAGCATACAAAAAATCAACAACAAATGGATCCTTCAAACTCTACACTCAAAAAACCAAGAAAAAAAAACATTTTTCTACATCTTTTATCACATAAAAATTCAATCTTTAATCGAAATTCGAGCAAAAGAGAATCAAATAACAAAAACCCATTAATCAAAAACATCAAACCTGTGATGTTGAAGGAGCTTCAATTGATTTATGTTCTTCTTCTACTACTACTACCGCAATATCTGAGTTTTCCATGTTTTTTTTTTTTTTTGCACACTCAGTGCAAAATTTAGGTAATAAAAGATTTGTGTGAAGTGTAAAGAGAGTAGTGGAGGATTTTGTTTTTATTTGTGGGAAAATGAATAGGGGTTGGCGGGACCCACGTCAGGTTGTGTTTGTTTTATTACCGCGATTTTGTAATAATAATATTTTACTGGATTTGGGAGATTTTGTGTAGCAATGGTAAAAAGAGTGTGTGTTCTTTTTTGATACTTAGAACTAAGAAGAGTGTCTCTTCTACCGACTACCATGTTCATTTTTTGTCAGAAATTGGTGCAATGATTAAGATGTTCTATATAGTATCTTTTGTAATGTGTAATAATTGTTTTATTGATAATATTTTTTAATGTTTACTGTGTATTTTGTTGGATAATGTTATAGTTATTTTTATTCGTCCGTGGTGTTTGTATATTTGAGGAAAAATTCCATTTTTTGTTTAGATCAAATATTTTTTAGGTATTTACAAATCTAGCTTTTTACGGTTTGTTTGTTAATGCTAGAATCCTCACGGTCTCAGAGTCCTTCTTTTTTACTTGTGATTTTTTGGAAATAAGTTTTAGAAAAAAAATAACTAATGTGATTTTACATGTCCAGTAAACTAATGTTTAATTAACACTATAAAAAGCGTAGATTAGAAAGGAAAAGTATGTAACTAACAAGTGACATATAGTCATAATTGTTATTTAAGAGAAAAAAAATCAGTACCTAAAATTTGTCTCAACAAACTTCGTTTCAGATATTGGGTATGGAGATTATATAATCCATACCTAAATTTAGGTTATATACAAATTTTGTGTGTACCTAAATTTAAGTATAAGTTTTCTCTCTTAAAGACCCATACCTAAATCAATATTTTCATTGGGATATTTTTGTTGTTTTGAACCAAAATACGTTAATTATCAGTTAAGTAGAAAAAGAACAATAATGGATCATGAAGAAGGCAGTGAGTTTTTTTTTTTTTTTTTTTTTTTCTTTTCTTCACAATTAAAATGGAGTTGTTTGGTTAAACAAATTTCTTTTGCTTATGATAATATGCCAAATAAAATAACACATGAAAATAATTTCATACCAACTCTTTTTTTGTGGCCTACATTTACAACAACAAAACAAGCAAGTCTGTAACTCCAATAAATTACGATAGATTGTGAATCAAAACAAAAACCAAGTCGACTTGAAAATTCATAAAAATGGGGGTTAATTTTAAACTTTTTAAAAATGATTGGATATCATTTCATTATCATTTGTCTTCATATAAAAATTCCGAATCTCCAAAAACATCATTAATTCATTAGACAAAATGGAAACATGGATTAATTAATCATGGTTCAAATAAGTCAATTTTCGTCTAAATCATCATTTGTCAAACGTAACTAAGTTCCTTTATCATAATTTATACAATTAAATATAAAAGTCAAATACAATTTTCAGTGTTATGTTATATAGTACAAACTCAGTCACAAATCTATCTAGGACATAATCTGCAATGCCTCCCTAGTTTTACCCAACATGTTAAAAACTGTTGCAGCAATGTGAGATGGCGTCAAACCTGCTTCCATCAGTTGGTCTTGTGGTGATCCATGGTCAATGTATCTGTCTGAAAGAACTAATGGTCTCCACTGCACAGATTTTAATTTCAAAAAAGTAAGGGAGTCTATTTGTAATATTCTTTAAACTTTAAGGGGGTGTTTTTGCAAGTGTTCAACTTCAAAAGAGCTTATTTGCAATGTTTTTTCAAATTTCTACAGGTTTCATGCTCAAAATATGAGAATATTTTGTAATTAAATCAAAGCTAAGGGGTTTAACTATAATTATTCCTTTTTACAGATATCAGGTAGAGTTCTTCATTAGAAAAGAATAACAAGTAGTAATGTTTCAGGTTTTTACCCTTAAATTGCCATCAAGAAGTCCATCCAGGGCCATGAAATGAGCCACATGAGATCCAAAACCTCCAACTGACCCTTCTTCAACTGTGATCAACACGTCATGCGATTTCGCCAAACTGCGAATAAGAGCACGATCTAACGGCTTGCAAAAACGTGCATCCGCAACTGTCAACCGTAAACCGTAGGATTCCACCAAACCGGCTGCAGCCACACAGCTCTGAACTGCGGATCCATACCCCAATAGAGCCACTCTCTCCCCTTCGATCAATATCCGGCCTTTCCCCACCTTATAACAAAACGAAAGTCAAGTCACGACTCACGAGTTGCCGAATAAACGCTCTATAAGTATAATTACAACAATCGAGCTATTCATATGGTACCTCGAGGGGAATGCCTTTGTTTCCTTGTGGCAGCTCGACACCAATCCCGTTACCTCTTGGATATCTGAAACAACTTGGCCTGTCATCTATGGCAGCGGCGGTTGCCACCATGTGAAATAGCTCGGCCTCATCAGCTGGAGCCATCACCACCATGTTTGGGAGGCATGCCATGAAAGTCACATCAAACGCCCCACAATGTGTTGGACCATCTGCTCCAACTAAACCAGCCCTGTCCATAGCAAACCTCACGGGCAGCTTTTGCAAATCCACGTCGTGCACTACCTGGATACGAAACCAAACTAGTATAAGTTACACAAACTTTTCCTACTTTTGGATAATTACACAGACACCTCTTGCAAGTTAAGAAAACATTACAGTTTGAGTAATAATAGAGCATCTCTCGAAGTTTAAATACGTTAGACCCCATATATTCAGGTATCCTTTAAGCTTCAGGGGTGTCTATCTAACTATCTAACTCTTAAGGGAGGTTTCTGTAATTAGATAAAAGTTCGAGAGGTGTAGATATAATAAGCAATGGAAGAGGTGGCATGCCTGATCATAAGCTCTTTGCATGAAAGAAGAGTAGATTGCGCAAAACGGTTTGATGCCTTCACACGCCAAACCAGCAGCAAAAGTCACAGCATGCTGTTCTGCTATACCGACATCAAAACACCTTGTTGGGAAACGGCGCTGGAAGAGGTTTAAGCCCGTGCCACCTCCCATTGCAGCATGGATCGCAACGATATTTTTGTCCACTTCAGCTTCTGCAATCAAAGCCTCGGCAAAGTAGGTGGTGTAAGATTGAGTTAGGGCACTAGATTTAAATTGCTTCCCCGTAGCTGGATCAAATTTTGTCACACCTGCAAATAGCAATACAACCAATTCGTATTTCTTAAGTAACTGTCGAAAATCGAATAAGATGTGAGACATAACTCATAAGCCAACAGGGATGTACCCGTTCATCAGCAAAGTAAAGTCTAAATATTAAGGTACAGCGCCTAAATGGCACCAAGACAACAAAATTGTGAGCCAAAAGATTTTGTACCATGATACTTGTCTGCTGCTTTTTCTGCATATGGATATCCTCGTCCTTTCTCGGTCACGACATGGATCAACACAGGGCCTGTTGTTTTAGTATTCTTGACTTCCTTAAGAATTGCTGTAAGATCATCAATATTGTGACCATCAACTGGACCAATATAATAAAGTCCAAGCTCTTCAAACAACGATGAACCAGAACCACTGATCATCCCACGAGCATATTCGTCCACTTTTGCTGCAAGCTCATGCATAGGCCCTCCAATCTGCTTCGTAACTCCCTGCATAATTCCAACCACAATAAATCAAGAATCAGCAACAAGATTTTACATAATAAAAGGTAGTTTTTAAGATATATTTTTTCTGACTTATGACTAACCTTGGCAACTTCTCTCAGTTCTCTAAGAGGCCGGTTGGACTGCAACCGGCTTAAAGCACTACTCAAAGCTCCAACAGGAGGAATAGGTCCGTCCAAATTAGCAGTGGGTAAGGAAACTTGTTTGTTATCGTTAAGAATAACAATCATATCTGAATCTAGGTAGCCGGCATTGTTCATTGCTTCGTATGCTTGACCTGCTGTCATAGCACCATCACCTATCACAGCCACTACGTGATTTTTTCTTCCTTTTAGATCTCTTCCCACGGCCATTCCTACTCAACAAAGAAATCTAACAATCATTTCCAAGCAGCAAACTGAATTCAATGTTTAAGATTATGACATTTTCCATCAACTATTAGTTAGTTAATTCAGACTTTACTTTAGAACAACCAACATTCATTTCAGAAAACGCAATGCAAAAATGGTATAATGTAAAGAAGGATATAAAGTGTGGTCAGACTATTTAATCAGAAAGACCGCAATGCAAAAATGGTATAATGTAAAGAAGGATATAAAATGTGGTCAAACTATTTAATCATTTTAAATAATATTAGATTTATGGGCTTTTCCTATAATAAACCCTGATATTTTAATTTGGTTTAGACCATTACCTAATCCCGCGGAGATAGTTGTTGAACTGTGACCGGTACCAAAGCAATCATAGTCACTCTCCGACCGTTTAGTAAAACCAGCAAGACCGCCTGTCTGTCTTATTGTTGGCATCTTGTCTCTTCTTCCGGTCAAAATTTTATGGGGATAAGACTGCAGCATTCGCAACCCAAAATTCACAATAAGGATTAGTAGTCTATGTTTCCTCAGCATGTATTAAATAATAAAGAAATCTCACCTGGTGACCAACATCCCAAAGTATTCTATCTTGAGGAGCATTGAAAACGTAATGAAGAGCAACCGTAAGCTCGACTACACCAAGGTTCGAACCAAGATGACCCCCGGTGTTTGATACATTGAAAATAACATCAGACCGTAATTCATCCGCAAGTTGCTTTAGTTCCTGTTCCGACAATAAAATTCAATCAATGAGACTAGAATAACAGCACACAATAGAACAAAAAGTGGAATTCTTTTTCTTCTGTATTGTTTTAAAACAGATTATACCTTGGTAGAGAGATTTTTCATGTGAATTGGATAATTGATAGTGTCCAAAAGAGGAGTTTGAGGCCTTTGTGAGAAATACCCCCCTCCTTCTGCCAATGATGCGCAGACACCAGCTAATCTCTTCTTTCCCTTCTACATTAAAACAATAGAAACCAATTTTTCAAATTGTTTAATCCTAAACTGACACCTGAAAATCAATGCAATCCTAATAACATGTTTTAACATAGTACAAACAATAAACAGACACACACTTACATGCACCCCACACAATCAAAAGACAACCTACACCATATGTTGTAGATTATATATAAATTCGTAAATGAGAATCTTCTCTATAAACTTGAGCTTTTAGATAAGACGACAATTTAATATGGTATCACAACTCAGGCCAAAGAAGATATTATGGGTTGAAATTCCAACATCATCCACTTATACAAAAAAAATATCACATCTCAAGTGTCAGGCTTAACAAAAGATTTACAACCTGCACGTGAGGAGGCGTGTTGGAGACTATATATAAATGTCAATCTTCTCTACAAGCTTAAGCCTTTAAAAAGGTGGCAATTCAATGTCACAAACATTGTAAACAAACAAACAAGAAGTTAAAAAAACTAGTAACTTCCACATCCAACAACAACCACAAAAATATTCTCAAATCTACTTTCTTTTCAAAAAAAGATACTCAGATCATGATTAGAAGATAGAGCAAATGTAAGAACCTGGTTGTTCTTGCAATAAGATTGACACTGCAGATCCGCGCCATATAACCACTGAGAGCACAAAACTGTCTGCTTTTGAGGCTCACCACTTACAACCTTGCTCAAATTCCCAGTATTAGGAAATATACAGAGTGCCATATTATAAATCTCAAAAATCCCAGATGAAAAATCAAGATTTTTGAGCAAGATTCAATCTTTAATCAACTAAAGATTCCAACTTTACTCTGCATTCAAGAATTTGATACCCTTTTCAGTTCCCTTTTGAACTGTCTGTGTGAAAATGATGGAAAAAGAAGAGAACTTTTTTGAAGAAGAATCAAGAACCTATAGTAGATGAACAGTTCCACTATCAGTTAGTTGACAGCAGAATTTGGTTGTGTTCGAACAACTTAAAGGATGGATTTGGAGCTAAGTGTAAGAGACAGAAAGTGGAGAGAAGAGCTCCTGTTGGGCCACGTCATCAGAAATCACGAATGGATAGCAAGATTTGATAACGTATGTATCTTTGTAAAAAACTAAAAATAATAATATGAGATGTAACTTGTAAAGCCTATATTTGTGTATATTTTCGTGTTAGAGAAATTGAGACTTATAACTGTGTTTCTTGTGCCTAATATTTAGGAAAAAATAGGTGAACAATGAGGGTTTTATTTTATTAGAAAAAATATTTCTTGACGGGTCGAATTATCTAAGATTAGGAAATAAATAATTTAATGAAAGTTCATAAATATCCAGAAACTATTTTGACTATCTAACTTATGTAATACCTCATTCTTTCACCTAGAACATTTTAAGTACCATTCAGAAAACATGTTCAACTTCAAATGTTTTCTATTGTAAGTTTCACTTTCAAAACACTTGGTCAATCTATATTTAAATCAATATATATTATCAAAATCAACGTGGCTTGCACTTTCGGCCTAATCTCCGCTTCTAGAAAGTAAAACATCTCGCACAACGTCTTTTTATTTAAACCATAGAAAATAAAAAAAATAAAAAGGAGGAAGAAGAAGAAGAAATCAAAACTTGCCACTCCACAATTTGTGGCCAATGTTAGTCCACTTGGACATTGAATTTCAATAGACTCTCACTATAGTTAGCAATAACTAATAATTGGATAGTGTTTTATCGAGTCACTTAGGGAGGATATTGCATCATGAACAAGAAGGAAACTTTGCTCTTTCCAATTATATATAAATAAGTAAAATAACTATAAACTCACACTTTGGCCTAACCTTCTAGTCTTATTTTAAAGCATGAACCGCGGCACCGCCTGGCCAATAAAACTATGGGCAGACTACGGATACAGTTCCACAACAACAACCAAGCCTCTAATTTCAATTAAATGAGGTAGGTTATATGAATCTAATTTCAATTAAATGAGGTAGGTTATATGAAGTAAACAAGAATCACATTGAATCGAACTCATGGTTTCTCTTTATCCGCTTGTTTCGGTTAAATAGAAAGTCTTCAGTTAGGCTTCTAAACCTCATGTCGCTTTATAAGACTCCCATCCCGTTTCTTTTGATCGTCCTTGCGTTGTGTCTATTTGTCCCGAGTCGAAGGTGTCAACACGTCCCCTTAATGGTTTAAACTTTCCCCAGTATCGCTCAGGTTCGATCCCAGTACAAAGTAGTCAAACTCTGATCCAATTCAGCCATCTAAGCAGTTTGATTTACCAAACACTGCTCATATCCAACTGAAAAAAGTTTCCCATGCCAAATAAATCTAAGTAATTCCATCCCAGCAGAAAATGGAAGAGGGATGTCTTATTTCAGATTCAATATCATATAGCATCCTATGGACATCTTCCATAAACAAGTATGAGTTCCTCCCAGCCACAAAAGCAGTCACCTGATTTCTCACTTCAACCCAACTACAACCCGGCGTCTTCTTAACACCTTGCTCCGCCATTGTCTTTCTCAAAGTCTGCGCTTGTTTCCATTGCCCGCTAGCACAATATAAGTTCGACAACAAAACATAGCTCATCTCATCACGAGGCTTCAAACTCTGCAGTCGTTCCCCCAACTCTGCTCCTAAAGTTAAATCGCCTTGAGCAGAATACGTTCCGAAAAGTACTTCTAGCGAGCTGATTTTCTCACTGCGAGATCCTATATATTTGTTTGCCACCTCTTTCGCTTTTTCAAGTTTTCCACACCGACATAACATATCTACTACGCAAGCTAGATGATCAATTTCGGGTGAAACACCATAGTGGGAACTCATGGATTCGAAAAAGAAGAGGCCTTTTTCAATCAAGCCCAAGTGACTACAAGTCATTAATAGGCCTATGAAGGTTACTTTGTCTGGTTTTATCCAGGAAGCTAGCAGTTCTTCAAAAACTCTCAGAGCTTGGCTAGAGCATCCATGCAATCCAAAAGCAAATAACATTGTGTTCCATGAGATCAAATCTTTTACCAGAATATCGTAGAAAGCTTTTTGTGAATCGCAAATATCCCCACATTTAGCATACATGTTTACGAGGCCATTGCCTACATAAGGATGAGCATGGAAACCAGACCGAACCACACAACCATGGACCATTTTACCGTGACCAAGAGTCGCCAAATTAGAGCAAGCGTGCAAAACAGCTCCAAACGCAACATCATCTGGATGAAAACCATTTTTCGTCATATCAACAAACAAGGTTATGGCATGTTCTCCATGGCCGTTTCTCATGAATCCCGTTATCATAGATGTCCATGATATAAGATTTTTCTCAGACGTAAACTGAAAGACACGATACGCTTCCCCGACATTGCCTATCTTCATGTACGCATCAATCATTGTATTCCAAGAAACCTCATTAAACACTTGAACAGCCTCAACTGCCTTTAGAATATCGGATTCCTCACCAAATTTTACATAGAAACTTAGAACTGAATTGTTAATCTCAACTGCAGCATTCCAGCCACTTCGGATGATAAAACCATGCACCATATGACCATTACACGGTTCATTCGTTTCAGTACAAGCATTCATGAAGGCACTTAACGTCCACTGATCTGGAGGGCAACCATCTTCCAACATCTCCTTAAACAAATTGGTAGACGATAAAACTTCACCCATTTTAGAATAACCAGCAATAATAGTATTCCAAGCCACAACCACTTTTCTCGGCATATCACGAAAAACAACAAATGCAGCATCCAAATGACCAACATTCACATAAGCAAACAGCAAAGAACACCACGAAACTTCATTCCTGAATCCCATTTCTAGAAACACCCTATTCGCCTCCTCGGCACCAAAACACTTCCCATACATGTCAATAAGCGCATTACCCACCGGAAGTACCGAATCATACCCTGAAACAAAAACAAGCCCGTGCACTGTTCTCCCGAGTTTTAAATCTTTGACGCCAGCACAAGAACTCAACACCGCGGTGTACGTGAAATGATCAGCCTTCTCAGCACCGATTCTCATGGTCCTGAACAACGACAGAGCTTCTTGGTGAAGGCCCAGATGCGAATACCCGCTGATCATCGCGTTCCACGCAATTGTGTCTCTATGAGGCATTTCGTCGAACATATGACGAGCGCATGATATGCTCCCCGATTTTGCCAGTGCAGTGATTTTGGAAGTGATTTGAACCAAGTACGAACGCATGAGAACAGAATCGTGGAGCTAAAGTTGATGAAACCCATTAACGTGCTGTGGCGTAACGAAAATTGGAGGGGACAAAGAAGTTTTTGTCCCATACATGGGTAATTGACCAATTTATATTTGGACTAAAAATGACTAAGCAATTAAGAAAACAATGGCAAATTTGAAGATTATTATTAGAATTTCGTAAATATTAGTTTAAGAGTTAAGACAATAGCCATCCTCCCTCAAAAGATAGCTTTAGGAATTTGTCCTTAGATTATTCTAAAAACATAACAATATTTGCTTATTGAAGCATTTAACTACCATACGACTTTTGTTATTTTCTTATATAAACTATAAAGCATAGATTTTAATAATATCAGATACTTGCAGGACCAAAGTAATGCTTTCGAATTAAATTCTTTAAAAAATAGTTGGCCCTTCAATCCAGTTACACATACAAATGTACGATTGAAGTGAAGTGAGATTACGAAACAATTAAAATGACCTTAACTAGTCTGTTAATCATGAGGTTATAGATGACCCAGATCATCAAAATCTTGCATTATTAAATTCATAAAATACAACATAGTGAAAACTGACAAGTTTCATGGATACACAATTACGGTCACAAAATGTACCAGACTTTACAATAATTATATATTATTATTTTAGCCGATAATTGCACTTATTCATCTATACAACAGTTGTATAAAATAATTTAGGAAGAAAGTAATTTACGAAGTAAGTAGACAATTTGTGGTGTTATACTTGTTGGACAATTTCTTTACAATCATGATTAAATTCTTTTAGTTGTACATTTAGTTATTCTTTCTTTTAGTGGCTAGAAATCATATAATGCAGGCATTTAGAAAACTGATCCATCTTCTATGTCTCAAGGTATCTTGCTCCAATAATTAGCTATAAGATTATTTTTCTAAGACTAAAAAAGCACACATTACGCAATGAAATTTAGAAAACATAAATTATCTTCAACTTTTATCTGTCCCTGTCAAATACACCCGTTTTATGTAAACGTGGCATAAGCATATACGATAGACATGATATATATATTAATTGCTAAAAGAAAATTTGCCAATTACTTTCTAATAGATGGCTTAAGTTAGCTATTAAAAGTGAATCAAATATATACTCTAAAAAAAACTCTTATCCGAGCCAAGCCACCCGAGGTAAGATTTTTTGTACCAAATATTCAATTAGACAGACTGATCGAATTCAAGTACTTGGGTTTGATATGGTTCAAAAGACAGTATTAGAGCTTCAAATAACACATAAAACTATCATTCACGAAGATGCATCAATATTAAAATTACACATTAAAGTTGTATACACTCCAACAAACCTTTATCATTTATTAAAAGAACCTTAAAGGTAGAAAAGGACAAGAGTCTTCTCACAAACAACTAGATAAAGGGTATGAACCATGGCATGAATGGAGTGCATCACAAGGGGGAGGTTGTTCAGCCCTGAAGGCCAATGATGCCTGCAAAAATGATGCCACACGTTAAATAAATGGAGAGGCCGAGTTTGCGACTGTGAACTTTATTCATACTGTAATTTACTTTAAACGAGTAGCCACTTTTAGTAGGGAGTCGTGAATGAAATTTGACAGAATAAAGAAGTATCAATCGTAGATAAGAGTCAAATAATGGAAAAGGAATGAGTAACTCTCACTCACCGCAAGCAACTCTTCCACCAGCATTTCCAGTGCTTTTGCTTAGTTCATGTCCACCTAAAGCAACCAAAAAACGGAGGGACGGCTCAGAAACAATGGTAGATCATTCCGAACGTAACACAATTGATGAAAAGGATAATGTGCAATCTAAGAGCATCCCCCCTCCCCCACCCCTGCACACACATAATTCTTATTTCTATTTTCATTCTCCTTCTGGTAGTCCTCTCTATGCGGAGTAGAGAGAGGAAGAGGAAGGTCTTCGTGTTCGTTCACCAGGTCAACAAAATTGATGAATTACAAACTCAGTAAGTACAAAAAAAGATATAAACCACCTACCCCTTCCAAGATCATCTGGATCAGCATGGACAACTACAGCTCTTCCAACAATTGAGTGTGGTCCAGTAAGTGGGATCTGCAAAAAGATACAAAGTTATTAGATACTTAAGCTAGGTATCTTGAAGGAATTAATGATATACGATGGTGAAGAAAAGGAACCTGGTTGTCAACGATGGTAAAAGATGCAGTGCCTGAAATTTTTAGAAAGAGGAAGGAAAAAATATCAAAGTTAGAATGAATTACAAGAACCATAGTTGCACTCACAATTCCGAAACTAATCCTACCTCTAACGAAAATTAAGCAAGAAAAAGTAAAATCTCACACAAATAACGAAAGAACTGTTAATATTAAATTTTCTGTGGCAATCACAATTCCTAATATTCACTTTTCTAACATTGGACACATTAAACAAAATTGGCACTGAAACTGAAGATGTTAGGTACCACAACTTTTACCATCTTGCATCAGTGCCAACAAACAAAAAGAGACGTATTCCAACATAGCTTCAAAGAAACACATATTCAATCCTTTTCCTTTTTGTGTCGTAAAAGCAAATGCATTTACCATCAGCTCCAACTGTGACATTGCCAAGGTCACCAGCATGGCGGGTCTCATCATCAGGAGCACCATGCTCTTTGCCAGCTGGATTGAAGTGAGGTCCTACAGATAGATATTACAAAATGTCACATTACGATTTCAACAGAAGAAGTTAAACTATATACCAATATCATTGCAGCACAAAGTAATTTAAGCAATATCCTATTGAAAGTTACAGACATTGCAGGAGAAATTACCAGTTGACATACAACCATTGGTGGTGTCACCAAGGGCATGCACGTGAAAGCCATGGAGTCCAGGCTGCAGGCCGGAAAGGTTTCCGGTAACAGTTGTTGGAGCTGAAGGATGAAATGAACAAAAATTTAAGTGTCCAGCTAAACTCCCACTAGAAACTAAGATAGCTTGTGATTCGAATAAATCAAAAAGTACCATCTCCTTCTTGGGCGAAGTAGATGGTGCCACTAACACCAGCACTGCTGCTAAGGACTGCTACAGCCTTCACCATGATTATGTGATCTACAAAAATTATAAAGACTCGGGTTTATAGTCATACTACAAATAGAAAGACTGAGCATAACAATAAGGTTCCATAGAGTGTTATTCAAAAAAAATTATCAGTATGAACAGATATATAAAACGAAAAAATACTATGAGACGTAAAAAAGATCGCATATCATCCTCACGGAAGCTTGAACCATGTCATAGTACGTTAAAGAACTGAGCAACAGCTTGTATCTTTTGAACCACAAACTTACTCTTATTTTACACAATACAACTTCTACACTCCCACGCAGTGTCGATCAAAACAGGAAATCATTGGCAACAAATGAACACGCAATATTTTCAATATCAGCTCAAATTATATGCAATTAATCGCCTTAAAACACTGAATACCAAAAGATAAATCTGACTCTCAGAGCTAACTTGAATCTAAAAAAACTTGAAAAAACTTAACACATCAAGAATTATCTAAGAACTTCACAATAAATCAGAGCGTAAAATCTAACGAAAACTAAAAAACTTCACAAAATAGCAACAAACGAATTCACTAAATTGAAGAAATACTACCGTACTATCGACATATCTAGACCGAACAAGATCCGTTTAACAATCAAATAATTACTGATGAACTGAATCAGTCATCGAATCAGCTAAATCAAACGAAGATAACTACAGATCGATACACAAATCATGTACAGAACAATCGAACGCACAAACACAACAGATCAGCTAACAGCTTGAAGATCAAGCTCAATCGAATCAAATAGGTCAAAGTCAAAACCTTACGATATCAAATCAAATCAGATTACAAAAATAACTGGTGATTATTATCAGAAAATGAGAACAACTATACAATCGGATCGTGAGATTATTTCTTAAGATTTTACCTCAGATTACCCCTGTTGCTGTGGATGGAGAAGAGTGAGAGTGAGAATGAGAATGAGATGAAGCTTCTAGTGAACCTGAGCAAATTGGCAGGGTTTATAAATATCTCTTGAACCAATAACGTGGTGTTTCTTATTGATTTTTGCGTTGGTTCTGTTCCACCTACCCCACAAATTTACAATCATCACCACGCGCTTTGTGGAGCGTGGGACTCACCGTAAGCTTGAATATCAATTGAATTTGATGTATATAGTAGTAGTAATAGATTCTGTTCAAAAAGAAAAATTTAGTAGTAATAGATTCTTTTAGGTAAGTTTTTATTTTATGGTCAAAGCTTTCGACTTATTGTTCATGTATGATTTGTCATTCAATCTATGAAAAGTTATAACATACGTCATGACTTATTCAAAATGTGTGAATTGCCCTTTGACACTAAATCTAATGACAAAAAATGTAGAGACGTGTCGAAATTGAACGATCGATCGACAATTGAGGGGGCAATTAGCACACTTTTGAAAGATTGGTGGGTATATTGTAACATTTCACTGGGAGAAGAATCACACATGGTAATAAGTTAGGGAGTTTGATGCATTTTAATAATGTAGTATCAAAAGGTATAAGTTTTGCAGCGTTTGGTACACTTAAGCGGAACTTAGGGTCAATGATATAGACCATCGTTTACTGAGAGGCAGTGTGTTTATTAAATACTCCACCGAGATAAATTACACACGTTTCAAAGACCTTAGGATTAGCATAACAAAAATCCGTCTTTAAAAATGGTAAGTCGGTCAAATACCTCACCAAGTTAAACATACTCTATAATGTCGAAGACCACAAAAATGTTCTAGTTTTAAGAACTCATTTTGCTTTAGTAGGTTGGGTTTGGTTGCAGTCATCAATGATTTTATTGTAATTTATGAAAAGTACTTAATCAAGATTTAAATGTTTTCTCGAAAATTATATATATATATATATATATATATATATATATATATATATATATATATATATATATATATCAACAATGTCAAATATAGCATGAAAGTAATATAGAATTCATTAAAATAATTATTTTATGAGTTTTACATTATGTCAAGAATTATTAAATTATAAAGATAAATATTCAATAGACTAAAATAACTTCTTTTTATATCAAGAATTATTAAATTATAAAGATAAATATTCAATAGACTAAAATAACTTCTTTTTATATAATATAATTGCGGAAACCAACACTTTAATTCGATAAAGAATTGATTAGACATAATTTTGAACCGTCTCTTGCTGGCAAATTAATTAAAGTTTTCAATATTAATTAAAGTTTTCAATATTAATTCAACTTTTTGCAGACAAATTGAATGTTGTGTACTGAATAAATCACTATTCACATGTGCGCGTGGGACGAAGTTACTAGTAAGCGAGAATCTTTACGTTGAAATTGTGGGCCGTGTATTTTAGCTGACCGCGTGGAACGCGTGGCGTCGATCGGTGGGTGGGCTTGTTCTCACAATCATTTGTGGGCTCATTTATTTGAATTAAGCAGCTCGCTATTTATTGTTGGGCCGTCTCAAGTCCAAATGATGTATCATTTTGATTTAATTTTGTTGTTGCTGAAAGATGTTTATAGCATTATTAGGATTGGATTAGCTTTATCATCGAGATCATTCGGCAAAGAGGTAATGATTAAGAATAAATTATAATATGTTATTTGCCTGATTAGATAGACAAACATGGGAAGATTCTATCAAAAACGGGCCGGCCAAATTCCACCGGACCAACCAACCAACTTAAGATCCCTTAATAGGCTATTAGAGACTAAACAAAAAAATCCGTTGTCTTAGTGAATGGTAAAATTAATTTCTTTTATGTGCAGTTAGGATAATTCATCCACCTTGATTGGACGAAAAAAAAAAGATTCATCTTTAGATAAAAATGGGATGGTAGAACAGAAAAGTAACAAACAAACTGGTTCCTCCAAAGACAGAGAACAAGAACTAGACAAGTTTCACTATAGCAAAGAAAAGGGAGCCTCCATAATCTAAAGCTAAGATTGATATAAACGATGCTTAAAGCACGTTTTCTATCACTAAAACTCTAAACACAAGTTGTTAACACTTCTTCTCCAAGAGCTGCTCGATCATATCGGCTGCTTCTTGAACCGTAGTAATACTCTGTGCATTTTCTTCTTCGACGCTGATATCAAACTCTTCCTCAAGTCCCATGACAATCTCAACCTGGATGGTACGAGTCATTAATCAGCCCAACATTATGGTGAAGCAAGCTTTGAGATAAATTAATGGCATTACAAAATCCCAAGTGTAAGAATTAAGTAAAAAGCAAGTGCCTCTCATTTTTTTTTGTTTCCTTTGGAGGGTAGGGGAAGAAGCTCGAAGCTCAAAGCTCAAAGCTAAAAGTTCAAGTTTAATTCCAAATTTAGTGCTTTAAGACGATACAAAGGTGGGAAAGATTTTACCGTGTCAAGGGAGTCAGCACCAAGAACCGCAAACTTCGACTCTCCATTGATATCACGATCATCAGGAAGAGCGAGCTGCTTTCTAACAATTTGACATACTTTGTTCACTGTCTCGGGTTTGGCCTACTCATAAGAGCCATTTGGAATTGTTAGTGACATCATTCATGATATGAAATAAATGTACGGCATGTTTTCATACTACGCAAGGAATTTATTTCATCACATACATATTTCAAAATAAATCTAATAGTCATGGAATTAAATAGTAACCCTTATAAATTATGAGGTTAAAATCATGGTTTTCAAGCAGACTAGCATAGATTTAGTCAGGATGAAAACTTATAGAAAGAAAATACACTCAATTTTGCCATGGGACCTGACATGCAGTCAATAAAGAATGAAGTGAACTGCGACATGTTGAATTATAAAAATAAACTATGACATACTGCGCAAGCAACTCTGAAACGAAGGGCTGGAAGCCTACGAGATGAAAATCCCTTTCCACTGAATGAAAGAGAAGCCTTCCTCAAGTTCGAAACCTGCTCAAATACGTGTCATCAGGATAGCCATGATGAGAAAGGAAGCAAAAAGATATGATATACCAAAACACTTTTGTCGATTGAAATTAACACTATATACATGAATCCATGAATAAATAAATTGGCAGACTTGCAGATTCAAAATATCTAAGTATCTTTCAGTCTTCAATTGGACAATAAACAGTTTATATGCAGTAGTACATTTAGGAAATTCCAGAAACTATACAACTGCTACATATTCATGATGAAGCTGAAACTTTTTCATCACATTGAGATACTTCCCTTGCAGTAGTTAAACGATCAAATGATCAATTTAGTTCGACGAATACAAAGAACATATAGCACAAATCACAAGACCAGTAAAAGATACAACATGGATAAATACGAGAATTTAAAGAGATCGTCGAATTTTACGCTAGAAAAGATTAATAACAAATAAGCAGGAGAGGTCCTCAACAATTTAAACTGCAGATATTATGCATCATATCACTACAATTGCTAATAGTTTGCCCCAATTTAAAAGTACATGTCTATCAACAGTTAATGAAATAGGCAACAATAATTCCATGAATAATGATCAGTAACTTAAAAGCTTTACAACCCAATTCACATGGCTTAAAAATCTAAAACCCACAAAAAAGATTACATTTTTAACCATAAAAACCACTAAACAATAATCGCATTCTCAACAAAATGCGTAAACATAAAAAAGAACCCATTAAAAACAATAGAAACAAGCTCGAAACATGAAGATCACAAAGAATGTACATTTAAAAAAATATACATATACTTTTTTTGAGAAAGAAAAAAAAGGTGTAAATGCCTTTTTCACGTAAGAAAATTAAAATCATACTCTCTCTACTTAAAAGCTTTACAACCCAATTTTACATGGTTCAAAAATCTTAAAACCCACAAAAAAGATTACATTTTTAACCTTAAATAATCACTAAAAAGACGATATATTCTGAACAAAAAAATGCATAAACATAAAAACCCATTAAAAAAACAATAGAAAGAAGATCAAAACATGGAGATGACACAAAGAATGTAACCTGGTTATGTTTGAATGAGCAAGAAACAGAGGAGAATGAGGCAGATGAAGCAGAAACAGAAGCCATTTTTTGATTTTTTTTTTTTTATTTGAATAAAGAGAAGAGAAAATAATGGATCTGAGTGTTTAATTTTTTTGGTGAAGAAGAGAATTTGTAACTAATAAGAGAGAGTGGCGGGCGAAGAACACGAAGAGTGTGGCTTTGATAAATATATAAGAAAATATTAATATTTAGAATTTGAAGCTGAGAGGGAATAAACTTTTTTGTTTAATTTCATTGACATGGTTATCTTAATTTTATATAGAAAAATTATTATTTAAATTTCGATTTAGTAACATGTTTCATATTTGACATGCTAAATATCAATTAGTTTTTTATAATCTTTTTAGGACTCCATATATTATTTTAAATTGTTGTGTAAACAATTGTTGTAATGAGTTTGATTTTATTTATTTATTTTTTTGTGGTTTTTGTGTCTATCGAATTAAAAATAGAAGTATTTTTATATATATTTTTTTGATGATGATATTTAAGAACTTTTATTTGCTTCCGTTAAAATAGCAGCGCCTTGGATGCAAACTAATCGGATATGATTAGTTTGGATAAGGGTGGCGCACTAGTGAAATTTAATTAATTTGGGATTAGATATAATAAGAAATCTTGATGTTAACGATTCTTGCTAGATAGTTCTAAATCTAATATTATTACTATTTGATAGTTAATAGTTCTAATATCATTTCTTGGCTAGGCATGTAACAATTTACAAATGATTATATTACGTGTTACACGTAACTTAATGATAATTTGTCCAACTTTATGATCATTTAATTATTTTATATTTATTTGAATGATTTATTTTAATTTGCTTGATTATAACGTGTTTCACAGAATCAGAGAACTTGAAACAAACAAAATTGGTGGTGGTTGACAGTTGTGTTTTTGGTGGGGGAAAAAAGTTAATTTTAGTGATGCTTTTGATTTATAAAACTATAAAAGTGTAAAAATGATGTTTATACTAGCATTATGTTATGCAAACTACACCATGAAGTTTTATGTAAAAAATCTAATACGAGGAAATTTGTACAGATTTTAAGAAAACATAAAGTGGTTTATGCATTTTCTCTATTGCTTTATCTTGTTCATGCTACATGCACTAATAATTCAGGTCTGAACTTTACTTCATCACAGAATATTTTCTTATAGTTTCTAGCTTGAAAGAGAGATAATTACCAAGAAAAAAAACATGAAAGAGGGATTAGATGCTCTACGTGTTAAATTGTACGATTTCTCAAGAAGTATATTTCCCTACAAATTTAAAAATTTTAATACCATCAAAACTTCAGTAAATGAACAGACAAAATTAAGTTTGGTGAGTCCCAGAAGTAAGAGGTGAGACAAACGTGTTACTTTATGTCTTTCACGCACCGGGACTGCAAAATAATTAGGGATCTTGGCAAATTAATTCTGTGTTATTTCAAATTGGGCAATTACTCATTAAAAAGAAATTAGTAAAATACTCATTTGTAGTTTCAAAAAGTCGCAAGTTGTTCTCTGTTAATTTTCCTAGTGTATTTGTTATATTTAATGATCAAAATCATGTCGCAATATCTAATATTATTATTTTTGACATTTCAAACTTAATTGTAGTCTTTCTTTGAGATGAATACGAGTTGAAGTATAAAATTGTAACTTAATTTTAAATATTAGTTTTTATTTGTATTTCTTTCGTGATTTAAATATATAAAACTAAAAGGTAAACATACTTTTTAGAAGAAAAAATATAGGTGTAAATGTCTTTTTTACAGAAAAAATCTAAATTACTCTCACTCACTGGTTTGGGAGAGTGAATTACACATTTATGCACAAGAGTTTTTTTATTTTATTTTTATACATAGACTACAAATTCCCAATTTAAAAATTTACTGCAAAATATTAGGCATCAAACGGTTCATTTTTTCAACCACTAGGTGATCTACAACATTAACAAAAATTACAAATAAAATTTGCAACATAAATATAAAGGAAACTTGATCTAATTAAATTCTGTTTGCATTGCAAGTACAGATCTATTCAAAGTTTTATGGACGTCGATTTCGGCATCTAGTTTTAGGAAGAAAGTGGTTCAACAAACTTTCATAAAGCAATCACATGTTTTAGAAGTTCAGTTATGAACTCCTGATTTGCAACAAATTATCACCAATCTGAGAAAAGAATACAAGTGACCTCAAAATCCAAGCAAACTAAGCAAAATTAACCGAGCCAATTGACAGGTTTTAAGCTGGTAATATCACACACCTTTGTAATATCTAATAGAAAAAGAAAAACTTAAATTTGAGTAAGTGGAAATCGAACTTGTTAAAGTAATAATTGTATTGGTTTTTATACTTGAGAAAGAAAAAAGTTACTACAAACCTATGATATAGAAAATCAAATCAAAGATATCAAAATAAACATCGTAGTGATTTATTTTTTGAACCAAGTAAATCCATGGTTTGTGATCGGTGTTGCCAATCTTTCGTTTTTCGCGAGGTTGAAACTATTCTTTTGATTAAGGTTATGATTACAATAGTGAGCAATATTATAGTTTGTTCTTCAGTGGAGACTAAAATAGTTGTTTGATTTGGTAATTGTAATTTTAGCGGCTGTGAACCAAAATGAATCAACAGTTTGTAATTGGTGTGTTGCCAATATTTTATTGCACAAAGTTTAGCAATACTAATAAATTGAAGTTGTGTTAACATGCATCGTATCAATTGAACTTAGTAATAGCATTTAGCTAGTTCGACATATTTGACATCCATGCACTAGCTTAGGTGGTATTTGTAAATGCTTATAAAATGAGCTTGTTCACTATTTTTGCTTAAAGCCACTTTAAGTGACTTTTAATAAAAAGTCAGAAGTGTTTGCAAATCTTTTTGAAAAGCTACTTAAATCATTAATTAGGTATTTGTAACAATTAATGAGAAATAACTTTTCTTTTTAAAGACGTTTTAAAAATAACATAATTCCAAAAGCAGTTGGGGAAACATCTATGGGCATGCTTTTGCGGCTAGTGCTTTTTCTGACTTTTTTTTAAACAAGTAGAAACAAAAGTCAGTATTCCAAACACTAAAAATGTGCTTTTGCGGTTGCAAAAGCCAACAAGCTCCTTTTATAAGCATTTGCAAACACCACCTTAAAGTGTTGAGCACATGCAATAAATAAGCAAAGAAAAGGAATTAAATATTCTCACTACAAGATAAGATAAGATAAGCTACAAAATGAAATATCTGCAAGATAAGATTAGGTTTACATTTATATTAATCAATGTAAATTTGTAACTATAACCATCACATTCCAAATCTTCCATTACACCGAAAAGAAAATAGAACTATAGGGTAATGATAATGGAGAATCATGCACTTTTACATTTTTCATTCTATAAATTAGGTAAATTTAAAGTTACATTTTTCAGATGCACATAGTTGATGGTATTGGGTTCCTTTTCGCTTTATCAGACTCATAATTTCGTATAAATAATCTGAGCATCTTCAGTACACGATAAATGATACAATGTGATAACAAATATTCAGTTCTTCTACCACAACCCCTGAACGCCATAACTGCAAGGCTTGCCTTCTGATTTATCTAACAGCAGCGTGGTTTCAACTTATGTACTGTAACAAGTTCACGTAGTAATATATTAGCTAAATTAATTTTGAGATAATGGTGATTAAAAGCCACACAAACTATGTCATAGAAAACTTACTAACTTTATACCTTTTGATTTGTTTTTTCGCAATGAATTTGCTACAGAACAGCCACCATGGAGTTGAGATACTCCCTAATGAGTTAATTGCAGACAGTTCCGAAAGAAACGAACTCCCTGCTCCACATTTTTCATAAACATAAATATAAGATGTTTCCCTCAAGAACAATACCTATGGAATTTTACTAAAAGATAGATCAGCAAAAAAATATGAGATGTAATTCTCATACCTGCAGTGCAAAACTAATATCTGCTTCATCTACCTTAAGTGCTACTCTTCTCAATTTATCTTCTCGAGATTGCCCAAGTTTCAATATTCCCTGTAATTTGGACGAACCAGACTATAATTAATTTTTACACAACCATCTATCTTTTTGCCCAGTGATGCTTTTAAATAGTTTTACCTGGTCAGCCAACACTCTACACATGCTTGAGAGTTCCAGAATGCCAACTGCTGGGATTAGAGTCGATTTGCATACGTCGGAATAACTTTTGTTCAACTGGAGAGGTATGATAACAGTAGCTTCTATTAATTCCGTAGTCTGAAAGTTCGTAGGTTTGTCTAAAAAATTGATAAGCAGGCATTACCTCGCCTAGAGTTGTATCCTTCTTTCCTCCACGGAAAAGCTTTACAGCAGAGCAAAGTATGATCTGCAAAACAAGCTTTTCATCACTAAAGAACTCTGGTACGTATAAAAAATTAGTTATAGGTTGGTGTAGCATGAAGTGGTTCTATTACAGAGCCATGGACATCCCATTGTCGCTTGTTACAAATAAAGCTTACCTGTTGATGCTGCGGCAGAGATTGTATAGTGTCTATTATTGGTGATTTAAATGTCTTTGATAATGCAGTCGCAACATGACCTACAGTAACCTGTAATAATTTTGAAGTCTCATCAGATATTGCAACCAAAATTTGATGAAAGTAGATACATGAAATGTGCCTCACATCTGCTGCATTGTTAACTATCATATGAAAGGCAATGGTTGTTCTGGTGATGGTTTACTTGGCAATTCAATTAAAGCAAAATTTAACTGAAAGTAGATTGCTGTAATTGGAGGCTTACCTTGTTATTTACTTGATTTGTCAACACACTACAAGCAGCAGCATTTTGTTGTTCTCCAGCCCTCTCCAATGATGACAAATTCAGGTTGCTAGTGAAGTCTCTCACCTCGGCTTCTAGCATCTCAATTGCACTCCTATATCAACAGATAGCATGATTCGTCATACTCTAACTCATGAAACTCAATGTTATTGCAGATATTTGTAACTTCTTTGTTGTGAAGTAAGTTGAAGATAGATTTCGGGAATATAAAAGGTGAACATAAACATCAAAATGCCAACCTGCAAATCGAGAGTGCCTTTCTCATATCTCCAGATGCTGCTGCGACTTTCTGCATCAACAGACCCAAGGGAATTAGAACATTCAAAAGACAAATATTGATTGTTCTGTGACACCACCGTATCTCGCATGAAGACTTTTCAGATAAATTCATGTAAAAGATCAAAGAAAACCAAAGTATCACATAATTATCAAATAGCTAAGGGGAAAACATAGTCATGAATCCAGCAAAAATGACCAAACTCACCCTAGCGCAGAGCTCTAATGCTTCTTGCTGGAAGACAGTACAAGGCAGTACCTGTTGGAATTGCAGTCAGATTAGAATATAGAATCTCTTCACTGTATCTGGAAAGCAGGAAATCTATGCTAATGCTTCTCAACATGTGTGTGTCTTGCACACAGGAAAGAAGCAATCATTTCATTTCTTTCTTCTTCTTTTTTTTTGCCTGTTTTTCTTAAGAGAAAATTGCATTTGTATGATTAGATGAAGTTATTTAGTCGCTGGAACAGCTTTAAGGCCTCAAGCGTTACTATACAAGTGCTCTGGCATTGTAAATTTGTCCTCACTCATCAAAATCATGACTCGAGATCCATATGATATCTCAGTTAAATGCTGAAAGAATGATTCTCCATAGAACATCTAAGCAAGATATATCAACATGAATTAATTGGTTTACCCTCAGCCTATCTTGAAGAATAGTGATGATCTGATCTTTGGAGTAGGCACGAAATGTAATCACCATGGGTTTACCTAGAACAAAAGCAGCAAATTAATACCCTTGGAGAGATAAGCTTGCTGAATAGGTTCAACTTATACAAAATACTAAACCAAAGAGAAGATAAAACCATGCTGAACATGAAACACTTGCTTCTGGTGATGATGTAGCTTACAGTGAAGATAATACCATGGTGGATATCAGTCAAGTCATTAGAATAGGTGCAGAAATCTTACTCGAGGAAAACATTTTATATTTGCCATAATCCCGAATAAGGATAAGAAGACCTTTTCGAAGTGGATTTTCAATAACATTTGATTCTAAGATCATAGGAAAACGAAGAAACTAAGAAGAATACTGTCATCTCCTTTCGTGTGACAAACCAACCGCAGGCAAAAATTGTAAATGAAAATATTTAAAACTGAGCTGATGCAAAAATTAGTACTCACATCTTAAAGATTGTAATCTTGGTATAAACCTATCAGCCAGGTCAATTGCATTGGCAATACCTGTAACATAAGGCCAATATGTTAAAGCCAATATACAAAATGAAAACACAAAATAATTAGGATTTTTGGAGTACAACTGAACTTACCTAGCAAAATACATTTAGAAAATGGCAATGTTGTTAGCATGAACAAATCATGAAGAACTTCTCGATCTTTGGTAATCAAATAATCCAACTCATCAGCTATAACCAATCTGTTAACAATTTCAGCTGATTAAGAAGAGAACTGGAGATGATTATTAATGTAAAAGGGAAAACTGAATTCAGAAGCTGGAACACATTTCCTAAGTAAGAGAAGATATATGTTCTATAACAATGGAACACTATCAGGACTATGGAATGTAAGAATATATGATTACATCATCTTTGTTTCAGGCTGCTGCTTCTGGGAGTACAATGTCTGGAGAAGCTTTAAAGGTGTTGTAGAATGACTAGCTCTCTTTCCAGGAATATCTTGCCCAAGAATCTGCAGTAAGCAATTTAGCATATTCAAGTATTTGGTCATTCTAGGTTAGGAATTAAATTTAGGTATGATATTATAGTACCTTGCTGAAAATCTCTGTTGTGTTTGTAAAAGCGGTACAATTGATGGATAATACATCTGGAGGCATTATGTCTTCCTGGACAAGGAAAAAAAGAGAAGGAAATTGTGACGAGCACCAAGGGGCCAGGTACAGGAAAAGGAAAAAAAGAAACAAAAAAGGAACCGCATTTCATGATAGCAGGAAAAGCACATTACTAGTTATTAGAGACTGCTTATTACAATTAGCAATTAGGAAAGGAACAAACCAGAAACTCAATTAAGTTCATTACACAATCAATATCAGAAATCAAATCTGACTGGAGGAAATGGAAGTCCTAATTTTTAGAATGGATCAAATGCTTGAATTAAACAACTCAGTCATTATAAGGATAATGGGCACAGAAGCTTTAAAAACGAAAGCGAGCTGGAATGAGAGTAAACAATTCTAATCTTAATTGATATTTTAAATAAGTAGGCTTAGTGTAGAAAAGTTCCAGGTTAAGTAAATCATTATTTAAGCAATCACGGCCCTTTTGAGGTATTCCATATCTTGTTTCTTTTGTCTAGAAATATCAGGTTAACTAAGTTATTCCGTTCTATGCAAATACAATGTTGTGTTTTCAAAATTTTGCTACATATTCATTATATCAGCCTAGTGTTTACATTCTGTATTAATATCTCACTTGCGGTCTTAGTTGCCCATTACTTTTATAATAAAAGCAAAAAATCGAACTTCAGTTAAAGTATCAGCAACAGGAGCTCACAAGTAATAATCTTCATTTCCTGTAAATAAGGCACCAAATGGAAAATTGTTGGGGAGAAATACCTGTTTAGCCCAATTGACAAGGATATCTTTCATTTTTTCCATGGACAGTGACTTTCCAGTCCCAGGACACCCACACACATACAAACTCCCAGCCTTCTCTATCTTGACACATTCTTTGCAGAAGTCCAAAATCCGCTTCTGCTCATCTTCTCGACACTTGACCATTGTTGGGGCGGTGGATACATGCAAAGCCTCCTTAACCAATCTCAACTGCTCCTTATCTACTTACATGAAGATCATCATTAAAAATATGGACATTGCAGAAAGTATAATATATAACTTATCAACACTTAAACAGTCGTAGATACACTGATAAAACACCATTTCTGACAACAAACACCTACCTGTGGGATCCCAAGTCGCTTTTTCAGTAGAACTATCACATGACCTCTTTTCTTCTGGTGATTTGCACAACTTCAGTGAGGAACTTAAGGATCTGGCAATCACCTTCAGTCAAAAAACAATGAATTAGCACTTACCTTAGGTACTACAACTAGTTTAAATGTATAAGAAATTAAAACGAACTTTGAATGAGGATCAGCCAAATTAAATGCAAATTCAAAACAATTAGCTACAATATCAGTTAAATACGCTGTTTCAGAAAAAGTTAAAGAGCTGGATATAATGATTCCCCGCATTTTTAGCTTTCACGGAGTACTAGAGCTGCTCTTGGAGCATAATCAAGATAATTAACGCTGCGACCATGCGGTTAAACTCTATCACTTCCCTTGGGGACTAAGACTAGTTAAACTTTATAGTGGAGATGAAATCTGAATGAGAATGCAACTCATCGAACAATCAAATAACATAACTCGTTCGAGATGCAAAATTTCGACAATTAGCTACGATATCAGTTATATACGCAAAAACTAACAAGCTAGATATGATGATCCGGCTCACAATAGCTTCGAGCATAGTACTAGGGCTGCTCTCATCGCATAGTCGAGATGAATTAAATTAGGAACGAGAATATAGCTCATCAAACAATCAAATAACATGAATCGAGCTGCGAAATTGACAACAACTAGCTACAATATCAGTTAATTACACAGTTTCAGATAAATTAACGTGCTAGACATAGCGATCGTGCTCACGTTAGCTTTCAGCGGAGTACTAGGGCTGCTCTCGGAGCACAATCGAGGCGATTTACTCAGCGGCGATGCGTTCGAATTGGATCTCAATCGGCGCTTTTCAGGAGTGGCTACGGTTCCGATCTCGGTCGCCGGAGATGAGCGGCGTCGAGCGACTGTCGGCATTTTTGTGTGTAGATTGTGTGCTGCAAAAAAATGAATTGATCGAAGAAGATTGGGAGTTGCAGCTGTGAGATTGAGCAGAAAATGTGATGTTTTATATATATTAGGGTAGTGGTAGTGGGACTGATACGGCGGGAAAGAGGTATTATGGCGGGAAGATGGTGATGAAGATCCGATTTTGTGAGCGATTCATTGAGTTATTTGCATTATGGACCTCGAAATTGTGGTGGATTTGCAAATTTGCCCTTCACAAAAAACATTTTGCATTTCTAAATTTGACAAAGTGAACCCTAAACTAATTTTGACCTTTTCCTTTTTTGACTAATGAAAAGGGATTTTGAGTCCTTTTTGTATAGGAAGGTGTAGTAAATCGGTGAGAATTCCATGTCCCGTCTTTTTGTTCCACTTTATGTCCTACTGTGTAGGATCATGACACGTGTCTTTAATCTTAATATATAGAAGGTGGGTTCCTGAAGTTGCTTAAACGTAAATATTGATTGTGCTTCAAAGTTATCGAAGTAAGAAAAAACTAATTTTGAAGTGTTTTCAATTGTTTTAACCATTAGTAATTATGTGACACGCTTAATTAATATAACTAAGGCAACAAAACAACGTGTATTTGGAGAAGCACTATAAATCTTGCTTTTAGGAATCGTTTTCCTTTTTTACTTGGTGCGTGGATGAGCAAAAGCATGTATTAGTGATGAACAGTGTCTTAAAAAGTGCGCCGCCTCCGGGCTAAACTGAGCTCAAAGAGGTTGGTGTTAAGGCGTAAATTTCCAATGACGTACACCAGGCACAAAAGGCATAAGGCCATTGCATAAAAGGTGAGAAAAGGGATTAATTTTTTTTGTTTTGTTGATTTTTCTATGGTTGTCCATTCGTATCTTGTCTATAACTTTTCTTATTTGATAAAATTATGAGTCACTTTAGTAAAAAGTATTTTACATTTTCATTATGATTTTTAAATATATTTTTTGGGTTTGTAAATTCATCTTTTGTTTATGAATTCAATAACAGGTATCCAATTCATTATCCATTGTTGTAGATCTTATTTTATTATTTGGTAATTATTCTACTTAATTTTTCTTGTAACTATTAAATAGTTTCACAATATGCAGTGCGAGAACCACATAAAGTACTTGTATGTAATTTAGCTAGTGTGTGAAGTAAAAGGCATAAATTTAATTTTTTTTCTTTGCTATTTGCAATTGGTATTATCTCGAATATTTTTTAGCATTTTCTAAATATCTTAACTTATTATCTTTGTATTTATGTATTTTTATGTTTTCTTTTTATTATAACTAGCCACCAAAGCACACGCGGGACCGCATGTAAAATTTTTAAAGTTTATTTTTATTTTTAGGTGTCATTTTTTTCATATTCAAAAATAGACACATACGGACGCCTTATGTAAAATTGCAGTTACAATATTAGTGAGAACGTTGGTTAGTGGGTTTGTGTTGAAAAAAACAATTATTTTTCTATCATTTTTTAATTGTCATAAATTAATGGAATTAGGATTATTTTAGGAAAAGTAATTATTTGGTACAACAACTGCCAAAATATGTGAGGGTGGGGGGTTTGCTTTTAATATAGTAATAGATACTAATATACATTTTTTAAAATATCAATGCCCAATATTTGAGCTTAGGCCTTGCCTCTAAGGAAGTAAAATAACATGTGCCTTTTAAAATATTGGTAACAAATTATTTAAAAAATATTTATTTGTACACAGGAGCCAATAAATCATTTACATAAGATAAGACGGTCTAGATTAATAGAAGACATAAATGTAATTTAATTAGAGTTAAACAAAAAATACATAATATTATGCTCATGCTTTATCTCATCGCGTATTTGGTCCTTTTTTAAAAAAACATTTGTTCATGTTAAAGCGAACAACAATCCATCCAAAATCAAAAAGATGAAGAAAAGTAATCGTGCCTATATATAAACGAGTAATATCTCTATTGGTATGAGGCATGTTAGGAAGAAGTCCAATTACAAACCCAAGAGGACTAGGCTAATAGTGGACAATATATGTCATTATGTATATAACACCAGTGGATAACACCAAGAGAGAACCAACAACCCATAAGATATTAATTGAAGAGTCAAAGTGACAATACAAATTAGTTGTTTTAACAGCATATCTTGATCCAAAACCTTAAGTTATTAGGTATATGAGATTTTTTCACTAATAAAACCCTAATTTACTCACTCTATTCAACGTGAAATACTTCACACGTTTGACTTTGTTTTTTTAACAATTTCCCCCTCAAGTGTGATTTGCTCCACTTCCCCCTCAAGTGTGATTCGCTCCACATATAACTGACGGTCCCTTGAAACGAAATTTATAGAGTGCACGCCAAGAGCCATACTACCACCACGTGTTACACTCTTATCCCGAGGTTGCACCTCCATCACCGTATTCCATACCCTTTCCTAGAGAAAGCTTGACTCTAACACTAGATCAGCGGCATAAGTACTTAGCTTATCAAATTCAACCACATAACTTAATAGACAAATTAAAAGATTACCGACCACATAACCCTACTGCTAAAATAAATGATCGAACCCACTTTGCATTTACTTATGGTCGGTCATTTAAATAAAATTCTAAATTTAAATCGTGTTAGAGAGCATAAATTTCATTATTATATCTTTGCATGATCCTCCTATCATCATGCACTACAAAAAAAAGAATTAGTCCTTTTAAAAAGTTGAAAGATAAATTATAAAATTGCTGATAAAGCAAGGGCAAAAAAAAGATTCCAAACGCGACCTTAGATTCAAAAGCAGGTGCATCTACTTCCCTGTGACGCAACCGCTAGACCAACCGACGATTTGGTACAACTGCTCTGCAGAGGACTTCCATAACCGAAGCAGAGAAGTTATCAGCTCCACAAGGGTGCACGCGGAAGTTCTCAATGCTGCAGAAGTAGTTGTACATAATGGACAACAATGTCCCTGGTCCAAAACAAAGGCATTTACCATTTTCAGCACAAGATAGTGAATATACTAAAATACTTTTTTTTTTATACAGTGGAAGGGGGAACCCCGGAGAGATGAAATTAAGCAAAACAAAACTGATCACACGCGACTAACTATGTAATTGAGCTACTTGGAGAAAATTATATTTAATTTAGTCCTATAATTGTACCAGTTATAAAAGGGCTGTTGTTTCTTTGGATTGAATTAAGTTACAGAATATCAAAAAATATATTTGGCAAATTAACCAATGCGTTGTGTCATATTGACAAATTATCCCATATGAAAAATTAGTAGGCTAATTGATATGCATTGTGATAAAAAGTAACACAATGCACCCCTCTTTATTTTGTAAAATGCAATTGTTACATCTATTGACCAAAATACGATTATTATATCTAATAACTGTTTCTTAATTCAAATTTAATTATAATATTTTTAAAAATTATAAGTAAAGTTATAATACAAAATATAAACATATAAATAAAAAAATTGTAGTTGAATTTATATTTAAATATATTTTTGTTGTTTTTTTGTAATTTAAGTATAAAACTAAGAGTCCAACACTTTTTGAGAAAAGCTTATATAAATGTTTTTTTTTTGTGCAAAAAATTTACGTGACGAGTTATAGCAAGCGAATTTACACATCCCATAGGAAGTTAATGAATTGCTTCTTCAAAATTACAAAGTTTATTTTCCTTTATTTTATACAAGGATAATTTAGCGATTTTATTGACAGAGTTGGTTTGACAGAACCTCAAGAAAAATCACACAACTGGTTCAAAATTCAAATAACAGACGGTTTGAATGTAGTGCAAATATGTTCAATCACTAACAAGGAAAATAATTATTTCATAATGACTATTGTGAAAACTTGTTGATAGATAACGACAACTTTTCAAATTCAAGAAGGGTTTGACTTGAAATGCTACAAAGCATTCATTGTCAAAAATTTATTATTTGAAGTTACGGATAAACCTACACTATATTAATAGTTTAATGCAAAAATATGCAATTGAGCAATTTTCCAAAAAGGTACCACTATTTACACGTGAAACAAAGTCTCGCTAGTCGCGATCAAATCTTTATTTTTTTAAACTTTATGTTGTTCACCTAACTTTTTCTGTTTCTATTAGTTCTCACATCACGTTATCGGCATTATTATTTTTATTTTATTTTGAAAGAAAAAGTTACTCGTGCATTACTTTAAGATGACAAATGATTATATATGTAGTTTTCTTAATAATATCTACTCTCCAGTATAGTTTATTCGATGTAGTTTATGTCATCTCAATATGCATATCGTTGTTTTAGACCTCAAAGTTTTTTCATAAAACTCTTCAAGAAAATATGAAAAGTTATAAAAAAAATAAAGATTTAGTACATAAACTTCGATCACTGATGCGAATAACTGAAATAATAGAAGTAAGTATGATCGCCCACTTATTTTCAGATGTTATAAGTAAAAAAACATTACTAAGTTTCACACAAAAATAATTAATAAAATTAACTATTACAAAAACGATTTCTACAATTTACTCAATTTTACTTCTTCTCTAAAAAGTGAAAAAACGGTCAATGTACGAAGTCAAACTTAGGCAACTGAAGTAAAATTCTTTTTCCAAGCTGTGGTTACCGCAGTGAATCAAAACCCCCTCAAAATTTTATCGCTTAAATTCTACTGCACCATTTTTGTTTGTTTGTTTTCTCTCTCAGTAAAATCTTATGCACTTTTCTCAAAAATTCGCTCCATAAAGTTTTCCGATCACCGATTCTCTCTCTCTCTACTGTACATATTATATATACAGTTATCCTCAACGAATGCCAGTATTTTTCGCTTTTTTTCTTTTGAAATTTGAATTATCTCTGCAGTAACTGTCGAATCTGACTCTGAGGTTTGCAAAAATTAGCATCTAATTATCGAGGATCGGTACGTTTTTCTCTCTCTATCTCTATCTGTGTGTGTGTGTGTGTGTTTGTTCACGTATTGTGAGAATTGGCTTGTGGATTCGATAAATAGCGTCGCGATTGTGAATTGTAAAGTTGTAAATCGTGCACATAGTGTTGTTCGTGACTGTTTTGATTGTATACTTTTTGAAATATGAGGAGAATTTGTGATGTTACGGTAGTTTTCGGTGTTTCTGCGGTAAGTTACGGTCACTGAGGCGGCTTTGACTTACTGGATCATGCTTTAGAGTGTTTAACAGTGTGTTTGTAGTGTATGCTATTTAGTGGAACTGAGTCAATTACGCAATGTTTTTCGAGTATTGGTGTGGATTTGAGAGTTGTGTACTGGTTGACTTGTTTACGACTGTCGAAACGTGTTAATTTTTCAGGTAGTTCCTTAAAATTGTGTGATTTTGGGATCACGTTTCGTACAGGTAGTGAAGATTTGGATTGGGATGATTGCTGTTTTTATAAGTAGGAGGTGTTGAAATTAGTTGACTTTGTTTTATTTTCGCATTTTGTATCAGTTGTGAAGAAATATGAATACTCAGCTGGTGGAGATTCAGCCTCGTGAACTTAAGTTCATATGTAAGTGAGTTTGAAGTTTTATGATATGGCTCTGATAACTGTAGTATTATCATGATTCATCCTTGGGCTGTTCTCTATATTTATTTTTAATGACGCACTGAGTTGTGTATCTGAATTGAGAATAACTTTTATGGTAACATGGTCTCTTATAGCAAATAGTTTGATTTATGGAGTAGATTTTATCCAATTTGAACTTGCCTTACGGAGACGTTTAACTTTTTTGATTACCATTATGGTGTTTGTACATATGACTGACCCATGCAAAAACCTTACGACATCACAGTCTGAGATTCATTGGACGGATTCTGATTAAACTAACTTCATGGGATGAAACACATCGTAGTTGAGTTCAAATATAATATTATATTTTTTTCCTGGGTGATTATGGCTGTTCAAAGATGTACTGAAATTTGGACAAGGTTTAAGTTGGTTGGGTAGTTGAATTTTTTTTGTTCCATTTCTGCATATTGTCTTAAATATGGAGATTCGCTAAAAGTGATATATATTCGTTTCTTTTTTCTGTCCAAGCCAATAGCATTTGCTCTTCTGACTCTTTCCTTGTCTTCTCTAGGTGAGGCAAAAAAGCAGAGTTCATCTGCTGTTCACCTTGCCAATGTCACTGACCAATATGTAGCTTTCAAGGTTAGTTGGTTTCTGATAATGTGTTGATGCACTTTTACCGTGCAACTTTCATATCTTCAGAAAATATTTATTGTCGGACTGATAACGATCCAATACAAACGTAGTATAATTTTGGAAGACTAGGAATACAACGGTGTCTCCTTATTAGTATGAAATTGTTTTAATCTTGTGTGATAATTGTACCAGGTGAAGACCACATCGCCAAAGAAGTATTGTGTGAGGCCTAATATAGGAATTATCAAGCCCAAGTCAGCATATGATTTCACAGGTACTTCTACCTTTTCTCATAGTTATGTCCACATATCGTGTTTCTTTTCTATGGAAGGGTGTAACTAACACTGTATTTTATGTCGTCTCATAACTATTTATAGCTATTAAGCTTTTAGTTGTTCTCTTGGCCAATCTCTTTTCTACTTTGAATACAAAACTATCTTTGTGAAAAAAAGGACTATATTATAGGATAGAGGTGCAGCTTGATTTTGGGGCTATTGTGCCTATCAACCATATAGATTGGAATCTGAATGTGATTATGATAACATTGCCAAGAATGAAGATTATCACAATTGAACTGTAATAATTTGAGACTTATTCGATGAAATGTCATTAATGTGCTTGGATTAGGTAATATCAATTGCAATATTTTGTAAATTCGTGAGTGTGATGAACTACATACAAGGTCTAACATATAGTGTTGATGATTGGTGATACATTGACCTCACTTTCTTTATGTTATTACTCCATCTCTTAAGTGATGATTTAGAATATACATCAATCTCATTATTTTTCACGGACCAACTGAGGAGTACTGCTTTCATTGGGTTTTACCATATTGTAGAAGTCAAAGACTACTGCAGCGAATTTTCTTACCGACAAAATCCATGAGCTCCGAAAGATTTATTTACTTCTGATTTGCAATTTGTTGGACATTGTCCATCTGGAACTGTTATACTTTATCTTTCGCTGTGATTTAGTTTTGCTATTCTTTCAACTCTTTGTTTCAGTAGGTGCTAACTCTTTTAGCATTTGACTATCAGAAGAGTTGATACTTGAATGGAGCATATTAAATCTCGTTCATTTATTAATTGGTAGATCCAAATTTAATGAGAATTGGTAGATAGTCTTCATTTAAATCTAAGTTAAATAACTAATGTTAATGAGAGGGATTAGTTTATTTTGAGAAATAACTGACATCCGTCTCATATACAGTTACCATGCAAGCTCAGAAATCAGCTCCAACTGAGTTGCAATGCAAGGATAAATTCCTGATTCAGTGCACTGTGGTACCATACGGCACAACGGAAGATGAGATTACACCTGGCATGGTAGGATCACAAACGGGAAAATGATATTGAATAATCATCTATAGTTCTGACATAATTTTAACTGTTGGCTGGTTATTCGTGTCTCTTGTTTTATTTTTATCTTCTGGCAGTTTGCAAAAGATAGTGCAAATTATATTGAAGAGACCAAGCTCCGGGTTGCTCTTACCAGCGCACCGAGTTCTCCAGTGGTGGTAGAAGCTCTTGGAGTTTTAAAACAAGAAGCAACTTATGAGGTTTTGACTGCGAAAGAACCGCATTCACCTATTTTAGGTCCTATTAATGGGCTTTCAAAGCAAGAACCATCTTATGAGACTTTAACTCCCCAAGACAAATTGCACGCTGGAGACGAGAATTTCCCCCCTTCGGATAAGGTGAGAAATTTTAACCTGACATCATTTCTTTGCGCTTGGTTGATGGATATCATGATTTTGGGATCCTTTTGGCACATCTTAAACTCCCAAGTATTAATGTGAGTCCCATTGCTAACAATATTTTATGCCATGCTGCTTGTCTATTTACTTGTTTATCACATGGCTAAGAGGAATTTGACTTCTTGCCACTGTAGCGTTCCCTGCTTCTTCACACACTATCATTTATGTCAATCCATCTTGATTTTCAAAAGACTCCCAGGATTTCTTGTCATTACTTTTTATGCTGAAGTCCAATTTTTATTTACAAGACTGTTATGGCGGTCAAACATATTGCTAGTTATATCTCATAAATTTTGCTGATGGACTTTATCAATTTAAAATATTTTCTGTTCCTTGGTTGCAGCTACTGAGAAACGTAGAGACAATAAAAAATATTAGGAACATGGAAGATTCTAGGTCACCTAAGGTCATGGACAATATTATGTCGATTCCTGCCAAGGATGAGGAACTAACGCGGCTGAAAGACATGGAAAATGCAAATTTAAAGCTTGCGAATGATCTGGATGAATTGAAATCAAAGATTAGTTTGATGGATATCCAGCTAGCTAAGGTTAGTATTCATCAGTTGATATATACGCGAAGTTGATGTACTCTGGAACTGCATGTATTTCATTCCTGATAAGTAAAATGTTGTCAAGCTTTGGCCATCGTGACTTAAGTTATATCCTAAAACTATTTTGCGGGGCTGGATATTGTTTTTGTCCTGGTTCTAATTTGTGTCAAGGTTGGTTACAGATGCTTAATTTTGTGCTTGGATTACTGGTCCAACTATTATCTCACGTATGCAAGTTTAGACTAGATTGTGAGGGTTGGAGCCTTGGAGGTTTTTTAATTACAAATGCGTAGCTGATGCATCATGCGGCTGCAATTGTAAACATAGACAAATTCCGGTTTTCTTGCAGGCACAACAAACCATCGTGAAGCTAAATGAAGAAAAGAGTAGCCGCATCCGTGAGAAGGAGATACTTGAGCGAGAATTGGTGGGTGAACTTACTACTTCTCTCCTAGTGTTTTTTCCATTCATCTATGTTTTCTTGTAATGATTATATCAATAGCTTTTTCATATCAAAGTGCTAGTAGTTTTCTTTTATTGCTGTTTGTTTAATGGAGCTATATTTTTGTTTGTTGCATTTCCTGTGCTTTATTGCACTTAGCAATGGAACAGAAAATTGATTCGTTGCTTGTTTATTACAGGCAACGTTGATGAAAAAGAGTGGTGCAAGAAAAGTGCAAGTCGGTTTTCCCCCACTGTATGTTTGCATGGTCGCGATAATCTGTCTGATGATCGGATTCTTATTTCGATCTTAGTTCTGGAGATCGTGCAAAGTTTGCTGCGTTTACATTTTGAAGTGTACTCTAAAATGGCAGGTATAGGGTGGGGGGTAGTCGCTGGTTTAACATATCAACCTATGTACTATGCTTGTGGAGATAGCCGTAGTTCAATATCTAGAACAGAATAAATGTAAAAAGAACTGATTTTATCGAGTAATACGAGGGGGAGTTTCAGTTTGGTCCCCAGGCTTTCTGCGTATTCAGTCAAATTACACATTGATAAAACATTGTTATATCATAAATGATATTACATCACTAAATGAAATATCATGTTAAATAATAGTGTTGTGTTATGAATTACATAATATTATTTGTAAGCACAAATATTATTTAAATGCATAGATGTATCACGAAATGAAATATCATGTTAAATAATAGTGTTCTGTTATGAATTACATAATATTATTTGTAAGCACAAATATTATTTAAATGCATAGATGTATTACCACATTGAACAAGAAAATTTGTCAAAGAAAATTTCATAAACTTTACACAACCACCAAGCCCATAGTCACAATTAATTGCAGTTTGGCTATGTGAACCAAACAAAATAGCCAACCACGTGAATTCTCCTCCATTCAATCCTTGTTGATTAAAACGTCGTCACTCAATCTACTAAGCTTCATGTCACTTCGTACGACTTATCACTCTCGTGCTCTATTTGTCGCTACTAGGTCAAGAGTCTCCACCTTTCGTTCCAGTGCTTCATAGGTTTTCGTTACACGTGACTATACCATCACTGATTTTCTCGCATCTTCTCACTGATGGGTGCCACGTTTAATTTCTCTAAAGAAAATCCAGATAATCCAAATATGTGAATATGATGATATCGTTTGTAAAATTGTTAAAATTAAGTAGATGCTGAATTCATTATTGTAGTCTAGGCTTTTCTAATGTTTGCTCACTCAAAAGTCTATTTTCCTAATTTCTAAAATACAAAGATCAAGGACTGCCTTAACTACCCAAGTTCTTTTCCAGAAAGAATTGATACCCAATTCCACCGCAGACACCAAAAAAGAAGACAAATCATAAACACATCTTTTGCTTATTTTGATAAGTACTATAGAAAAGATCCAAGTATGCAACACGCACGTGGATGCGATCATATAACTTACGGAATGGATCCAACTTTACACCACATGAAAAAGGTAAAATCCATATACAGAATCTATAGTCTATATGATCAGTGGCTATACATCAACTATACACCTACTATTTGGTGTTTCTGCATGATCTAACCAGGGAGAAAACTCCGTAAACACATCGGCGCTGCGAGTTAAAACCATATTTACTAACTTGAAAAATATACCGCAATCTAGACAAATTCCAAACGGCGACTTTAGTGTTTGGCTTCTTCTAGTAAATTATGGACGCTTCGATCAATAGGTGATCCCGGTACATAAGGCACAAAACCACGCCCGCCAAAAACTGGACGCATGAAGGCATCATCGAATTTTCTCCACCAGTAATGGACAGTACGAGTAGGGGTTGCCCAAAGCATCCGTAAACTGCTGGGACGGGAGAAAATCTGGCCACGTTCACGAGTTTCTGAATTCAAACTATATCCACTTTCTGCTTCAGAACTCTGAGCTTCCCCGAGAAGAGGCAGAAAGAAGGAACTTGGGGTAACAGGATCTGAAGATACTGTACGGCTTAAATGTTTTGCTGATGGCATCAAGAACTGAACCAGAGGTTTTGTGATCAATCCAAACACCTACATGGCATGGAATGGGGCATGTAAATATCTTGTACAGGAAAAATGAAGCACAAGGAAATTAACATGATTAGAACCAGTGGAATTTATACATGAAAAATATTTGCAGGAAAATAGCAGTGGAGCTATCAAAGAAAAGAAATATAAATACTTTTTGATGATTCAACTATGTGAGACACAAATCTATAAATCTGCTAGCACAACGCGTGAAACTTCTCGTCTTAGGACTAACAGACAGAAACTTGGTTCCAGTGACATGGAGTGATATTGTTGTAGAAAGACTAATTGTATACCAAAATGAGTGGAAAAAGGAGAATTCATGAACTCGAATAAATGTTATTCTCGTTATGTTTACATAATATATCCCAATTAATCTCAGATTTAACGCTTGGTTCTACGTTTTCAGGTGAAACGGAGAATGGGACTTCAGAAAGAGTTTGGGTTATCATGTTATCCAAATATCAACCAGAACCTCGGCCAAAACCTTGCAAAAGTTTAGGGGTGTCTTACCACAGTGCTGAACAGCACAACTGTTATGGTACTGGTAATCATGATGGCATTCCCCCGTAACTGGGTGTGGCCTGCCCTAGTAAACTGCACAAGCAAAACATGACATAGTTAAGCAAGGAGCCAAATATGCTTACAATTTTATACAACAAGCTCAGGATCCAATTAAGTTTCTTTTCATCAGATAAGGTAACTATTTGTTTCTACTCAAAGTAGCTAGAGCTGAAAGTTTACCTGGTTGTAAGCAAGAGCCATGGAAACAGCACCACGCATGAGACCAGCCCACCAAATTGTAACCTGCAAATTACAATTTGGAAATTATTAACAATGCCTGGCAAATGAACGTCATTGTATACCTGAAAGAGCGATTCTTGAGTCCATACTTGCTGCTTAAATCCGATTTTCTCATAAGGAGACTTCTTGGCAAAGTTGGACAAAAATGATAAAGGGAAAACAAACGCCGCTCTTCCAACCAGAACCAATCCCAGTAGAGTTGAACTGACAGAAATTAATGCTTTTGGGCTGAAACATGCAACAAAACATAAGCGTAACAAACATATTACATAAATGAAATTACAATTTCATTGCTACCTAAGATAAATATTACAACGATTTATATTGAAGTGTGTTACCACACAAACAACTGTACCTGTCACTTACAACCGTCCATTTCTCAATGTCCAGAGCATCCATCCCAACATAAAGAAAGATGAAAATCTCAGCAACGAATGACAAAGTTGCAAACGCGTGCCTGCATTATGGTTGAACGTGTGCAAAAAGGAGATGTACACAATTATTCAGTGGAAGGAAGCATTATAAGTAATAATTTGTATGAGATAATCTTAAGTTGCAAGTATATACCACACCTAGTGGTAACTCTTGAGTTCTGAGTAACATTATGCCAGGTGTAATGTGACATCACAATCCCGCAGAAGAACACCGTGAGGATACCGCTTAAATTCACCAACTAAAGGACAACTCAGGTTAGCAAAGGTTTACTTCCAGATCTCTAGGGTCTGTGACATAATCCATCACTAAAAAGAAACCTAAATAGAAAGATATACAGATTATCAAGAAACTTACTTCAGCCAACATGTATGAAAGGTAAGCCATGAGCATCATAATAGCAACCTCACGGTCAGTTGAATGCCTGTAGTTTCAAATAAGCAGTCATATCAACAGAGGCATTATTAGCGAACATATGATATTTCTGTCTTCATCTTGGTATCCAATATATATTTATATATCAAACCTAATAAGCTATTAACAGAAACAAAAGAACCATCTAACAAGTTCAAGTGACTCCATCACGATGATATGGCAAAATGACAGTGCAGGTAAATCTCAAGCTATTCTAGAGTAAAACCAAGCTCACGTGAAAAACAGAAAGATCATTTACGCGCTAATTAGTGTAAAATAGAAAAAACGAGCATGGCTATAATCACTAACCTTCCGAAATATAGTTTTTTTATGACGTACGCACTAAGAAGTCCAGCCTGCAGCAGAAGCAATTCATTCAATAAAATGCAATATATATATATATAATTATATATATATATATTATATATATATATAGAGAGAGAGAGAGAGTCTCACACCAACTCCCAATGCAGTGCTCGTGACGAATAAATATGAAAAGTTTCCAACTAGCTTCAAAGTTATTTTTGCATTGATGTTAGAGAGATCAAAGTTCTGGACAGCATTAAATAGCACCACGGATGTAGCATCGTTCACAACACCTTCTCCAAATACAAGGCTGTACAATAATGGTGTCTCATCCTGACTTAGGACCTGAAGAATTAAGACATATCAAATTAAAGTAGAATTATTATAATTTTCTTGAGTGCTTTTAACAACAAGAGGATGATTAATACCTGCAATGTGCACACTGAATCCGTTGCAGCAAAAATTGCTCCAATTGCTGTGAAGAAGCAAAAGGAGTTACAAGCAGGCCCAAAAGAAATCTTACGCTGCACTATTCTGCGAAAGGGAGGGTGATGAATTACCAAGATAATCTCCAATTGCAAGACCAATATCCATTTTCTGGAAGACAATAATAGCACCTGCCACACGATTAGAAGATTTAGGTAATTTGGTGCTGTTATTCACAGTCAACCAAGCAATCAAATCTTTGGAAGACACATTACTCCAAGTTATGGAAAATGCTTATCTATGATCCCTTTAAACAATTCCTCGCAACACATAGAACTACATAACTTGCACAATGCACATAATCATTTTTTTAGTAAATTGCCACATTTCCTCCCGGAAAAACAAAGTAATATAATTAGCTTATGGTAATATGAGACTAAGATGTTATAGATCTCAAGGTAGACTAGGAATGGAGACTAGTAGTCATTTGAACATTGTCGATCCTTTTAGAATTTATCCTACATTGCACGGGAATAAATCTGGGCTTTTGTGTATTAATAATCCCTTCCTGTCCCCTTAATAAGGTCTTTAAGATGACATAGAGGGGCTCTAAATTTCTACATATTCAAGCAACAATAACTAGGATTTCATAATGCTCTTTCTCCATACCTGAAATTTTTTGAACTCTAAAATGAGTTTAGTTCTGACTACAAGGCCAACCATAGTATATAAAAGCATTTAAGAAAGTAATTTTTGTTTTCTGGTATTATACAAGACACACGGAGACGATACATATGCTGAATCAAAAAGAAGAGTCAAAATAAAAAGGTTAGGTTCAGTCTTGTTGAAAAGGTATGCTTGCACTAGCTCAAATAATAGTTTGCCTTTCTCAAAGAAGTGATTTAGGTCACATTACGGCGTTGCAGAGGGCCCGTGAAGAGAAAGGATGACGGGCTATGGTGTTAGAGAATCAAGACTCAGGAAATGATCTTTATGGAAAGATGAATGTACTCAAAAGAAATTAAGAGAAGTTAGAATGCCATACCCAATGATATGACGACGAATGATATAACGGTGCCAACAGCTCCAAACAGTATTATAGTCATGAAGTTGCGGAAGAATTGTTTCTTTTTGACCTGGAAACTGAGCAATGTAGAAACCAGAAAACTGAGCTAAATGTCACCCTATCACAACACTTTACATGCTGCTTAGAAAAATAAAGGCAAATCCAATTTTGAGAATAAATCAAGTTAGCTTTTTATAGGCAAAGACTCATAATGACTATCTAGCCGGGCAACACAAAATGTGATGAAAATGATACCCGACCCCCTTAAAGAATAAAAGTACAGCACAGGCTTCCAGGTCAATGCTCCCAGCTGAAGAGTTTTGATATGCGACAAAAACGTAAACCAGATATAAATTATATATTAATTACTCTTTCTCTAAATACTGGCAATGTTTATCAATATTAACAGAAGGTGCAATTCTTGAGAGTTGTAAACACCAATAACATCACAAGATTCTCTTCGAAAGCATACCCTTTGAGAAGAAGTTACTGCAAGTGCACATCTGCTAACAATAAGTGGGCGATGTTGATGTATAAATTTACATTTTGCATGTTATATAATATGAAAAGGAAAACTAGAGCACTATAATAATAAAATTTTACTGTGAACCTAACTGCTATTCTATATCCTTAAAACAATTGGTGGTTGAGTCTCCTAAACGAGAAATAGCTCTTATTAAAATACAAATACTTCATGATAAAAAAGTTTTCCCAACGACATACTGTAATCGGTTCATTGTGCTTCAAAAACTAGTGAGGCACTCAAGTAGTTGGCATAATTTTAGAATGACTAGGTCAATATGCTACAGCGTAAACATCACGGGGCAAATGTCAAAGACCAAGACTTGAATTACCCGGCATTGAATATGATTGGTGGAAGCAGATAGATGAAGAAAAGATCCTCACTGAACACCATAAGATGTGAACTTCTCCCTCCACTTCTTATTAAAATTATACCTCCAGTGCTAACACCCTGAAATTTATAGTGACAATCACACATATGTAAAAAAAAAAAGCATAAAGATGCATACATCATAAAAAATCTTAGACGAGGTGGTTACCGCAATGGAACTTAAATCTACTTACAATTATGAGGGCAGTGATAGATTCATTCATCCACCGATTTTCCTCCAAAAGATGACCAATCACAATACAAGCACACAGGAGTGTGACAAACAGTGTAATTGAGACCACCGATGCATTGTCAGCTGTTGATAATGCGTTTGTTGTCCCTACCATGGATCCGGAGTGAAACGCCATTGCATCCAATATTCAAGTCAATAAGATACTATCAGATTGCATCAGAGTTTTTGTATAATTGCAATTCTGAGCTCAAGCGGAGCTCGAAGCTTCGAGCAATAAACTCTGTTTAGCTCTCATGTCACAAGCCACCCCTGCAGTATAGAACAAAATGTACGATTCTTACCATTTATCTTAGTCTTCATGCATATAAATTTACCTACAGCAAGTAGTTTTCAACTTACATATTGCATTCACCACATAATTGCACACAAGAAGCACGCAATATATGCAGTGACTACATGAAGATATATCCTGCATATAAATCAAACACATGCTTATTCTTGAAAAGACAAGCATAAAAGATAACAAACACACCCACATGTTCTCGGTTCATTGATCAACTGAAGTTCAGAACTTACGTAACATCAAGTGAACAGCCGCAAATTAGCCAAAGAGACGAATACATACTCGTGCTTGCTTATTTATTACATTTAGCAACATCATTCAAATACCTTCTCAGTAACCATAAACCAAATTAACAACCATTGTTACGAAAGTAACGCCACTACACTACACTACCCAATCATTCGTCATGAAACGTAACCTAACCAGAATACACACACACAAACGCGACAATCAATATAAATAGACCAAAATCCAACACAAAGAGGATCACATTTACACGATAAAATCCACAAATAATCACGGTAACCGAGCTTTATAATCGCTCAAAATCGTAATAAAAACAACAGCAGTCGAAAATATTCACCCAAACAAAACACTACCTTCAAAGTCGGAGAAAACTGCAACACTAGATCTCAAATGCTTTTGCTTCCGAACAAAGCAACTTTATTATCTTCCGAAAATTATACGAACAAACAAAAAAAATCAAAATGCAGTCCGTTCTTCAAATTAGGGCTAAATTACAACCAAACGTACATAAACTCCGACTTGTAAATGAAGAGAAGAACATCAAAAGAGAGTTTTCAACACATGTAGCGATTTTGTAGCAACATTCGTCACCAATTAAGGCTCAAAAGTGAGAGAGAATTCAACACAAATAAATATATTTGTCGTAGTGTATGTGTGTATACGGAGCAATTTGTGATCAAAGCTTCAAATTTTGTTACATATAAAACGCTTTTTTGTGACAGAGAAAATTACAGGTTCGTTTGCTTGCATTGATCTATAACTAAACTAAACTATAAGCAAAATGGAGAGGACACGTGGAGTGGTGTTTGGCCATTTGTGCATGTACTTTGTTTTCTTAACTTGTAAGTTTAACTTTTTCTATAATCTCATAATAATCACCTATTTGCATTAGAGATTATATTGGTATCGACAAATAATATAGACAGAACAAAGTACCTAAATGTAAAGTAATATTGATTTGTTCTCTAGTTAATTCATTTTCCCTTTTTAACTCCCTGATCACCAATATTTAGCAAATCTTAGAAACATAACATGCAATCTTCTTCTTTCCTATTTAATTTAACAAAGTGGAAAGACTATCTTTATTTGAATAAAGTAAGTAATCCACGAAAGAAATATATTAAAAAATCAACAACATTGTGTTCGAACTTCGTGTGTCTAAATATTTGTTCACAATATAAATATTTACTAGATATATAAATAGACTAAAATAATAACTCTAAAAGAATTGTATCTCCCTTCCACCATGCAAACAAAAAATAAACGCGTTAAGATTCGTTTACATTTGTCAAAGATTTAAAGTTACAGAATCAAGTAGGATATGTATGTATTTAAATCGATTAAACAAAACTATTTTGAGGAATATAAAAAAATGGGTTAGTGTTTATTATATTGTTATGAATGCAAAAAGTCACATTATTAGTGTATCTCTCAAGTTTATATTGAGTTTGGGCACGGATAAGTTTACTTAAAAAGAAAAAAATAAAAGTACTTTTCTTTTAATAATATAAAACCGAGTTCAACTATTAATTTCAAATTATTTTCAAAAGCAATAGAAATGCTACCTATTTTTTGTAAATTGTAACTTGTAACTCGTAACTTAAGTCCTCCCCAATGGGCTCTTAAGTTTAGAAGCACAACTACAGCCCACAAGATAAGTGGTTTCCGAGAGTCAATTCAATATGTACAAAGCCCAACTACTTATCATCAATAGGCCCAAATATGTGTATAATCTTTTGGATCAAGAAGAATTAAAAAGGTTATGACTGAACCCAACTCATTTTCAAAATGGCAAAATACCATTTTTATTTTGTAGTATCATAAAATATGTCGTTTATAATTCACGATCTTGTTAAAATTACGAAAAGTACGACATTTTCTAAAAACAATCATCACTTTTGATCTAGTCCTCACTCTTCATTGATTTATTAATAAAACTGGACGACTTTTGAGCGAATCCCAAAACGTACAAAAAAAATAATGAAAGTTCTAAAGTTTCGTAAAAAAAATTTTCAAAACCTCAATACGTTTTTAAACGATATAAGAGCAATTGAAACGATAAATGATCCCAAATGTCGTTCTGTATGCAAACGATAGGACAAATGATAATATTTTTTTGAAACGAAACCAAAGGTGGTCACTACTACATCACTTGGATCGTGTGATTTGGATGCTTTAAATGGTAGTCGTCTTGTTTAACAAAGCAAAGGAAACTAAAAAAAATCAATTTCTCAACTGTACTTTAGAAAGAAATAACAAATATATTTTAAATAAAATATCAAGTTCCTCATTTTTATATTATAAGTAATATAAATTGACTACTAAACTGGGCACATAAAAGATGCAAAGTTCTCTACAAACACGTTTCTAGTTCAAAAGACACGGCACTGCATAGAACCGCAGGAAAGGACGAAGCGGCCCTCTCCGGTTCGTCGATCATAATATATATTGCAGTCGAATTCCAACGCTATTTTCACAATTTTCCACTCACAGGTAATAAATAATAATATTAATGTCATTCGAAATTTCAATTTTTTTTAGTTATAACTCTGAGGCGTTTGTATTTGAAATTCCTAAATAGAACTAATTATTTGAATGATTTTTACGTTTGATTTGTGTTTTATCATGATAATGTTGGTGTTTTTGTGTGTTATAAAGCGAGATTAAAAATTCTAATGCATGTGTAGATGATCATGAAGAGTACATTGTGCTGCAGATGTTTATTTTTATTTTTATTGTGGTGTTTGTTGTTATGTTAATGCTGGTTTTAGAGTTTTTGCAGAATTTTACTGTTGTTGTTGTGTTTGTGATGAATTGTTTTTGTAAGATGTATTCTGTGAGAGAATATATTTTTGTTGTTTTGTCGCTTGGTTTTGACCCTACTATTGGGTTGTGAGAATTGTGTATAGGACCTTTACTTTTGATTTTAGCAAGGTAGACTGTAGAACCACGCTTGATCTGCCCAAATGAGACTATCAGCATTTTTTCGATTTGCGTACGGCACGGTAGATTTCGTAAATGTCTTCTGTTTGACCCTAAATTTGGGTTGTAGAAATTGTATGTCAAGTGTCAACCTTTCTTTTGATTCGCTCGTAGAATCACGTCTAATCTACCCAAGATGTGGCTATCATCACTTTCGAGTAACTTACGGCATGGTGGATTTTAGTTACTTCAGTTTTCGAAATAATTTTTCTAGGATGCATGGTTTTTATGTTGAAGAAATTCCCATTGTTAGGCAGACAACGTGGGTGTAACCATTGAACGGTTAATGGCTTTTTAGAAAAAAATGATTTTCCAAATAACCATAATAAAAAGTAATAAAGTAAGTGCTCCTGCACTCTGGATTCGAGATGTTGATATTACCTTTGAAAAAGAGTAAGTGGCCATCATTCTTTGTTACACATACCTGGATACAAAGTCATGCTCTTATCTTTAAACTTTTGATGTGGACTTGTTATGGCTCTATCCATAAAGATTACAACCACCTTCTATTTTAGTTACTGATGTATTCCTAGCACTTTGTAGGGGTATAGTCTGTTGAACTTTTGATGGTATGCTCTCTGGAGAGTGTGAGAATGGCAGCCTCCGTGAGGCTTCAAGCTGTTGGAAGTGCCTCAAAGGCTGTGACAGGTAAAAGAGTGACCTGATCTTGAGATTTGTTTGCCTCTTGGGACCTCATTGCTGTACTCTCTCTGAATATTATGAAGTTGTGGTGTTATGATGTGATATACGGTTTAATGCATAAGAATAAAGTGCTCTCAACAGCATATGACGTGTCAAATTTTTGCTCTTTCTCTTATTCTTGTGGCAGGGGAAATATGCTGCCAGAAATTAGGTGGCCAGCACACGAGGAGAGACTTACATGATACGGATGAAGAGAATCTGCTCGATGAAGAAGGTAGAACCTCATGCTTGGATTCTAGTATGTCTAAAGCTACCATAATAAATATGACCCACCATCTGTACTTGAATTTCTGTGTGAAATTATTAGAAAGTGTGGATATGGAGGTGGAAACAGTCTCTGCTTTGTGATAGAATTATAATTGATGTGCTTCTTGCTTCTCTTTTATGTGAACACTGACCACAAAGAGACAAGTGAAGAGTCTATGATATCCTTTATGCTCCAGCTTTCACCACCTATCATCCCAGCCTGTTGTCCTGTAGTGCGAGAGTGCATTGAATTCTGTTATCTTTCTTTGACTAAAACATATATCATTAATATTGTATAGAAAGAGCAATTCTGTTTAGATGCTAAGAGAAAGTTAAGAATTTCCAAGTGGTGGCTAAATTTCATCAAAAGAATTAGTTAGCACAAATAAAGCTGGACCATAAAAATAGCCTTTTCTGGTTCCTGAAAATCACCATTGAAAGTTAGAGCTCAATACTATCATTTGATGTGAACCTTTGGCAGGATTTGATTAGATTACAGTACTTTTATGTATGCCTACAGTGAAAGTGGCGTTGGGCAGTGCAAGATAATCTATTACATTTTGCCCTCATTGCACATGATCTGCTTCTTCATAAGTCATACACTTTTGTGTGGCTTCAGCTTCTGGCATCTCAACTTTTTTCTGCTTTAATTTCTGTTACAGATATGCACATTTTTGGTTTGAGGCCCATGGTGGATCCTCTAGATTTGGTATGATTTGCAAACTAACTTATATAACCTTTTTCATCTCAATATCTTACTGCTCTATGGTGTTACCAGATAGAAAATGTATAAAGTCAGGCTGTTGTAGGGTTTTTGATTGGCTTGTAAGATATTGCTTGAGTAACTGCTACAAAAGTGATTACTTTAACTAAATAAGATCTTTCAGTGAGGACTTCCAGTTTTATGCCGGCAGGAAATTTTTTTACGTGTGTTGAAAGCTTTATTAATAATGAATAAACTGATGAGTTACTATAATTTCTTATTGTGTGATTCTCCATAGACATGGTCAGATGCACACGTGCAAGAACGTCATTTTTTTCAATTACACTTGTTTTGAAAGCTAAATGCAGGTGGCATATAGTAAATTTTTTAAATATGCAGAAGGCTGTTGAGGAACCATTGGTGTATTAACTTTACATTGAATGCTTTAAAATGTTGATGATGCTAACTACCTAGTGTATTCTTTTGGTTAAAATGAAAAAAATATTAAGTTGTCTTTGTTTATTAGGGATAAAAGCATTAAACCCCCTATACTATGCCCCCGATTGCGTTTTGCCTCCTATCCTTGTATTTTTGGCGACTTGCCCCTTGTACTATGGATAAATAAGCACTTTGCCCCATGAGTCCAAATCCAACAGCAAAAAATAGTGGCATGTGTCCATATCCAATGGTGAAAAAATGACTTAGGGGCAAAGTACTTATTTATCCATAGTACAGGGGCAAGTCGCAAAAATTAAAAGGATAGGGGGCAAAGTGCAACATGGGGTAAAGTATAGGGTTTAACGCTTTTATCCCTTATTTATTATTATGATATTCACAGTCTCCCCAAACTTGACCAAGAATTGAGTTTTCTGTTGAAGACAGAGCTCGACACAAATTTACCAACCCTCCATTTTTATATAGCACAGTAAAGATGTTATCGTGGATATGCTACGAGACATCATATTATTTAATACTTATATGTAAAATTCTGCTTATGGAATTAACAATGTAGTTTGGCTGTTGCAAAGAGAGATAAATTAGAATAATTGACTGATTAAGTACATGACCTCTACCTGTAAATTAGAAAATATCTGATAAAGGCTTAAATATTGTGATACTTAATATGCAATTAAATTTGAGATGGCTTTGTTCAAATAAAATGATATTTTTGATTTTATTTTGACGTGGTCATTTTTATACTTTAAGATGCTTAGCCTTTCGACTTGTTTAAATAAGATAAAGGATAACATGTAATATTGGAAACCCAACAACTTATGATTAATGTGACAAGGCCCTCAACAACTTGTGGTTGACAGAGTGGAGTTGATTAGAGTATATTAAGTCAAAGGACTGACTCCTCATACGTTATGAAGATATATGTAATAATTTTTTTGTTCTATGTTATGCACTTCACTACGGATAGCTTTCAGATTTTAGAGAAAGCTTAGAAATATCTTTCACTGGTGGGAAATGATCTTGTTATTATCTGAAGCATCATATTTTATGTGCCCAGAAAGTAGTAAACACATGTTTATTATGCTTTGAAGGTATGCTGCAAAGCTTGTAAGAAGCCAATCAAGACCAGTCAATACCATGCACATGCAGGTTTCATTTAAATTTTATCTCCATTGGTAAATGAAACTTTTAAGGTTTTGTGTGTTGCATGATTATATTGATTTGGCTTGGTAACTGGAGATCAATTTTTTAGCATTTAACCCCAGTTAATTAGGGTAGACAGAAAGAACCAAATGAAAATCAAATTGATGAAAAACATGACTCTCTTCTTACATTCATATCAATTTGGCAAAGTTCTTTCACCAACCATATTATTTTGTAGCATGTCTATCCAAGTTCTGTTAGTCCGTTTTCATTTTTTAATTGGTTAAAACCGCGAGGTTCGAGATTCTCTTCTATGGGGACTGCACGCGTCTCAGTTCAAATATTTCCGTTATACTCACATTATAACTTCTCGCATTATCACACCTGAAGCAAATAATGTGCATTTCAGGTATGCCCAATTTTGAATATGATGTTGCTGAAGAGCCTAACATAACAAACCACATAATAATTACCAGTCTAATAGTAGTCTTTTTCTACAAAGTTCCGCTCGCTCTAAACTTTGTGCACTTGCATTCTATCTAACTGGCTTGAATTGTATGGTTAGTATGATTGCCAATTTCCATTCCTTGGGTAGAAGATAAGTTACAAATTGTGATAGTTTGGACAACTATGAACGCCACCGTTACTCTTAGAGATGTGTAAGGTCTTTTTTCTCCAATCATCTGGTCTTTTACTAATTCAAAAAGTTGTTAAAAAGGTGTGTTAACTATATCAACCTATCTCTCCTGTTACACTTTGTTAGATACTCTGTCAGGACCCCACAACTTTCCTTATTTTCACCCTCTTCAAGACATTGTGGATTATCAAACTTCTTATTTTCAGCATGGAACATAAAAATGATCTGATGAGTTGTATGAAGGGTGTATTTACATTAATATCTAGTTCTTTGTTAAGAAATTATCTGTCACGTGTTTGAGTCACTATGTGAAAATAAAAATCCGATGGCTAACTGAAGATTAAATTTCTTTTGATGTTCTGATACAGGGAATCATTTACTGCTGAATTAAGCTAAAAATTAATGGATCTGGTCAACTTTTAGTTTAACTGATAGATAACAAACGAAATTATTGTGCTAATTTGTCAGTCCCTTGCAAACAGAATAGCATTTAACAAGAAATGTGATAATTAGTACTTTTGATGACAATCCGTTCTTTTGATTGTAAACCGGAACAAGGTCACATTATCTTATACCTGTTTCAGTTGTATTAAGGCTGATATTTCATCAGAATGATTCTTTCCCCATAATGTTAGAAAATCTCTTAAACTTTTATTTTCCGCATGTTTACAGAACTTTGCAAGTCTTTAAGATCTAAAGGGGGGATTATTCCAGAACTTGACGGCCCTGTATTGAAAAAGAAACCTCCACGAAAGCAGCGGAAAAAGTTTCCGATTGTTCATACCAGTATCCTTTTTTTTTTCCCTTCTAAATGTTAAGAAGAAATTCAGTTACTTTGGCATATGGTTTCTTGAGATTGTCTGTAGTATTAGTGATCAGAATCTACCATATTTGTTTAGGCGAGTCTGTATGTTGAGTATGAGCTCTTACTCATGGCTTAAAAAAGAGTTGAATTCAATGATCTCCACATCCAAATAAGTTCATAATCACTTAGTCGTAATTCATTTTGATATTTAATTTCTTTAGCTCTTCTAGATAATGCAGCCTCACTTGGGGAGAAAAAAAATCTCAAAGCAGTAGAGTCTTATCATATAGATTCTTCTGTGGATGGGCAGATTCAAGTGACCTCCCTTGCAAATTTTTCCATGGGTGCGCCGATTCAGATGACCTCACTGGCAGATTCTTCTGTGGATGGGCAGATTCAAATGACTGACCTTGCTGAATCTAAACGTAATCTTTCCTTAGTAATTTTTCTCTTTAGTTTCTCAGCTTTCACCAGTGTCTTACAAACAATTATAATCATCATACATGCAGACACCACAAATGGACAAGCTTATGCTTATGTCTGCTTTATTTCAATTTGGCTGTAAATGCAAGAATTTCCATTTGCACTCTGTTTGTACTGACAAAAGGGAGCCAATTGGGTCAAAGCTTCTCTTAAATAAGTTTTTATTGGAGTGTTGTTATTGCAACTGTATATTACCATTCGTTAATCTTTGTTTTAAATGGATGACCAATTGTTGCACGATGGTTAATCTTTCAAGTCTTCATTCTTATTTTGGAAATTCCATATTGCTTTCATTTCATTTCATTGTTTGTTTGTTCTTTTGTTTCAGGAGATGCACACTTGTATGGGGTTCAGAAATTGAATGGTCCAAGGATTGGTCCTTACAATATCGAGTGCCCAGAAAATGTAACATTACATTCATCAAAATCTTTCAAAAGGTATGATGAGTTGCTTTGAGTTTTTCTTGACTGAACACTTATTAAAAATGGTCATTCATACCTTCATGATGCAATTCATTTGCTGGACAAAACTTTGACATTGTTGAGTATCTTTTTCTTTGTTACCTTAGTTTCCCAGTATCTCTTGGCTACTTACATGTTCCATCACACAGTATTAAACATTCATACTTCCTTGATAACTGCAGGATGTACTCCAGCCCAAACACGCATATACAATTTGACAAGTGTCTTAGTTTCCTTTACCCATTGACTATTAGTCATCTGGGCCCACTTAAAATAAGTAATAAATGAGCATTGATCAGTATGTGAAATATGCTCTAGTTTTGGATGGATTATAAACAAATGTGCCTAGAATGTGAATTAGAATGAAAGAGAAACAGTAGAATGACTGGTGGGGTCATTTAGGTATCAAACTACTGCTCCTAATGTTTTTGAAAGTAGAAACTGTAAAATATCAGGTGACAAATGAGGGAAAGTTGAGTCAATCTCTTATGCAGTACAAGTGTGTACAGAAGGAGAATTGGTAAAGATGGACTAGGAGTTTCTGGATTTTAAACTAGTAGGTATTGCTGAAAGCTGAAAAATTAAATTGTCCTAGTTCCTCTAAATTTATTGTTAAAGACTTCCACCTACTCAATTTGTGAACTTAGCAAATGCTACTCAAACACATTGTTGTAGCTGCACTTGAACTGGCTATGTGTGATCAAAAATCGTCAAGCTACCATACCATCTTCTTCATTATTGCTAGTCTGATCAAAACTCATTCATGGTAGGCATGTTAAGAAGTTAAACCAATTGAAATCAGTTCTGAGATAACTAATTAAACCCAAGGTTTAACTTACCTGCTGCTCTGCCATGAGGGTTTGCTGCGCTACTGTAAAGATTTGGCACCTACATCTTAATCAACAGTGTTTTCCGGATTTACTCAGTTTTTTATCCTGTAGGAAAGTGTCCGAGAATGCAACAAAGACATGTACTGAGAGTCCAGATACAAGAACTCCGAAAGTTGTTCCATGTAAGTTCACTCCTTGTTCTTATAACTTTGCGATCGTGAGGCTTGTTTCTCACCCACTTGTCTCTCTGATTTCAATCTTCTTGTGCTTAGTTAGGTTAAACATTTTGCTTCAACTTTCATGTTGAGAATGGGGTGTCCGTTTTGTTTACTTATAGTATTCAGAACATTTAAGTACAACCCATCAGATCCTCCAGAGAAGTTAAGAATTCATAGGGCAAGTCAAGGCTTGCATCATCTTTATATGGTGAAGAAATGAGACCCAACAGCATGCATAGCAGATTAGAAATTCAAGTTTAGAAACACCGAAAGCTTCCCATTCTTTTCTTTGCAATATCTTCTTTAAGCAAAGTGGTACTAAGTTCTTTATCATCATTAACCTTTTTTTCTAGATAATGATCCTTATTTACCATGTCGTTATCTGATTGACATTCTTCTAATCAATTTCCTCGTGGATTATGAGCAGATAAATCAGATCTAAAGTAATTGGGCAATATCTGTTAAGTTGTGAGTATCACATGCTACAAATTTTTGAGATTTAGCTGTCAATAATTAAAATATCTTTGTAACGCTACCTAAATAAGATGGCCACAAATGAGAAACTGTGATTTTGTGGTAATTTACACTTGCTCCTTCCAAACCCTAGTGGCGGTTAAAGTAATATTAAGGGAAATGCAGCTCTTCGTATCTTGTGAGTTAGAATTCAGATTGATGTATTCCGTCATTGACTTTATGAGTGATAGACAGATGCCGGCCTATTGTACAGACCAACTCTAGCCACGTTCTTTATTTTACTGGAGATGTCGAATCCCTTTCTTTGCTAACTATTCATGATAAGAAACACACTTCAGATATGGATAGGTCATGGGGTTCTCCAAAAACTCGCGTCATGGCTTCATGGCTGTGCTCAAAATTAGGCTTTTCTTTTTGTTGTGCAAACTGCTGAGTAGAGGTGAGGCAGTGGGAAGATGTGCAATTGTGTTCAGGGGGACAAAACTCCTGAACTACTCTAGGAATGTGCTATAGTCACTAAAGCTTTATTTAAATGGGATCTTCTTATCCATTTTGGTAGATAGAAATCATAGCTTCTTCAACTTTTTATCTGGGGCACCAATTTTGTCGTCGTTGGCCACAGCCGAAACCTCTTTTTGCGATCTGAAAGTATCTTTATTTTTCTATTGTTTTGGAATTTATAAGGAAAAAATGTTGGTATATACTTGGCAGTCCTAAAACTGGTTAATATTCAGCGTATGGTTTTAGTAATTTTGATTATGTAATCTGCATGTAACAATCTCAGATGTACCTGCACCTCTTGCCACCAAAATATACTATTCCCAAAGAAATCATCACCTTCGAAGAGCAATTTGTCACATGTTCTATGAGGAACAGACCAAGGATTCTATCAATGATGCTTCACCTTCAGAAGTCTTACAAGTAAACGCAGTTCCAGCACAAACTTCATCTCCCAGCAACGTGAATCATGTACCTGGTCTGCACCAACAGGTTAATATCTGCCATTTGGTTATATCCCATTATACTGCTCCAAGTTTACGTTATAATATTCTGTCAGTAATCGTGAAAATCCTGAATTCTGAGTTCGAGGTTCAAGTAAATGGAAAGGAATGATGTGTTAAAGTGATAATTGCTGGAAACAGTGTATACCTATACAGGAGTTATGCATCAGAATGTTATTTGACCTGCTTAAGAGGGCTGCTTGTGATGTAAAGTTGTGGAAAAAACATACAAAAAAGTAAAGAGGAAAAGTCGGGGCAGCGCAAATTGACATTGTGTTAATTTGCAACTGCTGTATCAAAATGCTCAATTTTTAGTTGTTACTTTATCATAAAATATCAGAATAACTTCTGTTTTGTATTTAATTGTATTGTTAAATTTTTTTAATCTCTCACATAATGTTGTAAGTAAATTTGGACATTTTTCCAAGTACAATTTAGCTTATTAATTTTTTTTGAATCCAGTTGTCGTCGCTAACAACTTAAATACATCCGATGCCTTCTCTCTTGATGTATTTGACTCAATTGGCTTTTTTCCTGTGTTTTCGTCTTATTAGACATTGAGATACTTTGATTTAGGAAAAGCATGTGATCTTAGTTTATCATCAATAGCACCTCCCAACCTGCTTTCTACACCCAAGATTACAAGCATTTGTTACAATATCTTCAGTTTCTATCTTTGTGCATCAAACTTTTTCACCATTTCTAAGTGACTAAACTTGTTTTTTATTGAAACGGAGGGATGAGCAATTTTTTAGCTGACACAAAAATTTAATCAACTTCATGCAGCACGTTCAGAGTCGTACTTGGGGAAATCAGGAGGATTTGCTTTATCCATGCACAGAGCGTCTGAGCTTCCTGTAAATAATACTTTAGGACTTCATATCATGTCAAAAACACATTCTTTTGCAGGAAAAGCAGGTAACTCTATATATTCAGTGTTAAATGTTTTCCCACTCCCTTTCAGAATGTTAACTGTGACCATTTTAGATAATTTTGAATATAGTTAATTCAGTCACAGAAATGATCGCACGCGCACAAATGCACACTTATCTTCAGATAAAAGAACCCTGTATTAGAGTTTCGTGTGCAACATAGGAGAAAAAAGTGCAATGCCTGTCCATTCATTGCCTCCTTAGTTTCGCTCTCTATTCAAATTTTATTTTTCGTTTTTATAACCGATATTCAATTTTTCTGGATGGTTCTTCCATGAATGGAGTTGTATGGTTTTACTGTTTGCAGAAAATCGTCTAGGTACAGTTCAGAAAATCATCTAAGTACAGTTCAGCAGCGCGAAGGAAGACTCCCAGTTGTATACGGACTGAAGTTTTGGTAGGTAATCATTAACTCTTTTTGCTTTAGCTTATGAGTTCCGCGAAGATTCAGGAAATGTTCAGAGTTGTAGCTTCTTTGCTTCGTCAAGACATTCAAAAGTTAATTCAAGTTTGTTTAGTGTATATAAATTTTCTTAATTTCTTCATGTTCATAGATGTTATGAATTTAAGTATCTTTTCGTAATCGCTGAAAAGTTTCTAACTGCAAGAGTGTGATACGTATTGCCGAAATATCTTTAACTGGCAGATAGTGATACATAACATATTATGCAGAGTCCTTAATTGTACTCAATATCGGTTTTGAAGTCATTTTTTAAAATAGTTCAAAACGTGGTTCTAAATAACAATCTATTAGTAAATATCATGACATCCAATCAACAATAAATATGAATTTTGTGGGAGATTTGTGGGTTGATTAATACAATTGGAAGAAGATAATTTTCCCTGAGTTATCAGTTCATTTGGAATATTTTGATTCTAACCCAACATGTTGTCCTATTTGTCTTTATATCGAAATAAACCAATTTTCCCACTTAATTCTAACGCCACTCTTTGTCCTTAGACAGATTATTAACATTATTAGAAAAACAAAAACTCTGCAAAAACACGGATAGAAGAAGAAGCTATACAAAAGTCAAAAACAGCAGATAACTGTTTGTTTTGCGATAAATGGTAGGAGAATGATATTTTACCAATAAAAGTAGAATGAGTATGATTGAATTGTGATTCGAAAATAAAGTAAGTTCAGGTAAAATGTGTTCATAGTTTCTTGATAAAATGTTTTAATTATACTTAAATCCATATAAGCTTGTATGACCAAATGGTTTTACATTTTTATCCAAAATATGAAGTGTGCCTAGTGACACAAAGATTTATGTGGTGTTTACAAATTCTAAAAAGGCTGAAATCCGCTTTTTGTTGAGCAAGTATTGTTGGGCGTTGTAAATCAAGTTTTTGCGGTTACATTTTTTTTAAGCTAAAAACTCTCGCAATCTCTATCTGGTATTGCCTTGTTTTTTGGCTTAACCATGCTATACTTATTAGTACAAAAAGTTGTACAAGAAATGACACGTCCCCAATTCACCATCTAGTTTTGATATACTATGATTCCAAAATGTTGGCCCAAAAATTCTCATTATATAATTGCATTGTATAAAAGAACTTGGGGACTTTTGCTTGTATTAACTTGAAATGTTTGATACGCATTTCAACATCTTCAAGTTCAATTAAATTCAATCTACGAGACTAGATATATTTATGACAATCTAGTCTTGTAAAATTCATATTTCTAATGCCACCATTAAAGTATATACAATGATAAATGAAAGCCTTCAACATTTTCACCTTTTTATTCGTTCAAGTATATACAATGATTGTGTCCTCGAGCGAACTTGTGTTTGTGTGTTGTAAGACAATCCCCAAGACGTGTCGGACTCAAGCAAAATTAATAACTAAATGTGTTAATTATAGCTAGACTAAAAGAATTAAAAAGAAAAATATTTTCTTAGTTTTGTTTAAATTTGTAACTTTAAGCAGCTTAATAGAATAAACTTTAATATAGTTTTTGCAATGAGATTTAAATTATGAAAAGTTAGATTCAAATCACATATACACTTTCCTGATATGTTTAATTAATAATCAAACTGAAGGTTTTTTTTATCATTATTATATAATTGAATATGAAGTTTTTAGTTATTTAAAATTTAATTCTGAGTAAAAGAAGTTCTCAATATTATAAATATAATTATTTGAAAATTTTAGGGCTGTAGTTGTAAATTGTAATTATATAAAGGGAGTAAAACATAACCTTAAGTTATTGTTGAAAATAAATGCATAAAAAAGAAAAAGAAGTTGAGCTATGAGATTGAGAATGAGTACATCTGTTGGCGGCGTAGCTTTGATTCACAGAAGAAGATTATTAACCCAAAAATCTCTACTTCAAATTGGTACTTCTCTTCTTGCATCACAAGGTGATTTTCAATTCTCTATTTTCTGCTCAAACATTCATGATTTAACTCACAAACCCAGATTGGATTTGGGTTCTATACATCATGTGGATGACGCTATTTACTTGTTTAATCACATGTTGAGAGAAAGCCCTCGTCCTTCTGTTGTTCAGTTAAACAAATTACTGAGTTTGGTTGCGAAAATGAAACAATACACCATTGCCCTCCACCTGTTCGACAAAATGCGTCACTTGGGTCTCCCTTTTAATGACTATACATTGAACATTGCAATTAATTGCTACTGCCGTCTGAGTCGAGTAGATTACGGGTTTGCGATCCTGGGCATCTTCGTGAAATACGGTGGTTATGTACCGGATACCACTACCTTCACCACTCTCATTAAAGGGCTCTTCTTGCAGAATAATGTGGCCGAGGTGGAGAAGTTGTTCAAGAAATTGTTGAGGGAAAAGTTATGCGAGCCAAATGAAGTTATGTTTCTCACCGTGATAGATGGATTGTGTAAAGCGGGACATACTCGTACCGCTCTGAATTTGCTCTTTCGATTGGAGAAAGGGAGCTGCAAGCCGGACGTCAAATCTTATAACACAGTAATTGATAGTCTCTGTAAGGATAAGATGGTCGATGATGCTTTCCTACTCTTAACTAGAATGAATGCCAGAGGCATCTCACCCAATGTTTTCACTTATAGTTCAATGATCCGAGGATTGTGCAATTTCGGTAGATGGAAAGAGGCAAAAGACTTAGTAAACGAGATGGTTGCTCATAAAATCTCCTTAAATGTGGTTACTTTCAGTATATTGGTGGATGCATTTTGCAAGGAAGGGAAGGTGAAAGAAGCTGAGGATGTGTTAGAAATTATGGAACAACGAAGTATCAGCCCTGATATTGTCACGTATAATACACTGATTGATGGATATTGTTTGCGAGGAGAAATGGAGAAAGCAATAAATATATTTGATTTAATTGTGAATTCAGGCCTTAAGCCTTGCATTGTGACCTATAGTAGTTTGATAAATGGATATGCCAAGAAGGGTAATGTGGATGAAGCTTGGCGGCTTTTTCATGAAATTGATGAAAAAGGGCTAGAGCCCACAATCGTTACCTACAACATCATGTTACAGGGGCTACTTCGTGCAGATAGATTGACTGATGGTTTGGATCTTTTTAATCGGATGCATTCTTATCAAGTAATTCCTGATCTAGTAACTTACAATACATTGTTGGATGGCCTGTCCAGAAATCATCAGATTGCTGAAGCATTTTCAGTTTTACGTATGATGGAAGACAATGGTGTTAAACCAAACATAACCACATATACTGCACTCATTCACGGATTATACAAGGATGGAAAACTCGACATTGCAAGAGATATCTTCAATGAACTTCCTTCCAAAGGTTTGCAACCCAGTGTTAGAACATATAGTATAATTATTGGTGCCCTTGTTGAAGAAGGGCTGACGCAGGAGGCTAAGAACTTGCTCAGAGAAATGGAGCAAAGGGGCTGCTTACCTAATAGTGTGACTTACAATGCTTTTATCCGTGGGTTACTCAAAAGAAATGAGTATGATGCAGCTATCCCCTTCTTGGATGAAATGGTTGGAAGGGGATTCTCACTTGATGCAGCAACTACTTCTATGTTGCTGTCAAGTCGAGGTGGTGTTATGCTTGGTTGGATCCGGAAGTTTGCGTCAAAATGAATCCCTTTTCGACAGTGGGCTGAAATATTAGTTTGCTTGCTGGCGAGGTGTGAAAATCCATATAAGCGGACGCGGCTCATTTTCTCATTGCAAGCATCGCAGTCTCAAATTCTCATGTGATTGTGTTATTGCTGCAAAAGAGAATAAAAATTAGAAATTCAAAATTTATAGTGCTATCTCGTGATAAAAGTTGATCAGGCTTATTCCCAATTTCTGCTATGGATCAACGATACAGATGGTAAAGTTATCAGCTGGTGTTGTAGATGTAGTTGTGCTGAAAGTCATTGTGAAGGATTGGAGTTTGATGTGGTCTCTTCTCTGGCTACCGACCAAGTCTTCCTTTTAGTCTGATGCATTATGTATAAATTGTTCCGTCTATCCAATTTCAAACTGCAAATATTGGAATTCTGAACTTCGGCAAATCTCCTTCAAACAGCCCAAAATCAATACTGGGTTTAATGAAAAGTAACACGGTTGAATCATTATTATGTAGTGTTCTGAAAGCTGATTGTTATTTATTGGGTCACTAGTCTTGTTCAGGGTGGTCTAAACTATGATGCAATATCTTAGAGGTTTAACTTCTTGTAAATATCATATTTTTTATTGCTGTATTTCTATGTCAATGTCTTACTTATGTAAGATGAATGTATGGATCGGCGATCTTGTGATTTATCTTTGTTGTTTAAGTGTTTTGTAGCATGGCATGATGCATTTATTAGTAAGCTGATTCCTTCTGTTTGTTAATTTTTAGTTGAAGCAGTTCTAAATATAGAAGTGTTATTACTTGTAAAATATACACGTCCCTTTTATCCTTTTATAAACCTTGTCACTGTGGGATGCACGAACTCTTTTATCCTTGAACCCATAACAATTTAACTTGGTTGGTCTAAGTGAACATTGCCAATGGTGTGTCGTTCTACTTTGTTAAATGGATATTGCAAGAAGGGTAATGTGGAAGAAGCGTGACATCTTTTCCTTCAGATTCCTCGTAAGGGTTTGCGTGCACAGAGTTTAATTATAACACCATGTTGCATGGATTGTTTCGTGCTGGTAGAGTAATTGAAAGCTGGAAGCTTTTCAGTGATATGTGAGCTCATCATGTAATTCCTGATCTGGTGACGTACAATACGTTGTTGGATGGCCTATGCAGATATCAGCAGATTGTTGAAGCATTTTCAGTTTTACCTATGATGGAAGATAATGGTGTTAAACCAAACATATTGACGTATAATGCTCTCATTCATGGTTTGTGCAGGGACGGAAAACTTAATGTTGCCAGATATGTTTTCAATGAACTTCCTTCCAAAGGTTTGGTAACGCAATTATTGGTGCACTTGCTGAAGAACGGCCAACAGAAGAAGCTAGTAATTTGTTTCTGAAAATGAAACAATATGGGTGCTTGCCTAGTAGTGTGACTTAAAATGTTTTATCAAAGGTTTGTTCAAAGCAAATCAGTTTAAGGCAGCTGCTCGTATGTTGGAAGAAATGGTTAGAAACGGATTCTCACCTGATTCAACTACAGCTTCTATGTTATTAGCAGGTCGAGATGGTGAAATTGTTTATATGATAGGAAAGTTTTTGCCAAAAAATGAATGATACATTTCTCATTGAATTCATGCTTTTGCTTGCTGGCAGAGGTCTCAAAATCCCTCTAATTTGAAATTAACTATGCTTGTAAACATCCTAGCTGGAAAATTGCATATTCATATATGATATCTTATATTGCTGCAATGAAACATGCCACTGATACACTAGCACTATTCTTGAACTTGCTATTTCAAATCGCCTTGTTAGAGTTCAGAAATATCTATTGTTAAATTTTCCAAAAACCCGAGCTTATTAGCTTCTTCGAGCTTCTCCGGTTCAGCTTTTTGTCATCTCTTTCATTGTCCAGAAGTTTCAATTTCGCTTCCATCAGCTTCACACACACACACACACACACACACACACTAGTATTGGCACGTGTCTTTTTATACTTCAGTAGAATTCTGAATCTTTTTACATTTAGAGAAGTTTGTCTGTTAAATTGCTTGTAAGGCTGTTGATCATACTCCTTGTATATTGCACTTTTTATTTTGTTCTTGTTGAGATATCTGATTTCGTATGCATATGTTAGCGTATGGTGAAGAATTTCTATGCTGAAGAGTGATACTAGCTAAACCATAAGTTGATGATTTGGTATTTTGGTGTAAACAATTGCGTGCGCTTAACGTTGTATATGAATGAGTTGTATTTATTTTATCAAGCATTTAACTCCTATATACATAACACTTCAGTTAATAGCTTGACCGAACAACTTTCATGTAGCACTGCTTTCGAAGTTTGGCTCATGCTCCACTTGATAGGTTAATAATGTTGATAGTAGCTCAGTATGGATTGACTATGGCTTATTTTAGGTGGGATGGCAGTCGAGCAAATTCAAGTCTAAGCACGAGCTTGAGGCTCGACAAGAAATTCGAATCGAATTGAAATATGTACTGTTTGGTCTGCTCCATTATGTTGGCATTCGTTCATCATTTGTGGGGATGGGACATAGTTTATATGTGAATGCACTGGATGAGTGTGTTTATATGTTCTGTCTATGTCTTCATGCCATAATGCACTTCCATTTCCGTATGTATATGTGTGTGAGCTTCTCATTTATATTTGATTTTCGTAGCCATAATACAATAATATAAGGTGAACTACAATCAATAAGATATTAGAAGTTTTCTTGCTGGTGTTTGATTTGTACACCTGATGTTTTAAAGGTGCACCTAATGGGGGGTTGGAAACTTCATCTACGAAATTATTTGGAGCCGGTTACTTGTTGATTATTGGGCCAGGTGTGCTGGGGCGCTTAGTTGAATGGCATGAGGTATTTGTGCCAAACACATGTTTAATCAACTTTTCCTGCATTTTACTAGAGTCATTCCTTAAATGCAATTTAAATTATTTATTGGTTAGGATCACGTTACAGAGGTCTGTTTTATAGTACAATTGTTGTGAATTATCAGATGAACAGAGGAGTTTGGAAGCTAACCTCCAAAAATTATCGGTTCTGGCATTCTAAAGTTTGTTGAATTAGGTTATTCTTTAAGTCCTTTACTTTCGACGGCCCTCTTGCATTTGTACTTTCTGTGCTTTGCTATGGACAACTAAACGTGGTTATGTGCTGAACATGGAATGCTTTAGTGCTGCAAGAACATCCGGGGTCTCTAATTTGTGCTCAAACCCTGTCAACCAATCACCATGATGAGTTGGCAGAAATTGGAATTAATCAATCTATGTAGGAAACCAAGTGACTCATAAATTTTCATATGTGATTCTTCTGTTGCCCACCATCCTGAAATCCAGATTACACCAATGAAGTCAGTTAGGTGCAAGATCTCAATCTAATGTCTTTAAACGTATATTCAGTTTATATCGTTATTTGCTCTTTAAGATTCTTCAAGTTTTAGACTTGCTAAACAATATGCATATGAGTTTCCTATTACAATTGGACAGCAAAAGACAAACTTGGAAAAATCAATTATGGCTGTAATAATTCTCCTATAGCTCTTCGCATTCGTGGTTCGTAGACAACAGTGATAAGAAGCTAGGTCACAGAGAACTGGATGAAGCAAAACGTTGTTGTAGTTTGATTCAAAGATTGAATTTCATTGTTGCATAGATTGTTCTTCTTGTGAAATTTGACGCATCTCCAATTGAAAAACACGAGGAAGTAATCTAAATTGGAATGGGTAGCCAATGTGACTGGTGTTTAAGGTTCCTATAATCTGGTTAAGGGAAGTGTTGACTACTGCTTGTTGTTTCTGCATGTAGAGAAACACTGGTATGATGTCGTCCTCGACTTGAAAATATGATAATTTAGAGTTTGATTAGTTAGTACTAAGCATGAATTTATATCTGGAATACTTATTGGCCCAACAGGTTTAGTTTTACAGTGCCCATCTTTGCGGTGCATTTATGAAGCTTTAACTGTTTTGATCTGCAAATGCAGATCTCAGGGAAAACAACCAAGCAAAAACCAAATCATTTGTTGCAAACTCTTTTTTCACTGTAATAGTATAATTGATTGATGAATGAAAAGAACGCCTATTCCAGTTCGTTTTTCTCCCTATGATTGCAGCAACTCTGGATATTATGATGAGGCATTTCATCTGAAATAAGATTTTTTTAAAAAAATTGCTGAACTGTTTCAACTTTCATTCCTTCTATTTTCTTATTTACAACTCATGATAAGGTTTTCTCTCTGTTGAAAACTGTTCATTTATATGGGAAGCAAAACCACCAATTTTACATGTATACCTCTTTCTACTCTCTCTTTAGCCAACTCAATCATCATTTTGCAAAACTGCATGAGAAAGCTCAAGCTTTGATTTTCTGGAGGATTCATTGTGCAGACTGATGAGGAAAGTTATTCATAAAAAAGAGAAAAGAAAAAGAGTAATGAGGAAAGTTGAAGTTTTTGATTTCTTCTTGTTAACTATCAGATTAACATGTAACAGATTACGTACACATGCATGCATACATATATACCGGGGATGGAAATAACCGTACTAAGACAATACGAAATTCAACACCAGATTGAAATAAGGAAAAACACTATGCACTATATGCAAAAATCCTGTCTATGCAAAAAACAAGCATCGAATATGCTGTATCATTTTCCCTGTCGATAGGCAAGACTGAGTTTCTATCTTGGATTTCATCTGTAGGGCAGTGCTATTGATTTACAAAGGGGACAAGAATTTTTACGTATCAGCCAGGTTTTGATGCAGGGAGTGTGAAACTCGTGCCCGCATTCGAGTGCTGCAACGGTCTGGTTTTCATCAGAGAGATCGTCTTGGCACACGACACAGACTTCAGAAATTTTGACTTGATAAACGAGCTTCTTAGTTGGTACACAACTGCACGTGGACCGTGCCTTGCGGGTTATAAATGATCATTGATCACAATTCATGTGGTCTTAGCTCTTAATAATTTTTTATTTTTTTGAACTTCTCTAAATATTTTATTTGGTTGGTAGAAGAGTGACAGATGGATTGAATACGTGATTGATTAACTTTCTTGGAAGAATATCAACATAAAAACAAAATTGGATATGGAATAGTCCAATAATTTGATCAAATTTAAAAATGTGAATGTCCCGATATGATTTTAACTAGGGATAAAGGCATCAAACCCTCTATAGGGGTGTAGCGATTTGTCCCTTGTACTATGGATAAACAAGACTTTTTGCCCCCTGGTCGAACTTTCAGCCAATTTTTGCCGGAATTTGAAACGTGAACATGATGGTTCATTACTATTTAACCTCAAATTCAATAAAATGCTCATTTTTCACTTCGATTTTTGTTATAATTTCTTAATTTTCAAAACTTAGTTTAAATTATCTAAAATTTAAGGTTTGGAAATTCAGAAAATATAACAAAAATTGAAGTGAAAAAGGGGCATTTTATTGCATCTGAGGTTAAATAGTGATGAACCATGATGTTCACGTTTCAAATTCTGGCGAAAATTGGCCGAAAATTTGATCAAGGGGCAAATTATTTTTTCAAGTCAATAGTTGAGGGGGCAAAGTACTTATTTATCCATAGTACAAGGGGCTTGTTACAAAAAAAAATAGTTCAAGGGGCAAATCCGCTACACCCCTATAGTATAGGGGGTTTAACGCTTTTATCCCTTTTAACTATGTGAATTAATTTCTGATCCAAAACCACATACATTCTCGTGATTCTAGATAGTGTTAACGTTTATTATTATTTTTTTAACCACTATCTTCAGCTAACATTGCTATTTCTACAGATCCAAAAAACACAACAAAACTTATAACAAAAGAATTTGTCAACAGACTTGCTCGAAAATGTCTAACCCGTAAGGGTATCAACTTAAAACTCCAGGTGATTTCAAAAACCTACACCAAACTTTCTTGTACTTTGTTGATTGTCTAAAACTCTTCTATGGTTTCATAAATTTTTCACAAAATCTCCTTTTCATGAACCACAAGAGGATTTTGTGCAAAGTTATATCAAATCACAAGGAGGTTTGGTGCAAGTTGGGAGATTTGATAGAGTTTATGAAACTACAGGGGGGTTTTAGACAATTATCAAATCACAAAAGAGTTTCGTGCAGATTTTTTAAACCACAAAAGGGTTTTATGTATTTTTCCCACCGTGAGTGTCTGCGTGAAATTTATATTGATCGTATATAATATAGAAATGCGTCATATATAATATAGAATCGCGTCACACAATTGTGTCTAGTAAAAGGTCTCATGTGCAATTTGAATGTTGAACTTTTCGAGTACGTAGAATATATTTTACTATTGTAAAGTTAAAATCTAATTTTCTTAAGAATATACTGATAAAGTAAAAAAAATATCTCTATCATATAAACATGGATTGCATATATAAAATTTAATTAACACATGGATATGAGAGATGTTATGAGAAGACACAATATCTAATTCTTAGATAGGACAAATAATATAGTCATTGACTCATTGTAGTGTAATTTAAAGTATAAGATTAAATTGAGAAATCAACTACTTGATATTATAATCTAAATGAAATCATAAGGTTACAACTGAAACTCAAAAGCTTTACCATTTTATTATTTGCGTGTCAACAAAAAGCTTTGAGCAGAAGTTGAGCTATAAATCCATCGAAGAAAAAAAGAAAGAAAGAAGAGTTTGAGCTTATGACAATGAGTGCAACTGTTGGCGGCATAGCTTTGATTCACAGAAGAAGATTATTAATCAAAAAATCTATTCTTCAAATTGGTACTTCTCTTCTTGCATCTCAAGGTGATTCTCAATTCTCTGTTTTCTGCTCAAACATTCATGATTTAACTCACAAACCCAGATTGGATTTGGGTTCTATACATCATGTGGATGACGCTATTTACTTGTTTAATCACATGTTGAGAGAAAGCCCTCGTCCTTCTGTTGTTCAGTTAAACAAATTACTGAGTTTGGTCGCGAAAATGAAACAATACACCATTGCCCTCCACCTGTTCGACAAAATGCGTCACTTGGGTGTCCCTTTTAATGACTATACATTGAACATTGCAATTAATTGCTACTGCCGTCTGAGTCGAGTAGATTACGGGTTTGCGATCCTGGGCATCTTCGTGAAATACGGTGGTTATGTACCGAATACCACTACCTTCAACACTCTCATTAAAGGGCTCTTCTTGGAGAATAATGTGGCCGAGGTGGAGAAGTTGTTCAAGAAATTGTTGAGGGAAAAGCTATGCTAGCCAGATGAAGTTATGTTTCTCACCGTGATAGATGGATTGTGTAAAGCGGGACATACTCGTACCGCGCTGAATTTGCTCTTTCGATTGGAGAAAGGGAGCTGCAAGCCGGACATCAAATCTTATAGCGTAGTAATTGATTGTCTCTGTAAGGATAAGATGGTCGATGATGCTTTCCTACTCTTAACTAGAATGAATGCCAGAGGCATCTCACCCGATGTTTTCACTTATAGTTCAATGATCCGAGGATTGTGCAATTTCGGTAGATGGAAAGAGGCAAAAGACTTATTAAACGAGATGGTTGCTCATAAAATCTCCTTAAATGTGGTTACTTTCAGTATATTGGTGGATGCATTTTGCAAGGAAGGGAAGGTGAAAGAAGCTGGGGATGTGTTAGAAATTATGAAACAACGAAGTATTAGTCCTAATATTGTCACGTATAATACACTGATTGATGGATATTGTTTGCGAGGAGAAATGGAGAAAGCAATAAATATATTTGATTTAGTTGTGAATTCAGGCCTTAAGCCTTGCATTGTGACCTATAGTAGTTTGATAAATGGATATGCCAAGAAGGGGAATGTGGATGAAGCTTGGCGGCTTTTTCATGAAATTGATGAAAAAGGGCTAGAGCCCACAATCGTTACCTACAACATCATGTTACAGGGGCTACTTCGTGCAGATAGATTGACTGATGGTTGGGATCTTTTTAATCGGATGCATTCTTATCAAGTAATTCCTGATATAGTAACTTACAATACATTGTTGGATGGCCTGTCCAGAAATCATCAGATTGCTGAAGCATTTTCAGTTTTACGTATGATGGAAGACAATGGTGTTAAACCAGACATAACCACATACACTGCACTCATTCACGGATTATGCAAGGATGGAAAACTTGACATTGCAAGAGATATCTTCAATGAACTTCCTTCCAAAGGTTTGCAACCCAATGTTAGAACATATGGTATAATTATTGGTGCCCTTGTTGAAGAAGGGCTGACGCAGGAGGCTAAGAACTTGCTCAGAGAAATGGAGCAAAGGGGCTGCTTACCTAATAGTGTGGCTTACAATGCTTTTATCCGTGGGTTACTCAAAAGAAATGAGTATGATGCAGCTATCCCCTTCTTGGATGAAATGGTTGGAAGGGGATTCTCACCTGATGCAGCAACTACTTCTATGTTGCTATCAAGTCGAGGTGCTGTTTTGCTTGATTGGATCCGGAAATTTGCGTCTATGAAATGACTGATCCATTTTCGACAGTGGGCTGAAATATTAGTTTGCTTGCTGGCGAGGTGTGAAAATCTATATAAGCGTACGCGGCTCATTTTCTCATAGCAAGCATCACAGTCTCAAATTCTCATGTGATAGTGTTATTGCTGCAAAAGAGAATTAAAAATAGAAACTCAAAATATATAGTGCTATCTCTTGATAAAAGTTGATCTGGCTTATTCCCAATTTCTGCTATGGATCAACGATACCGATGGTAAAGTTATCAGCTGGTGTTGTAGATGTAGTTGTGCTGAAAGTCATTGTGAAGGATTGGAGTTTGATGTGGTCTCTTCTCTGGCTACCGACCAAGTCTTCCTTTCAGTCTGATGCATTATGTATAAATTGTTCCGTCTATCCAATTTCAAACTGCAAATATTGGAATTCTGAACTTCGGCAAATCTCCTTCAAACAGCCCAAAATCAATACTGGGTTTAATGAAAAGTAACACGGTTGAATCATTATTATGTAGTGTTCTGAAAGCTGATTGTTATTTATTGGGTCACTAGTCTTGTTCAGGGTGGTCTAAACTATGATGCAATATCTTAGAGGTTTAACTTCTTGTAAATATCATATTTTTTATTGCTGTATTTCTATGTCAATGTCTTACTTATGTAAGATGAATGTATGGATCGGCGATCTTGTGATTTATCTTTGTTGTTTAAGTGTTTTGTAGCATGGCATGATGCAATTATTATGTAAGCTGATTCCTTCTGTTTGTTAATTTTTAGTTGAAGCAGTTCTAAATATAGAAGTGTTATTACTTGTAAAATATACACGTCTCTTTTATCCTTTTATAAACCTTGTCACTGTGGGTTGCACGAACTCTTTTATCCTTGAACCCATAACAATTTAACTTGGTTGGTCTAAGTGAACATTGCCAATGGTGTGTCATTCTACTTTGTTAAATGGATATTGCAAGAAGGGTAATGTGGAAGAAGTGTGACATCTTTTCCTTGAGATTCCTCGTAAGGGTTTGCGTGCACAGAGTTTAATTATAACACCATGTTGCATGGATTGTTTCGTGCTGGTAGAGTAATTGAAAGTTGGAAGCTTTTCAGTGAGATGCGAGCTCATCATGTAATTCCTGATCTGGTGACGTGCAATACCTTGTTGGATGGCCTATGCAGAAATCAGCAGATTGTTGAAGCATTTTCAGTTTTACCTATGATGGAAGATAATGCTGTTAAACCAAACATATTGACGTATAATGCTCTCATTCATGGTTTGTGCATGGACGGAAAATGTTGCTAGATATATTTTCAATGAACTTCCTTCCAAAGGTTTGGAAGCCGATGTTATAACGTGTAACACAATTATTGGTGCACTTGCTGAAGAAGGGCCGACAGTGTAAGCTAATAATTTGTTTCTGAAAATGAAACAGTATGGGTGCTTGCCTAGTAGTGTGACTTAAAATGTTTTATCCAAGGTTTGTTCAAAGCGAATCAGTGTAAGGAAGCTGCTCCTATTTTGGAAGAAATGGTTAGAAACGGATTCTCACCTGATTCAACTACAGCTTCTATGTTATTAGCAGGTCGAGATGGTGAAATTGTTTATATGATAGGAAAGTTTGTGCCAAAAAGAATGATACATTTCTCACTGAAGTCATGCTTTTGCTTGCTCGCAGAGGCCTCAATATCCCTCTAATTTGAAATTAACTATGCTTGTAAACATCCTAGCTGGAAAATTGCATATTCATATATGATATTTTATATTGCTGCAATGAAACATGCCACTGATACACTAGCACTATTAGTTGACTGCGCCTGAACTTGCTATTTCAAATCGCCTTCTTCCAGCTTCTCCGGTTCAGCTTCTTCGTCTTCTCTTTCATTGTCCAGAAGTTTCAATTTCGATTCCATCAGCTTCACACACACAAGTATTGGCACGTGTTTTTTTGTACTTTAGTAGAATTCTTAATCTGTTTACAATTAGAGAAGTTTGCCTGTTAAATTGCTTGTAAGTCTGTTGATCATACTCCTTGTATATATTGCACTTTTTATTTTGTTCTTGTTGAGGTATTTGAGTTCGTATGCATATGCTAGCGTATGGTGAAGAATTTCTATGCTGAAGAGTGATACTAGCTAAACCATAAGTTGATGATTTGGTGTTTTGGTGTAAACAATTGCGTGCGCTTAACGTTGTATATGAATGAGTTGTATTTTAATTTTTCAAGCATTTAAATCCTATGTACATAACACTTCGGTTAATAGCTTGACCGAACAACTTGCATATAGCACTGCTTTCGAAGTTTGGTTCATGCTCCACTTGATAGGTTAATAATGTTGATAGTAGCTCAGTATGGATTGACTATGGCTTGTTTTAGCTTGGATGGCAGTCGAGCAAATTCAAGTCTAAGCACGAGCTTGAGGCTCGATAAGAAACTCGAATCGAATTGAAATACACTTCTGCTCCATTAAGTTGTCGTTCATCATTTGTGGGGATGGGACATAGTTTATATGTGAGTGCACTTGATGAGTGTGTTTATCTGTTGTCTATGTCTTCATGCCATAATGCACTTCCATTTCCGTATGTATATGTGTGTGAGCTTCTCATTGAAATTTGATTTCCGTAGCCATAATACAATAATATAAGGTGAACTACAATCAATAAGATGTAAGAAGTTTTCTTGTTGGTGTTTGATTTGTACACCTGATGTTTTAAAGGTGCACCTAATGGGGGGTTGGAAACTTCATCTACAAGAATAGTTGGAGCCGGTTACTTGTTGATTATTGGGCTAGGTGTGCTGGGGCGCATAGTTGAATGGCATGAGGTATTTGTGCCAAACACAAGTTTAATCAACTTTTCCTGTGCATTTTACTGGAGTCAATTCCTTAAATGCAATTTAAATCATTTATTGGTTAGGATCACGTTACAGAGGTGTGTTTTATAGTTCAATTGTTGTGAATTATCAGATGAACAGAGGAGTTCGGAAGTTAACCTCCTATTATCGGTTCTGGCATTCTAAAGTTTGTTGAATTAGGTTATTCTTTAAGTGCTTTACTTTCGACGGCGCTCTTGCTTTTGTACTTTCTGTGCATTGCTATGCACAATTAAACATGGTTATGTGCTGAACATGGAATGCTTTAGTGCTGCAGGAACATCCGGGGTCTCTAATTTATGCACAAACCCTGTCAAGCAATCATCATGATGAGTTGGCAGAAATTGGAATTAATCAATCTATGGAGGAAACCAAGTGGCTCATAAATTTTCATATGTGATTTTTCTGTTGCCCCGAAATCCAGATTACATGGGTGAAATCAGGTAGGTGCAAGATCTCAATATAATGTCTTTAAACGTATATGCAATTTATATGGTTATTTGCTATTTAAATTCTCTAAGTTTTAGACTTGCTAAACAACATGCATATGAGTTTCCTATTACAATTGGACAGCAAAAGACAAACTTGGAAAAGTCAATTATGGCTGTAATAATTCTCCTATAGCCCTTCGCATTTGTGGTTCGTAGACAACAGTGATAAGAAGCTAGGTCACAGTGAGAACTGGATGAAGCAAAACGTTGTTGTAGTTTGATTCAAAGATTTAATTTCATTGTTGCATAGATTGTACTTCTTGTGAAATTTGACGCATCTCCAATTGAAAAACACGAGGAAGTAATCTAAAGTGGAATGGGTAGCCAATGTGACTGGGGTTTAAGGTTCCTATAATCTGGTTATGGGAAGTGTTGACTACTGCTTGTTGTTTCTGCATGTAGAGAAACACTGGTAAATGATGTCTTCCTCGACTTGAAAATATTCAATTATTTAGAGTTTGATTAGTTAGTACTAAGCATGAATTTATATCTGGAATACTTATTGTCGCAACAGGTTGAGTTTTACAGTGCCCATCTTTGCAGTTCATTTATGAAGCTTTAACTGTTTTGATCTGCAAATACAGTTCTCAAGGAAAACAACCAAGCAAAAACCAAATCATTTGTTGCAAACTCTTTTTTCACTGTAATAGTATAATTGATTGATGAATGAAATGAACGCCTATTCCAATTCATTTTTCTCCCCATGATTGCAGCAACTCTGGATATTATGATGAGGCATTTCATCTGAAATAAGATTTTTTTTTTTTTTTTTTTTAAGTGTTGAACTGTTTCAACTTTCATTCCTTCTATTTTCTTATTACAACTCATGATAAGGTTTTCTCTGTTAAAAACTGTTCATTCATATGGGAAGCAAAACCACCACTTTTACATGTATACCTGTTTCTACTTTCTACTATCTCTTTAGCCAACTCAATCATCATTTTACAAAAGCAAAAATCTAAAAAGAAATCAATTTCTCAAATTTACTTTAGAAAAAAACAACAAATAGTTTAAATTATAAATATAATATCAAGTCCATTATTTTCGTATATAAGTAAATATAATTCATTTTAAATAGGCAAAGTTCTCTACAAACACGTTTCTAGTTCAAAACACACGGAACTGCATAGAACCGCAGGAAAGGACGAAGCGGCCCTCTCCGGTTCGTCGATCACAATATATATTGCAGTCGAATTCACAATTTTCCACTCAGAGAGAGTTCACTGATTTTTTTCGACTCACAGGTAATAAATAATAATAATGTCATTCGAAATTTCAATTTTTTTTAGTTATAACTCTGAGGCGTTTGTATTTGAAATTCCTAAATAGAACTAATTATTTGCATGATTTTTACGTTTGATTTGTGTTTTATCATGATAATGTTGGTGTTTTTGTGTGTTATAGAGCGAGATTAAAAATCCTAATGCATGTGTAGATGATCAATGAAGAGTACATTGTGCTGCAGATGTTTATTTTTATTTTTATTGTGGTGTTTGTTGTTATGTTAATGCTGGTTTTAGAGTTTTTGCAGAATTTTACTGTTGATCGGATTTTTTTGTTGTTGTTGTTGTGTTTGTGATGAATTGTTTTTGTAAGATGTATTCTGTGAGAGAATATATTTTTGTTGTTTTGTCGCTTGGTTTTGACCCTACTATTGGGTTGTAGAATTGTGTATAGGACCTTTACTTTTGATTTTAGCAAGGTAGACTGTAGAACCACGCTTGATCTGCCCAAATGAGGCTATCAGCATTTTTTCGATTTGCGTACGGCACGGTAGATTTCGTAAATGTCTTCTGTTCGACCCTAAATTTGGGTTGTAGAAATTGTATGTCAAGTGTCAACTTTTCTTTTAATTCGCTCGGGTAGACCGTAGAATCACGTCTAATCTACCCAAGATGTGGCTATCATCACTTTCGAGTAACTTACGGCATGGTGGATTTTAGTTACTTCAGTTTTCGAAATAATTTTTCTAGGATGCATGGTTTTTATGTTGAAGAAATTCCCATTGTTAGGCAGACAACGTGGGTGTAACCATTGAACGGTTAATGGCTTTTTAGAAAAAAATGATTTTCCAAATAACCATAATAAAAAGTAATAAAGTAAGTGCTCCTGCACTCTGGATTCGAGATGTTGATATTACCTTTGAAAAAGAGTAAGTAGCCGTCATTCTTTGTTACACATACCTGGATACAAAGTCATGCTCTTATCTTTAAACTTTTGATGTGGACTTGTTATGGCTCTATCCATAAAGATTACAACCACCTTCTATTTTAGTTACTGATGTATTCCTAGCACTTTGTAGGGGTATAGTCTGTTGAACTTTTGATGGTATGCTCTCTGGAGAGTGTGAGAATGGCAGCCTCCGTGAGGCTTCAAGCTGTTGGAAGTGCCTCAAAGGCTGTGACAGGTAAAAGAGTGACCAGATCTTGAGATTTGTTTGCCTCTTGGGACCTCATTGCTGTACTCTCTCTGAATATTATGAAGTTGTGGTGTTATGATGTGATATACGGTTTAATGCATAAGAATAAAGTGCTCTCAACAGCATATGACGTGTCAAATTTTTGCTCTTTCTCTTATTCTTGTGGCAGGGGAAATATGCTGCCAGAAATTAGGTGGCCAGCACACGAGGAGAGACTTACATGATGCGGATGAAGAGAATCTGCTCGATGAAGAAGGTAGAACCTCATGCTTGGATTCTAGTACGTCTAAAGCTACCATAATAAATATGACCCACCATCTGTACTTGAATTTCTGTGTGAAATTATTAGAAAGTGTGGATATGGAGGTGGAAACAGTCTCTGCTTTGTGATAGAATTATAATTGATGTGCTTCTTGCTTCTCTTTTATGTGAACACTGACCACAAAGAGACAAGTGAAGAGTCTATGATATCCTTTATGCTCCAGCTTTCACCACCTATCATCCCAGCCTGTTGTCCTGTAGTGCGGGAGTGCATTGAATTCTGTTATCTTTCTTTGACTAAAACATATATCATTAATATTGTATAGAAAGAGCAATTCTGTTTAGATGCTAAGAGAAAGTTAAGAATTTCCAAGTGGTGGCTAAATTTCATCAAAAGAATTAGTTAGCACAAATAAAGCTGGACCATACAAATAGCCTTTTCTGGTTCCTGAAAATCACCATTGAAAGTTAGAGCTCAATACTATCATTTGATGTGAACCTTTGGCAGGATTTGATTAGATTACAGTACTTTTATGTATGCCTACAGTGAAAGTGGCGTTGGGCAGTGCAAGATAATCTATTACATTTTGCCCTCATTGCACATGATCTGCTTCTTCATAAGTCATACACTTTTGTGTGGCTTCAGCTTCTGGCATCTCAACTTTTTTCTGCTTTAATTTCTGTTACAGATATGCACATTTTTGGTTTGAGGCCCATGGTGGATCCTCTAGATTTGGTATGATTTGCAAACTAACTTATGTAACCTTTTTCATCTCAATATCTTACTGCTCTATGGTGTTACCAGATAGAAAATGTATAAAGTCAGGCTGTTGTAGGGTTTTTGATTGGCTTGTAAGATATTGCTTGAGTAACTGCTACAAAAGTGATTACTTTAACTAAATAAGATCTTTCAGTGAGGACTTCCAGTTTTATGCCGGCAGGAAATTTTTTTACGTGTGTTGAAAGCTTTATTAATAATGAATGAACTGATGAGTTACTATAATTTCTTATTGTGTGATTCTCCATAGACATGGTCAGATGCACACGTGCAAGAACGTCATTTTTTTCAATTACACTTGTTTTGAAAGCTAAATGCAGGTGGCATATAGTAAATTTTTTGAATCTGCAGAAGGCTGTTGAGGAACCATTGGTGTATTAACTTTACATTGAATGCTTTAAAATGTTGATGATGCTAACTACCTAGTGTATTCTTTTGGTTAAAATGAAAAAAATATTAAGTTGTCTTTGTTTATTAGGGATAAAAGCATTAAACCCCCTATACTATGCCCCCGATTGCGTTTTGCCTCCTATCCTTGTATTTTTGGCGACTTGCCCCTTGTACCATGGATAAATAAGCACTTTGCCCCATGAGTCCAAATCCAACAGCAAAAAATAGTGGCATGTGTCCATATCCAATGGTGAAAAAATGACTTAGGGGCAAAGTACTTATTTATCCATAGTACAGGGGCAAGTCGCAAAAATTAAAAGGATAGGGGGCAAAGTGCAACATGGGGTAAAGTATAGGGTTTAACGCTTTTATCCCTTGTTTATTATTATGATATTCACAGTCTCCCCAAACTTGACCAAGAATTGAGTTTTCTGTTGAAGACAGAGCTCGACACAAATTTACCAACCCTCCATTTTTATATAGCACAGTAAAGATGTTATCGTGGATATGCTACGAGACATCATATTATTTACTACTTATATGTAAAATTCTGCTTATGGAATTAACAATGTAGTTTGGCTGTTGCAAAGAGAGATAAATTAGAATAACTGACTGATTAAGTACATGACCTCTACCTGTAAATTAGAAAATATCTGATAAAGGCTTAAATATTGTGATACTTAATATGCAATTAAATCTGAGATGGCTTTGTTCAAATAAAATGATATTTTTGATTTTATTTTGACGTGGTCATTTTTATACTTTAAGATGCTTAGCCTTTCGACTTGTTTAAATAAGATAAAGGATAACATGTAATATTGGAAACCCAACAACTTATGATTAATGTGACAAGGCCCTCAACAACTTGTGGTTGACAGAGTGGAGTTGATTAGAGTATATTAAGTCAAAGGACTGACTCCTCATACGTTATGAAGATATATGTACTAATTTTTTTGTTCTATGTTATGCACTTCACTGCGGATAGCTTTCAGATTTTAGAGAAAGCTTAGAAATATCTTTCACTGGTGGGAAATGATCTTGTTATTATCTGAAGCATCATATTTTATGTGCCCAGAAAGTAGTAAACACATGTTTAATATGCTTTGAAGGTATGCTGCAAAGCTTGTAAGAAGCCAATCAAGACCAGTCAATACCATGCACATGCAGTTCTCGTTTAAATTTTATCTCCATTGGTAAATGAAACTTTTAAGGTTTTGTGTGTTGCATGATTATATTGATTTGGCTTGGTAACTGGAGATCAATTTTTTAGCATTTAACCCCAGTTAATTAGGGTAGACAGAAAGAACCAAATGAAAATCAAATTGATGAAAAACATGACTCTCTTCTTACATTCATATCAATTTGGCAAAGTTCTTTCACCAACCATATTATTTTGTAGCATGTCTATCCAAGTTCTGTTAGTCCGTTTTCATTTTTTAATTGGTTAAAACCGCGAGGTTCGAGATTCTCTTCTATGGGGACTGCACGCGTCTCAGTTCAAATATTTCCGTTATACTCACATTATAACTTCTCGCATTATCACACCTGAAGCAAATAATGTGCATTTCAGGTATGCCCAATTTTGAATATGATGTTGCTGAAGAGCCTAACATAACAAACCACATAATAATTACCAGTCTAATAGTAGTCTTTTTCTACAAAGTTCCGCTCGCTCTAAACTTGGTGCACTTGCATTCTATCTAACTGGCTTGAATTGTATGGTTAGTATGATTGCCAATTTCCATTCCTTGGATAGAAGATAAGTTACAAATTGTGATAGTTTGGACAACTATGAACGCCACCGTTACTCTTAGAGATGTGTAAGGTCTTTTTTCTCCAATCATCTGGTCTTTTACTAATTCAAAAAGTTGTTAAAAAGGTGTGTTAACTATATCAACCTATCTCTCCTGTTACACTTTGTTAGATACTCTGTCAGGACCCCACAACTTTCCTTATTTTCACCCTCTTCAAGACATTGTGGATTATCAAACTTCTTATTTTCAGCATGGAACATAAAAATGATCTGATGAGTTGTATGAAGGGTGTATTTACATTAATATCTAGTTCTTTGTTAAGAAATTATCTGTCACGTGTTTGAGTCACTATGTGAAAATAAAAATCCGATGGCTAACTGAAGATTAAATTTCTTTTGATGTTCTGATACAGGGAATCGTTTACTGCTGAATTAAGCTAAAAATTAATGGATCTGGTCAACTTTTAGTTTAACTGATAGATAACAAACGAAATTCTTGTGCTAATTTGTCAGTCCCTTGCAAACAGAATAGCATTTAACAAGAAATGTGATAATTGGTACTTTTGATGACAATCCGTTCTTTTGATTGTAAACCGGAACAAGGTCACATTATCTTATACCTGTTTCAGTTGTATTAAGGCTGATATTTCATCAGAATGATTCTTTCCCCATAATGTTAGAAAATCTCTTAAACTTTTATTTTCCGCATGTTTACAGAACTTTGCAAGTCTTTAAGATCTAAAGGGGGGATTATTCCAGAACTTGACGGCCCTGTATTGAAAAAGAAACCTCCACGAAAGCAGCGGAAAAAGTTGCCGATGGTTCATACCAGTATCCTTTTTTTTTTTTTCCCTTCTAAAAGTTAGGAAGAAATTCAGTTACTTTGGCATATGGTTTCTTGAGATTGTCTGTAGTATTAGTGATCAGAATCTACCATATTTGTTTAGGCGAGTCTGTATGTTGAGTATGAGCTCTTACTCATGGCTTAAAAAAGAGTTGAATTCAATGATCTCCACATCCAAATAAGTTCATAATCACTTAGTCGTAATTCATTTTGATATTTAATTTCTTTAGCTCTTCTAGATAATGCAGCCTCACTTGGGGAGAAAAAAAATCTCAAAGCAGTAGAGTCTTATCATATAGATTCTTCTGTGGATGGGCAGATTCAAGTGACCTCCCTTGCAAATTTTTCCATGGGTGCGCCGATTCAGATGACCTCACTGGCAGATTCTTCTGTGGATGGGCAGATTCAAATGACTGACCTTGCTGAATCTAAACGTAATCTTTCCTTAGTAATTTTTCTCTTTAGTTTCTCAGCTTTCACCAGTGTCTTACAAACAATTATAATCATCATACATGCAGACACCACAAATGGACAAGCTTATGCTTATGTCTGCTTTATTTCAATTTGGCTGTAAATGCAAGAATTTCCATTTGCACTCTGTTTGTACTGACAAAAGGGAGCCAATTGGGTCAAAGCTTCTCTTAAATAAGTTTTTATTGGAGTGTTGTTATTGCAACTGTATATTACCATTCGTTAATCTTTGTTTTAAATGGATGACCAATTGTTGCACGATGGTTAATCTTTCAAGTCTTCATTCTTATTTTGGAAATTCCATATTGCTTTCATTTCATTTCATTGTTTGTTTGTTCTTTTGTTTCAGGAGATGCACACTTGTATGGGGTTCAGAAATTGAATGGTCCAAGGATTGGTCCTTACAATATCGAGTGCCCAGAAAATGTAACATTACATTCATCAAAATCTTTCAAAAGGTATGATGAGTTGCTTTGAGTTTTTCTTGACTGAACACTTATTAAAAATGGTCATTCATACCTTCATGATGCAATTCATTTGCTGGACAAAACTTTGACATTGTTGAGTATCTTTTTCTTTGTTACCTTAGTTTCCCAGTATCTCTTGGCTACTTACATGTTCCATCACACAGTATTAAACATTCATACTTCCTTGATAACTGCAGGATGTACTCCAGCCCAAACACGCATATACAATTTGACAAGTGTCTTAGTTTCCTTTACCCATTGACTATTAGTCATCTGGGCCCACTTAAAATAAGTAATAAATGAGCATTGATCAGTATGTGAAATATGCTCTAGTTTTGGATGGATTATAAACAAATGTGCCTAGAATGTGAATTAGAATGAAAGAGAAACAGTAGAATGACTGGTGGGGTCATTTAAGTATCAAACTACTGCTCCTAATGTTTTTGAAAGTAGAAACTGTAAAATATCAGGTGACAAATGAGGGAAAGTTGAGTCAATCTCTTATGCAGTACAAGTGTGTACAGAAGGAGAATTGGCAAAGATGGACTAGGAGTTTCTGGATTTTAAACTAGTAGGTATTGCTGAAAGCTGAAAAATCAAATTGTCCTAGTTCCTCTAAATTTATTGTTAAAGACTTCCACCTACTCAATTTGTGAACTTAGCAAATGCTACTCAAACACATTGTTGTAGTTGTAAAATTATGTAGCTGCACTTGAACTGGTTATGTGTGATCAAAAATCGTCAAGCTTCCATACCATCTTCTTCATTATTGCTAGTCTGATCAAAACTCATTCATGGTAGGCATGTTAAGAAGTTAAACCAATTGAAACCAGTTCTGAGATAACTAATTAAACCCAAGGTTTAACTTACCTGCTGCTCTGCCATGAGGGTTTGCTGCGCTACTGTAAAGATTTGGCACCTACATCTTAATCAACAGTGTTTTCCGGATTTACTCAGTTTTTTATCCTGTAGGAAAGTGTCCGAGAATGCAACAAAGACATGTACTGAGAGTCCAGATACAAGAACTCCGAAAGTTGTTCCATGTAAGTTCACTCCTTGTTCTTATAACTTTGCGATCGTGAGGCTTGTTTCTCACCCACTTGTCTCTCTGATTTCAATCTTCTTGTGCTTAGTTAGGTTAAACATTTTGCTTCAACTTTCATGTTGAGAATGGGGTGTCCGTTTTGTTTACTTATGTGGCAATATTAATTCTATAGTATTCAGAACATTTAAGTACAACCCATCAGATCCTCCAGAGAAGTTGAGAATTCATAGGGCAAGTCAAGGCTTGCATCATCTTTATATGGTGAAGAAATGAGACCCAACAGCATGCATAGTAGATTAGAAATTCAAGTTTAGAAACACCGAAAGCTTCCCATTCTTTTCTTTGCAATATCTTCTTTAAGCAAAGTGGTACTAAGTTCTTTATCATCATTAACCTTTTTTTCTAGATAATGATCCTTATTTACCATGTCGTTATCTGATTGACATTCTTCTAATCAATTTCCTCGTGGATTATGAGCAGATAAATCAGATCTAAAGTAATTGGGCAATATCTGTTAAGTTGTGAGTATCACATGCTACAAATTTTTGAGATTTAGCTGTCAATAATTAAAATATCTTTGTAACGCTACCTAAATAAGATGGCCACAAATGAGAAACTGTGATTTTGTGGTAATTTACACTTGCTCCTTCCAAACCCTAGTGGCGGTTAAAGTAATATTAAGGGAAATGCAGCTCTTCGTATCTTGTGAGTTAGAATTCAGATTGATGTATTCCGTCATTGACTTTATGAGTGATAGACAGATGCCGGCCTATTGTACAGACCAACTCTTGCCATGTTCTTTATTTTACTGGAGATGTCGAATCCCTTTCTTTGCTAACTATTCATGATAAGAAACACACTTCAGATATGGATAGGTCATGGGGTTCTCCAAAAACTCGCGTCATGGCTTCATGGCTGTGCTCAAAATTAGGCTTTTCTTTTTGTTGTGCAAACTGCTGAGTAGAGGTGAGGCAGTGAGAAGATGTGCAATTGTGTTCGGGGGGACAAAACTCCTGAACTACTCTAGGAATGTGCTATAGTCACTAAAGCTTTATTTAAATGGGATCTTCTTATCCATTTTGGTAGATAGAAATCATAGCTTCTTCAACTTTTTATCTGGGGCACCAATTTTGTCGTCGTTGGCCACAGCCGAAACCTCTTTTTGCGATCTGAAAATATCTTTATTTTTCTATTGTTTTGGAATTTATAAGGAAAAAATGTTGGTATATACTTGGCAGTCCTAAAACTGGTTAATATTCAGCGTATGGTTTTAGTAATTTTGATTATGTAATCTGCATGTAACAATCTCAGATGTACCTGCACCTCTTGCCACCAAAATATACTATTCCCAAAGAAATCATCACCTTCGAAGAGCAATTTGTCACATGTTCTATGAGGAACAGACCAAGGATTCTATCAATGATGCTTCACCTTCAGAAGTCTTACAAGTAAACGCAGTTCCAGCACAAACTACATCTCCCAGCAACGTGAATCATGTACCTGGTCTGCACCAACAGGTTAATATCTGCCCCCATTTGGTTATATCCCATTATACTGCTCCAAGTTTATGTTATAATATTCTGTCAGTAATCGTGAAAATCCTGAATTCTGAGTTCGAGGTTCAAGTAAATGGAAAGGAATGATGTGTTAAAGTGATAATTGCTGGAAACAGTGTATACCTATACAGGAGTTATGCATCAGAATGTTATTTGACCTGCTTAAGAGGGCTGCTTGTGATGTAAAGTTGTGGAAACAACATACAAAAAAGTAAAGAGGAAAAGTCGGGGCAGCGCAAATTGACATTGTGTTAATTTGCAACTGCTGTATCAAAATGCTCAATTTTTAGTTGTTACTTTATCATAAAATATCAGAATTACTTCTGTTTTGTATTTAATTGTATTGTTAAATTTTTTTAATCGCTCACATAATGTTGTAAGTAAATCTGGACATTTTTCCAAGTACAATTTAGCTTATTAATTTTTTTTGAATCCAGTTGTCGTCACTAACAACTTAAATACATCCGATGCCTTCTCTCTTGATGTATTTGACTCAATTGGCTTTTTTCCTGTGTTTTCGTCTTATTAGACATTGAGATACTTTGATTTACGAAAAGCATGTGATCTTAGTTTATCATCAGTAGCACCTCCCAACCTGCTTTCTACACCCAAGATTACAAGCATTTGTTACAATATCTTCAGTTTCTATCTTTGTGCATCAAACTTTTTCACCATTTCTAAGTGACTAAACTTGTTTTTTATTGAAACGGAGGGATGAGCAATTTTTTAGCTGACACAAAAATTTAATCAACTTCATGCAGCACGTTCAGAGTCGTACTTGGGGAAATCAGGAGGATTTGCTTTATCCATGAACACAGCGTCTGAGCTTCCTGTAAATAATACTTTAGGACTTCATATCATGTCAAAAACACATTCTTTTGCAGGAAAAGCAGGTAACTCTATATATTCAGTGTTAAATGTTTTCCCACTCCCTTTCAGAATGTTAACTGTGACCATTTTAGATAATTTTGAATATAGTTAATTCAGTCACAGAAATGATCGCACGCGCACAAATGCACACTTATCTTCAGATAAAAGAACCCTGTATTAGAGTTTCGTGTGCAACATAGGAGAAAAAAGTGCAATGCCTGTCCATTCATTGCCTCCTTAGTTTCGCTCTCTATTCAAATTTTATTTTTCGTTTTTATAACCGATATTCAATTTTTCTGGATGGTTCTTCCATGAATGGAGTTGTATGGTTTTACTGTTTGCAGAAAATCGTCTAGGTACAGTTCAGAAAATCATCTAAGTACAGTTCAGCAGCGCGAAGGAAGACTCCCAGTTGTATACGGACTGAAGTTTTGGTAGGTAATCATTAACTCTTTTTGCTTTAGCTTATGAGTTCCGCGAAGATTCAGGAAATGTTCAGAGTTGTAGCTTCTTTGCTTCGTCAAGACATTCAAAAGTTAATTCAAGTTTGTTTAGTGTATATAAATTTTCTTAATTTCTTCATGTTCATAGATGTTATGAATTTAAGTATCTTTTCGTAATCGCTGAAAAGTTTCTAACTGCAAGAGTGTGATACGTATTGCCGAAATATCTTTAACTGGCAGATAGTGATACATAACATATTATGCAGAGTCCTTAATTGTACTCAATATCGGTTTTGAAGTCATTTTTTAAAATAGTTCAAAACGTGGTTCTAAATAACAATCTATTAGTAAATATCATGACATCCAATCAACAATAAATATGAATTTTGTGGGAGATTTGTGGGTTGATTAATACAATTGGAAGAAGATAATTTTCCCTGAGTTATCAGTTCATTTGGAATATTTTGATTCTAACCCAACATGTTGTCCTATTTGTCTTTATATCGAAATAAACCAATTTTCCCACTTAATTCTAACGCCACTCTTTGTCCTTAGACAGATTATTAACATTATTAGAAAAACAAAAACTCTGCAAAAACACGGATAGAAGAAGAAGCTATACAAAAGTCAAAAACAGCAGATAACTGTTTGTTTTGCGATAAATGGTAGGAGAATGATATTTTACCAATAAAAGTAGAATGAGTATGATTGAATTGTGATTCGAAAATAAAGTAAGTTCAGGTAAAATGTGTTCATAGTTTCTTGATAAAATGTTTTAATTATACTTAAATCCATATAAGCTTGTATGACCAAATGGTTTTACATTTTTATCCAAAATATGAAGTGTGCCTAGTGACACAAAGATTTATGTGGTGTTTACAAATTCTAAAAAGGCTGAAATCCGCTTTTTGTTGAGCAAGTATTGTTGGGCGTTGTAAATCAAGTTTTTGCGGTTACATTTTTTTTAAGCTAAAAACTCTCGCAATCTCTATCTGGTATTGCCTTGTTTTTTGGCTTAACCATGCTATACTTATCAGTACAAAAAGTTGTACAAAAAATGACACGTGCCCAATTCACCATCTAGTTTTGATATACTATGATTCCAAAATGTTGGCCCAAAAATTCTCATTACATAATTGAATTGTATAAAAGAACTTGGGGACTTTTGCTTGTATTAACTTGAAATGTTTGATACGCATTTCAACATCTTCAAGTTCAATTAAATTCAATCTCCGAGACTAGATATATTTATGACAATCTAGTCTTGTAAAATTCATATTTCTAATGCCACCATTAAAGTATATACAATGATAAATGAAAGCCCTCAACATTTTCACCTTTTTATTCATTCAAGTATATACAATGATTGTGTCCTCGAGCGAACTTGTGTTTATGTGTTGTAAGACAATCCCCAAGACGTGTCGGACTCAAGCAAAATTAATAACTAAATGTGTTAATTATAGCTAGACTAAAAGAATTAAAAAGAAAAATATTTTCTTAGTTTTGTTTAAATTTGTAACTTTAAGCAGCTTAATAGAATAAACTTTAATATAGTTTTTTTTTATCATTATTATATAATTGAATATGAAGTTTTTAGTTATTTAAAATTTAATTCTAAGTAAAAGAAGTTCTCAATATTATAAATATAATTATTTGAAAATTTTAGGGCTGTAGTTGTAAATTGTAATTATATAAAGGGAGTAAAACATAACCTTAAGTTATTGTTGAAAATAAATGCATAAAAAAGAAAAAGAAGTTGAGCTATGAGATTGAGAATGAGTACATCTGTTGGCGGCGTAGCTTTGATTCACAGAAGAAGATTATTAACCCAAAAATCTCTACTTCAAATTGGTACTTCTCTTCTTGCATCACAAGGTGATTTTCAATTCTCTATTTTCTGCTCAAACATTCATGATTTAACTCACAAACCCAGATTGGATTTGGGTTCTATACATCATGTGGATGACGCTATTTACTTGTTTAATCACATGTTGAGAGAAAGCCCTCGTCCTTCTGTTGTTCAGTTAAACAAATTACTGAGTTTGGTCGCGAAAATGAAACAATACACCATTGCCCTCCACCTGTTCGACAAAATGCGTCACTTGGGTCTCCCTTTTAATGACTATACATTGAACATTGCAATTAATTGCTACTGCCGTCTGAGTCGAGTAGATTACGGGTTTGCGATCCTGGGCATCTTCGTGAAATACGGTGGTTATGTACCGAATACCACTACCTTCACCACTCTCATTAAAGGGCTCTTCTTGGAGAATAATGTGGCCGAGGTGGAGAAGTTGTTCAAGAAATTGTTGAGGGAAAAATTATGCGAGCCAGATGAAGTTATGTTTCTCACCGTGATAGATGGATTGTGTAAAGCGGGACATACTCGTACCGCGCTGAATTTGCTCTTTCGATTGGAGAAAGGGAGCTGCAAGCCGGACGTCAAATCTTATAGCGTAGTAATTGATTGTCTCTGTAAGGATAAGATGGTCGATGATGCTTTCCTACTCTTAACTAGAATGAATGCCAGAGGCATCTCACCCGATGTTTTCACTTATAGTTCCATGATCCGAGGATTGTGCAATTTCGGTAGATGGAAAGAGGCAAAAGACTTATTAAACGAGATGGTTGCTCATAAAATCTCCTTAAATGTGGTTACTTTCAGTATATTGGTGGATGCATTTTGCAAGGAAGGGAAGGTGAAAGAAGCTGATGAAGTGTTAGAAGTTATGAAACAACGAAGTATCAGCCCTAATATTGTCACGTATAATACACTGATTGATGGATATTGTTTGCGAGGAGAAATGGAGAAAGCAATAAATATATTTGATTTAGTTGTGAATTCAGGCCTTAAGCCTAGCATTGTGACCTATAATAGTTTGATAAATGGATATGCCAAGAAGGGCAATGTGGATGAAGCTTGGTGGCTTTTTCATGAAGTTGATGAAAAAGGGCTAGAGCCCACAATCGTTACCTACAACATCATGTTACAAGGGCTACTTCGTGCAGATAGATTGACTGATGGTTGGGATCTTTTTAATCGGATGCATTCTTATCAAGTAATTCCTGATATAGTAACTTACAATACATTGTTGGATGGCCTGTCCAGAAATCATCAGATTGCTGAAGCATTTTCAGTTTTACGTATGATGGAAGACAATGGTGTTAAACCAGACATAACCACATATACTGCACTCATTCACGGATTATGCAAGGATGGAAAACTTGACATTGCAAGAGATATCTTCAATGAACTTCCTTCCAAAGGTTTGCAACCCGATGTTATAACATATGGTATAATTATTGGTGCCCTTGTTGAAGAAGGGCTGACGCAGGAGGCTAAGAACTTGCTCAGAGAAATGGAGCAAAGGGGCTGCTTACCTAATAGTGTGGCTTACAATGCTTTTATCCGTGGGTTTCTCAAAAGAAATGAGTATGATGCAGCTATCCCCTTCTTGGATGAAATGGTTGGAAGGCGATTCTCACCTGATGCAGCAACTACTTCTATGTTGCTATCAAGTCGAGGTGGTGTTTTGCTTGATTGGATCCGGAAGTTTGCGTCTATGAAATGACTGATCCATTTTCGACAGTGGGCTGAAATATTAGTTTGCTTGCTGGCGAGGTGTGAAAATCCATATAAGCGGACGCGGCTCATTTTCTCATTGCAAGCATCGCAGTCTCAAATTCTCATGTGATTGTGTTATTGCTGCAAAAGAGAATAAAAATTAGAAATTCAAAATTTATAGTGCTATCTCGTGATAAAAGTTGATCAGGCTTATTCCCAATTTCTGCTATGGATCAACGATACAGATGGTAAAGTTATCAGCTGGTGTTGTAGATGTAGTTGTGCTGAAAGTCATTGTGAAGGATTGGAGTTTGATGTGGTCTCTTTTCTGGCTACCGACCAAGTCTTCCTTTTAGTCTGATGCATTATGTATAAATTGTTCCGTCTATCCAATTTCAAACTGCAAATATTGGAATTCTGAACTTCGGCAAATCTCCTTCAAACAGCCCAAAATCAATACTGGGTTTAATGAAAAGTAACACGGTTGAATCATTATTATGTAGTGTTCTGAAAGCTGATTGTTATTTATTGGGTCACTAGTCTTGTTCAGGGTGGTCTAAACTATGATGCAATATCTTAGAGGTTTAACTTCTTGTAAATATCTTATTTTTTATTGCTGTATTTCTATGTCAATGTCTTACTTATGTAAGATGAATGTATGGATCGGCGATCTTGTGATTTATCTTTGTTGTTTAAGTGTTCTGTAGCATGGCATGATGCAATTATTATGTAAGCTGATTTCTTCTGTTTGTTAATTTTTAGTTGAAGCAATTCTAAATATTGAAGTGTTATTACTTGTAAAATATACACGTCCCTTTTATCCTTTTATAAACCTTGTCACTGTGGGTTGCACGAACTCTTTAATCTTTGAACCCATAACAATTTAACTTGGTTGGTCTAAGTGAACATTGCCAATGGTGTGTCGTTCTACTTTGTTAAATGGATATTGCAAGAAGGGTAATGTGGAAGAAGTGTGACATCTTTTCCTTGAGATTCCTCGTAAGGGTTTGTGTGCACAGAGTTTAATTATAACACCATGTTGCATGGATTGTTTCGTGCTGGTAGAGTAATTGAAAGTTGGAAGCTTTTCAGTGAGATGCGACCTCATCATGTAATTCCTGATCTGGTGACGTGCAATACCTTGTTGGATGGCCTATGCAGAAATCAGCAGATTGTTGAAGCATTTTCAGTTTTACCTATGATGGAAGATACTGGTGTTAAACCAAACATATTGACGTATAATGCTCTCATTCATGGTTTGTGTATGGACGGAAAATGTTGCTAGATATGTTTTCAATGAACTTCCTTCCAAAGGTTTGGAAGCCGATGTTATAACGTTTAACACAACTATTGGTGCACTTGCTGAAGAAGGGCCGACAGAGTAAGCTAATAATTTGTTTCTGAAAATGAAACAGTATGGGTGCTTGCCTAGTAGTGTGACTTAAAATGTTTTATCCAAGGTTTGTTCAAAGCAAATCAGTGTAAGGCAGCTGCTCCTATATTGGAAGAAATGGTTAGAAACGGATTCTCACCTGATTCAACTACAACTTATATGTTATTAGCAGGTCGAGATGGTGAAATTGTTTATATGATAGGAAAGTTTGTGCCAAAAAGAATGATACATTTCTCACTGAATTCATGCTTTTGCTTGCTCGCAGAGGCCTCAATATCCCTCTAATTTGAAATTAACTATGCTTGTAAACATCCTAGCTGGAAAATTGCATATTCATATATGATATCTTATATTGCTGCAATGAAACATGCCACTGATACACTAGCACTATTAGTTGACTGCGCCTGAACTTGCTATTTCAAATTGCCTTCTTCCAGCTTCTCCGGTTCAGCTTCGTCGTCTTCTCTTTCATTGTCCAGAAGTTTCAATTTCGATTCCATCAGCTTCACACACACACACACACAAGTATTGGCACGTGTTTTTTGTACTTTAGTAGAATTCTGAATCTGTTTACAATTAGAGAAGTTTGCCTGTTAAATTGCTTGTAAGTCTGTTGATCATACTCCTTGTATATATTACACTTTTTATTTTGTTCTTGTTGAGGTATTTGAGTTCGTATGCATATGCTAGCGTATGGTGAAGAATTTCTATGCTGAAGAGTGATACTAGCTAAACCATAAGTTGATGATTTGGTGTTTTGGTGTAAACAATTGCGTGCGCTTAACGTTGTATATGAATGAGTTGTATTTTAATTTTTCAAGCATTTAAATCCTATATACATAACACTTCGCTTAATAGCTTGACCGAACAACTTGCATATAGCACTGCTTTCGAAGTTTGGTTCATGCTCCACTTGATAGGTTAATAATGTTGATAGTAGCTTAGTATGGATTGACTATGGCTTATTTTAGCTTGGATGGCATTCGAACAAATTCAAGTCTAAGCACGAGCTTGAGGCTCAATAAGAAATTCGAATCGAATTGAAATACACTTCTGCTCCATTAAGTTGTCGTTCATCATTTGTGGGGATGGGACATAGTTTATATGTGAGTGCACTTGATGAGTGTGTTTATCTGTTCTGTCTATGTCTTCATGCCATAATGCACTTCCATTTCCGTATGTATATGTGTGTGAGCTTCTCATTGAAATTTGATTTCCGTAGCCGTAATGCAATAATATAAGGTGAACTACAATCAATAAGATATAAGAAGTTTTCTTGTTGGTGTTTGATTTGTACACCTGATGTTTTAAAGGTGCACCGAATGGGGGGTTGGAAACTTGATCTACGAGAATAGTTGGAGCCGGTTACTTGTTGATTATTGGGCTAGGTGTGCTGGGGCGCATAGTTGAATGGCATGAGGTATTTGTGCCAAACACAAGTTTAATCAACTTTTCCTGCATTTTACTGGAGTCATTCCTTAAATGCAATTTAAATTATTTATTGGTTAGGATCACGTTACAGAGGTGTGTTTTATAGTTCACTTTTTGTGAATTATTAGATGAACAGAGGAGTTCGGAAGTTAACCTCCAATTATCGGTTGTGGCATTCTAAAGTTTGTTGAATTAGGTTATTCTTTAAGTGCTTTACTTTCGACGGCCCTCTTGCATTTGTACTTTCTGTGCATTGCTATGGACAATTAAACATGGTTATGTGCTGAACATCGAATGCTTTAGTGCTGCAGGAACATCCGGGGTCTCTAATTTATGCACAAACCCTGTCAAGCAATCATCATGATGAGTTGGCAGAAATTGGAATTAATCAATCTATGGAGGAAACCAAGTGTCTCATAAATTTTCATATGTGATTTTTCTGTTGCCCCGAAATCCAGATTACACGGGTGAAATCAGGTAGGTGCAAGATCTCAATATAATGTCTTTAAACGTATATGCAATTTATATGGTTATTTGCTATTTAAATTCTCTAAGTTTTAGACTTGCTAAACAACATGCATATGAGTTTCCTATTACAATTGGACAGCAAAAGACAAACTTGGAAAAGTCAATTATGGCTGTAATAATTCTCCTATAGCCCTTCGCATTTGTGGTTCGTAGACAACAGTGATAAGAAGCTAGGTCACAGTGAGAACTGGATGAAGCAAAAGAATGTTGTAGTTTGATTCAAAGATTGAATTTCATTGTTGCATAGATTTTACATCTTGTGAATTTGACGCATCTCCAATTGAAAAACACAAGGAAGTAATCTAAAGTGGAATGGGTAGCCAATGTGACTGGTGTTTAAGGTTCCTATAGTCTGGTAAAGGGAAGTGTTGACTACTGCTTGTTGTTTCTGCATTTAGAGAAACACTGGTATGATGTCTTCCTCGACTTGAAAATATAATAATTTAGAGTTTGATTAGTTAGTACTAAGCATGAATTTATATCTGGAATGCATATTGTCGCAACAGGTCGAGTTTTACAGTGCCCATCTTTGCAGTTCATTTATGAAGCTTTAACTGTTTTGATCTGCAAATGCAGTTCTCAGGGAAAACAACCAAGCAAAAACCAAATCATATTTGTTGCAAACTCTTTTTTCACTGTAATAGTATAATTGATTGATGAATGAAAAGAACGCCTATTCCAATTTGTTTTTCTCCCTATGATTGCAGCAACTCTGGATATTATGACGAGGCATTTCATCTGAAAGATAAGAATTTTTTAAAAAATAAATTGTTGAACTGTTTCATTCCTTCTGTTTTCTTATTTACAACTCATGATAAGGTTTTCTGTAGTTAAAAGCTGTTCATTTATATGGGAAGCAAAACCACCACTTTTACATGTATATACCTCTTTCTACTATCTCTTTAGCCAACTCAATCATCATTTTGCAAAAACTGCATGAGAAAGCTCAAGCTTTGATTTTTCTGGAGGATTCATTGTGCTGACTGATGAGGAAAGTTATTCATAAAAAAGAGAAAAGAAAAAGAGTAATGAGAAAAGTTGAAGTTTTTGATTTCTTCTTGTTAACTATCAGATTAACATGTAACAGATTACGTAACATGCATGCATACATATATACCGGGGATGGAAATAACCGTACTAAGATAATACTAAACTCAACACCAGATTGAAATAAGGAAAAACACTATGCACTACATGCAAAAATCCTATCTATGCAGAAAAGATATGCTGTATCATTTTCCCTGTCGATAGGCAACACTGAGTTTCTATCTTGGACTTCATCTGTAGGGCAGTGCTATTGATTTACAAAGGGGACAAGCATTTTTACGTATCAGCCAGGTTTTGATGCAGGGAGTGTGAAACTTGTGTCCGCATTCGAGTGCTGCAATGGTCTGGTTTTCATCAGAGAGATCGTCTTGGTACACGACACAGATTTCAGCCTCCTCGTCTTTAGCAGCGGCTCTGATCATCCTATCACAGTTCCTTGTCCTCAGGTACTTTGACACAACTTCTTCTGAAACACCAGCATTCGTATCTCCCGAAGAACCACCAACTTGATGAATTCCATGTAGTATCATTGTTTCCTCTTCCCTGCTCCAATTTGAATGCATAAAACGACTTGGGCTCTCATCACTTTCTCGAGAATTTCGACCTTGTGGTATCTGTCCAACCTCGGTATTCGTCGTTTGACGCCGAAACGTGCCGTGCGGCTCGTTATTCCTCCCCCTTCTTGATGGAACAACAGATGCACCCCTGTTCAAGTTAATGGACCATGGAGGAACATACGACTGAGGGTTGTGATCAATGTGTCCGTAGCGAGTATCCGACACCACGTAGCTGTTATCGTAGGCGTAGAAATAACCGAGGCTCAATGGGCTAACTACATCAACAGAGTATGTGTGGGGGTTTAGAGGAGCAGGGTTTTGTATGTAGACGCCACTTCTGTAATTAACTTGATAATGATAATGATGATGGTGAATAGACATTCTCTTAATTTTGACTGATGATCAAATTTATTAAAACTTTTCAATTGATTGCTTACTTTGTGGTATCTAAATAGAAAAAAAAGTAAAGATCATAGATGGGAATTTATAGGCCACTGTTTACTGAAATTATATCCGTTATTGTATTTTAGGAAATAACATGTGATAAATTGTTACTTATTACATCAAGTTACTCAACCGTTAGTTTGACCGGTGTTTGATTGAAAATTAGTAAGCGCGTTATTTTATGGATTAGGAGATCTCGTAGATTCTAATTAGATTCTGTTATATATATGGCAGTTAATAAAAAGCGCGTTCTGATATCTTTCTGATCTTGTTTGTAATTTGCTTTTGTTTTTATTAGTTCATTGTGCAAAAATAACAAGATCCTAAATTCACAAAGATTGGAGTTATATAAATAGGAATTAAAACAAAATACTGCTTTTAGCTCGAAATTTTTATTGAACATATATGATAATTAAACAGGAAAATAATTTACTTTTAGTTTTAGAAACCTATGGAGAAAGCATACTTCTCTTGTTTACACTGATATCTGATTATGGAACTGAAAAATCCCAAATATTAAATTACAATTGAATTAAGGGAGAATTACTCAAAGACCCCGCAAGGAAGAATTACTCAAAGACCCCTCAGATATGGAGTAATTACAAGGATTTCTCATGTTTGAAAATAATCGCAAACATCCCTTGTGGTTAATTTCCGTTCAAAATGTGTTGGATCTTGTGTATCATAAATAAAAACATAAATCAAAATTGATAAAAAAAAAATACAAAACAAGTCTCTTTGTACTTAAACAACGAAAAAAAGGACATAAAAAAAAAAAAAACAAAACCAAAAATATTTCTGAAAGGTTTTGTAAATTATTCGTCACATCATATTTGTTTCTTAGGTTGATGTCATAAATATTAGAGATAGAATTATATTCCTCGCGAGGATAGAATTATATTCCTTTATGTACATAGTTTAGGTAGTTTACCTTTTAATTCTCTGTATATTGCATTCACAATAAATCAAGTATATATACAAGGAAAGTCCTGAAAAGGTAAACTACCTAAACTATGTACATAAAGTAATATAATTCTATTCTCACAAGGAATATAATATCCTATCTCTAATAATAAAGTTATCTGTGTAATGAGATACATTATAAATGAGGTGCTTTTGCAATTGTTTGAAACATGAAGGAGTGTTATTGTAATTAGTCCATCCCTAGGGGGTGTTTGTTTAATTCTCCTTTAAATAAAATAGGCAAAGTACGCTTTTAAGGCTTAGTTCGTTCCCCGGGAAATGGGGAAAAGGAAGAAAAAGAATGAGATATTTTTATTAACTTCTGTGGAGAGTAAAGCTTCACTTTGTTTTTCATGTGTTTGGTATAATACAATTTTTCAGTGAAATCATTACACTCAAAGGTTTTGTGTATTTAGTAATAACTTAAATATCAAAAATTACACCGTAAACTTTAAAATACGTGGTAGAAATAATATTTAGAAAGACATACCATTTAAATTGATTCAAAAATATATGTTTGAAGGTTTTCTTAAAACTCTCTTTTGTAATTGCTCTATAGTTTTAATTATTTTAGTTTAAAAATGCTATGCTAGCTTGATAAACTTCATTAAAACCAAATCAATTGTTGCAAAATCTTTTTTCACTGTTTTAGTATTAATTTTATATATTGATGAATGAAAAAAACGCCTCTTCTAATTCGTTTTGCTCTGTTGATCACATAAACAGGGATGCTACTTTAGATTGTATTGATTTTTCTGGAGGATTAATTCTGCACATTGATGAGGAAAGTTATTCATGAAAAAAGAAAAAGACTAATGAGGTAAGTTGAAGTTTTTGATCTCTTCTTGTTAACTATCACATTAACATGTAGCAGATTACACAGACATAATGCATGCATGCATATATGCAAAGGATTGAAACAACAGTACTAAGCTCAAACTAAATTGATCCCAAGATTGAAATAAGGTAAAATACGACATGCAAAAATCTCCTATCTGTGCAAAAAACAAGCATCGAATATGCCGTGTCATTTAACCTGTCAATGTTGTAAGTTTGCAACATTGAGTTTCTATCTTGGATTTCATCTAGTGTAGAGCAGTGCTATTGATTTACAGAGGGGACAAGAATTCTTCCGTATCAGCCAGCTTTTGATGCAGCCAGTGTGAAACTTGTGTCCGCAGTCGAGTGCTGCAATTTCCTGATTTTCACCAAATAGATCGTCTTGGCACACGACACATATTTCAGCCTCCTCGTCCTCATCAGTGGCTCTGATCACCCTACTGCAGTTCCTTGTCCTCAGGTACTTCGACACGACTTCTTCTGATACACCAGCATTCACATCTCCCGACGAAGCACCAACTCGATAAATTCCATTTAGTATCATTGTTTCCTCTCCTCTGCTCCAATTTGATTGCATAAAACTGGGGCTCTCATCACTTACTTGAGCATCTTGACGCTGAAAAGTGCCGCGCCACTCGCTATTATTCCCCCTTCTGGATGGCACAACATGAGATGCAGCATCCCTATTCAAGTTAGTGGACCGAGGACGAACATATGACCGAGGGCTGTGATTGATGTATCTACTATAGTGAGATTCCGACGCCACCGCGTATCCATAATGCAGTAGTGTACTGATATCACTGGCGTAAAAGTAACCGAGGCTCGTAGTCGTAACAACAGCAGCGTAATCGAGAGGCGTAGGGGTTTGTAAGTAGGTGCCTCTTCTGTTAACTTGATGATGATGATGATGATGGTGAGACATTATCTTTCGAAGAGTTCTTGTGATTAGATGTATTGGAATTTTTCAATTGATTGCAGACTTTATAAAACTAATAGAAAAGGAAAGAAAAAGATCATAGATGGGAATTTATAGACTACTGTTTACTGAGATTATAGTTATATCCTTTATTGGATTGTTGCTTTTACATCAAGTTACTCAACGGTTAGATTGACCGGTATTTGACAAAAATTAAGGAAGCGCGTTTTTGAGATCTTAAGGATTATAAGGAAATCTTGTATTATATGATGTTAACGGCTAATTAAAATTTCAAATATGAGAGGTTCTGATCAAGCGCGTTTATGAGAGGTTCTGATCAGTGTTTTTAAAACCAAACCGGAGCTTTGAACCGGCAAGACACCGGTTCACTGGTTTTGACCGGTTCAACCGATTCAACCGGTGGTTGAATCGGTTGAACCGGTCAAAACCAGTGAACGGACAAGGGACCGGGTCCCGGTCCGGCCGGTTCGACCGGCCGGGCCGGGCCGGTTATAAAAACACCGATTCTGATCGCGTTTAAAGAGGTAATGAGAAAGCGCGTTTCTGAATATCTACTATCCGTGATTTTTGATTTTAACTATATTTAGTTAATTATACAAATACGAAAAATCCTAAATTCACAAAGATTATATAGTGATATAAATAGAATCAAACAAAATAATGTTTTTAGCTTGACCTTTTTATTGAACATATGATAATTGAACAGGAAAATAATTTACTTTTGGATACCCTATTGAAGATGGCATAATTACACTTTAAACCTTAAAATATGGTAAAAAATAATATCTAAAAAGATATACCATCAATTAATTCTAATTTTTATTCTTGAAGGTCTTCTTAAAACTTTTTTTGTGATTGCTTACACTTTAATTATTTTAATTTAAAAATAGGGATAATATCACTCACCCCCCTGAGGTTTGGTGTAATATCAGCAACACCCCCTGAGGTTTCAATAATATCAGTGACACCCCCTGAGGTTTGATTTTCAGGGGGGTGTCACTCATAAAATGACACTTGTACCATTTAGTTTAATATTACCTAAAACTTCTCAAAAATAAAAGAAACAAGTACCCTTTATTGTTCAAATAATAAAATCAATTAAGAACATCGTTGATCATCTTGCATAAATTAAAATAATTCCTATATTTAATAATAAGAAGACAAAAGAAAGTCTTTTTTAACCCTAGTCACTTGATTTTAAAATTTTAAGATTAGGTGGCCCATTCCTTAGTATGAATTATATTACCGAAACTCCAGGCATGCCTCTATATAATACGTCAAGAATATAAAGTTAACATCATTACAAACAATTATTATATGTACAAAAATAGTTTCGTAGTTATGAATTAAAAAAAAATTAATTTTGACTGGGATATGTCAGTATTCAAATCAAAATGTTATTTCTTTTACTAATAACACAACTCAGATTTTTGATTTAATAAGAAAACAAACGATTTAACAAAATGTAAAGAACAACAAAAAAGTACTTGTGTCTTTTAATTATATTATTGTTTGATTTTATTACTTGAACAATAAAGGGTACTTGTATCTTTTAATTATTGAAGGGTATTTGGTAATATTAAATTAAAGGGTACAAGTGTCCTTTTAAAAGTAACACCCCTAGAAATCAAACCTCAGGGGGTCTCACTAATATTATTCAAACCTCAGGGGGTGTGAGTGATATTACACCAAACCTCAGGGGGTGTGAGTGATATTATCCCTTAAAAATATTATGCTAGCTTGATTAACTTAATTAAAAGTCCACAAGTGTTATCAACACATTTAAGACTAAATAACACAAAAAACGGAGAGCCAATCAAAATAAGATAAAATAAATTACTCTGCCAAAATATTGATTTTCTAGTACAACTAAAATACAAGAAATAATTATAATTAACAGTCGAAAGATATTTATTTTAGTATTATAAATTAAATAGACAACAAAGTGATCAATAAACATAGAAATAATATCTACATACAGTAAACCATAGGTTTCTAAAAGTAAATTATATTCCTGTTTAAATATCATATATGTTCATGTTCAATAAAAAGTTCTAGCTAAAAGCAGTATTTGTTTTAATTTCTATTTATATAACTCGAATCATTGTGAATTTAGGATCTTGTTTATTTTGCACAACGAACTAATAAAAACAAATTCAAATTACAAACAAGATCAGATAGATATTCAGAACGCGCTTTCTTATTAACTTCCATATGTATATATATAACAGAATCTAATTAGAATCTACGAGATTTCTTAATCCTTAAAAGTTAAAATAACGCGCTTACTTATATTCAGTCAAACACCAGTCAAACTAACTGTTGAGTAACTTGATGCAATAAGTAACAATTTATCACATCTTATTTCCTAAAATACAATAACGGATATAATTTCAGTGAAGAGTGGCCTATAAATTCCCATCTATGATCTTTACTTTTTTTTCTATTTAGATGTCACAAAGTAAGCAATCAATTGAAAATTCGGAATAAATTAATCATCAGAATTACCCGTCAAAATTAAGAGAATGTCTCATCACCATCGTCATTATCACTATCAAGTTAATTACACAAGAGGCGTCTACATACAAAACCCTGCTCCTCTAAACCCCCACACATACTCTGTTGATGTAGTTAGCCCCTTGAGCCTCGGGTATTTCTACGCCTACGAGAACAGCTACGTGGTGTCGGATACTCGTTACGGACACGTTGATCACAACCCTCAGTCGTATGTTCCTCCATGGTCCATTAACTTGAACAGGGGTCCATCTGTTGTTCCATCAAGAAGGGGGAGGAATAACGTGCCGCACGACACGTTTTGGCGTCGAACGACGAATACCGAGGTTGGACACATACCTCAAGGTCGAAATTCTCGAGAAAATCATGAGAACCCCAGTTTTATGCATTTAAATCGGAGCAGAGAAGAGGAAACGATTATTCTTAATGGAATTGATCAAGTTGGTGATTCAAATTGGAGCAGAGAAGATGAAACAATTATACTTAGTGGAATTGATCAAGTTGGTGGTTCGACTGAAGATATGAATGCTGGTGTATCAGAAGAAGATGTCTCAAAGTACCTGAGGACAAGGAACTCTAATAGGGTGATCAGAGCCACTGATGAAGACGGGGAGCCTGATATATGTGTCGTGTGCCAAGATGATCTATTCGGTGAAAATCAGACCATCGCTGAACTCGACTGCGGACACGAGTTTCATGCTCCCTGCATCAAAAGCTGGCTGAGAAGGAAGAATACTTGTCCCCTCTGTAACTCAATAGCACTGCCCTACAGATGAGATTCAAGATAGAAACTCAATGTTGCAAATTGACAACATTGACAGGGAAAATGATAGGACATATTCGATGCTTGTTTTTTCGCATAGCTACGATTTTTGTATATACTGCAGAGTAATTTTGTATATACTGCAGAGTATTTCTGCCATTCCAATATTTCTTTAGTTTCTTTCTTTAGCTAATCTGATTCTATTCAACTATAATACTGAACTTAGTCTGCACAGGATTACGTTTTTTACTGCATAAATTGAAATATACAGCTTTTAGAAGGGTGAACTCTCAACACGAGTTAGAAATGAACTTATCTTAATCAAGAAAAACAGGGGAAAGAAACTTTCAGAGTCAATGGCATAACAAATAATTGACAAATTTTACTTTATCATGCTATTTTGCTACTGAGCAAATATGTCGAAGCAGATGTATAAAATATAAAATTAACCATCATTTTGCAATAAACAATACAACAAATACTTCACAAACATTACTCATTACAGTTTTCTCATATAAGTTACGGAAGATTTATGCTTAAACTGTCATTTCAAGTTGTCATATACTAATGGAGATAATAGCAAATCACCTTCTATGTTATGTTTAACTTTTCAAGAGTTGAATATTGTAGTAGACTGAACGCGGTTCATTGAACATAACAATTGGCCAAGACGTTTCTGCAGCTTAGTTGGTTAGTTATCATCTGGCCAGTGCTATACTACAAGTCTACAATCAAAATAAATTTTGTTATTAATTTGGAAAGGGAGACTCTCAATCATTATTGAAATCTCACATTGTAAACGTTTAGCAAGTTCCAAGAGAAACAAATACAAATCTATATCAGCACAGATGATGCCTCAAAAGCCAAAAGACAAAGGGGAGCAAACTTGCGACAGAGTTCCACCACTAGCAGGAATCGTGTTCCGTGATAGCATAAAACTTGGTACAACTAATTTAAATATTTTTGTAGAATACATGGTAATGATGAAATTATGAAAGAATGGAATCATGGATGTCCTGTGATATTAAAGTTCGCAATATGATTATAGTGCTGCACTAAAATCATGTTGGGTGATAGCATAAATAATTTCTGGTGCCAGCCTACTGCTGAAGTTACGCGTGTGTGTGTACACACACACATACATGCTCATGCACACATACACGCATGTATATATATGTGTGAGTGTGCGTATGTGTGTCTATAGTCTTGATGGACACATTCATATCCCCTTTATGGGTTTATGAGGAATGAAGAATTATTTCATGCAAGGGTTGGATGAAAGCATTATATGTCTTATAACTATGCAACATAACATCGAATTCTATGTTGCTTTAGAAAAGTATGAACGGATGCATGAATTGATTTTTCCATGTCACATGCAGAATTGCATCTAAATAATTCTACAGGAAAGAGTTGATAGTTCACATTATACGAACTTCGCCATAATAGCTTCTCTACACCCCCTTGAGTCTATGAACATACATCGACGTCAGGTAGTTCAGTATCATCATAAATCTTGTAAAACCAAGTATGCTGAGAAATATCCAGAAAACAAATAAAGAACAACTCGTCATTAAAGGGGTTTATCACAACCAACCTGCTTAGATCAAGCCACAATTATTAGGCAGACATGGCAAGGAAGTCGCAAAAGACGACTTGGTCACAGAAGCTACTCAGAGACTGTCAAGAAACTGACCAAAGCTGGCATATTTTGGCTCCCATCGTAAAACTGCACGAGTTTTTGTGTTGTTTAACATCTTACCTAGAGGACCTGATGTTCCTGGAAAAGTAACAAACAGAGTTACAATGTTTGCAACCAAAGACTTTACCACTGTAAGAAGAGATGTGATTCAAAATTTTACATTAACTTCCTAATTCTGCACTGACCTGTAAAGCCCTCAAATTTCTTAGGATATTTTCCACTCTCATTAATCAATTCCATCACTTCCTGCCTGAGCATATTTAACAAAAACAAAAGCAAATTAGTTATGGTACCTACACTATTCTTATATGTAAAAGTCTTACCACATTCAATTTTGTACTTAATCAATGAGATAACCTGGACAGAGGGTGATTATCACAGCCAAGAAATATTTTGTGGCGAAGGTTCTCTTTTAAGATTGCAACTGAAATTGAAGCTGCATCCTATACAATTTACACATAATATGCATCTGGTCAAATCTCCATATAATGAAGCACATTAACAAATATCCAAATTATTACCAAATAATAGAGGCAAGAAAAGAGGAAACTAAAAGATATCATACTTAAAAAAAAAAAAGTTTGAAGGAGCCATGCATCACCTGGTAATGTATTAAATTAAGGATGTGGTCTGGCCGAACATCAACAGACCCTTTCTTCAACCAGTATGAATGGGCACCTCTATCTTCATTGTATTGCATGTTAAGGTAGTTGTTGATAGAACTTATTTCAGTTACTTGGGTTTGAAACTGTCCATTAGGCATAACATTAAGTACCCAAAATTCAGAAAGGATATGTAAAGTCCAGCCAGTCTAACAACACAACCGCCAGCCTCCAACACCACTTTCTCCGTCTTAAGCAGATTATCTGTTTTGGGGCTCCTCCCCAGTGGTACCACTGGACTGTCCTACAGAACAGCAAAAAAGTAAAATTTACAAGTGTAATGAACAAAGTTTTGGATAGAAGAGAATATAAGCTAGTTATACATTTAAAACTGGTGGTTTTACTTCCCATACAGTTTAACATTTTCTTGTACAGAGAAAACATTATCATGAGTTGCAAAATAAGAAAACAGAGGAATGAAACAGTTTAACAATTAAAAAAATTCTCTTATTCAGATGAGATACCTCATCACAATATCCATTGTCGCTGCAATCATAGGGAGCAGAGCTTGAAGTAAACAGGAAAGAACCTTTACCACTCCAATTTAAAGTAGCATCCCTGTTTGTTTGATCAACAGAGAAAAATGAATTGGAATAGTGTTCTCATTCATCAATAAATTATACTAATACAGTAAAATTGGTCTTTTCAATTTCCTTTTCCCTGAGAATTGAATTTAAATATCAAAGCAGTTAGAGCTTCAATGATGAACTGCAAGGACGGGCACTGTAAAACTTAATCTGTTGCCAGGCAATGAGTTTTTCTAGAATAAAGTAATGCTACGGCACTAACTAATCAAAATCTGAATTGTTGAACTTTTTCAAGTCGCAGAGACGTTATTATGAGTGCATTATTCTACTGCAGGAAAAGCATTAGTCAGCACTTCCCTTCACCAGATTATAAGAACCTTGACTACTAATTACCTTGGCTACTCTATTTCCATTGAGTTTATTTACTTCCTTGTGTTGTTCAACTAGATATGAATAAAGTTTTACAAAGAGTGCGATCAATGCGACAATGAAATCCAAGTTCGACCTTTGAACCAAATTATAAAAATGTTTTGCTTCATCCAGTTATCACTATGACCTAGCTTCCTATGGCAATTATCCAAGAAACACGGATGCATAGGGCTGTAGGAGAATGATTACAGCCACAAATGAATTTTCCAAGTTTATCTTTTGTAGGAAATTTATCTGCATACTCTTTTAGTAAGTCTAAAACGTAAACCATCATAAATAGCAAATAATGATATAAACTGCACATGTTTCTACAGAGTTTCTGTTGAGATCTAGAGCCTACCTGACGTCACCGGGGTAATCTGGACTTCGCGAAGGCGGGGCACAGAAAATCACATATGAAAATTTACGAGACACTTGGGTTCCCTTCAGGGATGGAATTATTCCCATTTTTGCCAACTCATCATGATGATCGCTTGTCAGGGTTTGCGCATAAATTAGAGACCCTGGATGTTCCTGCAGCAGTAAAGCATTTAATTCAGCACATAACCATGGCAAATTGTCCATTCCAATGCACAGAAAGTACAAATACAAGAGGCCATCAAAGCTAAAGCGCTGAAAGAATAACGTAATTCAACAACTTTAGAATGCCAGAACTGATAACTTTGGAGGTCAGTTTCCAACCCCACTGTTCACCCGATAATTCAAAACAATTGAACTAATAACCACACCTCGGTAATGTGATCCTCTACACTACATAATTTAAATTGCATATCAAGGAATGACACTAATAAACTGCAGGATAAAGTCGATTAATCATGTCTTTTAGCACAAAATTACCTCATGCCATTTCTCAGCAACTATGCGACCCAGCACACCAGGCCCGATAATCAACAAGTCATTGGCTCCAACTATTCCCGTAGACGAAGTTTCCAACCCCTCATTAGGTGCACCTTTACAACATCAGGTAAACAAATCAAAAAACACTAAGAAAATTGCTTATATCTTATTTCTTGGAGTTCCACCTTATATTATCGTATTATGGTTATGCAAATCAAATATAAATGAGAAGCTCAGAAACACATGTACATACGGAACTGCAAGTGCATTATGGCATGAAGTCATAGACGAAAACAGATAATCACACCCAACGCAGTGCAGTCACATATAAACTCATGTCACATGGAATGCCAACTTAAAAACACAATGCATATATCGTTTCGATTTGAATTTCTTATATCGAGCCTCAAGGTCGTGCTTAAACTTGAATTTGCTCGAATGCAATCCAAGCCAAAATAAGCCACAGTCAATCCATACCGAGCTACTACCGACATTTCTTTAACCTATCAAATGGAGCACGAATCAAGCTTCAAAAACAGAGCTACATACAAGTTGTTCGATAAAATGCTTGAAGATTTAGAATACGACATGTACATATATATAATTTTAAGCGCACACCAAATCAATAGCCTTACAAGTAGTAATTTAACAAATAAACAACCTAAAAATTCAACAATTCCGCTTATATATATATATATATATATATATATATATATATATATATATATATATATATATATATATATATATATATATAAAAAGAAACAACAAGTACCGATTCTAGTGCGTGTTTGTGTGAATCTGAGTGAAGCGAAATGGGAGAAGGTTCTGGAGAATGAAAGAGAAGAGGAAAAAGCTGAATCGGAGAAGCTGGAATAAGCTAATAAGCTCGGCTTTTTGGAGCTTTTAGTGCAGCTTAAATTGGATGTACTCATTTTTTCACTGATTTTGAATATCCAGAGGGTTTACAGCCTTTGGTGTTTGAAAAATAACGATATTTTCCAAAATATTTTTTTAATAAAATAACAGAGTTATTTTTTATTTTGATTTTTCTCTTATGTTTTTAATACAAGAAAAGCCCATAAACTATAAAGTTAAATTATATGTCCAAAATCAATAAGTTATTCTCATAACAACGCATACGTTCTCACATTTTGCAGCAACACCTTTTATATTTTAAAGAGGGTTAAATACATGAAACTCCCCAATGTTTAGGTAGTTTTGTAACTTGCCATTAACGTTTGAAAATACCCTAAACTATTGACGTGCAAACACTTCCCCTCTAAGACCAAATCAAATGAATGAAAATGCTTATGTGTCTAAACCAAACAGTTGAGGGACATTTCGTACATTTTTTGAAAAGTTAGAGACTTAAATGTTCACTTTTTATATATTTATTTAGGTGACAAATTGCAAAACAACCTAAATGTGGAGGTTTAACCTAAATTTGCTAACTGATAATAATATAATATATTAAATCTGTTCTAAAATAAATGTCTATCACAATTACTAATTTTTACTAACAACTGATTCTTTAATCTTGTTTTCTTCTCTTGACACAAACTCTTCATGGCAGAGGCCAAAACAACATGCATTCATGTACATGATATTTTGTCTTTATCAAATGATACTTATTAGTTACATGACAAGAGATACTCTTGCAATCCTTAAAATGTGAAAAAAAGCATTCTAATTTGTCATAACATGAAAGTTGTCTTGACAATCAACCTCTAACTTTAAATTGTAAGACTGCAAATAAAAGCTTCTTGTATGTTTGAAATCACAAGTCTTAAACTATCTCAAAATAGCATCTCCATGTAGTAAAAAGCTCAAAAGCCATAATAACATTGTCACATATGCTATTTTTATACAGACAGTATGCACAACAAACAACTACTAAATGCAAAAATTTGAAAAATAAAATGCAACACCAACTGCTTCAAAGATCATCATATATCTCTTTACTCTGCATTCATCAGTGATCACTAAATCAAAAACAATAGAAACATGAGAATGTTGGAGAAGTTAGTTCTGCTTGTGTTGATGGCTTGCTGTTGTTCAATTGATTGTGGAGGCTTACATTTGAAGACTATTTGTATCTTCATCATTTCCCTTGCTCTGGTGTTGATGATTATCTTCTCTAGCCCCCCACCACCTAGGCGACGGGTTTTTCTGGTTTACGCATGTCCCAGAATCGATCAAGATTGAGAGTCAGGTTCTTTGATCACTAACCGTTTGAAGGGGCGAATTAGTGATGCCGTTTGATGGATATAATTTACTTTCGAGTTTATTTCATTTTAGAAAAGTCTATCTAGTGATGCTTGAATTACACTGACTATTTAGCATTGATGTATTTGCGTTTCTTCTCCATAGAGATAGAAGTCGATGAAATGATACACCATTTGCTTATTATTTTCTTTCATTTTTCGTCTTAATAGTAGCTTGTTCTACAAACTTATGACAGTCGATAGTAAAATATTCCAGGAAGATTGCAAAAGGTTTATATATAATTTGTCCACATTTATTGTTTAAGGATCTCAGTAGGCTGAAGGTGAAGATCCAGTCTTTCTTATTCGATAGAGGATGTCTGATTTTCATAGTTTGTGACACTAGAGCATGAAAACAATTAAAGTTGCATTACGAAATTGTGACAACAATTTTGATTGGGAGAACATAAAATCACCGAATCCAGAATCATTTCATGTTCATACCAATACTTATGACCAAACAAATCCACATATCATAGTTGCAAATAATCTTGAATATCTTATACAAAGGCTGCTGGCACTTGCATTTTTTTGCCAGACTTTAGCCAAGAAAACTACTGTCTTTTTTTAATAACTTCCTCGCCGATAATCCTCAAATACTTAAACTGGAATATCAGATCAGTATCGCAGCATATGTTTCATACCAGATCATCTTAGTTCTTCTTCATACAAAGCCTCCACAACTCGTTAGCCGTTTCGTCTAGCGCTTCCTCCTCTTCCACTCTCATCTTCTCACTCAATTCTCGAGCTCTACGCCTCATCTCGTCTCCTTTCTTCTCCACAATTACCTTATTTATCGCCTTACCTATCTCTTCACCTCTAAACACTCCACTTTCGTCTCTTGCAACCTCCAAACAAACACCGGCCTCTCCAGCCATCCTAGCATCTATAAACATATTAATTTTCAACGGCATGCCTATTATTGGGACGCCAAAATATACGCTCTCGTTTATCGAACTCCATCCACAATGACTCAAGAAACCGCCAGTACTCGAATGTGTCAAAATATTAGCCTGAGGTGCCCATCCTTCAACAATCATTCCTCTGTCTTTTACCCTGTCAAGAAAACCAGAGGGGAGGATCGCTTTAACGTTAACCACGTTCTCCTCGATGGGAAATCTGATCACCCATATGAAGTTAACGTTCGAAAATTCAAGGCCTTTTGCTATTTCTCCAATCTCTTCCCTGGACAAAAAACTCTCAGAACCAAAAGAAATATACACTGTTGAATGCTTGTCCTTCTTGTTTAACCATGGAATGATCTCTGAATTCTCCTCCTCATTAGCATCACTTGCATCAGAAACAAGTGGACCGACACGTACTAATCTCTTCTTTGAATCCGCAGAAATGTAGTCTATGAACTTCTTTTCAAACACCATACTGGTTTTTATCAGAACTATATCAGAAGATAGTTTGAAACTTATAAAGTAACCATCTTTTGGATCTTCAGAGCAAACAGTGACAGACATGAACTCCATCATTTCGTCTAAATTCTTCTTTTCATGTTCACTGAAACATATTTCTGGATAAGGACAATCTACCTCAAAACTCGTGTAATAACGAAGGAAAAACGATACCGATGCGGCCGAGAAGGCAGTGAAATGAACTGCAGGAATGCCCTGTGATGAAGCGAGTTTCGGCGACCAAGTTTGCAGCATGTCATACATCAGCAGGTCGGGTTTTACGGTACTTAAGACGTCGGAAAAGCTCGATTTCGATGCTTGAAAAGCCATGTGGAGGGATGGCATCAGATTTGGTGGCAGGTTCTTAGTGGTGTGGTAGTGTGGAGGAAGTTCAGGCCATTGTGGTAAATGAAGTTCCACTAGTTCTATTGAATTGTGTAACAAGTTCTTGGCAATGAAGGTGTTGATTGAACTGAAGTTGATGGCACTTGAGCAGAAGTATATGTGGAAGTTTTTTCTTTTGATGATTCTTTTGGCTAGTTCAAGATATGGGAATATATGGCCATGAGCTAACCATGGGAACATTAGAATCTTGAAACTTTGTTTTTCTGAATCCATTAGTGCTATTGAAAATATGTGAATGTGCTAACTCCTGATTCTAAATTGTAACTTAAAGGGGTGAAAACATCAGACAGTTAATGCACAACAACCTTTTGGGACTGGTACTGTATCAATCAATCAAAGAGGAAATAATGTCTTTATGGGACCTAAGTTGTCCTCTCCATGCAAAAAATATCCTGCCTAAAAAGGACAAGTCCACCAGGTAAATTCATGGTAGAAAATTTGTGGCTTAGGATAAGTCTATATAAACATTGTGTAAACATGTTTCACACAACTTATTTGGAACTACAATAGTATTCAATATAAAGAAAATATTCGATATAACTTTGCTATCTCAACAATTTACCTAATAAGTCAAGCGTTATTACATATAATACCACCAGACCACTTGTTCCATGTTCTAATAAACTTATTTCTGTGAGCATAACAAAACTTGGTTTTGGTGAAATTTACGTTTTTAGCATCCTTTGATACTTGAGATTTCGGTTAGCTTCATAAGTAGTACGAGGTAAAGGGCCGTTCCTTAGTTTTCAGGAATTTTCGCGTTTGCTCAATAATTTCCTAATTGAATTTGACATATATATATATACCACTTGGTCTAGTACTACATCCTTTCGAAGGTTATATGTATCATCAAATCCAGCTGTTCTTTGGTTATGAAATTTAAACAACATATATAAATATGTATGCATAAGTTGATTTCATGATTATGGTATACGAAATGTAACATGACATTAGCATAAAGGTCGATTAAGTTTCTTTTCCGCGTTCTTTAATTTGTGGTTTATATTAAAAGTGTAATGAATGTGATAGGAATTAGATGGAGAACTAGTTTAAATAGGGATGAATTCTTCCGTTTGTATCCTGATTTGGGAAAAACAAAAATAAGCTTAAGTATAACTTAAGTGATCGTTTCAGAGTTTGAACAATGGTAGTATGTTCTTGATAATGAATTAATGAGTTTTCTAACCCTACATGTATGCGCTATAATCTCTATCGAGTGATCTCGTGTGGGCATGGTATTCAGCCACTTATGTTTTGTATCTGCTTTCATTTGGTCTAGCGCTTGCATGAACTTGGTAGCATAAAATTCCCCCGAAATTCCTCTGATGGTGTTATAGTATGTTGTGACTGTCATGGAATCTAGGCGAAGATTAATGACATTATGTTGTAGGCGAAATAAACGCGGGTTATTTTTTTGAGTACATATGTTCTCCAGGTCCTACCATACAACAAGGGCATTTGGCAATATATCAAAGTCTGTTGGAGAGATTACCAATGAAATAAAACCACCAAGAAAAAGAACCATGTCGGAGCATCTTGGGCAGCATAGTGGGAGCATCTGCAGTTCTTGAGAGAATAGTCCACAATACCCATTTATTTTTGGCACTGCGGGCCATTTGCATTGAACACTTCCATGTGAGGCAATAGTTGTTCGTAACCAATATGGACCTGGGATAACTGCAGCAGCCTGAGCAATGGTGATGTTAGATTGCTAATAAGTTGGGATGTTATTTGGGTGGTTTTATCACTCATCGTGAAGAGATGATAACTGCGGAAGTGTTCAGAGATCCCAACGATAGAACCACCCGGATACCATAATAGAAATTAGAGGAAAGATGAATCTGCTCATTGACAATGCCACTATTTCAATCTTAAGTGTGGATTACATAAGAATTATATAGTATATGTACACAAGAGAATTGTCTGTACAAAGTAAGTTTTGGTTAAAGCTTGATTGGTGCAACCATACGCTGTAATATTCTGTTGAATATTAAACCAACTCTATTTTGCATAGGGGAACTGTGACATATATTGGATTCAAAAAACATGAAGTCATTGAATCCAGACTCAGTTAATATTCATATCAGTCTTTATGGTCAACCAAATTCATATACACTAGTTGCAGAAGATCTGCAAGAGCTTATACAAAGGCTAAAGACCGTTTCTATCACCAAACTCTAGAGAAGAAAACAATTGCCCTTCTTTCTTATTTTATTCATAATTCTCATTCATTCTCTAGCCAACATAACAAAGTAAAATAGACTAGAATATCACCATTGCAGTACACCAGATCATCCTAATTCTTCTTCATACAAAGCTTCCACAACGCCTCAGCCGCTTCATCGACCGCTTCCTCCTCTTCCACTCTCATCCTTTCACTCAATTCCCGAGCTCGATCCCTCATCTCTTCCCCACTTTTCTCCGAAATCACCTCATTTATCGCCTTGCCTATTTCTTCACCTCTAAATACTCCATTCTCATCTCTGGCAACCTCCAAACAAACACCAGCCTCTCCTGACATCCTAGCATCTATAAACATATTCACTGTCATCGGCATCCCAATTACTGGAACCCCAGAATAAACGCTCTCGTTTAACGAACTCCAACCACAATGACTCAAGAAACCACCGATACTTGAATGTGCCAAAATATCAGCCTGAGGTGCCCATCCTTCAAGAGTTAGTCCTATATCTTTTACCCTGTCAAGAAAACCGGAGGGGAATGCCTCTTTTACGCTAATCGCATTCTCCATAATGGGAAATCTAACCACCCAAATAAAGTTAACGTTCAAAAATTCAAGCCCTTTTGCTATTTCTTCCATCTGTTCCTTGGACAAGAAACACTCTGTACCAAAAGAAATGTACACTGTCGAATGTTTGTTTTTCTTGCTTAACCTTTGAATGATCTCTGAATTCTCCTCATTAGTTTTATCAGCATCCGAAACAAGTGGACCGACTGGTACTATTCTCTTCTCAGAATTTTCAGAAATGTAGTCTATGAACTTCTTTTCAAACACCCTACTTGTCTTCAACAGAACTACATCACAAGATAGCTTGAAATTCGTAAAGTAACCATCTTTTTTATCCTCACAGTAGATATTTTCCGATAAGGACTCCATCATGCAGTCTAAGTTTCTCTTATCATGCTCGCTGAAGCGTAGCTCCGGAAAAGGAGAACTACCCTCCCAACACGTGTAATAACGAAGGATAAACGATATCGTTGCTGCGCCAAAGGGAGTAAAATGAACTGCAGGAACACCTTGTGATGCAGCTACTTTTGGTGATCCATGTTTGCAGTTAATCATACATTAAGAGGTCCGGTTTTACGGTACTTAGGATGTCGGAAAAGTTCGACTTTGATGCCTGAACAGATTTGTGGAGGGTTGGGATTAGACTTGGTGGTAAATTCTTGGTGGTGTGTAGGTATGGAGGAAGTTCAGGCCATTGTGGTAAATGGAGTTCAACTAGTTGTGTAGAATTGTGTAACAAGTTTTTTTCAATGAAGGTGTTGATTGAACTGAAATTGATGGCAGTTGAGCATAAGTATATGTGGAAGTTTTTTCTTTTTAAGATTCTTTTGGAACCCCAGAATAAACCCCAGTCTAAGGATAATTTTCCCTGAGTTATCAGTTCATTTGGAATATTTTGATTCTAACCCAACATGTTGTCCTATTTGTCTTTATATCGAAATAAACCAATTTTCCCACTTAATTCTAACGCCACTCTTTGTCCTTAGACAGATTATTAACATTATTAGAAAAACAAAAACTCTGTAGAAGAAGAAGCTATACAAAAGTCAAAAACAGCAGATAACTGTTTGTTTAAAGTAAGTTCAGGTAAAATGTGTTCATAGTTTCTTGATAAAATGTTTTAATTATACTTAAATCCATATAAGCTTGTATGACCAAATGGTTTTACATTTTTATCCAAAATATGGAGTGTTCCCAGTGACTCAAAGATTTAGGTGGTGTTTACAAATTCTAAAAAGGCTGAAATCTGCTTTTTGTTGAGCAAGTATTGTTGGGCGTTGTAAATCAAGTTTTTGCGGTTACATTTTTTTTAAGCTAAAAACTCTCGCAATCTCTAACTGGTATTGCCTTGTTTTTTGGCTTAACCATGCTATACTTATCAGTACAAAAAGTTGTACAAAAAATGACACGTGCCCAATTCACCATCTAGTTTTGATATACTATGATTCCAAAATGTTGGCCCAAAAATTCTCATTACATAATTGAATTGTATAAAAGAACTTGGGGACTTTTGCTTGTATTAACTTGAAATGTTTGATACGCATTTCAACATCTTCAAGTTCAATTAAATTCAATCTCCGAGACTAGATATATTTATGACAATCTAGTCTTGTAAAATTCATATTTCTAATGCCACCATTAAAGTATATACAATGATAAATGAAAGCCCTCAACATTTTCACCTTTTTATTCATTCAAGTATATACAATGATTGTGTCCTCGAGCGAACTTGTGTTTGTGTGTTGTAAGACAATCCCCAAGACGTGTCGGACTCAAGCAAAATTAATAACTAAATGTGTTAATTATAGCTAGACTAAAAGAATTAAAAAGAAAAATATTTTCTTAGTTTTGTTTAAATTTGTAACTTTAAGCAGCTTAATAGAATAAACTTTAATATAGTTTTTGCAATGAGATTTAAATTATGAAAAGTTAGATTCAAATCACATATACACTTTCCTGATATGTTTAATTAATAATCAAACTGAAGGTTTTTTTTTATCATTATTATATAATTGAATATGAAGTTTTTAGTTATTTAAAATTTAATTCTAAGTAAAAGAAGTTCTCAATATTATAAATATAATTATTTGAAAATTTTAGGGCTGTAGTTGTAAATTGTAATTATATAAAGGGAGTAAAACATAACCTTAAGTTATTGTTGAAAATAAATGCATAAAAAAGAAAAAGAAGTTGAGCTATGAGATTGAGAATGAGTACATCTGTTGGCGGCGTAGCTTTGATTCACAGAAGAAGATTATTAACCCAAAAATCTCTACTTCAAATTGGTACTTCTCTTCTTGCATCACAAGGTGATTTTCAATTCTCTATTTTCTGCTCAAACATTCATGATTTAACTCACAAACCCAGATTGGATTTGGGTTCTATACATCATGTGGATGACGCTATTTACTTGTTTAATCACATGTTGAGAGAAAGCCCTCGTCCTTCTGTTGTTCAGTTAAACAAATTACTGAGTTTGGTCGCGAAAATGAAACAATACACCATTGCCCTCCACCTGTTCGACAAAATGCGTCACTTGGGTCTCCCTTTTAATGACTATACATTGAACATTGCAATTAATTGCTACTGCCGTCTGAGTCGAGTAGATTACGGGTTTGCGATCCTGGGCATCTTCGTGAAATACGGTGGTTATGTACCGGATACCACTACCTTCAACACTCTCATTAAAGGACTCTTCTTGGAGAATAATGTGGCCGAGGTGGAGAAGTTGTTCAAGAAATTGTTGAGGGAAAAGTTATGCGAGCCAAATGAAGTTATGTTTCTCACCGTGATAGATGGATTGTGTAAAGCGGGACATACTCGTACCGCTCTGAATTTGCTCTTTCGATTGGAGAAAGGGAGCTGCAAGCCGGACGTCAAATCTTATAGCGTAGTAATTGATTGTCTCTGTAAGGATAAGATGGTCGATGATGCTTTCCTACTCTTAACTAGAATGAATGCCAGAGGCATCTCACCCGATGTTTTCACTTATAGTTCCATGATCCGAGGATTGTGCAATTTCGGTAAATGGAAAGAGGCAAAAGACTTATTAAACGAGATGGTTGCTCATAAAATCTCCTTAAATGTGGTTACTTTCAGTATATTGGTGGATGCATTTTGCAAGGAAGGGAAGGTGAAAGAAATTGAGGAAGTGTTAGAAGTTATGAAACAACGAAGTATCAGCCCTAATATTGTCACGTATAATACACTGATTGATGGATATTGTTTGCGAGGAGAAATGGAGAAAGCAATAAATATATTTGATTTAGTTGTGAATTCAGGCCTTAAGCCTAGCATTGTGACCTATAATAGTTTGATAAATGGATATGCCAAGAAGGGCAATGTGGATGAAGCTTGGTGGCTTTTTCATGAAGTTGATGAAAAAGGGCTAGAGCCCACAATCGTTACCTACAACATCATGTTACAAGGGCTACTTCGTGCAGATAGATTGACTGATGGTTGGGATCTTTTTAATCGGATGCATTCTTATCAAGTAATTCCTGATATAGTAACTTACAATACATTGTTGGATGGCCTGTCCAGAAATCATCAGATTGCTGAAGCATTTTCAGTTTTACGTATGATGGAAGACAATGGTGTTAAACCAGACATAACCACATATACTGCACTCATTCACGGATTATGCAAGGATGGAAAACTTGACATTGCAAGAGATATCTTCAATGAACTTCCTTCCAAAGGTTTGCAACCCGATGTTATAACATATGGTATAATTATTGGTGCCCTTGTTGAAGAAGGGCTGACGCAGGAGGCTAAGAACTTGCTCAGAGAAATGGAGCAAAGGGGCTGCTTACCTAATAGTGTGGCTTACAATGCTTTTATCCGTGGGTTTCTCAAAAGAAATGAGTATGATGCAGCTATCCCCTTCTTGGATGAAATGGTTGGAAGGCGATTCTCACCTGATGCAGCAACTACTTCTATGTTGCTATCAAGTCGAGGTGGTGTTTTGCTTGATTGGATCCGGAAGTTTGCGTCTATGAAATGACTGATCCATTTTCGACAGTGGGCTGAAATATTAGTTTGCTTGCTGGCGAGGTGTGAAAATCCATATAAGCGGACGCGGCTCATTTTCTCATTGCAAGCATCGCAGTCTCAAATTCTCATGTGATTGTGTTATTGCTGCAAAAGAGAATAAAAATTAGAAATTCAAAATTTATAGTGCTATCTCGTGATAAAAGTTGATCAGGCTTATTCCCAATTTCTGCTATGGATCAACGATACAGATGGTAAAGTTATCAGCTGGTGTTGTAGATGTAGTTGTGCTGAAAGTCATTGTGAAGGATTGGAGTTTGATGTGGTCTCTTCTCTGGCTACCGACCAAGTCTTCCTTTTAGTCTGATGCATTATGTATAAATTGTTCCGTCTATCCAATTTCAAACTGCAAATATTGGAATTCTAAACTTCGGCAAATCTCCTTCAAACAGCCCAAAATCAATACTGGGTTTAATGAAAAGTAACACGGTTGAATCATTATTATGTAGTGTTCTGAAAGCTGATTGTTATTTATTGGGTCACTAGTCTTGTTCAGGGTGGTCTAAACTATGATGCAATATCTTAGAGGTTTAACTTCTTGTAAATATCATATTTTTTATTGCTGTATTTCTATGTCAATGTCTTACTTATGTAAGATGAATGTATGGATCGGCGATCTTGTGATTTATCTTTGTTGTTTAAGTGTTCTGTAGCATGGCATGATGCAATTATTATGTAAGCTGATTTCTTCTGTTTGTTAATTTTTAGTTGAAGCAATTCTAAATATTGAAGTGTTATTACTTGTAAAATATACACGTCCCTTTTATCCTTTTATAAACCTTGTCACTGTGGGTTGCACGAACTCTTTAATTTTTGAACCCATAACAATTTAACTTGGTTGGTCTAAGTGAACATTGCCAATGGTGTGTCGTTCTACTTTGTTAAATGGATATTGCAAGAAGGGTAATGTGGAAGAAGTGTGACATCTTTTCCTTGAGATTCCTCGTAAGGGTTTGTGTGCACAGAGTTTAATTATAACACCATGTTGCATGGATTGTTTCGTGCTGGTAGAGTAATTGAAAGTTGGAAGCTTTTCAATGAGATGCGACCTCATCATGTAATTCCTGATCTGGTGACGTGCAATACCTTGTTGGATGGCCTATGCAGAAATCAGCAGATTGTTGAAGCATTTTCAGTTTTACCTATGATGGAAGATACTGGTGTTAAACCAAACATATTGACGTATAATGCTCTCATTCATGGTTTGTGTATGGACGGAAAATGTTGCTAGATATGTTTTCAATGAACTTCCTTCCAAAGGTTTGGAAGCCGATGTTATAACGTTTAACACAACTATTGGTGCACTTGCTGAAGAAGGGCCGACAGAGTAAGCTAATAATTTGTTTCTGAAAATGAAACAGTATGGGTGCTTGCCTAGTAGTGTGACTTAAAATGTTTTATCCAAGGTTTGTTCAAAGCAAATCAGTGTAAGGCAGCTGCTCCTATATTGGAAGAAATGGTTAGAAACGGATTCTCACCTGATTCAACTACAACTTCTATGTTATTAGCAGCTCGAGATGGTGAAATTGTTTATATGATAGGAAAGTTTGTGCCAAAAAGAATGATACATTTCTCACTGAATTCATGCTTTTGCTTGCTCGCAGAGGCCTCAATATCCCTCTAATTTGAAATTAACTATGCTTGTAAACATCCTAGCTGGAAAATTGCATATTCATATATGATATCTTATATTGCTGCAATGAAACATGCCACTGATACACTAGCACTATTAGTTGACTGCGCCTGAACTTGCTATTTCAAATTGCCTTCTTCCAGCTTCTCCGGTTCAGCTTCGTCGTCTTCTCTTTCATTGTCCAGAAGTTTCAATTTTGATTCCATCAGCTTCACACACACACACACACAAGTATTGGCACGTGTTTTTTTGTACTTTAGTAGAATTCTGAATCTGTTTACAATTAGAGAAGTTTGCCTGTTAAATTGCTTGTAAGTCTGTTGATCATACTCCTTGTATATATTACACTTTTTATTTTGTTCTTGTTGAGGTATTTGAGTTCGTATGCATATGCTAGCGTATGGTGAAGAATTTCTATGCTGAAGAGTGATACTAGCTAAACCATAAGTTGATGATTTGGTGTTTTGGTGTAAACAATTGCGTGCGCTTAACGTTGTATATGAATGAGTTGTATTTTAATTTTTCAAGCATTTAAATCCTATATACATAACACTTCGCTTAATAGCTTGACCGAACAACTTGCATATAGCACTGCTTTCGAAGTTTGGTTCATGCTCCACTTGATAGGTTAATAATGTTGATAGTAGCTCAGTATGGATTGACTATGGCTTATTTTAGCTTGGATGGCATTCGAACAAATTCAAGTCTAAGCACGAGCTTGAGGCTCAATAAGAAATTCGAATCGAATTGAAATACACTTCTGCTCCATTAAGTTGTCGTTCATCATTTGTGGGGATGGGACATAGTTTATATGTGAGTGCACTTGATGAGTGTGTTTATCTGTTCTGTCTATGTCTTCATGCCATAATGCACTTCCATTTCCGTATGTATATGTGTGTGAGCTTCTCATTGAAATTTGATTTCCGTAGCCGTAATGCAATAATATAAGGTGAACTACAATCAATAAGATATAAGAAGTTTTCTTGTTGGTGTTTGATTTGTACACCTGATGTTTTAAAGGTGCACCGAATGGGGGGTTGGAAACTTGATCTACGAGAATAGTTGGAGCCGGTTACTTGTTGATTATTGGGCTAGGTGTGCTGGGGCGCATAGTTGAATGGCATGAGGTATTTGTGCCAACACAAGTTTAATCAACTTTTCCTGCATTTTACTGGAGTCATTCCTTAAATGCAATTTAAATTATTTATTGGTTAGGATCACGTTACAGAGGTGTGTTTTATAGTTCACTTTTTGTGAATTATTAGATGAACAGAGGAGTTCGGAAGTTAACCTCCAATTATCGGTTCTGGCATTCTAAAGTTTGTTGAATTAGGTTATTCTTTAAGTGCTTTACTTTCGACGGCCCTATTGCATTTGTACTTTCTGTGCATTGCTATGGACAATTAAACATGGTTATGTGCTGAACATCGAATGCTTTAGTGCTGCAGGAACATCCGGGGTCTCTAATTTATGCGCAAACCCTGTCAAGCAATCATCATGATGAGTTGGCAGAAATTGGAATTAATCAATCTATGAAGGAAACCAAGTGGCTCATAAATTTTCATATGTGATTTTTCTGTTGCCCCGAAATCCAGATTACACGGGTGAAATCAGGTAGGTGCAAGATCTCAATATAATGTCTTTAAACGTATATGCAATTTATATGGTTATTTGCTATTTAAATTCTCTAGGTTTTAGACTTGCTAAACAACATGCATATGAGTTTCCTATTACAATTGGACAGCAAAAGACAAACTTGGAAAAGTCAATTATGGCTGTAATAATTCTCCTATAGCCCTTCGCATTTGTGGTTTGTAGACAACAATGATAAGAAGCTAGGTCACAGTGAGAACTGGATGAAGCAAAAGAATGTTGTAGTTTGATTCAAAGATTGAATTTCATTGTTGCATAGATTTTACTTCTTGTGAAATTTTACGCATCTCCAATTGAAAAACACAAGGAAGTAATCTAAAATGGAATGGGTAGCCAATGTGACTGGTGTTTAAGGTTCCTATAGTCTGGTAAAGGGAAGTGTTGACTACTGCTTGTTGTTTCTGCATTTAGAGAAACACTGGTATGATGTCTTCCTCGACTTGAAAATATAATAATTTAGAGTTTGATTAGTTAGTACTAAGCATGAATTTATATCTGGAATGCATATTGTCGCAACAGGTCGAGTTTTACAGTGCCCATCTTTGCAGTTCATTTATGAAGCTTTAACTGTTTTGATCTGCAAATGCAGTTCTCAGGGAAAACAACCAAGCAAAAACCAAATCATATTTGTTGCAAACTCTTTTTTCACTGTAATAGTATAATTGATTGATGAATGAAAAGAACGCCTATTCCAATTTGTTTTTCTCCCTATGATTGCAGCAACTCTGGATATTATGACGAGGCATTTCATCTGAAAGATAAGAATTTTTTAAAAAATAAATTGTTGAACTGTTGCATTCCTTCTGTTTTCTTATTTACAACTCATGATAAGGTTTTCTGTAGTTAAAAGCTGTTCATTTATATGGGAAGCAAAACCACCACTTTTACATGTATATACCTCTTTCTACTATCTCTTTAGCCAACTCAATCATCATTTTGCAAAAACTGCATGAGAAAGCTCAAGCTTTGATTTTTCTGGAGGATTCATTGTGCTGACTGATGAGGAAAGTTATTCATAAAAAAGAGAAAAGAAAAAGAGTAATGAGAAAAGTTGAAGTTTTTGATTTCTTCTTGTTAACTATCAGATTAACATGTAACAGATTACGTAACATGCATGCATACATATATACCGGGGATGGAAATAACCGTACTAAGATAATACTAAACTCAACACCAGATTGAAATAAGGAAAAACACTATGCACTACATGCAAAAATCCTATCTATGCAGAAAAGATATGCTGTATCATTTTCCCTGTCGATAGGCAACACTGAGTTTCTATCTTGGACTTCATCTGTAGGGCAGTGCTATTGATTTACAAAGGGGACAAGCATTTTTACGTATCAGCCAGGTTTTGATGCAGGGAGTGTGAAACTTGTGTCCGCATTCGAGTGCTGCAATGGTCTGGTTTTCATCAGAGAGATCGTCTTGGTACACGACACAGATTTCAGCCTCCTCGTCTTTAGCAGCGGCTCTGATCATCCTATCACAGTTCCTTGTCCTCAGGTACTTTGACACAACTTCTTCTGAAACACCAGCATTCGTATCTCCCGAAGAACCAACAACTTGATGAATTCCATGTAGTATCATTGTTTCCTCTTCCCTGCTCCAATTTGAATGCATAAAACGACTTGGGCTCTCATCACTTTCTCGAGAATTTCGACCTTGTGGTATCTGTCCAACCTCGGTATTCGTCGTTTGACGCCGAAACGTGCCGTGCGGCTCGTTATTCCTCCCCCTTCTTGATGGAACAACAGATGCACCCCTGTTCAAGTTAATGGACCATGGAGGAACATACGACTGAGGGTTGTGATCAATGTGTCCGTAGCGAGTATCCGACACCACGTAGCTGTTATCGTAGGCGTAGAAATAACCGAGGCTCAATGGGCTAACTACATCAACAGAGTATGTGTGGGGGTTTAGAGGAGCAGGGTTTTGTATGTAGACGCCACTTCTGTAATTAACTTGATAATGATAATGATGATGGTGAATAGACATTCTCTTAATTTTGACTGATGATCAAATTTATTAAAACTTTTCAATTGATTGCTTACTTTGTGGTATCTAAATAGAAAAAAAAGTAAAGATCATAGATGGGAATTTATAGGCCACTGTTTACTGAAATTATATCCGTTATTGTATTTTAGGAAATAACATGTGATAAATTGTTACTTATTACATCAAGTTACTCAACCGTTAGTTTGACCGGTGTTTGATTGAAAATTAGTAAGCGCGTTATTTTATGGATTAGGAGATCTCGTAGATTCTAATTAGATTCTGTTATATATATGGCAGTTAATAAAAAGCGCGTTCTGATATCTTTCTGATCTTGTTTGTAATTTGCTTTTGTTTTTATTAGTTCATTGTGCAAAAATAACAAGATCCTAAATTCACAAAGATTGGAGTTATATAAATAGGAATTAAAACAAAATACTGCTTTTAGCTCGAAATTTTTATTGAACATATATGATAATTAAACAGGAAAATAATTTACTTTTAGTTTTAGAAACCTATGGAGAAAGCATACTTCTCTTGTTTACACTGATATCTGATTATGGAACTGAAAAATCCCAAATATTAAATTACAATTGAATTAAGGGAGAATTACTCAAAGACCCCGCAAGGAAGAATTACTCAAAGACCCCTCAGATATGGAGTAATTACAAGGATTTCTCATGTTTGAAAATAATCGCAAACATCCCTTGTGGTTAATTTCCGTTCAAAATGTGTTGGATCTTGTGTATCATAAATAAAAACATAAATCAAAATTGATAAAAAAAAAATACAAAACAAGTCTCTTTGTACTTAAACAACGAAAAAAAGGACATAAAAAAAAAAAAAAAAAAACCAAAAATATTTCTGAAAGGTTTTGTAAATTATTCGTCACATCATATTTGTTTCTTAGGTTGATGTCATAAATATTAGAGATAGAATTATATTCCTCGCGAGGATAGAATTATATTCCTTTATGTACATAGTTTAGGTAGTTTACCTTTTAATTCTCTGTATATTGCATTCACAATAAATCAAGTATATATACAAGGAAAGTCCTGAAAAGGTAAACTACCTAAACTATGTACATAAAGTAATATAATTCTATCCTCCCAACACGTGTAATAACGAAGGATAAACGATATCGTTGCTGCGCCAAAGGGAGTAAAATGAACTGCAGGAACACCTTGTGATGCAGCTACTTTTGGTGATCCATGTTTGCAGTAAATCATACATTAAGAGGTCCGGTTTTACGGTACTTAGGATGTCGGAAAAGCTCGACTTTGATGCCTGAACAGATTTGTGGAGGGTTGGGATTAGACTTGGTGGTAAGTTCTTGGTGGTGTGTAAGTGTGGAGGAAGTTCAGGCCATTGTGGTATAGAATTGTGTAACAAGTTTTTTTCAATGAAGGTGTTGATTGACTGAAATTGATGGCAGTTGAGCATAAGTATATGTGGAAGTTTTTTCTTTTTAAGATTCTTTTGGCTAGTTCAAGATAAGGAAAAATGTGACCATGAGCTAACCATGGGAACATTAGAATCTTGAAACTTAGTTTTTCTGAATCCATCAAAATATTGGTATTGAATTATATATTGATGATGTATGTATAAATGCTAACTCCTGATTCAGATTGATGCCTTTTTTCTGTTGAAACAGATGTTAGAGAAGTGTTGCAGAATCATTAAAAACAATCTAGGAGGAAATAATTATGTCTTTATAATGGAACATGAGGTTTTCTTAATTTCAATGTGACAAATGTGCAGTTTATGACAGAGTAAATTGCACAATCATCTTGTGTTATTTCTAATTAGGATGTAACCCTTTATGTAGTTTTATTAGAAAATACATCTGTGAAATTTAAAGTTAGCAAATACATAATGGTACTCTTAGTAATTAATCAACACATACTTGAATTGATAGGAAAAGTCATTTTTTTGTCATACATATTTGATGCATATTGTATAATGAGTTAGTATTGCTCAAATTGAAGTTTATAAACTTTTACTCCAAAAAATAAATAATAAAAAGGCATCTTACTTCTTATATCTGTAAAACCAAAAAATAAAATGGCATTAGTTATATGAAAATATTTTCAAAAAATTTCTAAAAACCGTAAAGTTTAGTTGAATAAATAGTTAAATACATATTAAATGCATAAAAGCCGTTTGTTATAGAAAGTGAAAGTAAATATAAAGAGTGTTATTTGCTAATTTTTTATA